>BSQW01000014.1:45610159-46235159 GCA_030161315.1 Eutrema japonicum | reverse complement strand
CATTCCCCCGTTCTATGGAACGAACGATCTTGATGCGTTCCTTGAGTGGGAAAAGAAGATTGACATCGTCTTCGGATGTCAAGAATTTACCGAACAAAAAAAGGTTAGATTGGCCGCTACAGAATTTCATGGTTATGATGTTGATTGGTGGGATAGTGTTGTGACAAGAAAGAGACGCCAAGGAGTTAATCTCGTTGAGACATGGGACGAGATGGCGAGATTGATGCGGATTCGGTTCGTGCCGATTCACTATCACCGCGAGCTACACCAAAAGTTGCGTAGGCTGTCACAAGGTAGTAAGGGAGTTGAGGACTACTACCAAGAGATGGAGAAGCTCATGCTCAAAGCCGATGTTGATGAGCCCCGTGATGCAACTATGGCCCGATTCCTAACCGGAATGAATCGCGACTTGCAAGATCGCATGGAGATGCAGTCCTATAACACCGTTGAGGAGTTGTTGCATAAGGTGATTCTCGTGGAGCAACAACTTAAGAGGAAAGGTGTCTCACGGTCACCGTTTGTGTCCAAGCCGAGCTACACCAAAGGTGATAAGCCGAGTTACCCGGCCCGTGTCTATACTAAGCCAAAGACGGATTACAAGCCTAGTTCGTCCGGTCACGACTACAAGGGTAAGGCTGAAGTTTCTACTCCTTTGAGAAACCGTGATATCGAATGCTTTAAGTGTAGGGGCAAAGGTCACTATGCGAACAAATTTCCAAACCAACGAGCTATGATCATGTTGGACGGAGGTGAGATCGTGACTGATGATGATGAGGATGATAAGGCGGATTTTGATTCCGCACCCGTCTATGATAACGATGATGAACACGCGGTTGAGGGAGAGCTACTTGTAGCTAAACGTGTTCTTCTTTCTCAAGAGCCGTTCGTGGTCGATGAGCAACGAGAGAACTTGTTTCATACTTGGTGCAAAGTTAATGGTAAGACATGCAGCCTCATAATCGATGGCGGAAGTTGCACGAACGTTGCTATCACGACGATGGTGGAGAAACTTAACTTGGAGATGAGGAAGCATCCGCGACCGTATAGCCTTCGATGGTTGAGTAACCAAAAGCAACTAAAGGTAACCCATCAAGTCTCGGTACCTTTATCTATTGGTCGTTACGAGGATGAGATCCTATGCGATGTGTTGCCGATGGAAGCCGGTCATATCCTACTTGGAAGACCATGGCAATACGATCGAAGAGCCGTTCACGACGGTTATGCCAACAAGCATTCCTTTGAACATAAAGGACAGAAGATCATTCTTGCCCCGCTGTCTCCACACGAGGTGTATCTAGATCAGCTCAAGCTCGAGCAAAACAGCAAGGGTAAAAGCGTTGTGAGTGATCCCCCAAACACTTCTTTTACTAAAAACGAGAGTGAGAGTTCTAGAAAAGCCAAGTCAAAAGCCTTTGGGGGAAAACCCGTGAGAAAAGAAACACTTTTTGTGAGGCCGAGTGAGATTAAGCATGCTCTCGTCACTAAGCAACCTTTCGTTTTGCTTATCTTTAAAGATGCTCTCGCTAGCATGACTAATCCCGAGCCGGATCTCCCGAGCAATGTGTTGTCTCTTTTGCAGGAATATGGTGATGTCTTTCCGGAAGAAAGCCCAAGCGGCTTACCGCCCATTCGTGGGATTGAACATCAAATAGACTTCGTTCCCGGAGCAACACTTCCGAACCGGCCCGCTTATCGAACCAATCCGGTCGAGACCAAAGAGCTCCAACGACAAGTCGGTGAACTTATGGAGAAGGGTCATATCCGGGAAAGTATGAGCCCGTGTGCCGTTCCGGTGCTACTTGTGCCCAAGAAAGACGGTTCGTCGAGGATGTGCGTTGATTGTCGAGCCATCAACAATATCACAGTAAAATATCGCCATCCGATCCCTAGGCTAGATGATATGTTAGATGAACTTCATGGATCTTGTATCTTTTCTAAGATAGACTTGAAAAGTGGTTATCACCAAATCCGGATGAAGGAAGGTGATGAGTGGAAAACCGCTTTCAAAACTAAGCACGGTTTATATGAGTGGCTTGTTATGCCGTTTGGTCTTACGAACGCCCCAAGTACTTTTATGCGTCTCATGAATCATGTCCTTAGGTCTTTTATAGGTGTCTTCGTTGTTGTTTACTTCGATGATATTTTGATTTATAGTAAGACCTTAGACGATCATGTCGATCATTTGCGGAAGGTGTTAGACGTGCTTAGGAAAGAACTTCTTTTTGGCAACTTTAAGAAATGTTCTTTTTGTTCGGATAACGTGGTGTTTCTAGGTTTTGTGGTGAGTTCTCAGGGCATACAGGTTGACGAGGACAAGATTAATGCGATCTAAGATCGGCCGAGTCTTAAGACGGTTGGTGAAGTCCGAAGCTTTCACGGCTTAGCCGGTTTCTATCGACGGTTCGTTCGGGATTTCAGCACCATTGCCGCGCCACTAACCGAAGTGATCAAGAAGTACGTGGGCTTCAAATGGGAACAAGCTCAAGAGGATGCTTTTCAGCTCCTAAAACACAAGCTTACTCACGCCCCTCTTCTCGTTTAACCCGATTTTATGAAAACGTTTGAAATTGAATGTGATGCTTCTGGTGTAGGTATCGGTGTCGTGCTTATGCAAGAGAAGAAGACAATCGCCTTCTTTAGTGAGAAACTCGGTGGAGCAACTCTCAACTACCTGACGTACGACAAGGAATTCTATGCCTTAGTCCGTGCACTCCAAACGTGGCAACATTATCTATGGCCGAAGGAGTTCGTGATCCACACCGATCATTAATCGCTTAGGCATTTGAAGAGCCAACAGAAGTTGAACAAGCGACACGCCCGGTTGATGGAGTTCGTGGAGACTTTCCCGTACGTGATCCAATACAATCAAGGTAAGGAAAACGTCATGGCCGATGCTCTTTCACGGAGATACACTTTGCTTTCGACACTCGATGCCAAGGTGCTTGGATTTGAGATGATTAAAGGAGCTTATGCAACCGACCCCGATTTTCAGGAAGTATTTCTAACTTGTGTTAAATTTGCTTCGGGAAAATACTTTCGTAGTGACGGTTTCTTGTTTTACGAGAACCGATTGTGTATTCCTAACTCTTCTTTTGCGAGACCTTCTTGTTAGGGAAGCACATGGCGGTGGCTTAATGGGACATTTCGGCGTGGCTAAAACTCTTTTAGTGGTGCAAGACCATTTCTTTTGGCCGCACATGAAGCGAGACGTTGAACGGATTTGTAGCCGATGCACAACATATAAGTTAGCTAAATCCAAAAGCCCAAGCCAAGGTATGTACACTCCTTTGCCGATTCCTAGTGTACCATGGACCGACATTTCAATGGATTTTGAGTTGGGTTTGCCGAGAACTAGGAGAGGTAGTGATTCGGTCTTTGTTGTTGTAGATAGGTTTTCTAAGATGGCTCATTTCATTCTTTGCCATAAAACCGATGATGCATCTAACATTGCCGATTTTTTCTTTAGAGAGATTTTCTGTTTGCATGGGATGCCTAAGACGATAGTTTCGGATAGAGATACGAAGTTCCTTAGTTATTTTTGGAAGACCCTTTGGTATAAATTAGGAACTAAGCTATGTTTCTCTACGACTTGTCACCCGCAAACCGATGGTCAAACCGAGGTGGTTAATAGGACCTTAGGAACGCTTTTGCGGACGGTAATTAAGAAAAATCTTAATTTGTGGGAAGATTGTTTGCCGCATATTGAGTTTGCTTATAATCGTGCCGTAAATTCTACTACTTCTTTCTCTCCGTTTGAACTTGTTTACGGTTTTAATCCACTTACACCTTTGGATCTAACTCCTTTACCTTTGAGTGAGCGTGTAAGCATGGACGGAAAGAAGAAAGCCGAGCTTCAAGCAAATGCACGAGAAGGCAAAGCAACATATCGAGCACAAAATGGAACAATTCCGCAAATATGCCAACAAAGGTCGGAACAAGAAGACGTTTGAACCCGGAGACTTTGTTTGGATCTATTTGCGAAAGGAGCGGTTCCCGAAGGAACGGAAGTCTAAACTCTTGCCGAGAGTTGATGGACCATTCACGGTTTTGGAAAAGATCAATGATAACGCTTACAAAATCGATCTTCAAAGTAAGTACCCCGTTAGCTCTAGCTTCAACGTTTCTGATATCATTCCCTTTATTGCAGACGAAGCAGATTTGAGGACAAATCCTTTTCAAGAGGAGGGGGATGATAGATTCATGGACGCGCCTGCTTTGGATGAGGTTCCCGAGGAAGCTTTGATCATTCCCGAAGGCCCCGTTACGCGGTCTAAGACGAGGAAGTTAGCCGAAGCTGTTTGGAAACTACTTAACGACGTTCGGAACGAGGATGAAGACCAACTTACGCACTACGCCTTGACCTCTATCATTTGCGGATTCAGCTTGAGGTTGGCCGAGTGTAAGTTGTTGTACTATTTTTCCTATGCTCGGTTTTGTCCCAATGGGTTTTCCAAGTAGAGGTTTTAACGAGGCAACGGCTTACACTTCATATCCGGTCCAATCGCAAGTTGATTTCCGAGGGATTATTTCCGAGGGACTTTTCCGAGGGATCATTTCCGAGGGACTTTTCTGAGAGATTATTCCGAGGGATCACATCCGAGGGAGCATATCCGAGGGAGACTAGTCAAAGCACTCCAAGAGACATTCAACCCTTTTAGTCAAAGTCTTTGGTCTTAGTCTTCATCTTTTTGTAACTTTGTTATTTCCCATGCATTGTTTTTAATGCTTTCTTCTTCACCCCTTCACATTCTCTTCCTATAAATACTCTTTGTAATCTCTCATTTCAAATCATCCAATATTATAAAACTTTCTTTGAGATTTTCTCTCTTGTTCCTTTGGAACTTTTTGATCTCCTTGGTGGTTAGCCAAAGAAATCACTTCGATCATTGGGTGGTTAGCTCGTGATTGAATCCCGTTCACTATGTGGTTAGCCGACGTGATCAAACCTATTATGAGGTGGTTAGCCGAAGAGTCACAACGTTCCTTAGGTGGTTAGCCTTCGGATCGGGTTTACCGAGTGCAGTCCATAGCCCTCGACGCAACCATTCACTTCCCCCGCCTTGTTCATTCAAGGATTATCCCGTTTCTATTCCGCTTCAATACCGACAAGAGTGTGTGAATTTTGGGAGGATCTATCGCCGTGTCCTTTGTATTTATGGTTGAAACAAGACAGATTATTTAGATTTTCGAACTATTTTCAAAGGGAATCCAGTTCGGGGTTCTAAATAATGTTGTTACAACAGTGCACACAGAGAGAGAGAGTAATATGTGAGAGAGAGCAATGAATTCCGGATCCCCCTCATAAATGCATTCCAAGGGGTATTTATAGAAGGGGTATGCTGCATGCTCCCCGTGATTCCGGGGTGATGTGGCCGGGGTGACGTGGCGCTTCGAGAGCTTTTCGCGGGTAAGGTACCTTGAGACGTGCGTTCCAGTTTCTTCTATGGATAGGTTATGATGAGTCCGGCACCGTGGATAGGCTAAACAGGTAGCACACTGTTTAGCGAACTACCCTCCACGTGTCATCTTCTCCATTGGTCCCTCCGTGCAGAGTTGGTGAGATGTCAGCGCGAGCTCGGTGTGCACTGTTCAGCGAGCTACCCTCGACGTGTCATCTTCTTCCTTGGTCCCTTCGCGCAGAGTTGGTGGGATGTCAGCGCGAGCTCGGTGGGTCCCTGTGTTGACTTTTGGCTGGGCATGGATTTGATGGGCTTTATTTGCTGAGATGGACCTAGCTAATTGGGGTGCTAAGCCCACCTCCAACAATTGCCCCCCCCCCCAGTTCGGTGTCAGGAGGCGTGGTGAATGCATCGAATTTTGATTTTTTGGTAGCTCGGCGCATCTCAGGTCGGTCCTTAAGATTTTAGGATTTACTGTGGAGACCGGTTGGGAGGGAACAATTGATCACACGTGTCGGTTCCTCTGCTAAAACTGGGAATTGATTGCGCGTGTCGGCCACGCGGGGGAGTGTAAAAGACTTTTTCACGTTCATTGAAGCGACCCTCCACTTTCTGCGCGCGGATACCGAAGCGACGTCATCATTATGGTTTTTGTAATCCCGCCTTTTCGCCACATGTCGGGCCGTCGTTTTCTTTTCCCCTCCTCTTCCTATTTAGACTCTCTTCCTCCTTCTTCCTCCCTTTTATTCTCCTGCGCATATACTCAAGGTAAGCTCTCCTTCTTTCTTGTTAAAATATTTTTGTTCGGGATTTGATCTCTAGCTTTTCGCCGTCGGGTTGAGTTTACCGGAAGCTTTCTCCTCTATTTCGTGCGATGGCGTCGATGCTGCGAAGGCCTAGGGTTGAATCTAGTGGCGAAGCGGTATCTCTAAGCGACCGGGACGATTAGCTGACGAGAAGTTCTTCGCCGAACGATGGTTCAGAGCGTACTTCTTCTCCGTGTCTCGGTGACGATGGTGAGACACAGTCTGTTCCCTCGATTTCGGGGGCTGTTCCGTCGATTTCTGGGGCTCAACGAGGGAGGCCGGTGGCTGGAAGATCTTCCTCCGGTGGTCGCGGTGTCGATCTGGCTGGACGGGGAGGTGGACGAACTGGAAGGGTTCGGAAACCTAGGGCTCCGAAGCCTCCCCAGATTTCCTACGACCTGGGTGGTTCACCGACTTGGAGCACCCAGGGGTCGCTTACGAGGTTGGCGTCAGAGTGTGGATTTCCCAGGTCCACCGAGCTCCGACTTCCCAGGTCGGCGGAACGCCAATGGAATCCTCCAGAGGGTTTCGTTTGCATGTACGAGAGCTTATTCACGAAGTGCGGGCTGCGTCTCCCCCTTCCCGACATGTTCGTCGTGTACTGCAAGAGACGGGGGTTAGCCTTTTCCCAAATCTGCCCGTCCACGATTCAGGACCTGGTTGTGATGCTGACTCTTGGGTGGGAATGCGATATGGAGGTGACTCCCCGTATGTTCGAGGATCTCACCTATCAGAAAGGGAACTCGGCGTACCCGGGAACGTATTATGCCTCCTTCAAGCCCAAGGTGGATCTTATCGAAGATAAGATGAGAAAGGTCGACCATTGGTCTCGCAGCTACTTCTTCGTCCGTGCTACCGAGGTGGTTGGTCTTGACCCGACGGGAAGATACACCCGGGACTGAAATTTTTCTCCGGGTAGGGGTTTGCAGATCGTGTCACATGTCTTCTTTTAATTCTAACTGACGATGTGGTTTTGCTTTCAGGTCCGCATACTGCCGGTATCAAGCTATCTGATTACGGTGGTGTTTTAGCTGTGCTCAGGTCGCTGCGTCCGAGAGATTGGAAGTCCTTCACCCCGAAGAGATACTCTCGAGATCGTCTGCTAAGTCAATCGCTAGGTTTGGTCTCGCATCCAAGTTCTGCGCGTCCATACTTAACCGTCCAGATTTCACCGACTTGTTCTTGACCAAGTCGACTCGGCAGCGTCTCTTATTCGCCTTCAAATATCACAGTGGCTGGTGCTTCTTCTCGTCGCCTCGGCCTCAAAATCCAGATGAGAAGCCTTCTCTTGTATTAGAAGCAGATTTTCTCAAGGGGTTCAGTAAAATCATGTGCCCAGAACTTTGTGGCCCTGTCTGACTGTCTCTAGCCTAGTCCTTTTCCCTAATATTCGGATCTCAAAGGAGAATAGAGGTCATTAAGTGCCGGCACCTCAACTGGAAATTGTCATGGAGGAAGATCCGATTACTTACCCATATTATCCTATAAGTGAAGGGATATGCATCGATGGAGTTTTGTATTACATAGCTGTCGTAACCAAGAGTGTGGAGAAGATAGCTTGCTTTAATGTTAGGCATGAAAAGCTTGTATTCCTTAAGCCACACCCTATTAACGGGAACTTATCCCGATCTTCTCCGAGTATTAAATTGATAAATTACAAGGGTAAATTAGGTGTGATTAGTTAGTCTTGGTACAGTTCTTATGGAAGGCCTAGGTGTGCCCGTAAGTTGTGTTTGTGGATCCTAGAGGATGCCCACAAGCAAGAATGGTTGCAATGTAACTACACTTTGTCAGTGAATATAGTCGTTGAGGGCAATGTTTCAGTTTTCCTGCTGAAATTATGTTTTCCTGTTTTCTAATTCAATCCTAAAAGGAACACTTTGGAAAAGTTGGAATCCAAGGTTTTGAAGAGTCTGAGAAAAAAAAAAAATAGGCAGTGGCAAAACTAAACAAAATAAGATTCAATAATATCAATTGAAACGGAACTCAGAAAATAATTAAAATGAGTTGTTTGAATTAAAAAAAAAAACATTTAAGCTTTGACTCTGCCAAAGAACTTGGCCTTAATGACCATTAGAGATGTTAATAAGGGTTTATATTTAAGGGTTAGCCCTAACCCTTTTTAATATATTAAAGTCCTGGTCCCGTTTTTGGATCAAAAATTCGCCGGCTCAAAACGGGTCTAGTAAGTAAAGTTAAAGGGTTTTAACAATTGGCCCTGATTTGTGCAAGTTTTTTTTTTCTTCTGTTTTAATAAAACGTTGTCGTTTCCATTGAAACGAAAAAAAAGTTTCTTCTTCTATTCTGCGAAATCCCCAAATCGTGTTTCAATCTTTTTGGATTACTTGCCTTAATATTCATCTTCTTATCTCAGAAATCTCTAAATCTTTTGTGTTCTGTTCTGATTTTGTGTTTACTAAAAACCCTTTAATTCAATTTAGAAGGAGAAGAAGAATATACGGAATTTTTGGATCGTATCCTTGCTGTGCTGGAGAATCCACTCTCCAGGTGAGTTTCTCCTTCAATAGTCTTAAGATTTGATTTTCTTGGTTCGGTTTGGGAGATTGATCCAAAACGAAGCTTGATTTTCTTCGACTTATGAGATAAGGAGCCACTTGTATATTACTTTTTTTGGAAGTTCGGAAGTCTTAAGTTCGTGACCCATGTTTCCTTCGGGAAGTCGTAATTTTTTTGGTGGGGGCATTTATGTTTTTGGTTATTTATCTTGTTCCTTTTTTATGCATTCTGTAAATATTTGCACTCCGTGGTTTGCAGGTCACACGGGCTAATACAACAATTCCCTCTTGTATATAAGTTGGTTCCAGCTGTTGCTCTTCTTGTTTTCTCCCTGTGGGGTTTAGTGCCTCTTGTTCGCCAAGGAAGAAACCTATTACTAAATGTAGGTGTAGCCATTTCAAGTTTATATGTACTTTTTTTTGTTTAACGCTATCCTTTATGTACTGCCCCAGTTCAAATTAATGGTGCTATTACTAAATGCTAGTGCTAATAATAGTATGCAATCTATTCTTAAGCATCGTTTTCAAAGTGGTAATGGGCTGTTATGTGATGGAAAATTCTTGCATGTGAGATGATGTGCGCATATTATGAATCTCATAGTGAAAGCAGGGTTAGAACTAGCCAATAGTCTTTTAGAGAACATTCGAGACAGTGTTAAGTTTGTAAAATCAAGTGAGTCAAGGAATGATTCATTTGCATTATGTGTTCACATTGTTGGGATCACAAGTGGTTCTGGTTTGTCTTTAGATATCCAAACTCGTTGGAACTCTACATATGAGATGCTTGCTCGAGCTTTAAAATTCAGAAAAGCATTTGCTATTTTGAATTTGTTTGAAAGAGGTTATAGTTGGTTGCCTTCAGAAGCAGAGTGGGATCTTGGTGAGAATATTTGTCTCCTAAAGCCTTTTAATACCATCACAACATACTTTTCAGGAGTGAAATATCCTACAGCCAATGTTTATTTCATTCAAGTCTGGAAAATTGAGTTGATGTTGAAGAAGTATGCTAATTGTGATGATGTTGATGTGAGAGCAATGGTTCAGAAGATGCAAAGAAAGTTTGCTAAGTATTGGGATCAATACAGTGTTATTCTAGCTATGGGAGTTGTTTTAGATCCAAGATTAAAGTTACAGATACTAAAGTCAGCTTATGATAAAGTTGATCCCGTTACTTCAGAGCAAAAGGTTGCAGTTGTTAGGGAGAATCTGATTTTGCTTTATGAAGAATATCAGAATAAATCTGCAAGTTTGTTAAATTCTTCAACAACACTCACTCCACATGAGCTTCTCACTGAATCACCACTTCAAGATGATTTGAATGATGTAAGTATGACAAATACAATAGAATGTTTTCACTATTTCTCATTATAAATCATATATAACTGATGTTGTGTATATTTGTATATGACAGGATCTATTTGAACTTGAAAGTAGCTCAAGTCTAGTTCAAAAAATACCAAATCAAATTTGGAAATCTATTTGGATAATCCCAGACTAGAGATGAAGACTTTTACAGATATGGAAGTTCTAAGCTTTTGGAAAGAGAACCAACATAGGTATGGTGATTTAGCTTCCATGGCATCTGATTTGCTTAGTATCCCAATCACCACAATAGCTTCAGAGCCAGCTTTCAGTGTTGGTGGTCGAGTCTTAAATCCTTTCAGAAACCGGCTTCTTCCCAAAAATGTTCAAGCATTGATTTGTACTCGCAACTGGTTACGTGGATTTGCAGAGTTTTGAAGGTAAAGTTTCAATACATTATAAGCTTATGTCTTAGGTTGTGTTAACTAACTTGTATTCATCAAATTTTAGGTGATATTGAAGATTATTTTGATGGTAAAGATAATGATATTACAAAGGTGGCAAGTAGCTCAGGAGTTGGAGATTCTAACACATGATGAGGAAACCAAGTTTTAAATATTTTAAATTGTTTCTTATTTTATTTCTTTCTTTCAGAAAACCAAAATGTTTGCTTTTTTCTTTATAACTTATTAGTTGTGTGATTCGTGTCTTACTCTCAAAACTCTATTATAAAGGTTGTTTCTTAAGTAAAAAAAACATGACCACTTCAAAAAGGTCTCAAAAGGATTTAACCCTATATTACAAATTTTATAGGGCTTAAAAAGGGTTAGAGTTCATTTAGAACTGAGTTTTAAATAAACAGGCTAGGGCTGGGTTGGGTTTAAAAACCCTTATTAACATCCCTAATTACCATGTCCAAATGTAGAAGACGTGTCAATTAACTTAAACTTAATCTCCTCCATTTGCAACCCGCTTCTTCGGCCCCATCACTTGATCAGTAGATCAAGCAATATGGTGACTCAGCGCCTCGACAAACCCAAGGGGGCATTAATGTATGACGTCTCATATAATGTATAAGTTATGCATCAGAAGTCCATACAAAAAATCACCATTTGAGGATTTTTTTTTTTTTTTGTTCATTAATGCCCTCCTTGGACTTGTTGAGGCACTGAGAAATCACCATTTCAATTTTTTGTTTTTTGGCTTTAAGGAAGCGTGAGACATATTCTAACTGAGAAATCAAACCCTGCAAAATAATATGATTTTATAAAAAGAAGAGTAGACGAGAAAAAAATCATATAGAAAAAAAGTAATGAAAAATATTGATTGTTGTGAGAATGATCAGTAAGTTTCATATCAACTAAGCAAAAACCTCAGCTGCTACGTAAACTTACGTTAGAATAAAAGGCAAAGAACAAAAATTTGATCTTAGAACTAATTAGGTGATTAAAAGTATTACCAAAATGCAGATTTGTACCTATAGAAACAAACCCTATATAAGCAATCAAATCAGCAATGTACAAGAAGTTGCAGAGAAACAATGATAACCCTAGATACTTGACACATAAGCTACTCTCAGGAATTCTGATACATGAAATGAAATGTTCCCTCGATCAAAGTCCTATGGCATCATTACAATGCTAAATCTCAAGATCATGAAAGTGTTTCTCACCAGAAAAAGGTTTCCAGCAACTGATCAGCTTATAGAGATTCCAGCCTTGATTTCTTACATAGCTTCCGATGGTTAATTATCACTTCGGATCAATAACAAGAAGACCAGAAAATACAAATGTGCAGTCGCATGATCAGAGAACAAGAACACGATTTATGAAGATCATCACACGAAAATTTGAGATAAAAGCAAAGTAAATTGCAAAATCAATGAGCTGTGTGAGACAAACCAAAGATTCTTCAGATGATAACAAAACAGATCCAGAGAAGCAGAAGCACAAATTATAATCAAAAGAAATTCGTGTACCTTGAAGTTTAGAGAGGAGAGGAAAGGGCGTTCTGAAAATGGTGAGTCGGATTTGTGAACTAAGGAGATATTTATAGTGTATTGGCTGCATAGGGCTTAGGTTAAGATGTGTATCCGTCGAGATTAGGGTTTTGATTTTCTATTAATATGGGTAAGAAAAATTGTTTTATTTGAATTTATAATATGCATAACTCATGATTATAGATATAATTGCCAAACAGAATAATTTATCTATTTAATCCGTTTTGCAGTTAACTAAAATATTATTCGGGCTAACCTTTAAAACATATAATCTTAAAAACATAACTCTATTAATTATTATGCACCGTTTAATGACTGTATAGTTTTGTGGTTAGTTCATGAACTCTTAAAAAAAAAATTCATGTGTTTAACTTTTTATAAAATTAGTAAAATATTTTCTAATTTTTATTTTGATATAAATTCAAATAAAATATAATAAACTATAGTGAAAAATATATCAAGATTTTGAATAGATTTTTTTTCTTTGAATATATATGGATTGATTATTATTTAAAAAATATAGAGTAGATAACATCTTTAATGCAAAATAAATACTTTCCATATTTTTATCACTAATTGTAAAAGATAATTATATCATTTCCTATTTCAGTTATTCTTTGTTATTTGTAATGACATTTCATGTAATAACTTACAAAACAAAGTTCATTTTCAAAAATGACTTCTTAAATAATATTATAGAGATGAGGTTTAATGGGAGTTGAATTTATATAGAGTTGGTTGATTTTAATAGTTGGGAGATTTGTTAAATTTTCATAGAGTTATGTTAGATTTGTCGAGAGTTTTGTTAAATTTGTAAAGAATTTTGTGTATTTAATAAATATTTTACTATAACGACTTGAAGAATCCAACGGATATCCATAATATTTTGAAATTTTTGTTTTATGAGTTAAATTGTTAAAAAATCATATCTCAATAACACTAGATTTTAATAAAATGATAGAATCAATGAAAACCAAACTTTTTGAATAACAATAGATTTTGAATGAACTTAAAAATCATCAAACCAATAAAAATGGATTTTATAGAGAATGTCATATAATCCATAAATTAATAATCGTGGAATCTGATTTTTCTAAAAATCTATAAAACTCCATCTACCAATAAACAATGAGTGGTTCAAAGCTGAAACACGCTACCATCTCAAATACAGTGATTTTTCTCCTATACTCTCGAAAGTCTGTCTAATCTAGTCAAGTCTAGTTTATCGAGTCTGTCTAGTCTCCATGCATTTAGAGTAATATATATTCATGTGGAGGGTTGTTGGACTAAAACTTAATAAAGCCCATTGGCTTATTAAGTTGTGTTAAATGTGAAAAGAAAGGGATTTTAGCCTATTCCCCTATGAAGTATTCCTCTCCTGATTATTCATACACGAAGTATTGAGTCATGCCAAAAACAACATCAATTATTTAATAATTTGAATTTTCTACATAAACTTCTGAAATTCGGTCAATTTCATCAAAACCGTAAACGGTGTTAATTTTTCCGTCAACAGTAGTGACGTGGCTGACAGGTGGAAAGTTGGTTTGAGATTTGGTCAATACCTTTTTTTTTTTTATTCAACATTGCCAAAACGACGTCGTTTGGAAAAATGAATAAAAATAAAATAAAATTATTGCCCAACTCGATTGTTTGGTCAGAAACCCATACACTCTTCTTCCACCATTTCCTTGACAGATCTAACAGATTAATGTTGAAAATCGATACCCCACTCAACCACAAACTCTCCAACCATAACCAATTTCTCTTCTTCTCCCATCTTCCTTCATTTAATCCTCATCTCTTCCTCTTTCAAATCCACATGCCGACAAAACTCTCCCCATAGAATCTCACCGCTTTTCTTCATCGCCTCTCGTCTCTGTTCCGAGACCGTGTTTGCTTTCCCGATTTCTCTAGCCAAATCCTTCGCCAGCTCCGAATCGCTCATACTTTTCTTCTTCTTCTTAGGCTTCCTCGTCCTCCGGTTGCTGATGATGCCATCGTCTTCATCATCTCTCCTTATGCACTGAATCATGGTTACGAGTCGGGTCAACAAACGGCGATATTCGAGACTTCGAGTAAAGGAAGTGTTTTGGGGAAGAAGATGAAGTAATCTCAGCGACATTTTTCTGCGCTTCTCTCCCTCTCTCTTCTTCCCTTTTATCCCCAAATCATAATATATATCATTATCCGATTCATCATTTTTATTGGATAATATTATCTGATTCATCAAATTCGACGCCTCCAATGGTGGATTCATTGGCAGGAACTTTCCGGCCAGCTTCGCCGATACCGATACCGAATTACTCACCATCGCATAGAAATCGTAATCCGAGGAGTAGCAATCACACTAGTAAAAATCCGAAACCACAATCAAATCAGACCTATCTCGTAATAATCCTTCTTCGGTTTTATCTTTCTGACGACCGAGATATGTTCTTCGGTGTAGGACGACGATGAAGTCGTCGACGATCCGCGTTGGCGTAAAAAAGGCCGATCTGAAGAATTGAGCGAGTCTTTTGCGGCGGCAGATCCGGGAGATTTTCCCGACCCTGGTTCATCTGACTGGTTTCTCGAAGACGAGAGGAGAAGAGAAGAAGTAAGGTTTTGGGAAATTCTTTTTTTTTTTAATTGATCTTGCCAAAACGACGTCGTTTTGGCAATGTTGAATCTTGAAATCTAGATTAAAACGACAACGTTTTGGTCTGATAAAAAAAAACAAATTGACCAAATCTCAAACCGGCCTTCCACCTGTCAGCCACGTCACTACCGTTGACGGAGAAATTAACACCGTTTACGGTTTTGATGGAATTGACCAAATTTCTGAAGTTCATGTAGGAAATTCAAATTATTAAATAATTGATGTTGTTTTTGGCATGACTCAATACTTCGTGTATGAATAATCAGGAGAGGAATACTTCATAGGGGAATAGGCTAAAATCCCTGAAAAGAAATAGCCCATGGCTAAATAAATGAAATTGCAAATTTTCACATCGGAAAGTAATGAGAAAAACCTCTAATATAAATAAAAGGAAACATTAGTCTAAGTTCAAAAAACTTAGAGGGAACAAAGGGACTCCACGTGCGCGCCGCCTTTGCCGCCGGACCAGGCTCGGGTCTCGGGTCTCGGGTCTTGGTGAATGTGGCCACAAAAAGATGTTCTTAATGCTCATTGGCTTATTAAGTTGTGTTAAATGTGAAAAGAAATAGCCCATGGATAAGTAAATGAAAATTGCAAATTTTCACATCGGAAAGCAATGAGAAAAACCTCTAATATAAATAAGAGAAAACATTATTCTAAGTTCAAAAAACTTAGAGGGAACCAAAGGACTTCACGCGCCGCCGCCGGACCGGACCGGGCTCGGGTCTTGGGTCTTGGTGAATGTGGCTCAAGGGCAACAAAAATATGTTCTTTTTGGGCCACATTTTGGTTAACTTTTTGGCCCAAAAACGAATTAAATGGGTCAAAGATTTTCTCCGCAAATCTCGCCCTATGGTTGGTCAAAGAGCCATAAACGCAAAGAGAAATAAATGCAGCCTTTAATGCGTTGGTCTCCTCTCCAAATCTTCTAAGACTATAAAAAGAGAGCCTCCCCTTCTCATTTCACTCACTCACTCACAACTCACTTCTCACAGAGAAGAAACACAAAGCTCCTCAATCCCTCTCGTCTTTTTCTTCTTATTTAAGAGTAAGTTCGAGATTATAGCGTAGAACAATAAGTTCGTACATTCTATGATCGGGTGATGCAATCGTAGTCTCCAACTGGTTGTATCCTTGGATTCTTTATCTCATAAAACCGCCACACTGCGGGAGATATTTAGAATTAAGGAAAGAGATCATCTCGCATCCGCTTCGAAGTTCTTGTTCTTAATCGTTTTTATGCGTTATTTCTCCGTATTATTATTCGGAATTTATGTATTCGATATTATACTCCAACAGTCTTAATTCTAAATATCCGCTTCCTACATATAGCATGAATCGGATACAAAATTACGATTCTTTTTTCTTTCCACGATTTTATAAAACTTTTTACAAAAATATCGTAAACATGGAACGTTTAATAGTGAATTCGCTGATCGTTTCCATGATATAAGGAGAAAAAAAATAAAAAGATATTCATCTTTTTTTATAAACAATTTCCGCGAAGGCCATTAGGCGAGTTTCGCGAAACGTTTTTCAAAGAGATCAACAAGATCTATAAACGATTTCCGCGAAGGCCATTGGGCGAGTTTCGCGAAACATTTTTTGAACAGATCGAAAAAGATCTATAAACGATTTCCGCGAAGGCCACTGGGCGAATTTCGCGAAACGTTTTTCGAATATATCGAAAAATATCTATAAACGATTTCTGCAAAGGCCATTGGGCGAGTTTCGCGAAATATTTTAAAAAATATCAAAATGATCTCAAACGATTTATGAGAACGTTTTATACCAACTTTCCTAAACGTTTAAAAGTGATTTTCGGAACGCCTTCTAGCGATATCCGCAAACGTTTATTTCGAGTTTTGAGAGAGAGAAAAAAAACCCTCAAAACTTAAAAGCAAATTCATGAATCATGAGTCAATTTGCAATTAAGTGCAAATTCAATTGTGTTTGATTTTGTAACTTAAAAAATCATAACTCACTTTGAAATTGTCTTAATGAGAATAAATTCTCAAATCTCCATTTATTGCTCAACGTTGAATACGTTGGAGTATTTGGGCTATTATAAAAAAAAAACCTCAAAACTCAAAAGCGCTTCTAGGAACGCTTAATATATTGGGAAAATGAGATATACGGGCTGTGCTCGGGTTTTATAATTAGGCAAATAAGATTAATCTTTTTTGGCCTAACATTTATTTTGCTAATTGTTTGATTGAGTCAACAATGCATAATATCTCATTTAGTGTTTTGTAACAACACAAATAAAGTATGATTGATTTTGTAACATTTCAATCTTGACTTTATGAAGACAATTGATTATCTAGTTAATCACATAATGACAAATTCAAACTTGAATTCTTTTTGTAACATACAAAATCAATTCACGTCATTATGGGAGAATCAAAAACGTCTATATCCACTTTATGGCTCTTATTGAGCATTTGGGATATAAAAGAGAAAGCTATCTTCTCCTTCCTCGTACGATCAGATTTATTCTGTTCAGTTTCTGGAAAAAAAAAATCGGAAGTACAAGAAATCAATTATTCAATTCAACCCTTTTTGGAGTTGAATTTTTTGCCAAAAATTAGAGAAAAATTAATTTACTTGGTCTGATACTTGTTGATTTTTTCAACAAAATTTTGGAAGTAATTATTTTTTTGTTGGTGATTTATTTGATTAAATTGTGGATTTTCCAAAAAAGTATATTCTGGAAAATTACTTTTTAGTCTATTTTTTTAATTTATTTAATTGTTGGTTTGTACTTCTATTAACTTTAGTATACTTGTTCGGGTTTGCTTGTGTGCAAAACGAAACGAAAAGTATCACTAAAATAAGAACGTTTACAAGAACGTATCTAATTGTATCAAATCTGGTGAGTCGATACCCCAAGTTGGGAGTGGTCTGCCACCTGAGACTTTGCCTTGCTTCGAAGAGAAAAATGCTTAAAAGAAGTTTAATGGAATATGACTTACGATATTTGGCATGAATGGTTAGGGCATGTGAATTATAAATCTATCCAAAGATTGATTAATTTGAATCTAATCCTGAAATGCAAAATAAGTAAAAATAAATGTGAGACATGCGTACAAGCAAAACTCACGAAAAATCCATCACTTCGTGTCGAACGAACCACCAAACCTCTAGGTCTAATACACACAGATTTGTGCGACTTAAAGTTGTACAAACTAGAGGAGGTAAAAAGTATTTTGTAACCTTCCTAGATGATTGCACAAAATACTGCTACGTATACTTACTACGTAGTAAAGATGAAATCTTGGAGAAATTCAAAGAATATAAGATCGAAGTTGAAAATCAACTCGGAAAAATTATTAAAATAGTTAGAAGTGATAGAGGAGGTGAATACGATGGACCTTTTAATGCCTTTTGTCAAGAAAAAGGCATTATACATCAGACCACTGCTCCCTACTCACCAGAATCTAACGGAGTTGCGGAACGAAAAAACCGAACTCTGAAAGAAATGATGAATGCAATGTTGCAGGAATCTGGGCTACCCCAGAATCTGTGGGGGGAAGCGCTTCTCGCCACAAACTATATCCTCAACAAAATACCGCACAAAGTAACTGGCAACACGCCATATGAACTCTGGAAAGGTAACGTACCTTCGTACAAATACCTGAAAGTGTGCGGGTGCGTAGCAAAAGTCGCAGTACCACCTCCTAAAAGGTCTCAATTGGACCTAAAATCGTTGACTGTATTTTCATTGGATATGCACACAACAGTAGTGCTTATCGGTTTTTGGTTCACAAATCAGACATATCGGATATCCATGTAAATACAATAATGGAATCAAGGAACGCGTCTTTCTTTGAACACATCTTTCCGTGCAAGGATAAACAAAATCTAAAACGCACTCGGGAAGAGAAAAACACTACCACCTCTATAAATGAGGCTAGTACCTCTGGCATTTCAGTAAACGAAACAGGCAAAGAAAATGAACCTAGACAAAGCAAAAGAGCTCGTAAAGAAAAATCTTTCGGTTCTGACTTCTTGATGGTTTTTCTCACAGAGAATGAACCAAGAACATTTACTGAACCTATGACTACACCTGACGCACCTTTTTGGAAGGAAGCCGTCAACAGTGAGTTCGACTCCATTCAGCAAAATCATACATATGAAATAACTGATTTACCTGAAGGGTTTAAACCACTAGGGTGTAAATGGATCTTCAAAACAAAATTGAAGACTGATGGCTCAATTGATAAGTACAAGGCCAGACTTGTGGTGCAAGGATTCCGACAAAAAGAAGGTCTGGATTTCTTTGACACCTATTCTCCAGTAACGAGAATAACTTCAATCCGAATACTTATTGGGATTGCAGCCTTAAGAAATTTGGAAATCCATTAAATGGATGTTAAAACTGCTTTTCTAAACGGTGAATTAGAAGAGGAGATATATATGAAACAACCCGAAGGATTTGTAGTCCCGAGACAAGAACACAAAGTCTATAGACTTGTGAAGTCATTATACAAACTTAAACAAGCTCCAAAACAATGGCATGAAAAATTTGACAACACAATGATGTCAAATGGCTTCAGCATCAACGAATGTGATAAATGAATCTACATAAAAACTACTCCTAGTGGGTATATATTACTATGCTTGTACGTATATGACATGCTAATTATTGGCAGCAATAATGACATTATCCAACAAACTAAGAAAATGCTTAGTGGAAAGTTTGACATGAAAGACATGGGTCTTGCAGATGTCATTCTCGGGATTAAAATCACAAGAACTTCCGACGGAATCACTCTGTCTCAAGCTCACTATGCTGAAAAGATTCTTGAACGGTTTAAAAACTATTCAAATGGGACTGCAAAAACTCCAGTTGACTCCCAACTTCACTTGACTAAAAATTCAGGTGAAGCTGTGTCACAAGTAGAGTATGCACGGGTAATTGGTAGTCTTATGTATTTAACCAATTGTACTAGACCCGATCTAGCACATGCGCTAAACGTACTAAGTCGCTACACAAGCAATCCATGTCACAAACACTGGAAAGCCATAACTAGAGTACTAAACTACGTACGATACACTAAAAGTTATGGGCTGCATTATGGGAAAGAACCCGCAATTTTGGAAGGATACAGTGACGCAACCTGGATATCAGATTCTAAAAACTCGAAATCCACAAGTGGATATGTCTTCATCCTTGGAGGTGCAGCAGTATCATGGAAATCTTCCAAACAAACTCTACTGGCAATATCAACCATGGAGTCAGAATTCATTGCTTTAGACAAAACAGCAGAAGAAGCTGAATGGCTTAGGAATTTCCTGGAAGATATTCCAATGTGGGAGAAACCAGTACCGGCATTACGTGTACACTCTGATAGCCAATCGGCTATCGCCCGGGCACTGAATAATCTCTATAATGGTAAATCACGTCATATAAGAAGACGACATAAAACCATTAGAAGCTTGATCACAACTAGCGTAATCACCATAGATTATGTCAAATCGGCTGAAAACCTAGCGGATCCATTTACTAAAGGTTTAGCACGTGATCAAGTTGAAAAATCATCAACGGAATGGGTTTAAAGCCTATAACATAACGATGATTTTTGATAGAAACCCCACCTACGTGACTGGGGATCCCAAGATGTAAGGTTCAAAGGGACAACTAAATCAAACAAAATCTAATACAAGCACTGAAAGACTTCTCGTCTCTACTCAGTTCCCAAAATGATAAACAATGCTTACATACATTTACTTACTGTATGTATAAAAGGATAAGTATAGCTTTTAATGATAAGACCATCGCTTTGATATATCAGTGGAGTATCACATATACTTCTTAAAACAAAGACTACTGGCAAATCACCTAGTGAGTGTGAAATGGGGCCGTTTCTAAGAGAATCTAACAGGCTATATTTTCCAAGTTCACTCATGATCAACCAGGCAAGTTCAAGGCCAAAATGAACACAATAGAGAACTAAGTTCTACGAGAAAATGAAACTGGGTTATACATGTTGTCTCGGTCTACATAATAATCCGGGTGGTTCAAGACATCATGTTCACCTCCATGCTACCATCTCAAACACAGTGATTTTTCGCCTATACTCTCGAAAGTCTGTCTAGTCTAGTCAAGTCTAGTCAAGTCTAGTTTATCGAGTCAGTCTAGTCTCCATGCATTTAGAGTAATTTCTATTCATGTGGGGGATTGTTAGACCAAAATTTAATAAAGCCCATTGGCTTATTAAGTTGTGTTAAATGTGAAAAGAAATAGCTCATGGCTAAGTAAATGAAAATTTCAAATTCCCACATCGGAAAGCAATGAGAAAAACCTCTAATATAAATAAGAGGAAACATTAGTCTAAGTTCAAAAAACTTAGAGGGAACCAAGGGACTCCACGCGCGCGCCGCCGCCGCCGGACCGGGATCGGGTCTCGGGTCTTGGGTCCCAAGGGCCACAAAAAGATGTTCTTTTGGGACTTTTTGGCCCAAAAACGAATTTATCTTGGCTCAAAAACGAATTAAATGGGTCAAAGATTTTCTTCCAAATCTCGCCCTATTAATTCGCGCGGTCAATCGAGAATCTCGCCCACCATTACTCTACGAGATCTGATTGGTCAAAGAGCCATAAACGCAGCCTTCAATGCGTTGGTCTCCTCTCCAAATCTTCTAAGACTATTAAAAGAGAGCCTCCCCTTATCATTTCACTCACTCACTCACAACTCACTTCTCACAGAGAAGAAACACAAAGCTCATCAATCCCTCTCGTCTTTTTCTTCTTATTTAAGAGTAAGTCCGAGAGTATAGCGTAGAACAATAAGTTCGTACATTCTATGATCGGGTGATGCGATCGTAGTCTCCAACTGGTTGTATCTTGGGATTCTTTATCTCATAAAACCGCCACACTGCGGGAGATATTTAGAATTAAGGAAAGAGATCATCTCGCCTCCGCTTCGATGTTCTTGTTTGTAATCGTTTTTATGCGTTATTTCTTCGCATTATTATTCGTAATTTATGTATTCGATATTATGCTCCAACATGGCCGATGGTAAAGGCAATTTTGACTCTGTTATAAATGTTCCCTTCTCCTCCGGCGTATTCCATGGGCGATTCCATGGAAAATTCTCCAAAAAAAAAACTTACATTCTTCATCACACACAATGCTCTTGGGAGCAAAGATAATCGGTGGGGTAAAGCGGTTGGATATGTCTTTGAGTTTGTTTTGTGGCGGCGATCTACACTGCTGCGTCATTTTCCTCAGTATGAGGACAATTATTGGAAGAAATGCCAGAGTGAAAAAAACTAAATTTGTTAATAAAATTTGGATATAATATCCGCAGAGTTCGAAACTGGGTGAGTATCTCCTCGGATCTTACATTATCTAAGGCAGCAGATAGAATGATAGATGGTGGATCGCACCAATTTCCGACGGACAATTAAAAAAAAAAAAAAAAACCAAAATTACAAATATCGTCGGAAATATCTGACATATTTCCGACAAAACATAAAATCATCGGAAATTCTGTCAGAATTACCCTTGTTTTTTTTGTAGTGTTAGGGTTTTGATTTTCTATTAATATGGGCATTGGCCCGTAATTACGTTCATATTTACTAAAGTACGAGTAGAAAAGCCTGGCCCACGCCGTATCATGATGGAGGGACATGGATATTGTGGATTCAGACAATCTTGTAATTGTGTTTGTGTTCAATGTGAGCATAACCTTTTTTTTACGCAAATGTGGCATAATTAGCTAGCTGACCATGTGGCCATTTTTCTCTTTCTTAATTCTCCTCTTCTCTAAAAAAAGTCTCCGGCCAAACTTTCGTACATCGTTTTATGGTTTCTACCCTTTCCGGTGTATTGTGGTTCTAGGTGCGTAACTATGTATGGATCAAGACTGGTTTTGAAGAAGAAAAATGTTTCATATCCCTCTGTTGGTTTGACCAGGTTTGGTATCTTGTGACTTAGCTTGTTTTTTTTGCAACTGTTGGTTGTAGCAATATAATGGGTTTCAACTTGTCTTTCCTTTCGCTAGTAAATTGGCCGATAAACTTTTTATTCATGAAATAAAATCCCTATATTTGAAAAAAAATTGCAACAAAATATAAACCGAATTACATTACACAGTTTAGCATGCATCTGTTTGACTAAACTAAACACAATTGTTGGTGAAAAAAATATAAACCATATTAATCATTGATATATGGTTGTCAGATCTTAATTTGCTAACTTCTAAGAACAAAAGAGCCCTTTCTCTCTCAAAAGAATCAAAATGCTCCTTTTTCTTGGACCCAAATGTTCAGTTTCCTCTTTATGGCATCTCCAATGTATGACTCCATTTTTTACTCTATTTTAGAGTAATTCCAAAATAGAGTTGGGTTTTACTCCAACTATGCTCTATTTTTTACTCCAAAATAGAGCGATGAACAAAAAAATAGAATAAACCTATTTATTACTCCATATAATAGGATTACTCCATTTTGGAGTGAGATATGAAGTGGGATTGGAAAGAATTTTACTTTAAAACTCTATTTTGGAGTGAAATTTGGAGTGGGGTTGGAGATGGTCTTATTCTCTCTGCCATTGTCGTAGCCGTCATTGGAGTGAGAATGCATGCGAGATTATTGATACATTTGCTCACACTAGATTTTAAGATTGGTCCACGACTTTTATCTTGATGAACGATCAGATTCGCGGTGGAGTTTTGCTAGCAACTCTGTTTGCCTAAACAACCGCCATTGGCTCATATGATGGTGATCGACGAGTTGCATTGAGTTTTTTTTTTTGGTTCTCTTATTCCTCCTCTTTAAATGAATGAAAAAGAAAACAATTTATTTTCCTCTTGTACATGTATGGTGCAAAGTCCTTGCCCCTCCCCTCTTGTTACCCCCACGCATACAAAGGGCTAGCATTTATAGCCAAAAAATTATTTTGGCTCCCCTTCTACGGAAAAAAATTATTCTCGTGGATACAAGTAAACATTTCAACATGGACTCAATGTTTCCCTTGCTCCTACTACTTTCTTGACCACATAGATCCAAAAGATTAGTCGGAAGATTTAACAACTTATCGTTATGCCGAAACAATGAAGTCGATTCCAAAATTTACTCTCTCTTATTCGACTAAAATATATGCGACTACAAATAACAATACGCAAATGAAAGTCTTATTCGAGGCACACTTGCGAAAGAAATGATTTCAATACATACGCTTGATGGTGTGATTGAAGTGGTAAAAGGCGTGTATTTTGGGTGAATGATAGATAGGAACAAGCATATTAGGGCTTGAGGTTGGAAACTACTCCCTCATAGATAAACTCGGCTCAAAAGTTTTGCTTTGCTTCGGTTGGATAAGGGAACGAACATCCACTCACAACTTAATACTCGACGATGGTGCAAACACACAGGGACATCCCACCATAATTAATTCATATCACGAAAGATCTTTATATGTGTCAACTGGAGTCCATGATTTTAGGTAACATTTTTACCTAAAGTTGATGTTAAAGTGTTTTGTGAACATATTAATCATGAACTTTAATGTGTGTTTAGCTTCCTAGATTCAAACGACATTTTATGATCTTAGGTTGTTAGCTATAGTAATTAATTCTACGACACTAAATTAGTTATAAAATCGTGATCCGAGTTCTAAAATGGTGTTTCATTACTTCTTTGTTCGATGATTCATGTTTTCTTGTGATTTTTTTTTTTTTTTTTGGATGAAAACACATCACAAATTATTCATATAAATGTTTAAATTCTAATTAGCAAACGTTGAAAATATTCTGAAACACATGATATTAAGAACAACAATCAAATTTTATATTTTAAAATTAGTCAAAGCATGGATCTAAACATTTATGTCTTCTTTCCTGCCTAATTAATAAAACATGATGATTGTCTCATAAAAAGCACTAAGCCTACTAATTTGTTCAACTAATCTTAGGCCATAATGGTAAGAGATACATGTACAAAAATAGTACCACCAATATGTTATTGTTAAACCGCATTTGTTGTACCGCTTTATCTTTCGGCTCGTATGATTGATAAATCATTCAAATGATATACCTTTTACCACTAAATCAAACCCATTACCTAATACAAAAGATTCGAGTCTTGTGTGAAATAGTTAAGTCAATCTTCAGTAATACTAAACTGAAGCTTTATTCATTATGTGAATACAAATTCATCATCATCATCATCATCTCAAGGTAATCATTATGTGAATACGAATTCATTTCTCTAAAAATTCATGAACAGGTTGATGTTATGCTCTTAATGACAACAATCTTATGGTGATTGATGTTGGATGTATCAAACATATCTAAAACAGGCAAAGCGGAGAATAATGGCTAGATACTTATGTTACATTTTGAATCCTTACTACTTCATCAAGGCCTCAACTGCTTTGTGTAAGGAACTACTACGACTTGAACATCCTCTACGTTTAAAAAGCGAGTGAGGTCCATTCCAGACAGACCTGTGGTTGTTGTTGTTGTTCGGGAAGAGAGTTTCACAGAGACTTAGAAGCTGCGGGTTTCTGACTTGGAACTTCTCATGCATCTTAGCTCTCCATTGTTTACGCTCCAACTCCTGCAGTTCCTGCAAATAACGAAATAACACAATTAATCTCAATAGTGCTTGCTGCTTAACCAAAACATCATAAAGCTCGAAAGATACCTTTTGCTCTCGTAGTCGTTTTTCCTTCTCTTCCTCCTCATTCTGAGTCGATTCTGGACCTTCAACTGAAGCTAAAACAACCAATTTCTCTGCAGCACTAGTCACGGGCTCATCTCCAGTCTCTTCCATTGATCTATCAATCGATTGGGTTTTATCCTCGACAATAACTTTGGTTTTATTTTCACTCTCCACCTCAAGGTTTTCCTCTTCCTCTTTACCTTCTTCTTCTTCCTCCACCTCTTGTTTATTTTCACTAACTCTTTGTCTTTTGGCCACCGGGCTATCTAGTTCCACGATTTCTGATTTTCCTTGTCCCGTTTTGTTGTCAACATCAACATCAATGTCCTGCTCTTCACCCATGTTTATTGATGAATTATCCACAGATGGACTTCCCACAGGTGAAGACTCCTTCAAGAGAGAAAGATATTAAGATTAATATCTATTACAAAGTTTACCGACTCGCTTTACACTGCAGCCAACTGAAGCCAAAACATCGGTTGTGTGTGGGTTCTCTTTGCATAAACAGTGTGCCTCATGTAAACACAACACATTACTAACCTCTTGTGCTCCAGAATGTCCTTGAGACCCTTGACGTTCTCTTTTACGTCGCTTCAACATACATATGGCGCACATACAATCACTCTTATGGTGCCTTCTGCAAACGAAAATGATGGCTATCAAATGAAAACTGATCCCAAACCCAGTTTTAAAGAACATAGGAAGGGCACAAGCTCCGTAGTAACTATCTATTAAAAAGAGATGCAAGATGTATGAACTGGGCTACAGATTATAATTTGGTAAAGAGAAAACCAAATTTAGCTACAATGCTGACTA
Organism: Eutrema japonicum; assembly: GCA_030161315.1. NCBI lineage: Eukaryota > Viridiplantae > Streptophyta > Magnoliopsida > Brassicales > Brassicaceae > Eutrema > Eutrema japonicum. The sequence goes on along the minus strand of BSQW01000014.1, from coordinate 46,209,006 downwards.
AGATTGGCTATGGTTAAAAAGATCTTGTTACAGTATCCTTGTAAAAGATAACCTCTTGCATATAAGACCTAGAAGCTTTATGAAACGTTGAAATCAAACTCAGGATAACATTGAACACAAAGGAGAACACATATGAATATGAGTTCCACATATCATAGAGAACAAAAAGTTTCAACGGCATACCCATGGCGTTTATGGCTCTTCTGCTTTGATTGACTACCTTTGGTGGTAGCCTTCCCACCATCCTCTAGTTGAGCATTATCTGCTGTAAACCGAAGAAACAAAATAAGTTAAATCCTAGGCACAATTACTCGGGCCAAAATGCATAGCTAGTTGATAAATGAAAATCGTGTATTGTCAACACTTTCTGCAATTAACATTCTCTTGATAATTTCGTTTCGCATGCACTTCCTATATATTGCTTTATACATCTCCATCTGGACATTCATAAGAGAATTTGAACTGACAAATGCTTACATGAAACTGCATTCAGGATTAACTCATCCATCTAATAACAGCTCTGGATGAATATATCAGAAAAAAAAACTGTTTTTAAAACAAAGTTAGCTCTCTTCTTCTTTTATTACTAAAATGGGCTACATGCATTTCAACAATGAAATTTCATTAGCTAGAATAAGCAATGACCCTTGTCAGAAGCACATGGTAATTCAGAAGCGTAACTATGTATAGAGAAGACTGTAGCTAGCAAATTAACAATGCTTGAGAAAAATAGTCAAATGCTGGAGAAGATAAATGTTAACAATACCTGCAGATTGCTCAGTATACAATCCCGCAGCAGTCCAGTACTTCATGAAATTTTTCTTCACTCGCTTCATCAGGTCCACGATATAATCACCTTTCTTATTGTACTTGGAACAGTTATTCCAAATGTACTGGACATCCTTGTATACATCCTCAGCATTCATATATATGTTGCCTTTTTCGAAATTATTGCATATCGTTCCAAAATCCATAGGTGTCTTGATGATATCGAAATAGTCCTAATTACATAAACAGAAAACATTTACACGTGTCAGACATCAATGCTGAAACAACGACCAAAGAAGAGATGCAAAGATGCTCGAGATGGGAAACGTATAGAAAAAATATCCCATATTAATGTCCAGTGACAGGGAAAACGAAGGCACACTACAATTCACTATCTATCTTTGTTAAGAATCTAAGTTTGTCAAAAGATCGTAACAAGATGACAAGTCAAGGAATTCATAGTTAGTTCATAAGACGACGTTGTTCTTCTACTTTCATATTTGTAAACAAATGCAAATCCATAAGATTGCAATAGCCAAAAGCCAAGGTTATTCCTCAAGGACAGAGATAATAATCTCTGTATATTAAGCCGAATAGATACAGCCAATCTGGTTCAGTTACACGCAAATAAAGAAGTATCCTTCCCTTGTTCACATATCGAAAGAGAAAGATGGGACCCTGCATTGAGCTAAATAGTAGGACTACTCAATCTACTAGAGCATTTCTAAATCCGGTTAACTGAGATCAAAAATGATTTTCGTTTGTTCACGAGAAAAGTATTTAGGCTGCAAAACCATAAGGAGCTTTGTACCTAGGAAGATTAACATAACCATGTAATTGGAGATATGCCAAACGTAACAAATGTATAGATAAGTAGTTGAGCTTTCACAAGTTCACAAGCTAAAGTTAAAATGTAGCAACACCTCCCACAATGGTGCCTAAATCCCAATAAACACGAAGCTAATATCCACACTTACAGGAATTCCAAGAGCTTCTGGGTTAACAGGAACATTAAATGGATCAGCAGCTTCCATCTTCATAATCTTCTTGATCACCTAGAGCAATATGACACCAAGACAAAGAAGGTGCATTAGGAGTAATATTCAAGATCAACTGTATATACCATTAAAAGAGAGCAACAATGAAGGTAGATAATAATCCGTGCATACTGTAAGAGAATCTTCCAGTTCTTGCTTATTGTATCGTGAATTTTGATCGGTCTTCTTCTGCTCGTTCTGAGAAGAAACTGGCGCACTTTCTGGTTCTAGCTTCTTGATTTCAGAATTCTCATCAGGCATCTTTGTATCCTTTCGAAGTTCATCTGCATCCTTTTGTTGAAGAACATTTGCATCCTGGGCCTTGACGGTATCAGCACTCTTCTCAGTAACTGAACTAGATCCATCAACCGCCTTCGAAGGCTTAATCTTTATACCTTTAGTTTTCCTGTAAACATTCAGAAACACCGGTTTTCTCTCGGACAAACGAGGAAGAGGGTCCTCTTTTTTCTCAACAACAGCTACATCAGGTTTCTCTGGCTCCGCTGGAGGACTGCTCTTGTCGATATCAGTACGAGGTGAAACATCGGGTTCTGGTGCTTTCGAGGCCTTCAGTTTAACCTTAACACGTCCGACTGACTTAGCCGCGGTATCTGATGCAACAGGATCTACACTAGCAATAGGTGAATCGCCACTCCCCGTAGAAGAAGGTGCATCAACCTCCATTTTAGACTCATGTTCACTGTTCTCGGAGGTTTGGTTCTCTGTTGACTCATTCAAGTTCCCTTGTTCAGTGATAGGCTTTGGCTTTTTAGACTTCTTGCCCTTCTTGTGCCCTCTTTTACGCTTCATAGTCTTAAACACACAAACACCAAAAGGCTAAAAAATCTTACAATCACCAAAAGGAGCCAAAGAAAACCAAACACTTGATGACAGATGTTTCAATTAGTACAGAGAATCCTATCGCTTCATATGACAAAAATTAGAATCTGACAAAAACCCATCAAGAAATCAAAATGTTGCAGATAAATTCACAATCTTGGCTTATTCAAATTAAAACAACCTGAAATCCCCAAAACAGAAGGAGGAGAAAGAAAGAGAGAATCTACCAGAAAAGGGAAACCCTAAATCAAACAAAAAAAACAAAAAATCATCGGTCAAGAGAAACGAGAGGAACAAGATAATGAGGGAAATATCAAAAAGAATTGAATGAAGAGTTGGAGGGAAAAGAGGATTTTTACCAAACAAAGCCTTATTAGACCGAGACAGAGCTTTCGAGTCACAAACTCTTCGAGCGTCGCTTGTTAGACCGAGACGAGACGGAGCTTTTTTAGACTTTAAAGAGTTTTATGCAGATTTACTGGTCACGTCGTCGTTTTAACAAATGGGTTAGAAATAGGCCCGTAAATGCATGCCCATGTCAGCCACCATCTTGTTTTTTAAGAGCCCACCCTGGCTTTTGACGAATTTAATAAAGTGGATTTTAAAGTCAAGTGGATTTGAAAATCAAATAAAACATATTTATGTCTTATGATATAAAGATAAAACAATCGTTAACACTAGTTTTGATAAGTTATAAAACCATTTCCATCTGTTGCTAAAAAAATATATATAAAAAATTTCACATTTTTAGACGTTAAAAAAAAAAAAATTCTCGCATTTTTCATATTTGACTTTCCAAATTGTTTGAATCCGTAGACATATTTGTTACGATGGTTGCTCTTCATTGATTTGCATATTATCTTTGTTGCTTTTGGCTTGCATGAACTTCATAATAATTATTATTAATTTCTTCAAGAACTTCTTCTGCACTTTTTGGTTTTTTGAGAAAGTTATCTATGCGACAGAACTTTCGAAGAAAATTATGTAAACTAGTACAAACAAGTACAATTTATGCTTGTGTCTTATAACTTATGTAATCATTGCCTTATCATCCTATCAAAACAGTATGTGAAGATTTAAGAACGTAAATTTACCTTTATGTAAAGCTTTAAAAACGTAAATTTACCTTTATGTAGTCACTCCACACCTCATCTGAAGCCGTAAACCGTTTTGTGATCGGATCCCATCAAAATCCAGAGGTGTTGCGAAGAAGTTCAACGCCACTTAGATATTTTGCCCTCAAAATTTTCATTCTATTTTGATAGTGTTGATACGTTTTGGTACATCCATGTGTTTGGTTAAGAATAGGTAGTATTTTTCTTTCCACTGTAAACTTATTGAATATATTATTCGAATCACGCCAACCCAAAGCAACACCGTATAAAAGTAAACTTATCAAAGTTTTGCTTTCTTGTGGACTCTATTGATTGTATGAACTTTTTTCTTGATCTTGTTGTGAATCGCCCATTGATCTTCGGTTTTAGGGTTTGTGTTATAAAATAGTTATAACTTTTTTTATATAGAGATTAACAACTTTAAAAAAATATTAGAAAGAAAATTTCACTAGAAATTTTTGCTTAAGAAAAAAAAAGAAAATTTTACAATTTAAAATTTTACAATTTCACTAGAATTTTTTTTTTTTTTAAATTAAGTTTTTTATCAAGAAAGTATGATTATCATACAATAGAAAAATGGAATATTTAATTTTCATTTTTTAACATAAAATGGAAAATGTGAGATGTGATGATGTGTGTTGAAAAAACTAGAATGTTTTGGAAGGAGGTCTAGTATCGAGAAAGTGTTCACATTTTTTTTTTTTTTGTCAAATCATTTGAAATAACGAGGCTTGGGTAAAGATTTCAGTCTTTGTATTTTACATTAAAAATACTACAAAATCCAATGTGAAATCAAATCCATTCTCAAATCCTAATATTGAATAACACATGATTTTAATAGGGATTTGAAAATCATAAAACCAATAACACAAGATTTTAATAAAGATTTGAAAATCAATGATTGAATAACACTGGATTTGGTTTGGATTTCCAAATTCATTAAAATCCATGAATCAATAAACACCCCTTAGTATATATTTTTTTATTAATTATATTAGTTTTTATTCAAATGAAATTTTTTAACTAAAAATATAAATATAAATTTAATCTGAAACTTAATATTAATAATTATATAGTTTTTTGAAAGAAAGGAAAAAAACATATAATCTATTTACTAATAAAAATTGATGATATAAGCCTCTAAGGACGTCCACATAGAATTTTAAACGACCAGTTAAAATATGCTAAATCAGCATTTTAATTAAATTTTAAATAATGTTTAGAATTCTAATAAATTGATTCTGTTAAAATGGAAATAAATATCAAAATAGCTAAATGAACAAAAAAAAATATTTTAAAAAGAAATTAACTTGATATATATGCTAACTCTATGGAAAATCAACATAAAAAATTTAATGCTAAAAACCTTAATTTAAAAAAAAAAATTAACTTGATATGTATGCTAACTCTATGGAAAATCAACATTAAAAACTTAATGCTAAATTATATATGCTAACTCTAAGGAAATTATATGTTAAAATAAAATAGTATACTAATAAAAGTTAATGCTATATATTAGTGATTTTAGCTATCCAAATTTTATGACATGTATGATTCAAAATTAGTGATTTTAGCTACCCAAATTTTATGATCCATTTTGTTATATATATTTTCAGTTCTATATTTTTAATACATAAATTATCCATTCAGACTATTACCCATTGTTTTGTTATTAATTTGCGAATAAATCATAACTATATATATTATATAATCAACATAAATATCATATCATTTACACTTACAAATCATCATAAATATTTTATATTTAAAATATGACCATTATTTTCTTTATGTGAATTATCTTTTTTATTTCAAATAAAAAATTGGTAATCTAAATAAAGTTTTTCTAATAGTATAGATATTATTTAAATAACAATATCTAAATTATATCTAAATTAATATCGAGTTATTATTTTTATAAAAATAAATTATAACAATTGATTTTTGTGATTTTTGGTAATTAAGTAATCCAACCTATATTTGAAGAAATCCAAAGTAATCTAAATTAATATTTAAATTTTCGGAATTAAATTTAAATATATATTAAAATGAAACTTTTTATTAATATTACATCAAATTAATTTGTTTGGCAACATGTATAGTTATTCACATAAATTATAACCTAAAATATATTGTTTAATAGTATAGATAATAGAAATTTTAATATGTTTTCTTAATATGTGTGAAATAAGTTTAAACGACTTATATTCTAAAACGGAGGAAGTATATTTATACAAAAAACGAATCGAGAAGATAGCTCTTCTTTTGACTCTTAGTATTTCTTGTCATCATTGTAATCTATACTTAATAATGACAAAAAAATGTTAAATGGATACTGTAATATCATTAAAAAAAACATATATGCTGGTTACATGTGTGATTTGGTCATGAATCATGTTTTCTAACTATATATTAAAATCTAAAGATATTTCTATTATTAAGTTAATAGAAGTTTAGGAGTAAATCACAGTTATCAATTTTGTATTTTTAGGATTAATTAAATTATTAATACTGGCAATATTTACTTGAATATCTTAGTTTTTATATTCTATAGTGGTTAAGGGCACGCTCGTTTGAAAAATATTACAGAATACTAAATAATACCACACCGGATTTTATTAGTTTTTATATATAGTTTTTTGTATCTTTTTAATATTAAAATGTTATTATATTTTAAATAATTTAATGAATTAAATAGAGACTAAATGTTATTTATAAATATTATAATTAACTAGAATGTTCATATATAACAATTAAAATATTAAGTAGATTATTTATAAAAAGACATGTTTAGCAACATGAATAGTAGTTATTCAAATAAAGAATAACCTAATATAAAGATTTTCCTGTTTGGACACAAAATGTATACCTCTTTTAATAGTATAGATAAAGTTAAACGGTTGCGGAGAATTATTACTCCAGCAGAAAGGAATCCGGGAATTTATTCCGCAAGAAATCCATTATCGATAAGAGCTCCTTATTTATTTCGGTGCTTAGAGCCGCCATTGCTGCATTTTGAACCTTCAATGACGCGTTTTCAACCTCCAATGTTGCAATCTGAGCGATCCTCTGCTTGAGCTCTTCGTTGAATTTCTCGATCTCTTGAACGAGTTCGGGGTCCCGCTGGAACGGAGAAGAAGTAGCCCGTCACTCTCGAGAATATTTCATAACCCGAAATGACAGCCCTTGCTAGTTGGTGTTCCATGTGGGTTGGGTACCATTATTAGTAAAATAAAAACAAAACATAAAATTAAGTAATTATGAAAACAATACATACCTCAAGTCGGTTGATCTCCTCCCAAGGCACGTCGTTGGAAGACGACGAGCCTTCCAGAGAGAGAGAGAGAGAGAGAGAGATGGGTCAAGCGGTCTGTCTTCTTTTTCTTCGTCTTCTCGATGAGTTTCTAAATCCTTCGAAAATTTATGAGGGATAGAAACAGTGGCAAAATCGTCGCAAAATTTGCGATAGATTTGCGACTACGAAAGTGATCGCAAAATATTTTGTCGCAAACTCATCGCAGATTGTTGTGCGCTCAGAAGTCGAAAATATATGCGAGGATCATATCATTCTCCTCACAAATCTCTAGCAAATATTTGTGAGGGATTTGTGAGGATTTATAAATATATTTTTTAATTATATTATAATTTAATTTAATTTTAAAATAAAAAGAAAATCCAAAATTTAAATAGAAATTTAAAAGTTATATTTAAATTAAAATATTAGATATTCAAAACAAAATAAAATACATAATTGTCCTAAAATAAAATCAAAAGAAATTAAAATGTTTTCGAAGTTCTGGTTCCAGTTCCCGAAGAAGGGCTGATTCCGGTTCCAGTTCTAGTTCCGGTTCCCAAAGATGGGCCGGTTCCGGTTCCCGAAGATGGACCGGTTCCCGAGGAGTTACGGCCGCGAAGCAGAGATGCCAAAGTTGGATCCTTCTTGGCAAAATAGTCGATAACGACATCATATAAATTCATCTTCTCGTTCTGAGTCCCTATCTTATCGTTCTGAGTCGCTATCAACTTGGCCTGAGTTGCTATCAACTCGGCCTGAGATGCTATGATCTGCTTAAGAAATGTAGTAGCCTCGTCACTCTCGAGAATATTTCCTAACCCGAAACGACGGCCCTTGCTTGTTGGTGTTCCCTGTGGGTTAGGAACAATTATTAGTAAACTAAAAAAACAACATAAAATTAAGTAATTATGAAAAAATACATACCTCAAGTCGGTTGATCTCCTCCCAAGGCACGTCGTTGGAAGACGACGAGCCATCCTGAGAGAGAGAGAGCTGGATCAAGCGGTCTGTCTTCTTTTTCTTCGGCTTCTCGATGAGTTCCAGCACGATTGGGTCCTGAATCTGAGGCAAACGGAGAACCGAATCCTCCTTTTTCTCAACGGCCACAGCAGATTCCTCTGACTCCGCTTGAGGACTGCTCTTATCGATATCGGTATGCGATGAAACATAGGGTTCTGGTGCTTCTGAGGTCTTCAGTGACTTAGCCGTCGTGTCTGACTCAACAGGATCTACACTAGCAATAGAAGAAGGTGCATCAACCTCCATTTTAGACTCATGTTCTTTGTTCTCACACTCAGCAGGAGCTCCACTTTGCTCAGAGGTTTGGTTCTCTGTTGACTCATTCAAGTTCACTTGTTCAGTGATAGATTTCGACTTTTTAGACTTGTTGCCTTTGTTATGTCCTCTTTTACGCTTCATAGTCTTGAACCAAGTAGATATCACGGACAACAGCTACAAGAGGTTCCTGCAATACCAAAGGCTAAAAATCTAAAAAGCTGAAACAATCACAAGGAACCCAGAAATTAATAACATATATTTCAAATAGACAAAACTAGTATAGAGAATTCATCACTTCATATAACAAAAATAGAAGCTGAAAAATCCATCAAGAAATCAAATTGCAGACTTGATTCAAACAACCTTGGAATACCCAAAACAAAGGAGGGAAAAGGCAGAGAGAATCTACCAGAAAAGGAAACCCTAACTAAATCTGCGTCAAACCAAGAGGCGAAGCAGAAAAAAAACGAAAAATCCTCCGGCAAGAATAAGGAGAGGGACAAGATGAAGAGGGAGATTCAAAAATTAGAATGAAAAATTGGAGGGAAACTCGAATTTTTACCAGACAAAACTTAACAGACCGAGACCGCGCTTACGACTCGGAAGAACTCGAACCGAGACGGAGCCTTCTAGAGTTTTCAGATTTTCTCTACAAAATTACTAGTCACGTCGTCGTTTTAACTAATGGGCTGTAAACGCCCATGTGAGCCACCAACCTATTTTTAAGAGCCCACCCTGGTTTATTTTAGAGAAATTATCTGGCATACCACTTTTTTTTAACCAAATTTGCATTATTAAAATATTTTAAAAAATAGATAGGAAATTACCCATAATTTTTTTGCCTATTTTATTGTACTATGCTTTTTCGATACTTTTCTCTTTACACATTTATCTTCTCTCTCCACATTTTCTCGTCCCAAAAAAAACTCTATTGATCTTTCATTTCTCTTTCTTTTTCATATTCACAGCAATTTTCTTTTCCATATTCACATCAACTTTCCCTTTCATATTCCTTTAATCTTTCACATTCACCTCTCACTCAACATTCTTCCACGTATGGACTACCTTATTTTTCATTGTTCCAATCTTGGTTTATGTAGAGTAGTTGATTACTTTCGATACCCAATTTGTTTGACTACCATGTTCATATAATCAACTATCTTATGCTCGTAGTTACAAACTCGTTTTGTTTAGTGTACTTGACTACTTTTTATGTGTAGTCACGTTAGAATATGTGTAGTCACGAGCAACACAGTATGTCTTCCAACCATCTGCATCAAAAATTTTAGAACAGTTAATAAATAGAACAACTAACTACATTATCAAAATATACATATGTTTTACTCAGACTTTAGATACACTAATAATTTGACTACTTTGTGCGATAGTTCATGTACATGTGTGTAAATGTAGTTGACTATTTGTTTCAGTGGTGTTTACTAAATGAATAGTTAACTATTTTGTGAGATAGTTCATGTACATATGTGTGAATGTAGTTGATTAACTGTTAAATCTAGTGATTTAAAGTTGTCGTGATTATAAATTAGTCATATGGTTTGTTAAAAGAAAAAAAATAGTCATCTGTTTTGTCTCCTAGTGACATGAGAAAGAGAAAGTGTTGCGGCTTTTGCAGACCCATGTGGAAGGGTCTTTTCGACATTTTCCTACCCTTTGGACATATGACTATTGTTATTTTCTCAATTGACTGATTTTCTATGGTATATGACTAATTCTTCGGTTCAAGCATAATATTCATGCAATTCACCCTTTATTTTACTGGTGTACTAGATTATAAGTCACGCATCCGCGCGGGATAATTTTTTTTGTAAACTAAATTTTGAAATATATAAAAGATGAAATGAGAACTAAAATCTAATTTAAGTATTATTGATTCAAATATGTTGAATTTGTAATTCTTAAGTTTTTAGTGAGAATATAATATTTTGCTGATTTGTTATGCAATATGTGTTTTGATGTTTATACCATATTTCTAACTCGTGATATGCATCTAGATTATAATCCGCGTTGTGTGCAAGACAATAATTTTTATATATTATTATTGTGAAATTTATATTGAGCAAACACTAACGAAAATGTTTGACTTAAATTTTATTGAAAAATGTCATGATTATGTGATTTATGTAACCTTAAATGATAGCAAAGTTTTCTATCTGGCAAAAAAATAAATTGTTATAAAAATTATATGATGTTATCATATGGTGAATATTAGTAGAATATAAGTGTGAGTTATTAAAGTATATATCAATGTAATCTTAATTGTAAACTTTGTTATTATGTGAATTTAGATTACCACACAACTAATTATTTTATTGTTTTATTAAAATCAAATTTCACAAATTATATATTTATGAGTGCTAAAATGGGCTAATCTGTCTTTTTAACATGCATCGAATCAACATGCTATCTTGCATGTTTTGACAAACCAACCCACAAAAGATCGCAATTGTAAAAACATAACCCTAACCCGTCCCACCATATTACCGTATAATATAAATATTTACTAATTTTGAATATTTGAATTTTTATCAAGTTAAAATATTTTTTTAATAATAAGATTTATATCATTTGGTCTAATTATGGTTCAATTAAATAAATATATTAAACCAAACATAAATTTTTAAATTTGGACGTCACTTAAAGTTTTAAATTCGGATTGAAATCCATTCTCTTATGCACCAAGGCAACCACGTACAAACATAAAATATTCATTTAATCTCTAAAATATTGGATTAATGTTATTATAATTTAATAAATTAAATAGAGATTAAATGTTATTTATAAATATTATAATTAATTACAATATCCATATTTAACAATAAATATATTATGTAGATTATTTTAAAAATATATATGTTAGACAACATGTATAGTTATCAACATAAATTATAACTTTATATGTATTTATTCTTTTCTTTTTTTTTGTTGAAATGTTAGATTAATTGATCAACAAAGGAATATGTACACGAGTTCGAAAGAGAAAACTTTGGAAAAACAGAGCAACAAAACCTCTAGAAACAAGGAGTGAATCAAGAAACTAATATATTAGCTCAATCGGTTTGGGATTGTTCGAACTTCACGCCATCGTTTGAGGAAATAAATATTGTCGTCCATTTGCGCAGGCCAAAAAGAGCGGAGGTGGAAACATATGTCTTTATTGATCATATGCGTGAGGATAAGGGCAGAACGGGAAGGTCGTTGGTGTCGACGTCTATTCCTTTCCTGCCAGATCTTGTAAATTGTTGTCTGGAGTGCAAGGCGGGCTAAGATGGAATCCGTCTTGTTGCGTGTGCTTCTCGATACAGCTCTCGTGGTAATTGTCCAACCCGGGTTCGTTCGTCCTGAAAAGAGGTCCGAGGACAACCAATTCCAAATTGTGAAAGAATACGGGCAAGCGAAAAACAGATGGTCTCTCGACTCATTGAGTTCTCCGCAAAGCATACAAGATTGAGCTTGTCCCCACTGTCGCATCCTCTCTCCTGTTGCCAACTTATCTCTCAAAGCCAGCCAAGTGATAAACCTAAAACGAGGGATCGATTGAGGGAACCAGACCAAAAGACTCCACCACATCAACTGACATGGCTCTCTCAGCTGTTCCCATGTTGCTTTGCTGGAAAAATGCTTCTTAAACTCGTTTTGATTATGACGCCATAAGACAACATCCTGCCCGGCCATAGCACATGGCATCGGCAACGACTTAATACAGCTCGCCATCTCTCGAAGGTTTGGCCTTCGACAACGCCGAAGGTTCCAATTTTGATCCCGCACAGCTTCAGCGACAAAAGCATGGCGAGCAATGCCCAAATTTCTCGTTCCCCCCTCCCCCGCGAATCAATAAGCCTCCCCTATTTAGCCAGTTATCGAACCAAAAATACGTCAATTCTCCATTTCGTACTTCATGGCTGATAATTTTTTTAGCCATTGGTCTAAGCTTGAGCAGTTTTTGCTAAATCCAAGATCCACAAGAGCTCGGTTGGGTGTCCCAAAAGGAAGAGTTTCGAATAAGACAGTGACGCGTCCACGCCACCCAAAGAGAGCTCGTCTTTTCGAATAATCGCTAGATGAGTTTCAGAGAGAATACCCGAGAGGTGTCATGCAGCTTTCGAACACCCAAACCCCCTTCTTTCTTTGGCTTACATACATCCGCACATGCTACTTTTGCTCTAGTAGAGATATGTGGAGACCCTGACCAAAGGAACACAGAGCACATACTCTCTATCGTAACAAAACAGCGCTTCAGACACAAAAAGTGTCTTTGTTTTAATAGTATATATAATCAGATCTAGGTTTAGGAATTAGAGCATCATTATCGAGGGTTTCTTAACCCAAAAAGTGGGTTTCTTAACCAAAATAATAATAATAATAATAATTGTGAACAGTGCAAGAACCGGTTCTTAAATAAGAACTTTAAGAACCGGTTCTTAAGGGGGTTCTTACACTGTTCTTAGCCACGTGTCAACCCCTAATTCGCATGATTTTTTTGTTTTGCCAGATTTGTTTTGACAGATTTTTTTAACTTTTTCTTAACTTTAAAAAAAAGTTAAGACTTTTTTTTTTCAACTTTAAAATTCCAAACTTTTTTACATATTAATGAATTGGAATCGTTCGGTGGGGGAACATGAAGCGATTCATAGACAAGATCAAAAAGAACCCCAAATTGAGCGTTCTTTTGTATTTTTTTTTTTCAAAATCTATCTTTAAAATGTTATGTTTTTATGTCAACTATGTTTAATTAAAAAAATAAACTCTATTTAAAATAAAACTAAATTTTTTTTTTTTTTTTTTAAGAACCCCTAATAAAGCAGCAAAAACAGAAGTTGTTAACACAGTTTCTTAACTTCAAATTTATATTAAAATAGTACTTAAGAAACCCATTTGGGTTTCTACCAATAATGATGCTCTTAGGGTCTCTAGGTCGGGTTGGATCAATTTATTTAGGTTTTGGGTAATTCGGATAGGGAGGTTTAGGACCTATATAAGAACAAAAAAAAAGTTGGTTCGAGTAGGTCTCAGGTCTGGGTCGGTAATGGTAATATAAGTGAGAACCGATAAAGAACCGAAATATATTCGGGTTTGGTTCAGATTGGATACTTTAATCTAAACTACCCGAAATATCCAAAATAATATATGAATTACACTTACTACCCAATAATCCGAAATACCAAGAGAAAAAACTAAAAGACTTGTTTCAATTTAAAAAAAATATATTTCATAATATTACCATATGGTGTATATTAATAGAATAAAAGTATGAGTTAGTTAAATATATATCGACTAGGACGATCATTTTTTTTAAAATAAATTGTTTTGAAATTTAAGAAAAAATGCTTTTATCTGAATTTTACAATATGGTTAACTAATGATTAAATATATAACTGTCAACCCAAACTAACCTGTCTACTTAACCCGTTTTGTAATGAACTAAAATATTATTCGGGCGCAAAAACCTATAATCTTGAAAACATAACTGTCCGACTTTCACGATTTATAAAAAAATGTTGACTTTCTTAAAAAAAATCGTTGACTTAATTTAATAATTATGAATTAAAAAACCCAAAAATCCTGATTTCTTCTTCTCCCCCTCACGATTTTTTTTTTTTTTTGATTAATATGGGGTAATCTGAGGCTTGCTACACACCCGATTAATCCCCATAGGCCAGAGGAAGCCATGTTAAATCCACTGTGGCCAAGGTGACTCGAACCCAGGTGGAGGAAGCCCACATAGACATTCTTTACCACTGGACCAAGGCAACTTGGTTTTCTTCAATCTTTCATAACTCTCTCAATTCTAAACGTATTTACACAATGTTTGGGTCTTTTTCGTGTGATTTTTCATCCTCTACAAAACCCCATATCGATTTTAGCAATTTACAAATGTATTATGATAGTATTTATTTCTCATTAAAAAAATATTTTCTATTTAGTTTCTTAATTATTATGATATTATTAAATAATAATCAATCCATACATATTCAAAGAAAATATGTTTGAGATCTTGCAATATTTTTCACTATGATTATTATATTTTATTTGAATATATATCAAAACAAAAGTTAAAAAAAATATTTTAGTAATTTTATAAAGAGTTAGACACGAGAAAATTGATTTTTTAAGAGTTTGTAAACTGACAAAAATCATAGTCATTAAGCGGTGCATATTAGTGTTATATTTTCAAGATTATAGGTTTTAGCGGGTTAGCCCGAATAATATTTTAGTTCATTACAAAACGGATTAAGTAGACATGTTAGTCCGGGTTGACAGTTCTATATATAATCATTAGCTAGACATATTATAAAATTCATATAAATTGTTTTTTTCTTAAATTTCAAAACAATTTTTAAGAAAAAATTATCATGCGCTATATAGCTAGCGCGGATTGAATCCTAGTTTATGAGTGTTAAAATAGACTAACCCGTTCTTTTTACCTGTCTCTAATTAGCTCAATACTATTTTGCATGTTCTGACAAACCAACCCGCAAATGACCGTAATTATAAAAATATAACTCTAACATGTCCCATCATATTACCATATGATATAAATATTTATTAAATTAAAAGAAATAACTAAATTAAAACAGAAAAATAAATATTGCTAGCTACATACCTTAGTGGCATCCACAAATTCTACTACTGGTTTTTTGGGAAGCTGAAACCACTTTTCTCTCTCTTTGTTTATCATAAGTTGAAGTTTTTCATTCTTGGTTTCAATGATAGCTAGAGCAAGACCTTTGATGATTTGGGGTAACCTGATTTTTGAATGTAACCAAATCTTTAATTAGTGTGCAAATCATCATACATCTATATTAATTACAATGCTCTCGTTATTAAAAACCTTAGTTAATATGCTCTCATCATACATTTAATACTATTTACAATGCTCTCCTTAACCCGTACATGTATACTTTTCATTTCCTTAGCTAGTGTGCAAATCATCAAGATTCTATACTATTTACGATTCTATTCACATTAAAAACTTACTTATTCTTAAACTCATCCACTTCATGTATGGGAGGGTTGTTAAGGAGAGCAGATGAATCAAATGCATTTGTGATTTGAAGTTCTCATGCAGTAAATCCCAATCAGGTTTTAGCTTGAACCCACACATTTAAAATTTGCATGTTAAGCATGTGTTAGTTTACTAACCTCTGTAGTAGAAGTTGATTTTCGCAAACCTGAGTAGAAAAATAGCTATTTATTCACCAGCTTGTTGGCAATATGTAGTAATTTGATCAGCAAATTTTCTCCATAGACAACAGGGCATACGCTGGTCCCTAAACCACAAAAAAATTCAGAATCTAATAAGTAAGGCATTACAAATGTAATAAGTATGAAGTAAATAAGAAACTTACTCAGTGTCTCTTAGATGAAACTCAACCTTCTTCCTGTCTTTACCACACACTTGAACGGTTTCAAATTCACCCATATCCACCACTTGACCAATAACATCTCTATAATAACAAATGCATGTAAAAATGTCCAAATATACTAACATAATTCTGTTAAAAGTTTTAAAAATATAAACTAAGATTGAAAAAAGTCTAACTAACCCATTCATTTTCTTCTTAACTCATATTCACGATCACTTCAGCATTGAAAACTTACTTAAAATTTTGACTATAGTATTTTATTATTTGAAATGATGATTGGTTTTTTTAGCAACGTTGGCATGAATCAGACTTTGTTTTTTGACACGATTTCTAGTATTGTGATCAATTAGGTTACTGAGAAAATCTCATATAATTTGTATTAATATAACTTACCAATAATCAAGAAATGAGTTTTGAGATTACCACTTGTAATCTGATCAAAACTGGTCAATGACAAAAAGTTGTCATTTGATTTGAACAAAGACCGATAGATAGAAGTGGTGCTCACAAAATTCATCTTGTAAACATGGTTTGTTAGTCGGAAATTACCATTTGAAGGAATTAAAGAGAAGTTCTCAATAACTTTTCATTCTCCAACATGAAGTTCTTTTTGAACACGTAAAACCATAAAAAAAATTACATGAGACATGTATTTTAACACCATACAGAAGTAGATGGAAGGTAGCTTAGAAATAAAAATACATAATCAAAACATAGAGAAAACATATAAGGTATCACAAACTTAGAAATTGTATTTGACTTACAGTTTCATCTGCTAATATTAGCTCCAATGTTTCTCCAGCTTGTGATGTGTATTGTTTCCAACAATGCAAAACTTTAACATGGATTCGCCAACTTGTTTTGTATGGTTTCACATTTTTAAGAAGTGTGAATCCAGTGTTGGAAACCATTTTTACTTTGCTTTTTGAGAATGGTGAGATCAATTCTCGGTATAGTTGTGAAGAATAACACATGGCCATTCTCTTATTTTATATATTATGATATAAAAATATAATGAATATTAGAATGAAGGTACTAAAATTACCTATAGGGTAGCGTTCTGAAATATTTTGACGAATGATGTTAATGATGGGAGTGAAAACCAAGAAATGATTCTTGTTTGGATGATCTTTGAGTAGTTGGATTTTTGTGCTTGAGTTGAAATATATTTGATAAAAGTGGGGAGTGGTTTGGCCAAGAATAGGACCAAACAACACATCAAACTCATTGAGGGAGAACCAATGACGTTCAAAGTTTAAAACTCAGGAAAACAAATTCAATGTCATTTCGAAAACATTTGCCTCTATCCTTGTTCCCTGAAATCAAATGTTTAAGAAAAATAGAATTGTTTGTAATTAGAAGAGTGATGATGGGTAGAAAATAGCTTCATAATGAAAATTGTTTGTAATTAGAATCATCAATAAATAAGAAAAGTATAGATATTACCTCTTCATCGCAAAAAATTAAATTCATCTTTGGGCCAGACAAATCTCAATCCCATAACCAAACATGTAAGATCTTCACTTTGAAGTTCCAATATTTTCTTGATGTGTTAATCTCTGAGATCATGTGGAAATTTTCGTTTGTCATCTCTTCTTTACTTACGTGTTTGGTTTTCCTTGTGAGTGAAAAGTGTAATGTTAGAGACGATAGATAAGAAGGTGAATATATTTATAACGATAATCTTTGAAGGAGTTAAAGAGACACAATCTTTCAAAAGACGCTATCTTGTAGTATAAGCCTAAAAAGAAGGAAGAAGATGTTAAGTTTATGATTCTCTGATAACATATCAATTAATGAGTAAACGATGCAATGATTATTAGGATAAAACAATTCAATAAAGTTTGTTTTTTTTTAATGTTTTTGAGAGATATTTTAGAAGATTTGATTTATTAAAGATTTGGTCAGATTTGTATACGGTTAAACAAAAACAGTTTTGAAATCAATGATATAACTTTCGAAAAACCGATATATTTTGTTACAAGATATCAATTTTTGATGCATTTGATTCCATGGATTGGCAAAGAAATAATTACACTGAGAGTCACTTTAGCAAACTCAAATTACAGTGAGAATCACTTCTTGATATTTGGTTACTTTGTGTGAAGTGAAAGACTCTTTTGCCCTTAACTAAATTTTCTTCTTCTTCTTCTTCAAACATTAACAATCACGTTATTCACATTTGTCCGTGTGTCATCTTCTTTCTCTCTCTCTCTTCGAATTGAAACCCTATCAAATCCAATTTTGTCTATGAGATTGAAATTTCTCCTTTTTAATGGCGTAAATCTACACCAATTTCAACAAATTGAGATCAATTGCTGAATATATGGAGAAGAAAAAAATGTCAACAGAGACTAGGGCGAAAAACTCTTCACCGTTTATGCCGGCGTCATCTCGCCGTCATTCTTCTGATGCCATTGATGCGACGCCTTTGATTTTAACCGGCGGTGATAACGACGGCCGTGGATGGAGGTCGGTGAGGAGATAAGGACTGAGAGAAGCGGCGAAGTTACTAAGACATGCAAGTAGCGGGAGGATGATGATGAGAGAGCCGTCGATGCTGGTTCGTGAATCAGCGGCGGAGCAGCTCGAGGATAGGTAAAGCGATTGGGCTTACTCGAAGCCTTTGGTGGTTCTAGATATCGTTTGGAACCTCACTTTCATCGCCGTTGCTACAGTTGTTCCTGACTCAATGCTTGTTTTGGATTTGATTGATTTCTGGGTTTAATGTGAGGGATCAAATTTTTGGGTTTAATCAGTTTGATATAATAAAGTCATATTTTGACTACAACCATGGATATTGGCTTTCATGTTTGGATTTTTTAGCAAGCATCAACGATCGGAAAAGAGCTCGTGGATAAGAAAAGATCATGGATATGAGAGCCTAGATATGAGAACGTGTTTATGTCTTGTGTACCTATTTGTTGTATAAAAAATCATAGTTAAACTCCAAACCAAATTCATATCTTTAAAAAGTGACTTTTCTTTATACGAAAACAATTTCAAGAAAGAAGCAGAAGAAGAACCATTGGCATTTCCGGCGACTCTAAGAACCAAATCAAAAACTAGAATCATTAAGAAAAACGTGGATGGGCATGTGTGGATAAAAAGCCGTAGATAGGCATGTGTGGATGAAAAGCCGTAGATAGGCATGTGTGGATGACCATATTGGAATTCAACAAATTCACAGTGTTCACTTTTTGTCATGTTTTGCTTTGAAGGTTCACAATAAGAAATTACTTACTCAAGAGCTCGTCTAAATTTCTACATTTAGATTAACTAATTAAATTCATAACAAATGAGTGCATGACAGTCTAAATTCATATCAAAACTCATCCACAGTATATTTGTCCACTGGAAACAGTTTTACTTTTTACATTGTTTTGCTTAGCTTGATTCATATGTAGAGTTTCTCTCACCATTTTATTTATTTCTTCTCATTGATTGCATTACAACTTAACATTGTGCCATAAAAGTTTCCAAATTCATATTCATAAATAATTTACTTGCAAATATCAAGAACTATATCCACACATGATCATCCACATTACACACTAATAATACGATAATTGTCTATGTTTTCATATTCACATCGATCTGAATTTCATATGTTTAGATTTTTTTTTTTTTAGATTTCTTGTTTCACATCAAAACTATAGCAAAATAGATCTTAAAATGTTGGAAAATAGAATTATCATTTACTGTTACAAAAAATTTGTTTTATGTCTTTCACATTATAAAAAAAATAGAGAACAAATCAGGTGGGGGTAATAATTATTTTACTCATATTCTTGATTTTTAACTCATCAACGACCTTGCATCCATCATTTCTGTGACCATGCAGGGCAATTTCAGATTTACAAATTGTGAACAGTGGAATAAGTGTTTAAAGAGTAGAAAGTGACTTGCACTGTAAACGAACTCACAAAAGTGACTTCTACCGTAATTCACTCGATTCACAAATTGTTTATATGGTATGAAACAATAACCGGTTTGGTTTACTAATTGATATTTAATTAGTATTGGTGGCTGGTAATTGCAGGTATGAAAAGGAAAACCAAGAAATTAAAATCTGAGATAGGAATCGAGAAATGGCAAATGCAACTTTGATGCTGGAACGGGAAATGAAGATCTGATGACTGAAAAATAACCTGCGTACCTTGTTTGGAAATGCAGTTACATTCAACACATGGTACTCATTTCCAAACAAAAATCAGGGTAAAAATTTAGGCTGAGTGTTTGGAATTAAATTTGTAATGGAATCGAGAAAGAAAGATGAAGAACCAATTATAATTAATTTTTGAATTTTTAAAAAAAATATGTTTGGCAACAAGAATAACATGAATAGTAGTTATCCATGAAAAGAATATTAGTTATTCATGATAATAATAGACTAATTTGAAAGTGTCACTGTTTGGTCACAAAATGTATACATATTTTAATAATATAGATTTTTCTTTAATCTAGTTACCATGTATGAATGATGCACATGTTGAATTACTCAAGCAACAATAAAAAACAAGCGTAACTAACATAACAAATTCATTCATCTCGCTATTCACCTTACGCAAATTAATACACTAAATAAAGTATTTAATAAATTCTCTGGAACATATCTCCACATTAAACTAATAGAACTTGGAAAATAGCGGTTGCGATCGAAAAATGCTACTTCTGGAAAGTGCGCATGCATCTGGCGGTGGAGATCATCGCTGAAAGAACTCCGATTTAATGTCTGAAAAATATCTAGAAAGCTGACTGAAAGATCTTTCCAATGGTACCCCCCCCCCCCGTTCCTCTTGATTCGTCGGGAACTCTCCTCACAATGTGGTTGTCTGCAGATTCTATCAAGTTTCAGGTCATTTAGATCTGTTTTGCCCATCCGTTTATATCCTAGGCTAAAACCGGTCAGATATGCTTTTTATTTTCCTATACATGGATGCGGTGGCTCCTCCTTCGAGATGGCTGGTCGGTGGAAGTTCTAGCGAGATTCCGGCAGGGCTTCACCTCCTCTCTCTCACGAGTTCCCTCTATTTATAGAATTGGGGTGAGACTTTCTCGGATTAGGGTTTAATAAAAAATGTTTTTTTTTGCCCTTAATGATCATTTTGGGCATTTAGTCTTCGGACTTCTCTTCTCATCACTCTTGGGCCATGAAAATATGATTATTAATCTCTAAGATCATCTTTAGAATGAGTTTCATTATCCTCTTTCTCTTATGGATTTTTCTTAATGCGAAAGATGACCGACGCTTCGCTTCATATTTTTTTCCCCCAACACTTCCTTTCATTTATTCTTTGGCTCAATTTTTCTTCCAACCCAACATTGAATGAATTGAGCCACGACCCAAAAGACTTACACTCAAACAAAGAAAAAAATATATAATGAGGAGAGAGTCCTCGAAACCAAATGCTAAGGGAATCCGAGAAACGTGTAATGTGACAAGTGTTTCGTATTCCACAGCTTTGAAGAGACCACCAACTAGCGTGATGGATTTGTTTAAGAGACGATCATTCAGTTGTCTTCAAAGGGCATGGAGTACCATTATATGTCGCATGGTCTCAGAGATGCTCTATTAGAAGGAGCCAATCCAAGAAAGGAGATCTTCCCATTTTTCGAAAGCCCATGGAAGGGGGCAGTTCATAGTAGAAAAAATACATTCTCCAGCGGTTATTAAAGTGATGCATGATATATTCTAGATCTACATAAAGTATGATCTAAGACGAGATATGTAATTACATATCGAGAATCTATTATTCCTATGCGATATGCGTGTGGTTGTACTCTTTTTTCTTTTTTCCTTGTAACGGTGTTGTTGCATTTGGTTTTCTTGATATGATTTTTAATGAAATAACATAAAACACACGAGTGATAGACATCCAAAAGAAGTGTTGTGAGACTATTAATAAATATCTATCAAGTAACATCTATCATCATTTCGTAGTATATTCATCTAGGTTACTTGCTTTGTATTCTCTTTTTATTACAACAATAATATACGAGTGTGAGTTTATCAAAAAATTAACTAGTCTATACTATCAAAACATGAAAACTTTTTATAGTCAAACATGTTTCATTAATGATATTTTTATAATTTATCTATATTATTAAATCTGTTGCCAAACACAAATTATTTTATAAACAATAGAAAAAATCAGAAAATAAAAAATCTCGGAAAAATATTAAATCATACTAGATTTTAGAGATTTTATGTTGGAAATATCAAACGAGATTTTTTAAATTCCGCTAGATTTTTTGATTTTAACTTAAATCATAATAATATCAAATCATACTAGATTTTCGAAATTTTAAGTTGGAAATATCAAATTTTAAGTTGGAAATATCAACTTTTATGCATTTTTTTCTAAAAAAAACTTGATAGTCTATTCTTTCATGTGATAATTGACATGAAATATAACATAA
Source organism: Eutrema japonicum (assembly GCA_030161315.1). NCBI lineage: Eukaryota > Viridiplantae > Streptophyta > Magnoliopsida > Brassicales > Brassicaceae > Eutrema > Eutrema japonicum. The sequence goes on along the minus strand of BSQW01000014.1, from coordinate 46,186,865 downwards.
TACATATGTTATAAAAATTTAATTTAATACATTAAATTTATAAAAAAAATTACCCCGGATTAGAATCTAGTTATAAGTTATATTGATGGTACATTTTAAATCTGACAATACAAAATAAAATTGAATAAATTTAAATCGCTGTATTGATTAATTCAACAGTATAAAACTCGACACTATTATTGAAGAAATATATTACCTAATCTAATCTATTAAAACATAGTGCTATTTTTGTGTCTAATTCAACAGTATAAAATATCAATATAAATCTATTCATATTCTGGATAACTTTTAAACTTTAGATTTTTGTGGATAATTATCCTTGTTTCCAAACAGAATAATTTTGTTCAATTAAAAATTCATTTAATTAATATGATTCAATTAAACAGTAGTTTAATTAATTAATCTTATTATATATATATATATATATATATATATATATATTAGTTGTAATTCGTAATTAGAAAAATTCAGACTATGTCAGAAATTAAATTAAATATTTAAAATTATAAATAAAATCGATTATTTTAAAATATGTAAATTAAAATTTCAAAATAATTTAAATTTTATTATTATTTTGCTACGAAAATAATATTAGTTATTTTGAATTTTTTAATTTACATTATGCCAAATATTTTAATAATTAAATTTTTTTAATGTTACTGATTCAAAATTAACAATTTTCATTGAAAGATAATATTAAATTTTGAATTTAATGTAGATTTTCTAAGATTTTATCAACAGTTACAAACAAAATATTCATAATTAATAACAAAATATGTTTACTTCTAAATTTAAATCTTATTAATAAGATCAGATTTATAATTGAATATTTTTCAAACTGAAAAAAGAATATATTAATAATTAGATTTGCACAACCATAAATTTGATCATACATATGGACAACATTCAGTTACTAATACAAATTCAATATTTTTTATTTACATATATTAAATGATTAATATTTTAAGAATCACACAATTTTAAGAATTGTTAATTTATAATTAAATTCGAAATTATCCAGATTATGTTAATATTCGTTTATATTAATTAGGATTTATTAAAAAAATAGTATCATAAAATCTAAAGCAGAAATGGTTATTCTATTCAAATTCAAAATTAAGAATTCTGCCACAAGAAAAACTAAAACATATATATTTTTTTGTGTCCAATCATGAAAACATTTATATTAGGCTATTATCAAAAATCACAAAACCAGTTGTTTACAAAAATAATAAACCGGATATTAATTTAGATTTAATTTAAATATTCAAATTTAAATAATATTCTCATAATGACAGAGATCATAAACGATACTCCCTCTGTTTCATAATATAAGTTGTTTTGGCCAATCATAAAAAAGATTGCTAAATTAAAAACAATTCAGCCAATCATAAAAAAGATTGCATAATATTATTGGTCACACAATATTCAATAAAGGTAAAAATTACATAAAAATGTGAAAACAACTTATATTTTGAAACAAAACAAAACCTCTAAAACAACTTATATTATGAAATAGAGGGAGTATGTTATTGTCTATTTTTTTTAATCATAATCAATCAGCCTTAAATTTTAAATATTTGAAATTAGTAAATATTTATATTATACGGTAATATGAACATGAGTTAGAATTATGTTTTCATAATCGCGGTCATTCTCGGATTAATATGAACGGACGGATTAGAATTATGTTTTTATAATCACGGTCATATTTAATACTAAAAAAAATTAAATATACAAAAACAAAATATATCTAAACACAAAAATAAATCTTTTTCACTTATTGAAAAAATTATATCTATAATACAAATTATATCTAAATACAAAAAAAAAATTATATTACAAAATTTGGTAAACAAAAAAACAAAAATTTTCGTGCGGACGCACGGAGTAGAATCTAGTTGATTTTTAAAAAAGGTTTCAATATATATATATATATATATATATCAATGCATATTAATCATGGCAAGGAAAACTTAATTTCATGTGTAAAACAAAAAACAAACAAAATATCTATAAATCTATACAAGCTTTACATTGGAAGTCCAATATTCGCTTATTTAAAAATTCACTTCCAAGTTTTTGAATTGATCAGAAATATGATAACTAATGTGATGAAACGAGCTCAAAATGATAAAGTTCATTTTGCATTTTTCTAAGAGGTCCGGTTTAAGTGGGACTTTAATAATCTTCCCTACTCTTTCTAAAAGAAGAGTTCAAGATTATTGTCACTTGTGATTCTTAAATTTCAGGATTTTCCCGGGAAAAAAAGGATATATATATATATATATATATATTTATCTTAGTGTCTGAATTCACCTCCCGAAAAATTGAAGTCGCAGTAGTATGTCTTACCAATGTTCACCTTCAGATCTTGGTTTGTAGTTCATGTGTGTTGCGGTTTGCCTTCTTCTATAAGAAGATGGACCATAGATTTGACGACTTCGTTGTGGACTATACCTGATTTCTGCAACAAACGTGAAGAGAGAGAGGAGAGATTAGGCATGATCTACTTACTTCACCGAGTGGATCGATCAAAAAAAGGATTGAACATGTAACCTCGGGTTTCCGAATAAGATCTTTGAGAATAGAATGGAGGGTTAACCGAAGCTCTTTGAACAAAACTGCAGTTTGTGCTGGTGCTGCTAGCTTCAACCACCCATCAATTGTGACTGTTCCACTCTGTAATGAAAGAAATGGTTTAAGGTAAAGAGCACATAAATTAAGTATTATCCAACACGCATTGTCAAATCGTTTTCTAAAGAGCCAAAGAGTCTTAGGAACTAGTGTAGATCTCTATGTTTTCAATTCATCAGGACATTAGGACCCAAGATCTCTATGTTTTCAATTCATTGTTTGACAATTTAAAATCAGTATAAAATTCCACACGTGTTTTCTCAATCGCAAGACAACACGATATGGATAACATTACCTGATGATGAACATTGATTGAGCCGCCAAAAAGTAAAATGGAGAAAGGAGAAACAACGGTTGTATCACGCAGATATACTTTGTTCGTCTCAACCTACAAGAAATAGTAATTACCCAATGATTAAATGGTTACAAATTTACACCAGAATCTGGCTAGTAATATCAAACTGAATAACATGTCACCATGTTTGTCCAATATCATCAAATGATATAATACGAAGCTAAGTATGAAATTCCGAGGCACATAAATCAGAGTATTAAAGTCAGGTTACCTTCTCAAGAAATACAAGGAAAGGGTATTGAAATGCTTTGAAGTTGCTGTTTATAGAGGACGGATGGATATGGACTTCCCTCCTGCCATCGTACCACGCTGAATAACTCTTTGTTTGGTTTCCTTGCTTTGTCAAATTGTTAACCGCTGCCTCTGTAATTCCCTTATCATTGGCTGCAATATTAGGATATAGCCCCGCGCATAGTATAGCCTGTACATATTGACAGCTGAATTCAGGTACCCACAAAATAGATAATGACGTAGAACCTCGTTTACAACCACAAATGAGCAAATATCTGAGCAGCAGAGCACCAGATGTACTTTACCTTAACAACTTCAGGTTGTTGTGAATACATATTGAAAGGTTGAGTTTGGTCAGAAAACCAGACATCAAGATTCTCTTTTTTTCTCCCCGCAAACTATGATAAGAAACGAAGAGCTTCTTGATCAGATTTCATCAGATAAATCTTTGGCCTTCTTTCTACTAAGTTTACAAATATGATGAACCTTATTGAGCTGTAACATAAACTTGAAAACAATCATTTCAATGTTTTGGTGCACGATGGATCTTCCATGTAAGATAAGACACATGTGTGCTTATGCATAGGCAACAAATGTTTCAAATGGGTAGATAAGTTACCTCTCCTGTTCTAGGAAGATTGATGAGCCCGATGTCGGCAAGTAATGTACCAAACTGTACTCTCATGTCTCTGATATTTATGAGAAAGCAACAAATAAGATTTGAAGGATCAAGACAGAAGAGGTAAAATCATTCTTTCAAAGCCTTTTAGATATATGAAAAATCATAGGTTTAAGTTACTTCGACAAGAAACCAAATAAATGACTATTATTTTCCGTACTTAAGCCATTAACACAGTTTTCCCACACTTTTAAATCCTTAGTCAAGCTTGCAAGGCAGCAGAAAGCATCTTAAATCATGTTTAGATAATCATTATTGTTTAGCTTTCTTAATTTTCCATAGAGTGAGTCAGGTGACCTCAAAACTGAAGGTTATCCCTCGAAACAAGGATACAAAGGAGAAAAAGCATGGTAAGGAAGTAACAAATATATATATAAAAATGTCATTTTTTCTACTATGGAGATCTTTTGTAGAAAAGTTATAGCATCTGAATACAATGTACCTTATCATCCGCATCACTGAGCTGCTCAAGAATTTTGATTCGCAGAACCTCTGTGCAGCTTTCATTCCTCGCTGAAGACATCACAAACATATAGAGCATGTCATTATGCAGATCACTGCTGTGCAAAATGGATGGAACATCAACTCAGTATGCATTGATTCCAACCCATTCGTTAGACTGTTCATTGAACAGCTCAAGATCATGGACAAGTAACCCATGTTCAAGCCAAATTACTTAGCAGAAAATGTAATGTATGCATATAAAAACGTGAAGCTCAAACCCATGGTTCAAGGGTTCCTTATTAGAAGATAAATTAACAGCTTCCTCCAGAACCCAGACAGACTTTTTCTTCCATAAAAAATTCAAGCTACATCAACCAATCTCTGCACTCAGCTGTAAACCTCAAAATTCATTTATAACCCAACCAAACCTCAATTCTATCTGTCTAACGAATTAGTTGTTAAGAAGCTTAGAAAGATTTCTCTCTCCAAGATGTCATTTAATTACTCTATGCTTGAACTGTGTCAGTCGCATGGTTTTTTTTCTTCTAATAATGGTTCTTAGAACATTTCCCTAACTTGAAATCTAAAAACATTTGTACTTAAAACTACGATTTGGCATGATGTATACAAAATAAAAAGCTATTAAGATCTACATGTAGATAGACAGACATTTATCAAAGTCAAGATATATCTATCGATAGTGAATCAAATACTGATTCTGTAAAACACATATCAGTGAATCTAATTTCGAATATCCCGTCATCACATACCTCTTGCAGTATCTTCACCCATTTTTCGTATGCAACCATCATAAGGAGATGATCAGATTGTTTGTCATTGTTGTTTAAATCACTTGATTTCTCCAGATTGTCAGACAAAAGAGCAAGTTTCACCCGGTCAACATTTTGCTTCTAAGAGAAAATCACCGAACATTGAGTTAGTTGACAACCTCCTTGTGAAAGTCAGCCAAGTTCTGAGAGTGTATAAATGTACCTCATCTTTGGGATATATAAACGGTGTTTTGTAGCTCAAGAAAGCAGCAATCGAGAGAATAGGTGATAAGCAACCAAAAATTCCACCATATAACAGCATCTGCAATTGTTCAAACATGTAGTCAAGATAGTGGAAAGAATTACATGATGAACTATCTGGTTACCTACATCAATGATCAAGACATTTAAACCTAGGCAGAATTTTTCTTAAGGATGTTAAATGGGACACATGATGAGATGAGGCTAGACGTTGTGAGGAGAGAATAAATATATATATGAGAAGTGACCAAGGAAGTACAACAGTAATGTTACTGAAGTAAACCTTTCCAATCAACACATCAACCGGAAGTTTTGCTAAATGATGCCCAAGTGGTGTCAACTCTTCGTCCCCTTCAACAGCACCAACCTAAAGAAGAAGACAGGGATCATAATAGAAGACTCAGCAACAAAATCTAAATGACTATAGCCTAAGGGTACAACGGAAAGAAGATTAATCAGCCCCACTGAAGAAACATCAGTTATATGTCCAAGTGACGGATCTCGTAACTTTTGGATGTATCAAATATGACTGATCGCATGAAATAAGTGTTCTTAAGGAGAATATTACATGGTACCTCGTGTAACAATGAAATTGCAGAGGTTATAGCACCTTCACTCGGAGGTTCTAAGGCCTAAAGACAGCAAGTGTAAAGAAGAATCAGATGGGTGATAATGTTGCGTCTTTTGTCACTAAAAATGGTATCACTTGCCTTTGACAGAAAAGGCTTAATGTGACCCAAGCCAAGCAATTTGATTTGTAGACATAATTCTACTAATGGCATCCGCAGCATCTCAGGAACCTTGTCATCAAGATGGAACTAATGAGTTTAGGGGCTAAAACCAAGTGAATAAGAGACCACGAAAGAACCTAAAAGAAAAAAACCTGATAGGGACGCATTAGCTTCTCGAACCTATGCCGTGTGTACAATGAAAAGCAAATTCCAGGTTTGACTCGTCCAGCTCTTCCTGTTCTTTGTCTTGCATTTGCTTGAGATATCCAATCTTCCACCATGCTTGACAGTTTCTAAGATGATAAAATAATTGAGCACCAAATTGACATATCGGAGACAAAATACAATGATCATGAGGCAATAACAAGGAGAGATACACAGAAATGTCATCAAACAGCACTTATATATAATAGACATACCAAAATAGCGGATATCAATATTAAAAAAGGGTTTCACAAGGAAGGGGTTATATGCAAATATCACAATAAAATGGCATAATGTTACAATTGATTTTCAGAAAAGGTTAAAGGGGGATAAGAAAACAAACATAATGAAAATTAAGATATTGTCTACAAGCATCATCGTAAATGGAAAATGCAACTCATTCGCTAGCATTGGGAATACCTTCTGTGGATTATAGCGATTTTCCTTGTGTTTGCCACTATCAATCACATACACCACATCATCAATTGTTATACTGGTCTCTGCAATATTTGTAGCTACGATAACCTGAAGATAAGAGATGATGCAAAAGATGAATCAGATTGGCTTTGCAAAAGTCCATGCAAACTAAACAGTTTAATTGGAAAATATCTTCAGCAAAGAGGGAGCACATGCATTTGTTGAAAGGGATTCAGAACTCATATGATTAACATTATATTTCAATCGGCTAGAATTTGGAGTTAACTTTTAAGAAGACACTAAACCCTTTCGACTACATCTTCTCACATTTTGTAAATGTTCCTCTCATAAAGTCATAAATGAGCTAAACTGTTCTCCGTATATTATTCTTAACTTTGAGATCTATAATTCACATAGTAATCCTAAAGAAAACTTGCACGAAGACCAAAATAAATGTAACCCTTTTGGCAATCTGAAGGTATTAAGGAAAAAAGTTGTCCATGGAACATATTTACTTTTTAACCATAAGTGATATTATGTTATTTACTTTTTAAACCACAACTGATGCTATTTATTGTGCATGTCGCTCAAATTCATTTACTAGTGGAAATCAAAGGAAACAAGTAGTTGCATGAGTTAGAATCTTGATTTATCGATCATCGATCATCCATACAACACACTCAACCTAGAGTCCTTAACAACTTAAGATTGTTTTCCAGTAGACAGAATGCAAAAGCAAGGCATTAATGATAAAGCCATCAAATTTGCTCATCTGGAAAAAATGAATAAAAAGTGACTTAACTCCAGGAAACTAGGCATCTAAACATGCATAAGAATCGTGCAACAAAGATTATATAGATGTTTACAGGAAATCACCTTCCGTATATCTTCAGGGGGGCGCAGAAACACCTTTTTCTGTTCTGTAGATGCAATAGAAGAATGTAGAGGAAGAAGCCAATCTGTAGAAGGTCCACGAAAACGATACGAAGCAGCTAACCTATCGAGTAACATGTGAATTTCTGACACTCCCTGTTATAACCAAACAAATGTCAATCTGACGCGATAGACAAGATGATTGACTCTCAATTAACACAAAAGACCTCAGTATCAGCTTACAGGCAAAAATACAAGAATGGCTCCTTCCTTGCAAGTATCATCAATGTGGCATATCAACTCTTCAAGGAGCTCGTAGTCTATAGCATCCTCATTTAATCTTTTCTGCACAGCACTCACAAGTTATGGAGACTCAGAATAACTATAAGAATAAGAGGAACAGAAGCTCTAAATGGAAATGTAGCGTACCAGATTTTGTTGTGTTTGATCACTGTATGAGTTGTAATTGCTAGGAACATAAAACGGGTTAAGACAGTCCTCTGAAAGCAAATAATCATCACCCCAGCCAGCCAATACAAGATTCTTCTGTCCCCTACGGTCGTTTACAGAACCAAGCTGCAGACAACAAATCCCTATATTAACTACACAATATCCAAAGTTTAACTAATACAAGCTAAATGGGAGTATAAGTATAGAAACACTAGAACCCAAATTTAAGAATCATACAACACACATCTAATCAAAAGGCATTCACATATTAAGCCCCACAAAAATGCATATATCATTTCGTATCAAGCCCCACAAAAAGAAAAAGGCAAATCCATACACGACCTTTGTGCTGGTCGTATATTTTGGTTGTGCAAATAGTTAAAGATTTTCATAAGAATGAAACATTCCTCCACTAGAAAATACTCAAATACAAAATCAGGAGAAAACTCTAAATCAAGACGCTAGTGTCTAGCAGCTGCAACGATCTATTTTTAGTCCTACGAAGGAATTGCTCCACTGGTGCGGACTCCATAAAAGGTGAATGGAAGAGATGCCGGAAAAACACGAGGCGCAGGCCAAAGTGAAAAAGTGAATAATCTAGATACCTTGTCTCTAATGGATGAATCAGATCTTAGTGCAGCAGGAGAATCTGGAGCTAGAAGGTACCTAGTCCTCTCATAAATCTCCTCCAGAAAGTGAGTAGTAACTGGGTGTGTTCGTCCTTGAGCAGTAATCACAGGACAATGAGCAAAATATTTTGAGAATAGATCTGCGTCAACAGTAGCGGACCTGAATGGCATCAGAAGAATAAATTAATATGATGTTTACTACTATTTACAATCTGCCTTGAAAAATAACAGTCATAACACATACATAAGGATAACTTTCAGTCTACGTGATGTATTATCGCATGATTGCTTCTCAATCAGGCTCTTCAAAATAATGAGAAGAAAATCACCCTGAAATGAATATGAGAAATAAGTCTTCTCACCCACAAGTTGATTTTGAGAAAAGGATGAAAGGAAAACTTCTGTCAGATTGTTTAATACTTGCAAAATGGCTGTATCAAAATTTGAAATACAGATCTAGCATTCTTTATGGTAAGAGGAGCTTGAGATACTAATAATGCTTGTCAGCACAGAATAAACATGGAAGCAATACATATACTTCCGTTATTCTAAAGTAGTGTCAAACGAAGCCAGAATAGAGAGAAAAAGTGGTAAAAAAGATATACACCACTAAGGATTCGCTGTTGAAAATGAATAAATGCAATGGAATTGTAGTGGAGTTTAACTCTACATGCATATTCTAAAAGTCCTAGTTTTCTAACCTAGCAGGTTTTTGGATTCTAGTGATTCATTAGACGATACTATATGGATTCTCAAGCAGAACCCCTAATCATGCGTCTATTTTTCTTAACAATGATCTAATTTGTGGCTGACTTAATCAATACTCACCAAAAGAGACCGCTCGTGCACTTCATCGACAATAATATGTGTAACATCGTCCAAGGTTTTATCCCCCTGCAAGGTGTGCACAAACGAGCAAACAGACAAAAAAATAAGAAAGATTACTGATTATAATCTTAAATATTTAGTGAGCGGTCTTTCATTATGCTTTACGGAATAGCATTGCAGTGTCTCAAAAACTGGAATTACAAATTCCTTAGAAATGTCTTCGCAGCAAATACCCTCTGATACTACTAATGATGAGCCAACTACCTCAACTATTGGACTTTCAATGTTCCCCTTAGTTAATAAAATAAGGTACGTACAGCGAGTTTCCTCAGTAGAATGCCAGTAGTACAAAACAGCAGCCTTGTCTTGTCACTCCTGAACAAATATAAAAATATGCCAAGGGGAATTTGCTTAATCCGCCACTCCAAGAACATTATTAAAGGTGAAAACTGGAAATTTATAGGGCCATCATCATATTGTAGTGTCAGAAATGAATATATTACAAACAGCAGATGATGGTGACAAATGCAACCATACACTAGTGAAGCCAGAAGAACAGCAAAATAAACAGGCGATATTATGCGTTTGAAGCTACATAATGAAGAAACAGACATGATGCGCGTATATATTTTACGATTCCATTCCACCAAAACATAGCAGAAAAAGAATATCCATCTAACACCAATTTATCATGGTAGTACTGCTACACTAAAATCAGCCTGAGATTAGTACAGAGAGAATATGAAAGCCCAGAAGAAATCACATCACATAAGACCAACACTGACGTAATAGTAAGTATAATCGGTTGATCACTAACACTGGGCCGAGAAAACGAACAAATGAGTAGATTTTTCATAGACATACTTCAGAAAAAATAATAAAAGATTTACTCTTGGACAAATATAGCCCAGTGTCCTAATAGTTCAGCCTTTGGAACTAAATTGCTCTTTTTTCCGATCTACTTTAAGAAACAAGCCCATTTTTTACACAGCATACAATTATAACTACTTAAATTTCATGCTGCTGATTGAATGCACGATCAATTCTGATCGTTTAATTTGGGTTCTTGAGGATAGTGAATGAAGCGATGGAAAGAAGTACACGCTGAACACTGTAAAATTTACTACGTTCGTAAAACAATAGAAAAAATTCTTAAAATTAAGGGGCAGACCTTGCACTTTCAAGACGAACTTGATAACCAACCAAGGAATCATCTAAGCCTGGAGAGGATTCACAACGCTCATCAGCAACTCTTTGAGCAACAGAGATAGCCTAGACCATATTACCCAGTTACTAACAAAAACAAAAGATAGAAAGAAATCTGCAACCTAGGCTAGCTGACATCATTAAGCTTCAACGAGAATAAAGGTATCGTAGTTAATGTCAGTATGAACAAAACAAGGAATCCCTGAAGCATGACATTTTAACACTGAAATACTCACTGCTATCCGCCGAGGTTGCGTGCATATGATATTACAGTATCCACCATGCCCCGAATCGATCATATCATCCAATATAAATTGAGGAACCTGAAAAATGTAGCAGTTAGAAATGACTCAACTGTAAGCTGGAAGATAAATTCAGCCAAAAGAGCAACTGGAGAGACCAAACCTGTGTAGTCTTTCCAGAGCCTGTTTCTCCGCATACTACTAAGACATCTTTTTCTTTCAGATGCTGCAGTATGTCATTCTTCACTTCTGTTATAGGAAGAGCAGTTCGAGTTTTCAACATGTCCTGCAAAATTTTAGTAAAATTACTGCGAAAGCTGTTGTAAGAAATTTTTGACTATGCTGAAAACAATGTTCTATATTTTCATACTGGAATGAGCTAATCAGTCTGGGAAGCTTTATACATATAACCATATGGCATAAAATTAGCTACATGAACTACATTCTTTACGATCTCTAGAGACAAAACTTCTGTTCAAACATTAACAAGATTATTCTACCTTGTACTTCCGCATTTTATTTTTGTTTTCTTGTTTTTGTTGGAGAGATAAACATTCAGCTTCTATGGAAGAGTCCCCTGTAACACAGAACATAATTGATTATATTTCCTGCTAATGATTTTGGCAGTATAATTCAGATTAATATTATTTAAGATACTGAGAGACCACAGATACAATCCATGACAAACATACTTTTAGCTCTGTGGTTCGATTTGACAACACCCAGGTCACCTTTCTCTTCGACATAGGTCTCTACCACTGGAATTGCATTGTCGATGCCACTCGACGAAGCATTCAAACTGAAATTGTCCTCCTCAAGCAACCTATCAACAAAATTAGCTCTTCGATCTTCTTCTGTGCTTTGTACGGTACACAACAATTCCTCTGTGAAAGCTCAAGGCAACTATATTAGAGCGATTAAGATATTGCAAATAACTTAGAATGGTAATATTAGGGATATGCAAAACATTCAGCAAGAGATTATGTCGTATTCCCTCCATTTTACTTCATATGCGGTAAATGTTCACTCAATACTGTTGCTCTTTTAAACAGCCAAAAGTGTTTTGAACAAATAAGTACCAAAACTCGCATGCAAAATATAGTTGTTGTAGAGTTACCATAGAACATGCCAATGTAAACATAGATAGAAAGGTGATAATAAACTAGGTTAATCAGTCTAAAATTATGTGGCATAGCTGGATAAGGCTCGTGACTAAATTCATAAAATCACCTTGTTTCCAGATCAAAACTAGAGAGGCATAAGGCTCCGTGATTGCAAAGTGAACAGGTAAATCAGGAAAAATCTTATGAAGAGCAAATGCCGCAACTCTGTTTTGTGCATCCTGTCACACACAAGTGCACAATAAATTAGCATAATGTCAGCATATTATTCAGGCACTGGATTATTTTTAATCAACAGCTTACAACTTTGGTAAGGTTCATAATCAGAAGTTTCCAAAACTTTGAGCAACATATAATAGTACACTATAGAACTTTCTTTCTAGCTGTCCTACTTTATTTTACTCAGAACCTGGAAAATCAAGTAATTAAACTAGAATTTTCTTGCTAGAAGTTATATCCCTAACTACACTTAGTATCAAGGCCCTAACCATTTACATTTCAGCATCTTTTTAAGAGAATATTAAAGGTGAAAAGATGGATCAAACGAATACCTCGATAGATTCAAAATCCTCATCCTGATGAGGAAGTTGAAGAGTTACCAGACCCCCGGCTTGTCTGCTTTTACCCCGTCCACTGGCTTTACGCAGAATGCTTACAGTATATGAGAAATTCCTTCCTTCAGCGGTTACTTTATTGAATTTTGGTGCTCCCCACCCTGACCTTTGACACAATTGATGGAGAAATGCCTTCGGGAATTTTTGCGCCTCACCCTGTAAGAAAAAAATAAAATAACTGCCCAGTAATACAGCTGACACTTGAACAAACCAAGAGAAAAAAAGGAGCAGCGCAGGGGAAAAAAACCAAGCTTACACGTTGTAGTTAGAGAAGGAAATTCCATATCTATTAAGCATAGTTAAAACTCACTTTACTGGATCATAATGTCAGCTTATGTGACAAACGAAAAATTAAGAAGCAGGAATAAGCGCAATAAAAGCATTAAACACCTTTTAGTTGTAATAGTATTTACTTTTTTCAAAGCTAAAATGTATATATCCTAGAATCGTGTTTGATGAAGACTTACCTTCTTCCAGATGCCCTCTAGTTTTCCAAGATTTTTCTCACTGCGTAGTTCTCTCATCATTTCATTCTTCTGCAATTCCAGGAGTTCATGGGGTGAAGCTTCAGAAGGCGGGACATCTTCTAAAAAAATACCGTCAAGCTCCATGTCCTCTGAATTATCATCCGATGCAACTAATTCTTGTCCCGGGGAACATGAGGGAAGAGCTTTAGGTTGAATTTCCTCAGATCCACAGCTCTCAACAGGATTTGCACCCAAGGCCGGGTCATCTAACGGCTGAATAGAGACAGCATCAGCATTTACTTCCTCATGACCATTATCGGGCATGGGAGAGGTTAATTCTTCTTCTGTCGAATCTTCAAAGGCATGTACACGCTGAAATTCAGATTCCAACGTTGCTTCAGATAGTCCTGCAAAACAAACACATATAACCCATGACATGCTGTACCAATTTATATTATTGACAGATTGATTACTATAAGATTAAACTTAACCAAGAGTGGATATCTCTTGCTTGAGCTTGCGAATGGCTAGGCCTGCTTGCTCCTGTCCTTTTTTATCACGCTTCTCCTTTGCTTTTATAGCATCTGATCTGGCCGAATAATATTCTTTGGCAATCACATCGAAAAGCCTTGGACCGGATACCTAGTATGAAATGTGAAAACAAAATACCACAGCAGAGAACGACATAAGAATCAGGAAGATGAGACCAATATGGTGTTGCAAAACTAATTGACTGAAGTCTGTACTTTAACACAATCATCATAAACAAATGAAGATATATTACACTTCTACCAAGTGGGAGAGAAAAATATATAAATTAGCAGGTTGCAACCAGCAGAGCCACAAACACTACGGAAAATGAATAAAATAGTTCCATAAGGCATCTGCCATGACAGATTGTTTAAAATAAGCTTAACCATGTAATGCCTTTTTTGCAAACCAACAATTCATGATCCAAATTCAAGAGCTTCCAGATATTCATAGTTTTGTAAGGTGAAATCTTTCTATCACACCAAAATCATGAGGGAATATTTATCCTCGAGTAAGATGCATGAAAGGTAACATGCAAGAAAACAGTGAAAGTACTGGTCTCACTAAGTAGTCAACTATATTCCATTTCGTTGCCATAATGGAAAGAAACCTCGAAAAGAATCGAATTACCTCCCTGCTGGAGCCAACACCATCTACCTCATCTTCCCAAGAATCCAATTCCTCCTAAAAATTTTAATCAATGAGCAAATTCATCTGTGAATATATAATTTTTGTTTTGCGCCTTCCGATTATTTCTATAAGCTAAGGGAAAATTGTTGAAGCATTCTATATGAGCACCTCTTCCTGTCTTCTCATATACTGACGGATCCAATCAGCTTGAGATGATTGGCCAGAACTAAGAGTATCTTCATCTTGCTTGCCCTTCACTTGAACTAAAACTTTAGGTTCCTCCTGATTGTGCTGGACTGAAGAGTCCGAAAACTCATTCCAATCTTCCCGTGAGGTCAATATCACACCTACAGAACCACCTGCAACACCAATGGGTACAGCCATCAATGCACAACAAGCGGCGCAAGTTCCTCGAGAATTTTACAACCTTAACAAGTGTTTATGTGCGTGATTTTATTACATACCACCTGTAGGAAACCGGGAAGCTCCAGTAGAAAACTTCACTGGCAACTCATGACTCGGCAAGTTCAAGCAGAGCCAATCAAGTGCAGCCTCAAACGTCGCTCCATCCTTAACGAAACATACACATTGTATCAGGCGATTCAAAACTAAAAATGAAACCAAAAATCTTAACAAATGCGAGACGGTGAGAGCGTTACTCTAAGAGAAGAGAGAGCGAGCTCAATCTGATCATCTACGAATCCTTCGCAAGAGAGCTTCTCGTAGACATTATTGAGTTTCTTTGCCTTCTGATTTTTGGAAAGCGCACTATGGATAGGTGCCGGAGCCGGAGGACCGGTGCGGCCAGAGTTGAGCAAGAGCCGTCGCAAACGGTCCTCGTTCTCCGCCGAAATCTGAAGCTTAGGACCTGAAGATGGTTTCTGATGGTTCGATTTCGACGATGAAGAAGCAGCAGCTTTGTTGCTTTGCTTCTGAGGTTTCTTCTTCGGAGCCATTCTCTTCGTCTCCGATCAAAGACGGAACCTGAGAGTGACGGAGAAGAATATTGAAATTTGGGTCTAGTCGAGTAACAAAACACAGCACCGGAGTGAAAAGAGATTATTGGGTCTCATGGGCTTTCTTCTTGAAGCCCAACTATTATTTTTGGGGCCCAAATAGTGTTACTCTTTTCCAACTTGGCCGATACCATAAGGTGCAGATTATGGCACATTTAGGTTGAACAAAACAGTTATTTTTACTAGATGAACTAGTGATATGTGCAGGCTCCAGTTTCGTAATAAGTACGGTATTTGAACATTTTCATTAGTTCACATTAACACGAATTAAACAAAATTATAAGTTCTTTGAATTCAACATTTTAATTTGGATACGTAATAAGGAAGTCATTAAGACATCAAATATTGGAAATGTTCAAACATATTCTACCGTCCCGGTTACTTAGATAGAAAATCGATACCTAAAAACCTACAAAAGATATTGAAATCAGGATCTTTACAAAACAATTACCTGTTTATGTTTCTAAGTTTGTAAAAACTCAACTACGATGATGTATTTTTATGCTCTGTATGTTTTAAGAACGTAAACTTTTAATTATTTGTTTGCAGATGCTAACGAAAACCCACATAATATATGTGTACGTTTAGACACAGAATTTTCTCGAACTGGGTCTTGTTTTTGGTCAATTCTATTGTCTTCTAATCCACTTCGTAACGACACACATGGAACAAACCTCTCCTAAGATTTTAATCAATTTAAACCGAATGATAAAAGAACTATGTAAACCATGTCTGAACATAAAATGCAGATTTGTCATTCAGAAATCAATTTCCCACATGCACTACACATACTTTATCTTGACCTTTGAGAAGCGCTAACAAAAAAGAATCAATAGAAAACATGACCATAAGGAAATCTGTCGATAACGAATATAATATAAGCCGTTTAAGATCATTTTGTGCCAAACAAAAAGAAGAATCCGATGTCCATATAGATGACCTACGGCTAGGGCGAAAACATATCAAAAAAATATATCGAACAAAACAGTAATAACACAGAGATAGCTAAAAACCCAAAACCAAAACTAATCAAACTAAAGGTTTTTTTTTCTTCGACGAAAGACATTTCTTTATTAAATTAATCGTGAAGATACATAGTCTTTATGTAAATTAATCAAACTAAAGGTTATCAAAGACTTCTTTGTACACAATATTCATTGTCTTTTTTTTGTGGAATTCCTTTCTTGTCGGTAATTAAAATCTTTAGACCAATCCTAGAAGTAACTCTAGACACCGCGACGTATAGCTGTCTTGTAAAAATTATTTAGGGTCACACGTGTATAATCAATGTGTTAGGGTCATTATTTATAGTAGTCAAAACTTATGTGGTCACTTAAATATAAAATAAAAGACTATGGGGCATAAGTGTTATGGAAATTTAATGTGATGATACATTCAATAATTTCTAATTTGATGAAGGGTCGAATTAGAAATTATTTCTATATAAATAGAAGGTTATGGTCTCCATTGCAACCCTAATTTGAAATACAGAAAACTCTCTGCATCCCATCAACAGAGATCTAAAGCTATTCAGGGTTTGCTTTGGAAGAACCATTCCCAAACTTCAGAACCTAAGCAAACTTCAGAACCTAAGCAATAGATCCATCAGGTACGTTTCCGCTTCTGTTCTTATTATTCAGAGACTGACATACTTAAGTGGATTATTAATAATAAATCATACAATTGGTATCAGAGGACCATGTTCAGTTTCTGTTTGATAATCATGTTAATTATTTTGATAAATTCGAATTTATTTATTTGATGAAAAATTCAGATTGTTGAATCTAGTTTTTTCTTAAGGTTATTGTTTAGATTAAGTATTTTGGAACCTGTGGTTTAAAGTTCTGAAGTTAGATATGATATATATGCTGTTTAGATCTAGTTTTGGTATTGATTCTAGAGAAAATCATGTTTTAGTTCATAGATCTAAGTTAATCTTACTAGAATTAAGTTCTAAAGTATGAGCTCGTAAGGTTTTAATTTTTCGAATCTGAGGAAAAGTTTTTTTTCGAAAAGTTTGAGCAAATTCGGATCTGGTTTTCATCAGCCTTGGCGGCTGGCTTCTGAATTTTTTTAGGGTTTACTCGTGTACGCTAATTTTTTTTTTTTTTTTGGTTTGATGAAAGGAAGATAGGGGGCATTTTTGTAATTCTCATAATCTGATTGAATGAAACGTAAGTTTCATATTCGGGCCAGAAATCAGATTTGTTAACTCTTTAGGATTTTCTGGGCTTTGCCCAAATATTGTTTATCATAAAGAGTTTGGGCCCAGGTTGCATTAAGGCCCGATTCGTTTTTAAGTAAAACGAAAAACGCATCAAATGGGATTCGAACCCAGGCTGCGTTATTTGGGCAACACCTTCCAGCTTGTCTTCAACCATTCTGCCATTAGTATATTCTTGCATATGGAGCCCCCAGACTTTTAGATGTATGTCTGGGCAAGAATAAATCAAGTTTTCTAATCAGTATTTAAATTTGATTGTACCTGTTTAATATTTGAATTGGATTAATTGATGCATGATGTCGCCAAAGTGACCTCTATTGTGGATGTTTTTCCATGAAAAATATTGAATGTTTTATGTTTGTAAATTCATGCGAATACTAAATCGACCCAAAGGTAGATTTGTATTTGGCCGAATTACATGCATACATATGATGATAAACATGTGACGATTATTAGGAATAAACATGTGAATGATAAATCGATCAAAAGATAGGTTTATTATTCATCATGCATTATTTTCAATGTTTGATCATTACAACAAGAGTATCGCTAGCAATTAATATTACTGTCCAAATACTTGATATTGATGTTGCACTTGGTATCTTGAGATGGATTGTACAGTCTTTTATAATTTATTATTGATTTGTTGAAATTAAGTAATGAGTTACTAATTAAGGATTGTTTTTTGTTTTACAACAAATTTCACTACAGTATCTGCAAACTTAGGTTCAATTCCAACACTTACTGGTTCCAACTACAAGGAATGGAAAAGTAAAGTTAAGATTGTCCTTGGGTGTATGGATCTTGACCTTGCGTTAAGGATGGAACAACCTACTTCTCCTACAGTCACCAGCACTGCTGAGTATAAGGCTGTTTATGAGAAGTGGGAACGTTTTAATCGTATTGGTTTAATAATCATTATGGACACCATTCCATTAACCTTTAGAGGTGATGAGGAGATCAAAGATCTCAAACAGTTCCTTGCTGAGATGGACTTGCGTTTTGCAAGTAGCAATAAAGCAGAAATAAGTACGCTTCTGTATCGCTTTAGTACCAAGAGGTATCACGGCAAAGGAAACATAAGGGAGTACATTTTGGAAATGTCCAACATTGTTTCAAAACTTAAGACTCTCAAGACTGAGCTTCCAGAAGAAGTGCTCATATTTTTTTTGTCTTGAACTCTCTTCCTCTTCAATTCAATCAATTGAAATCCAGTTACAACACACAGAAGGAGAAATGGTCTCTTAATGAGCTTATTTCATATTGTGTGAATGAGGAGGATAGAATGAAACAAGAAAGGTCTGAAAGTGCTCATATGGTTAACACCTCTAAGGGCCAGGGCAAGAGAAGGAAAATTGAGGTTGTTAAGAATGATGCTGCTAACACTACAAGAAAACAACCGATTTGCGATGGACAAATCCATAGCAAATCCGTCGCAAATCACGTTTTGTGACGGAATTGTGACGACACTACTTCCGTCGCAAATCAGTCGTCGCAAAACAGTTTTCCTCGCAAATCCGTCGCAAATTTGCGACGAGAAATATTCCCTTGCAAATTTGCAACGGCAAATTTCCCTGGCAAATCCGTCGCAAATTTGCGACGAGAAATATTCCCTCGCAAATTTGCAACGGCAAATTTTCCTCGCAAATCCGTCGCAAATTTGCGGCGAAAAATATTCCCTCGCAAATTTACAACGGTAAATTTCCGTCGCAAATTTGCGAGGGAATATTTGTAGTCGCAAATTTGCGAATGATTTGCGAAGGCACGCATCGTCGCACATTTGCGAGGGCTTTATACCAACGCGAAAGTCATCGCAAATTTGCGATGGAATTGCGATGGATCTGCGATGGCACATTGATTCCGGTAATCGCAAATTTGCGATGGATTTGCGACTGCAAATTTCGTGTCGTCGCAAAGCCATCGCAAAATTGCAATAGATTTGCGGGGAAAGTTGAATTTTGTAATTAAAAAAATTTAAAATTTAATTTAAAAATTAAATAATAATTAAAATAATTAACATTTAAAAAACATAATTATATAATTTATTTATTTATTACAAAAAGTGCATAATTGTTTTTAAAAAAAAACAAAAAAACAAATTAAAATGTTTACAAAGGACCGGTTCCGGAGCTGGTTCCGGTTTCGGTATCGGTACCGGTTCTGGTTCCGGATCCCGATCCCGATCCCGAAGGGTTACGTGATGTGCGAAGTTTTGCAAAAGCCGGATCCTTCTCAGTAAAGTAGTCCATGAAAGCATCATAGGAATTAATCTTCTCGGCCTGATTCGTTAGCATCAAGGCCTGACTCGATATCATCTCGGCCTGACTCATTATGATCCGGTGTAAATCGTCCTGGGATGGACGTGAAGCCGATGTAGAAGAAGCTTCAATTTGCGGTTGAAACGAACCGACTCCGTAAATTCTTCATTTTTTGCGGGGAGCAACCTATGAAAGACAAAAAAACAAACATTATAAATATTTCTAAAAATATTTAAATACAATACAACAATTTATTTTTTAAATACGTACCTCGGTAAAAATTTGGAACCCTCCACTCTTGCAAGATTTTTGGCCTTTCCTTTCAAATGTCCCATGAATCGCTCGAACGGGTACATCCATCAGAATTGCACGGGCCCCCCAAGAGCTGCTTCATGTGGTAGGTGGATTGGGAGATGTTCCATGACGTCAAAAAATGAAGGTGGAAATATTTTTTTAAATTACACAGCAAAACAGGTATATTATTGAGTAATTGCGCTATGCCATCCTCAGTCAGTGTTCGAGTGCATAGATCCCTGAAAAATGCTCCAATGCCTACCAATAATATATATCAGTAATTAAATAAGAAAATTATATTATAAATACATATTTAAATACTTGTTTACCCGCAATTGCTTCGTGAACAGCTGTCGGTAAGAGCTCGAGTAATGCAAATGGTAGTAATCGCTGCATGAATACATGGCAATCGTGGCTCTTCATACCGGAAAATTTATTGCCTTGCTCTATGCATCTAATTGAGAATTTGGACACATATCCATCAGGGAACTTTACTTCTGAACCAACCCAGTCAAACAACGCTCGTTTCGCATCCGTAGACAATCTAAAAGTTGGAATCGGCATTTTTCCGTTTTGTGTAATATGCAACTCGCTTCTTACACATATTTCGGCCATGTCCAACCTTGATTTCATTTTGTCTTTAGTCTTTCCCTTGACATTCAAAATCGTATTCATGATGTTATCGAAATTTGTTTTTTCGATGTGCATCACATCAAGGTTATGCCGTAATAGAAGATCCTTCCAATATGGCAGTTCCCAAAAAATACTTTGTTTGTGCCAATTGTGAGAAACGTTATATCCGTCAGGCATGTTTGCCTTAGTGTGCCAATTTCCCCCACGTTTACATGTTTCTTGAGCACCGTAATAATAAATCTGCTCAAACAAATCATTCCCTGAAAGATAGACGGGGGGGGGGGGGGAACACGCACGACCTTGTTCTTCCTAAACAACTTCTTGTTCTTACGATGCGGATGATGCATGGGAAGAAACCGACGATGACAGTCAAACCAACATGGTTTCCTTCCATGCTTCAACTGGAAGGCCTCTGACCGATCAAGGCAATATGGACAAGATAACCTTCCATGCGTAGTCCACCCCGATAACATTCCATACGCCGGGAAGTCACTAATGGTCCATATAGCACAGCACGCATCTTGAAGTTCCTTTGCTGCGAATAATCGAATGTGCGAACACCTGTATACCACAACTGTTTCAACTCATGAATCAAAGGTTGGAGGAATACATCAAGAGATCGCTTCGGATGCTTAGGACCGGGTACTAGAATACTCATGAACAAAAATTCCCGTTGCATGCACATTTCCGGAGGAAGATTATATGGCGTCAATATGACAGGCCATAGAGAATATTGTCTCTCGGACATACCAAATGGACTAAATCCATCGGTGCATAAGCCAAGATAGACATTTCTGCTCTCGTTAGCAAAGTCCGAATGTACAGTCTGAAAGTGTTTCCACGCCTTTGCATCTGACGGATGCTTAACCTCCCCATCCTCCGTGGTATGTTGTGCATGCCATCTCATTGCCGCCGATGTCCTTTCTGATTGGTATAACCGTTTCAATCTATCGGTGATTGGCAAGTACCACATACGTTGGTATGCAACGCGGGTCCTTCCAGTAGTTGGTTGATATCTCGGCTTCCCACAAAATCGATATTCCTGCAACTTATCATCATCTTTCCAGAAAATCATGCAATTGTCAATGCATACGTCAATCATTTCTGATGGTAACCCAAGACTCGCAACCAACCTCTGTATTTCATAGTAACTCTCAGTGTAAATATTATCTTGTGGCAAATACTCTTTAATTAGCTCAGCCCATGAATCCATGCAAATCTCATTTAGGTTATGATCACTTTTAATTGTCATCATCCTAGATGCCAATGATAGTTTAGACTGCCCTTCTCTACATCCATCGTAGATGGGCTGCTTCGCAGTGTCTAACATATCATAAAAACGCTTTGCTTCTATGTTGGGTTCTTCCCTAGTATTATCATCAGCAAATGCAGTTGTACTTTCATGAACTGCATCTGTAACCATATCATGAAACCTATTTCCCTGTTGATACCCTTCATCAATATTTCCGAATAAATGATCATGCCCATAATTATAACTAGGTTGATCAACGCCATGACTCGTACTACTACTTCCAGCATCAACACTACAACCTTCCCCATGCGAAAACCAGATATAATAGTTTGGCTTAAATCCTCTATTATATAGATGCCTCTTCACAGTATCAAAATCCACATATTGGGTATTCTTGCACTTTCTACATGGACAGAAAATTTTACCGTCACGAGTCGCACATGGTTGGCTTGTCGCCTGGTACATGAATGCTCGCAACCCGTCCTGATACTCTTTCGTCACTTCACCCGTCCCTGGATCTCTTTGATTGTACATCCATGATCGTAATGCGTATATTTCATGCCCCGAAGACAATTTTTAAACACCCACCACTCAAAATCTATTTCTCAAAATTTTTTTGTTTTTTTTTGTTTTTGTTTTCGAAGTTGTTGTGTTATGAGAGCTCTCAACGTGATCTGTATTTATAGGATTTCAAAAAAAATTGCGACGGATTTGCTACGGTAATTTGCAACGGATTTGCTACGGAAAAGGAATTTGCAAGGGATTTGCAACAACTTTCCGATGGAAATTAATTCTTCTTTTAAACGTGGTCCACCTACCTCACCTAACTCCACCTAACTAGATCCATCGCAAATCTCTTGCAAATTGCCGTAGCAAATCCGTCGCAATTTTGCGAGGGAAACTTGCCGTCGCAAAATTTCAACGGATTTGCGACGACCACTATAGTCCTCGCTAATCCCTCGCAGATTCCTCGCAAATTTGAAATGAATTTGCGACGATCTTTTGTCCCTCGCAAATTTGCGAGGGATTTGCGACTCTAGACGGTCCCTCGCACTTTCATCGCAAATATGTTGCAAAATCGTCGCAATATGCGACGACCCTTTCCCTCGCAAAATAGCGACGGATTTGCGACGACTAGTAAGTCACTCGCAAATCCCTCGCAAATTTGCGATGGATATTATCCATCGCAAAGTCCATTGCAAATCGATTGTTTTCTTGTAGTGTAAAGGTCCATCTCAAAAGAAGCAGATTAAGGTTGAATATACCTGCTTCTTTTGTAAGAAAGCTGGACACATGAAGAAGGACTGCCAAAAGTACCACGCTTGGCGTGGAAAGAAAGGTATGTTCCTTGCTATGGTCTGTTCTGAAGTAAATTTAGTTGAGGTACCCAGAAACACTTGGTGGTTAGATTCATGTGCAACTACTAACATCAATGTTTCATTGAAGGGTTGCCTGAGCTACCGAAAACCAACTGAAGCTGAAAGACGCGTTCATGTGGCTAATGGATTTCCGGTGGATGTGGAGGCAATTGCGCATTTTAGATTGTTTTTAGTACTGGTCGTTTTTTGGATTTGAAAGACACTTTTGTTGCACCGTCATTTAGACGAAATTTGGTTTCTGGTCCTTATTTAGAAAAATCTGGTTATTCTTGTCTAACTGAGCATGGAAAAGCTACGCTGTCTTTAAATTCAGTTTTAATTGGAACTGGTACACTTATGGATAATCACAGTCTTTATATGCTTGACACTGTAACTTCTCATGATCAAAGTTTAAGTGTTGAATCAAGGGGTATTAAACAAAAATTCGAAAATGCAAGTTCAGGAACTCTGTGGCACAAACGCTTAGGTCACATCCCTAAAAATAGAATTGAGCGACTTGTGTCAGATGGTATATTAGGTTCTGTTGACTTCACAAATTGTGATGTCTGTGTGGATTGCATTAAAGGAAAACAGACTAAACAAAAGAAATTATGTGCATACAGAGCTACGAAAGTTCTTGAGTTGATACATACGGATATTTGTGGACCATTCCCTATGGCATCTTGGAACGGTCAACAATATTTTATATCTTTCATAGACGATTACTCTCGATATGCATACTTATTTCTTATTCATGAAAAGTCAGAGTCTGTGGACGTGTTCAAGAAATTTAAGGTTGAAGTTGAGAACCAACTTGAGCGAAGGATAAAATCTGTCAGATCTGATCGTGGTGGTGAATATTACGGTCGGTATGACGGTTCAGGTGAACAACGTCCAGGACCATTTGCCAGATATCTAGAGGAGTGTGGAATTGTCCCACAATACACCATGCCTGGGTCTCCCAGCATGAATGGTGTGTCAGAAAGACGCAACCGCACTCTTAAGGATATGGTGAGGAGTATGATCAGTCATTTCACCTTACCTGAATCACTCTGGGGAGAGGCATTAAAGACTGCAGCTTACATTCTTAATAGTGTGCCAACTAAAGCAACTGCAAAAACACCATATGAGCTTTGGACTGGCAGAAAACCTAATTTAAAGCATTTTCACATTTGGGGATGTCCAGCTGAGGCTAGGCCTTATAGGCCGTTTGAGAAGAAATTGGACTCCAGAACTGTGAGCAGTTACTTTGTTGGTTATTCTGAGCGATCTAGGGGCTATAAATTTTATGATCCCAAACATAAGAATATTTTTGAGACGGGAACAACTACGTTTTTTGAGGATGTTGAATTTGGGGGGAGAAATGAAGTTAAAGACATCATCTTTGAGGAAGAATCGAATTCAGGTTCTATACCGATTCATATAGTTGCTTTGGATAAAACAAATTTGGAACCTCAAGTTGATACTGAAATCCTTCCTCAAAATGAAGATGACAATGTTATCGAACATGAAGGTCAAATTCAAAATCCTCAGGAACTAGTGCAACAAGAACAAGTGCCTTTGCGGCGATCCACTAGAGAAAGGAGAAGCTCTATTCCAGATGATTACATAGTGTTTCTTATGGAACAAGGGGAAAATCAAACTCAGTTGGAAGATGATCCTATCAACTTCCGTGAGGCCATGAGTAGTTCCAATTCAGATAAGTGGGTCAAAGCTAGTGAAGAAGAGTATAAGTCAATGCTAGACAATAAAGTTTGGGACCTTGTCCAATTACCAGAAGGAAAGAAACCCATTGGTTGCAAATGGATATTTAAGACTAAAATGGATTCTAGTGGTAATGTGGAAAGGTATAAAGCTCGTCTAGTAGCTAAAGGCTATACTCAGAAAGAAGGGATTGACTACAAAGAAACCTTTTCTCCAGTCTCATCAAAGGATTCTTTTAGGATAATCATGGCCCTTGTTGCACATTATGACTTAGAGTTTCATCAGATGGATGTCAAGACATCGTTTCTCAATGGAAACATTGATGAGATGATTTATATGGAGAAACCAAAAAACTTTGTATTAGGTGATTCAAAGAAGATGGTATGCAAGTTAAATAAATCCATCTATGGACTAAAACAAGCTTCTCGTCAATGGTACCACAAGTTTCATGAAGTAATCACCTCATTTGGTTTTGAGGTGAATTTGGTTGAAGATTGTGTGTATCAAAAATTCAGTGGGAGTAAATGCATTTTCCTGGTATTGTATGTTGATGACATACTACTAGCCACTAACGATATAGGCATGCTGCATGAGACCATGAAATTTCTTAAGGAAAATTTTGAGATGAAAGATCTTGGTGAAGCATCTTTTGTATTAGGAATCCAGATTCATCGAGATCGAACTCGAGGAATTCTTGGTTTGTCTCAAAAGAGCTATATCGATAAAATACTCAAGAGATTTGGCATGCATGATTGCAAACCAGGTGACACCCCAGTCGCTAAAGGAGACAAATTTTGTCTCAGTCAGTGCCCTAAAGGAAATTTAGAAATTCAGGAGATGCAAAAGATTCCTTATGCGTCGGCTGTAGGGAGTCTAATGTATGTTCAAGTTTGTACGCGTCCAGATTTAGCGTACATTGTTGCAGTTTTGGGCAGATACTTAAGTAATCCAGGTTTGGACCATTGGAAAGCAGCCAAAAGGGTCATGAGGTACCTGCAGAGAACAAAGGACTATATGCTCACATATCAGAGATCATATAACTTGGAGATCATTGGATATTCTGATTCTGATTTTGCTGGATGTCAAGATAGTAGAAAGTCTACATTAGGTTTTGTTTTTCTGTTGGCCGGTGGAGCTATTTCTTGGCGTAGTGCGAAACAATCACTCGTAGCTTCCTCCACAATGGCGGCAGAATTTGTAGCAGTTTTTGAGGCATCCAATCATGGACTTTGGCTGAGGAATTTTGTCACTGGGCTGCGAATTCTTGAAGGAATTGAAAGACCACTAAAATTGTATAGTGACAATAAATCAGCGGTTCAGTACTCAAACAAAAATAGGAGTGCGACAAAATCTAAGTTTATTGAAATTAAGTTCCTGGTTGTTCAGGAGAGAGTACAAAGTGGAGAGATTTCCATAGAACACTTAGGGACAAACTCCATGATAGCAGATCCTCTCACTAAAGGTATTCCACCGAAGGTCTTTCATGAGCATATTGCTCGAATGGGTGTTTCAGTGTTTGATGATCATTTGAATTAGTGGGAGTTTTTCATTTGGTTTTGGGTTTTATGTTTTGGTTTGTGTTTATGCACATTTTGCTTTCTGATCAGAAATAAAGTTTTTATGTTTACTCTTTGTACAATAAAGTTAAAGGATCTCAATAAGATAGGACCAGTTGAAAATCGACATGTATTGATCACTTTTCATGTGATTTTCATGCCACACTTTTCATAATTGATCAATGTCATTTGGCTATATTGATTTCAGTGATCATGGAAGGTTTAGTTATTTTTTATTATAACGAAGACCGCCATGATCCTATATTTCTGTAGTCAATGGACGTGATTGTTTATGCCCTGCTGCATAATGACAATTTTGAGCTCATAAAGTCTAACACAATTTTGGATACATATGTGACCCAGTGGGAGATTGTAAGAATTATTTAGGGGTCACACGTGTATAATCAATGTGTTAGGGTCATTATTTATAGTAGTCAAAACTTATGTGGTCACTTAAATATAAAATAAAAGACTATGGGGCATAAGTGTTATGGAAATTTAATGTGAGGATACATTCAGTAATTTCTAATTTGATGAAGGGCTGAATTAGAAATTGTTTCTATATAAATAGAAGGTTATGGTCCCCATTGCAACCCTAATTTGAAATACAGAAAACTCTCTGCATCCCATCAACAGAGACCTAAAGCTATTCAGGGTTTGCTTTGGAAGAACCATTCCCAAACTTCAGAACCTAAGCAATGGATCCATCACGTACGCTTCCGCTTCTGTTCTTATTATTCAGAGACTGACATGCTTAAGTGGATTATTAATAATAAATCCTACAATATAGCTGTATGTGATAGAAGACATGTTTTGGTAAATACAAACCAACATTTTCCAAGGTTTGACCCTGGCTTTTATTAATAGTCATCGTGAATACAAGTGTGATGGGAAGCTGCATGTGCCGAATCGTGAAGGGAAATCTTGCATTAGTTGGGGTTACAAACATCCTAGGAATTAGGACCCTATCGTCATGTGATCACTCTCGCCTCGATAACATGATTAGCCAATTCTGTCACAATCAGACGGATGCCATTGCACAATCCACCCTTGAGATCTATGTTTCGAAGCAGCAAATGGGAGCACCAACTTTTAAAATCAACTTATGATTAGGCAATCAAGAAATCTTTATACTATTCTAGAATTCATGGGTGTAAACAATGTCGTCTTCTTCGCTTGTGTCCAAAGGCTCGATACTATCGACACTTAAATAACTTTTTGATTCACCTAACCATTATAGAAAGATAGGAAAAAATTAGATAATATCGAAAAGATAAATAAAAATTGGCAGCAAAAGCTAAGTATTCAGAAACTAAAACTATACCTCATAATTGTGATAGCATATATTCGTTAATGATCTCCACATCCAAGTTCCTCAGATTCAATATTGCCCTATCCCTAAATAATTTGGGATTCGACTTTGTGGCGAATGACTCACCGTAGATTTCTCTCACTATCGACCGCACATGATCCTCGCAATCGGTTACCAGCAGATCTTTGAGAATATCGATTTCAGCCTCACCAGTATTAGGTTCGTTGATCTTTCTATCGCCGCTTTTTAGGATCCACTCTGAAAAGGACCTATCGACGATATTTTTGAACCTGTCGATATCAAAACTAGAAAGCGAATTCCCGTTGGCACGTAACAGTTTTTCTATTTCAGACAAAGTTAAAATTTTGAATTGATCTTGAGACAAAACTAATTCTGTAAAAAAAGGAAGAAATGTAAGTTTTAGAACCTTATAGCTTTCCAAAGCACCAATGAATTTAACGCAGCTAAAACCATTTTTGTCCGACCGACATCAAGGATAACCAATAGCACTTGCCTGAAGTCTCTCCCAAAAATTGCCTCCAAAAGGCTTTTGAGTCTTTAAATATGTCTTTTAAACTCCTATCAAGTGTCTCAAAATAATACTTACTCGTCATAGGAGTCTCGTTCCAAACTATTAGTCAAGCCTTTTTGACTAGCTCAACTAAATGCGAAACGACCGAGACCGAACTTTTCGACCATGTTTTGTGGTTATAAAATTTTAACTAAGTTTATTGGTTATAACTTTTAGACTATATTGGTCATGCTTTTAGACCAAGTATATTGGTCAAAATTTTTTGACCAAGTTATTAGGTCAGAAATTTGCGACCATGTTACGAATATTTTACTTTATATTTCTTTATAAATATAACTAGTTTTTAATAAAATATATACGCATCGCGGGATCCTAATCTAATTCAACCTAGAAATATCATTTTATAAATGCAAAAAAACATCTTGAAAACATGAAAATATGATGCATGACAATTTCAACAAGCTATTTTGTGTTTTCCAATGTCTTAATAACAGTTCAGAAAGTATTTGCAACTCCCACTATTTCAAAATAGTTTTTGCTACAAATTATACATAGTGTAAAAGCAAATGCGGCAAGTATATGGTTGGGAATATCAAACATAAGTTATTAAGATCAATTTAACGTATTGTCATGGTGCATGCTAGTCTGTGTATTCGAGATACCCGACATCATAGTTTCCAACAGTTAAGCATAAATAAAAATATGGGCAAAATCGGTTACATGTTGCATTAATGTTAGGTTGTCTAAGAAAATACCCAAAAATCCAATATTAAACATTTGTACATCAACCATGATTGAAAATATATCTACAATAGTGAAACCGAGAGGTGTGTACCGAACAACAACTTTTTTTGTAAGATAATGACCTAGAGCGAGGTACAGTTCGGTAGAGATGTTTATGTTATGATTTATCGAATAATTTTTAGGTCTAGTTAATGTTAAATTTGTATGATAGATTTTGGTTGATTGTAAATGTTAAGGGAGTGATATTTAAAGTAGTAATGTAATGTAATGTCAAAATTAAACTTGAAATATGTAAATATCATATGATTACATTAGAAAATATGGTTAGATATTGCATTAAATCTTGTGTCAATTGTTAAATCGAGTAAATGTTGAAATATTAATTTGGATACCTAAATCGGGGTGCATAGAACGAAAGGAATATTGAATTACAAAAAATAATGAAAATGTTAGAATGATATAACAGCAAAATTCTATCAATTGTTAATTAAAACAAACATCACAAACTAGGTTTGAAAGTTTTAACAAAACATAAAAATATGTTAACCAACAAAATTAAAAACACCAATATCAATCGTAAACATAAAAATAACAAAGTTTTTAGGGTTTGTCAAAATAGATGTCTACATGCTAATACATGTAAAAGAAGTGTTTGTGTTTGAATGTAGGGTGAATTTGTAGAATACGAAAAACAAACAAAATTGAATAATATAACACATTAAATTACAAAAAATCAACTAATCATTTTATTATGTATTATTTCTGCGTGGTTTCAATTTCATTTGTTTATTATATTTTTAAATTTTAATATCATTTAAATTTAATTTAATAAGTTTTTAAATAATTTGTGTCTTATGATACTTTTTATAGTTTTAATGTAGGTGGTGTTAGAGTAAGAAGATTCTGCGAAAATATTAGTGATTATGGAATTTGATGGCAACCAATAGTAATAATTTATTGTATAACATGTTGACAACAAGATTCTAATATATAGATGTAAATTAGTAACAAATATCTCTAAATTATTGTTTAATCTATTTTTACACTGAAACTAATACTATAGTTTATTTTCATCTAAAATATTAGTTAAGTTATGAATATTTTACTTTATTTTTATTAAATACAACTATTTTACATAAAATATCTACGCATTGTAGGGATCCTAATCTATTTACAAACTAGAAATATTATTTTATAAGTGCTAAAATAACATGTTGAAAATATGAAAATATGATGCATGAACATGTGTACAATAACACTAGTTGGAACATTGTAAGTATGTCTACAGTGTAAGAGCTGAGAGGTATGTACCGAACAACAACCTCGTTTGTTAGCGAACGGTCTAATGCGTCTTACTGCTTGGTGCCAAAACAACATGTTGAAAATATGATGCAAGAACATGTGTACAATAACACTAGTTGGGACTTTGTAAGTATGTCTACAATGTAAGAGCTGAGAGGTATGTACCGAACAACAACCTCGTTTGTTAGCGAATGGTCTAATGCGACTTACTGCTTGGTAAGAGTGTTTGTGTTATGGTTCACTGAAGAGAGTTTAGCTATAATCCGAGCTACTAAATTTCTAGCTTTCAAGTGTGTTGTATCGGTTATCGGCACCGATTAACTTATATATATTTTATGAAAAGGGGCTCGGAGAATTTCGTTTAAGTTAAAAGTCTTAGGTCGGCGTATATTATTATCAAGCGAGGTCGGTTAACTAGAGATGGGTACAGGAATGTTCATTTGAATAAGTGATAGATCGGTTCCTTTTCTTTGAAGGTTACAAAGTCGGTTCGGTTTTTCTCTCCCCCAAAAAAATCCTCCTCTCTACAAATGAGAGAACTCTACTATTTATATCAGACTTAGAACGGCGGTTTAGAGACATTTGAAACCCTAATTCGTACGGTCGGCCAGGACAACTCGTTGGTCGGGCAGGATGGATTGATGGTGGGGCAGGACAGATCGCTTGGTTGGGTAGAGTGCACTGACCGGTCCCGGTGGTAATCCACCTAATCCTCCTTGTACGGCCGACCTGGGTGGGCTCTGTTAGTTCGGTGGGCCGGTTGCTTATTGGGCCGATTACTTAGATGGGCCGACCTTGATTTGATCGTGGGCTTTTAAGAAAAGTGGGGAGGGGGAGGGGGTCGCGAGGCCCACCTCCAACAATTGCCCCTAGTTCGGCGAAGGATTGAGGGTATCTTGAGTTCAGCGAATTTGTGTGATCGGTGAAACTGAAATCTAGGTCGGTGCTTCCTATGATAACGTTTGGTGGGCTTCTTAATGGGCCTCTGTTGGTGACGCTTGGGTACAGATACTGATGCGCTGGAACTGAAAGGTTGTTTAGGCGCGCGAGAATCGAAGGGTCACATGGACACGTGGGAAGCGACGAGTCGCCTATGTGCGCTGGAAATGAAGAGTTTCGTAGATGTAATCATTATGTCTCCTCGGCAGTCGCACTCCTTTTCTATATAATCTCCCCCTCTCACTCTCCTTCATTTCATTCTTCAGCAGAAAAAGGTATTGTCCTCCTCTCGTCTTCTTTCTCGGTTTTATTTTATCGTTCTCCCTTTCGTGTCGTAACTCCGTCGTATCGCCGCCGTGATTTCGTTGATTCTACGACGTGATTTCTCCGGTTGGGTGGGTGTTCGTGTGGTGTCGGTCGATTGTTCTTTGTGTTCTTCGCCCTTCTTGTTTTTAGATCTTTGAAAGCAGATGGCTCGCATTGAATCGAGTTTGTCCTCGAAGTCGGTTGAGGAAGATGCTATCTCGGTGAGTAGCGATTCTCCTTCGGATAAGACGACGACCTCGGACAGTTCGGCGGGAGTAGTTAGGTCGTCGATCCAGGAGTTAGCCATTCGAACGAGACCAGATGGCGCTAGCTCTAACTCGGCTCGTTTGGAAATTGTTGTTCCTCAGTTGATGGATGAAGCGATTGCCGACGTCAAATTTCAGGTCGAGTCGCTTGCAATGGCGGAGAGGTCGGGTTTAGAGGTTGCTGGGGTCGGAGTTAATGTGGCTCGTAGGTCGGCTCCCAGATCTAGAGGTCAATCAGTCACTCGTGGTCGGCTCCGTTTGGCAGATATTCCTTCGAGGTCGGATTATGCTTCTCTGGAGAGGTTATATGATGGGGCGCAACTGGTTTCTGGGCTGTAAATCACGCCGCCTGCCCCCGAGGAGCGACCATGGACTGCTCCCAAAGGATGGATTTGTTTATACGAGGCGTACTTTACTCAGTGTCGGCTCTGGTTTCCTCTACCGAAGTTGCTGAATGATTACTGTGACGCTAGGAAGCTTGCTATTAGTCAGATAACTCCCGCTGGGATTCGCAACATGGTCGCTGCTTTGGTGTTGGGGGCCGAATGTGGCGTCAACGTTGATCTTCGTTTCTTCGAAGAGATGTCTCGCATTAGTGTGAACGGTAAGACCCCCGGGACGGTTTATGTAGCCGCGAAGAGCAAC
Organism: Eutrema japonicum; assembly: GCA_030161315.1. NCBI lineage: Eukaryota > Viridiplantae > Streptophyta > Magnoliopsida > Brassicales > Brassicaceae > Eutrema > Eutrema japonicum. The sequence continues at coordinate 46,154,204 of BSQW01000014.1, read as the reverse complement.
CATAAGGTGATCCTGGGCGAGAGTGTTAACAAGATCAACGACTGGGAGCATCGGTATTTTTATGTCAGAATTAACTCGGCATCGGTCGTCGAGGTCGGGAGAAGATACAGGACTCGGTGGAATAGGGACTTCGGTAGATATTAGTTCCTGTCATGCTCTTATTGTCGTATTTTCCTTGGCCTAATTTTCTTCCATTGGTTGTTTCAGTTCGGCATCCAATTTCCAAGGCGCCCCCCGTAGGTTTCAAAGCAGATTTGGCGAGAATTCGGGAATTGGGTCAGAGACGGTGGCCTGAAATTCATCTTCAAAGGATTCAGTCGAGTTTAGCTCGTATTCATTCTGGTAAGCCGATCTTTGCGCTATTTCCTTTTTTGGTCGGTTTTTTTTGTCTGACTTAATCGTCTTTGGTTTCGCAGCTAGTTGGGGTGCGGTCGCTCGTTCTTCTCAGAGAAAAAATAACATGGGTGGAGTAGACGTCAATGCCGTACCGAGCTATGCAAGCAGGGCCAGAGTTAGGTCGGCCACTTCTCTTCCGATCGGTGCGAGTACCACTCTCGTTGTTCGGTCAAAAACCGTTGATCCATAAATTGATGGGGATGATCGGTCCCAAAGAGAGATCGCGGAGGTCGGTGCTTCCATTAACACCGAGAGTCGCAACGATCCTCAAGATTCGCAGGATGAGCAGGCGGGCGAGCCTGTCCATGGGGGGGGGGGCCGAGGAAGCAAACGTCGTAGGACCGGCGATGAGGACTGAGGAAGTAGACGTTGCGGAACCGGCGGCGAGGACCGAAGAGGGGAGGAAGAAAAGGAAGCATTCCTCGAAAAACTCTTCTACACATCTCCTGAAGTCGACTGTGCAAGGAGATTCGGGTCGGTCCGTCGATCCGGATGTTCCTTCTGTGGAGCAACAGGTCGGCGAGGGAAGGTCCTCGAAGAAGGAGAAAGTCGGTTTTCGGGGCTTCAGCTTCAAGTATGGGAAGGACGAGCCGTTTGTCAATGACAAGGCCGCCTGATCCGATCTGCTTCGTGAGATCGGAAGCAGTTCGAGCAGTCTTCCCGCCTTTGGTAAGCTCGAGGAGGAGGATACTTACCAAGAGCTGGCCCGTGAGCTTATGAAGGTAAGCTTGGTTATTTCGTTCCTTATGAATTTTTGTGCGATCGAGGTTTCTGACTGTGGCTTGCGTGAATAGGCTTACGGCGTCATATGACCGTAAGCTGAAAAGAGCGAAGACGGAGAAGTTGGAAGAGGTGCAGAAGATTAAGGCTGCAGGTCAGCGGTTGATGAGGGAGCTTGAATCGGTCAAGAAGCAGCATGCAGAGGAGAAGGTGAGGTCGGAGATGCTCGATAAGAGCAACCTCGAGCTTGCATCCTCGGTCTCCGATCTCGGAAAAGAGAACTCTGATCTTCTGATAAATTTGGAGGAGATCTCCCGGGAAAGGGTAAGGTTGGAGAAGGAGCTAGTCTCCGAATCAGTTCGACTTGAGAGGTTGGCCAAGGACAAGGTCCGACAAGAGAGAGAAAGGGTCTGGGAGGAGGTCAACGGGGCGTATGCGCCTCGGCTTAAATGTTTCAAGGCGCATCTCAAAGATCAGGAGAAGGCCCGGGACGCGGTTCTGATTGCTAATCAGGTCACCGGGATTCTTGATTATCTTCAGCTGATGAAGGGTGAGGGCGTTGATATTCCCGATTCTTATTTCACCAAGCTGGAGGAGGACAAGGCCGAGAGACGCGATGTGGTCGCCAAGGTAAAGATTACCGACCTATTAGCCGGCGATCTAGACGCGCTGCCTGTTCCGACTGAACTCCCTCCGGGTACCTCGGCGGTTCCTGTTGTTGAAGCTGCTGCCGAAGGTGGTGATCAACGCTCCCTAGACAACTTGCCTCTGACTCCGCAGATTCTTGAATCGGACGAGTACGAGGATCCCGCCGACCTGGTTACCCTGGCTGATCGGGCAAAGGAATTGGCTGGCCGGTGATCTTTTTCCTTAGTCCTTTTTGTTCTCTCGACTTTTCTTTTTTTGTTGCTGTTTCTTTTGCCGATGTAGCACCCCTTTTGTAAAATAGACGTTGTTGTCGTTTATATGAATGATATTGTCTTCTTCAAAATCTGCCTTTTATTGATAGTTGTATGAATGAAATTGCCTTCTTCAAAGCTCGTTTGTTTTTATGTTGTTGTGAATACGAGGTCGGACTCGGCTTATTTGATTTTTAGGTGCGAAAAATTAAGTTCGGCTTATCCTGTAAGGTGCGAGTCTGGGCTCGGCTTATTATGTTAGTAAGTGCGAGTCTTACCTCGGTCCACTTGTTAACTTCTTAGGTCGGGTATGAATACGCTAAGATGTGTTCGGCGTTTGTATTCGGCCGACCTAATATATGTGCAGGACTGGGCACGGCTTAGTGTGTGGGTTATTTCACCACTGCATTCATGAGGAATGCGTTTGCTAAATCGAACATCTAGCTAGGATTCCGATATGGAGTGATGCCGATGTGGGTGGTAGTGAGACAGTACTTAGAAAAAATAAAAATTTTTTATATAAACAGCTGCACCCCGAAATGGGTTGCCTACGTACCTTCCGAGGAAGGATCAAGCCGATCGTAGTTCACATTATATAGACATAGCTTGGTGAGCGCTTTTTTTTTTTTTTTTTTTAGCGCCGATCTAGTAGTAGTATTTCTTGAGGTTCATCGAATTCCAGGATCGTGGGATCGGATCTCCTGCCATGGTTGTTAGCTCGTATACTCCTGGTTTGACAACTTTTGAGATCTGGTTTGGTCCTTCCCAGTTGGCTCCGAGTTTTCCTGCGTTGGGCTCGGTGGTATTTTCGAAGAATTTTCGAAGTACCTGGTCGCCATCCTCGAAGTATCTTCCTTTAACTTTTTTGTTGTAGTACCGAGCTGCTTGTTGTTGGTAGTTCTGTATGCGGAGCAGGGCTCGATCGCGGTCTTCTTCGATCAGTTCTAGTCGGTCTCTGATCATCCTCTCGTTGAGCTTTGGTTCTTATGTTAACATTGTTCGTCGGAGGCTGGGTATACCGACCTCAGCTAGAGCCAATGCTTATATTCCGTGTGATAGCGAGAAAGGCGTTTTGTTAGTAGATCGTCGTGGGGTCGTTCGGTGTGACCATAGTACTCCGTCCAACTCGTCGGCCCATAATCCTTTCTTCTGCTCGAGTCACTTTTTTAAACCATCGATGATGGTTTTGTTCGTTGCCTCGGCCTGGCCGTTGCCTTGCGGGTATCTGGGCGTGGATTTGCTTAGTCGTATTTTCCACTTCGCGCAAAACCCCTCAAAGATAGCGGATGTGAATTGGGATCCGCTATCGGTCACGATCTCGTACGACAGTCCGTGCCGACATATGATGTTCTTCCATACGAACTTCTGCACATCGGTGGCATTGATTTTTGCGTAGGACTCGGCTTCTACCCATTTGGTGAAGTAATCAGTTATGATCAATACGAAGCGTTTTTGACGAGATCGGGGGAGTGGGCCGATTAGATCCATCGCCCATCTCATGAAGGGGTAAGGGGGCAGTGACGGTAGTTAGTAGCTCAGTGGGGACATGGATCATTGGCGCGTGTCGTTGACAAGGCTCGTAACGAACTACGAACTTTATGCAGTCGGATTCCATGGTCGGCCAGAAATGGCAGTGATTTTTGACCCGTAAAGCTAGAGATCGGCCTACGGAGTTGTTACCACCCGCTCCCTCATGGGTCTCCTTCATGACGTCTTGGCTTTCCTCGCTGCTGAGGCATCCAAGTAGGGCGCCGTAAGTGTTGGCGCGGAAGAGATTGCCATCGAGTTGGGTGTAGTGGGCGCTTTTAGCTTTGAGGCGTCGAGCTGCCCATCGGTCGGGTGGGACGATTCCATCGCTGATGTAGAGTTGAATTTCGGTTCTCCAGTCCGTCTGGTCGGTTGTGTTGCCTGTGTCGTCCTCTAGAGCGGGCTCGTCCTCTATCTCTACCTGGTCGGTTATTTCGTTGTCGCTCTCCTGGTTATTTTGGAGATCGTTGATGAAGCATATTACTTTAGGTAGGTCGATGCTCGGCATGTCGATGCTTTCTACTGGTATTATGCGGCGCCGATCTGGCTCTGAGGTAGATGCAAGTGCTGCTAGTGCGTCCGCCAATGCGTTATCGCTCCTCGGGATTTTGGTGAGTGTAAAATAGTTGAAACCCTCTGCGAGTTTCTTGACGACCTCTAGGTAGGCTTCCATTCTCTCGTTCTTGGTCTCATAGTCGCCACTATATTGATTCGTCACGAGTTGCGAGTCGCAGAATGCCTCTATCGTTTTCACCCCGATTCCTCTGGCTAGCCTTAGTCCGGCGACCAACGCTTCGTACTCTGCCTCGTTGTTTGAGGCTTAGAAATTTAGACGGAAATATTGCTCTAAGACTTCTTCCGTGGGAGATTTCAGCATGATTCCCACTCCCGATCTGCGCTGTGATGATGAACCGTCAACGTAGAGCAGCCATCTCCCATCTTCTGTTAGGAGATTGTCGCTAGCCAGTTCGGGGGGAAGCTCGACGATGAAGTCGGCCAGGACCTGTGACTTGGCGCTGGTCCGGTTTCGGTATTCTATGTCGTACTCGCATAGCTCGACTGCCCATTTTGCCATTTGTCCCGATTGGCTTGGGCTATGTAGGATATTTCTAAGTTGGCTGGTCGGTTGGAACGATGATAGAATGGGACTGAAAGTAGGGTCGTAGCTTTCTAGCCGAGATGATGACTGCGAGTGCAATTTTTTCTGAGGTCGGGTATCGCGTTTCCGCGTCATCCAGCGTCTTGCTGATGTAGAAGATCGGCTTCTGTTCTCCTCGATCTTCCTTTACCAGTACGCCACTTACCGATGAGCTGGAAATTGATATGTAGAGATACAAGGTCTCGCCCTCTTCTGGTTTTGCCAGGATCGGTGGTGTCGTAATGTAGATTTTCAGTTGTTGGAAGGCTTCCTCGCATTTATCGTCCCACTCGAATCGTTTGTTCCCTCGTAGTAGTTGGTAGAACGGCAGATATCTGTCGGTGGATTTGGAGATGAATCGATTCAGGGCAGCAATTCGGCCAGTTAATCGTTGTACCTCTCGCGTGTTTCGTGGTGACGGCAGATCGATGATCGTCGTTATCTGTCTGGGGTTGGCCTCGATTCTTCTTTGGGTGACGATGTATCCCAGTAACTCGCCCGAAGTTACACCGAATGTGCACTTTGATGGGTTCAGCTTCATTCGGTATTGATTCAGAGTTTCGAAACAAGTTTGGAGGTGGCCGATTTGATCGCCGGCGGTTAGTGATTTGACGAGCATGTCGTTTATGTAGACTTCCATTACTTTCCCGAGTTGTTCGGCGAACATACGATTGACCAGTCGCTAGTAGGTTGCTCCTGCGTTTTTCAGGCCGAAGGGCATGACTTTGTAACAGTAGGTGCCGCGGTCGGTTATGAATGCCATTTTTTCTCGGTCGTCGGGGTGCATCATTATCTGGTTATAGCCGGAGAAAGCATCCATGAAGGATAGTAATTCATTGCCGGCGGTCGCTTCTACCAGGCGATCGATGTGTGGTAGAAGGAAGCTGTCCTTTGGACAGGCTTTGTTGAGATCGGTGAAATCGACGCAAATTCTCCACTTCCCACTCTTCTTTTTGACGACCACCAGGTTGGCCAGCCATTAGGGATATTTTACTTCGGTGATGGATCCTGCTGCCGATAATCGTTCGACCTCATCGTTGACGGCCCTGGCTTTTTCTGGGCCTAGCTTTCGTCGCTTTTGTCGGTTTGAAAGTTGGATCGGCGTTCAACTCGTGGTGAGTAATTGCTGGGTCTATCCCAACCATATCGCTTACCGACCATGCGAAGGTTGATGCGTTTCGGCGTAGGAGACAGATTAGTTCGAATTTAATGTCGTCATTGAGCTCGGCTCCTATGCCAACGCATCGCACTGGGTCGCTTTCGTCTATGTTGACTTGGAGGATGGTCTCGCGCTTCGGGTTATCTTGGGGTGAAAGTTCGGCGTTGATCCTAGGTTCGATCATCAAACATGTTTCAGGTCGTTTCGGGGCCGAATTTCGCAACTTGTGTTCGGTGATGAAGCATGTTCGGGACATTTCCTGTTCTCCTCAGATTGTTTTGATTCCGTGCGGAGTGGGGAATTTGATGCACTGATGGTAGGTGGATGGGACGGCCTTCATTGCATGTATCCACGGCGTGCCCAGTATTGCGTTGTAGATTGTTGGTTTATCAATGACGACGAATTTGACAAGCTTCGTCGTTTTTCTGACATACACCGGCAGTCTGATCGTCCCGATCGTCATGGTGGTATCTTCACTGAATCCCGTGAGTGGTTTGACGGATGTTTTGAGATGATGGTCGGTGAGCTCCATTTTATCCAGGGTTTCTTTGAATATTAGATCTATCGAACTGCCGGTGTCTATTAATATTCGCGAGACTTCGCAATCGCCGACTCTGAGCTCGATAACAAGGGGATCATTGTGTGGTTGATCTATGCCTGCGGCGTCGTCCTCGGTGAAGCTTATTGTTTCGCCGATAGGCTTATCTTTGATCTGATCCTGCCATCTCTGAGAAATCATCACCTTCCTGTCGTACTTTTTGATTGATCGAACCGAATCATTGCACGTCATTAGGCCACCCATGATCATGTTGACCCGTCTTCGGATTGTTGGAGGTGTTCCTTACTTGTCATGGAAGTCGTGGTCTCGTTTCGGCTGCTCATCATCCGTCCTTCGCATGATAGGTGGTTGGGGGGAGGTTTTTGTTCAGATTTGGCCTGGATAGGTTATTGTTAGGTCGGTGGACATCGTTTGATCGCTGTTCGTCGACTCGTGTCGAGGTCTGACTATGATTTCCGATCTCTCGTCTTCGGAATTTTTCGAGGAGATACTCTTGCAGTTGGCGATATTGAGAGGTGGGATTTCCGTATTGTCTGTGGTATTCGCAGAATGGGCGCTGGCTTTCTTCGTTGCGTATCCATTTGTTCGACTGTTGTTGGGGCTGCGCTTCGCTGACGTAGCTCACATTTGCTCTTCTACCCCTGTCGTTGCCGTTATTATTGGCGCGATAACTCTGATTGAGGTGTTGCCGCGGTTCACAGTATTCCTCCTTGAGTTTATCCTTTGTCGGTTGATCCGGGTTAGATTGGCACTTTCTGGCCATCGCTTCTTTCTCTTCTTCATCTTCGAAGTATAGCACTGCTCGGTGTAGCCCGTCTTCTAAGGTCGGCGGTTTATCGAACTTGAGGCTGTCTCGGAATTTCATGTTATGTCGGAGGGCTCCCCATAAGGCCGGTATCGCCGCGTCGTCGGGCACTGAGACTCGAGATGCTACCGAATTGAATCGGTTCATGAATGCTCGGAGGGATTCATTTTCCCCTTGAGTGATCGTATAGAGGTCGGCGCAAGAGGTCGGATGCTGGAGGAACATATGATATCGCTTGAGGAAGGCGGTGCTCATCATACGGTAGCTGTCTATGGAATTTGCATCGAGTTTGGAGAACCACACTAGGGCGTCCCCGACAAGGGTTTCTATGAAGAGCTGGCAAAACCCGGCGTCTCGTACCTTGGTGGAATATCGGGCTCGGTCCATCGCAATTTGAAATGCCGTCAGATGCTGGCTGGGATCGGTGTTTCCCGAATAGATCAGAAAATTAATATTTACTGGATTGCTTAGCGGGAAGTCGGCTATCTGAGCAGTAAAAGGGGTGTTTTGCGTTTCTTTTAACACGCGATCGATCTCCGGAGCCGAACTGGTCGCTCGATGAACCAGAGATGTCATGGCCTGTAGTTTGGCGTTCATCTCCTCCATCTCTTGGTTTCGTTCAGGGTTTCTGATTTGATGGGGGGTGTTAAAGTTTCGAAGCTCGGCATACATGTTCGGTTTTCGGCGTATGTCGGGTTTCGAGGCAGGTTGGTCGGTGGGGAGGGCTGATCGCCGAACAGGTTACGGCGGGTGCGATGGTGTTCGGGTGTCTGGGCTTCCTAGGAGTGGAGGTCGTTGACTTGATCTTGGCATGCTGCTTGTACCGTGGTGATTTGGTCAAATCATTCGCTCGTCCCACAGGTGAGCTCGTCTATTCTTGCGAGGAGTGCTCCGAAGCGGGCTGGTATGTTGATTGGTCCTACAGTGGGTACGCTGCCGACTAGTGGGGTTGTCCGGGTAGTTTCGAGGATTGCGGCTGTAGTCGGTATGTCGGTGCTAGTTTGTCGGTTCGGAGGTGGTTCGGGTCCGATGAATCGAGGTGTGGCGGTCCTCGCGCCTACCGTAGTCGTGGATAGTTGCTCTGACATCGTTGAGTTGTTTATTCGCCGAACTGCTTTTTGTGTTGAGAAATATCTCTGAGCCCCACGGTGGGCGCCAATTGTTGTATCGGTTATCGGCACCGATTAACTTATATCTATTTTATGAAAAGGGGCTCGGAGAATTTCGTTTAAGTTAAAAGTCTTAGGTCGGTGTATATTATTATCAAGCGAGGTGGGTTAAATAGAGATGGGTACATGAATTTTCCTTTGAATAAGTGATAGATCGGTTCCTTTTCTTTGAAGGTTACAAAGTCGGTTCGGTTTTTCTCTCCCCCCAAAAAATCATCCTCTCTACAAATGAGGGAACTCTCCTATTTATATCAGACTTAGAACAGCGGTTTAGAGACCTTTGAAACCCTAATTCGTACGGTCGGTCAGGACAACTCGTTGGTCGGGCAGGATGGATTGATGGTGGGGTAGGACAGATCGCTTGGTTGGGTAGAGTGCACTGACCGGTCCCGGTGGTAATCCACCTAATCCTCCTTGTACGGCCGACCTGGGTGGGCTCTGTTCGTTCGGTGGATTGGTTGCTTATTGGGCCGATTACTTAGATGGGCCGACCTTAATTTGATCGTGGGCTTTTAAAAAAAGTGGGGGGGTCGCGAGGCCCACCTCCAACAAAGTGCACTTCTCTTGAATTTCTTGAAGTCTTTCTTATATTGCGTTGAGCTATAATCCGAGCTCCCATCTAAGGTGTAAATAGTGTTGTGATATGGAGTGACTCATATATTGCCTTCAAATGCTCGAACTATCTGCAATTTTTCAAGAGAAATGATTCCACGTTTCAGAGGAACTCAAAGTTTCTATTTTTTTTTATGTTTGTGCGAGGTGAAATGTTGCCAAAAAGCTTTAATTTGATAGCACCTGGCTTATTTTTGGGCGGTGTTTTGCTGAATGGCGGACACTAGCAGCAGTGTAAGCAACCATTCTCGTCATTTCGATGGTATCAAAGTTATCCTCTTAATCTTAATTTTGTAGGATGGATTTTGGTTGATTGTAATTGTAAAAGGAGTTGTACGTATTTGAAGTAGTAATGTAATTTATTGTTGAAATTGAACCTGATTTATGTAACATCATGATTATATTTGAAAATATTGTTAGAAATTACATCAAATATTGTGTCAGTTGTCAAATCAAATAAATTTTCACGTATTAATTTGGGTGTATATATATATATATATATATCGGGATTCATAGAACGAGAAGAATATTCAATTATAGAAAACAATAAAAAAAAAGTTGCATGACATAACAAAAAAAAACTAACCAAATTGTTAATAAAAGCAAAAATCAAAAACTAGGTTTGAAAGGTTCAAAGAGTTATAAAACATATGTTGAAGAACACAATTAATAACACCAATATCAACCGCAAACATAAAACATAACAAAGTTTTTAGTTTTGTTAATGTAGATGTCCACACATTATAGTATGAAAATAAGTGTTTATGTTTGAATGTAGTGTGAATTTGTTGAATACCAAAATAAACAACTTTAAAAAAAATCGCACATTAAATTACAAAAAAAATCAGTAACCATTTCACTAGGTACATACACAAAAATATCTTTATGTGTGCGTAATTTCCATTCCGTTTTTGTTTTGATTTGATTCAAAATATTTTTTTCTATATTCTACATAGAACGCATAAAAACAAAATATTATAAAAACAAAATATAATTAACTATATATTTCTATAGTTTTCAAAATTAACAAAATAGTGTAAATGTAAACTCTAACCCTAAACAATAAATTCTAAATAAACCAAAATCATATATCACAAGGAAAACTTCTTAGCAAAAATATGTTTGTTGTTAATTTTTACAAACCTTCTATTATCTCTCATGGCTGTCTTCAGATTGACCTCACCAAAGCTTATAATATATCATGAATTGTGGTGGTTTTATTATCAATATTCTTAAGGCCTTTGAGTTAGCGGTGATGTTTGTGAACTGAATAAGAGAATGTATTATATCTCCCTCGTACTCTATTGCTTTAAGCCTCTAAATGGCAATTTTGTAAGTTATTTTCCAGTGAAAAAAGGTTGGAGGCAAAGAGATATGATCTCTTTGCTCTTGGTATGGACATTTATCCAAAGACTTAATTAGATAGAGCAGCAAGAACATATCTCTTTAGGCCACATCCCCTTTGTGTTTAGATTTTTTGGCACACATTTGAGTTTTGCTAACGATGTTATTGTTTTCTTTGATGTAACAGAGACGTCACTTAAAAGTATTTTGAGATTATTAAAATATTCCTATTTTGCATCTGGTTTATACTTTAATCTCCGTAAGTTTTCTCTCTTCTTAGATGGTAACAACCATCAACTTACTCGGGTATTAGCATCAAAGTTTGATTTGTCTCATGGTTATCTATTATTGCGTTAGTTAGGACTTTCTTTATTCCCGCATAAGATGGCTCATGTCTCTCTACCATTGCGTTATTTGGGACTGCTTTTACTCCCACATAAGATGCTTCCTATAGTCTATCAACCTCTTATGGATAACGTTATAAATCAAATCGCTGCTTGGATTGTGTGTCATTTATTCTTCGCATACCGCTTTCAACTAATCCAATCCGCGTCACAGACCACTTGTTTATTGAGCTCCCGTTGATGAAAGATAAGCTGTAAAAGTATGTTAAAGAGCCATCTCTTACTGTATCTTGGAGTCATAATGTTGTTTCAACGACAAAAGCATGGCTTAAGGATCCAACAAAGCTTAAAAAGAGATGCATTACAAGGGATTTAAATTGGGGTGTTCCAGTTCCACATGAGCGATATTAGGATAAAGTCTTGTACGTTTGGTTTGATGCTCCTATTGATATGTCTCAATAACATCATGTTACATATCTGAATGGGAAAAGTGGTGGAAGAATCCTAATATTGTGGAGCTTTATCAGTTTATGGGGATATATAATATGCTATTTTATATTGTGATGATTCCCTCTACACAATTTGGAATTGGAGATAATCAGACAATGAGGAAGACAATCAGTGTGACTGAATATCTTAATCATGGAGACGGTAAATTCTCTAAGAGTACAAATGTTGGAGTGTTTGGTAATGATGTAAAAGATACATATGTCCCTCTTGAAGTATAGAGATAATTGGTGATCAACATGCCTGAGAACACTGACAAGTTGTTTCAATGGAATGATTTGCAAACAAAATTGAATGACAAGTTGCAACTTTGTTTATCGAGTTCTGAGTTTTATAGCAAAACCTGAAAATGAAGAATGTGGTGGAGGTTATGGGTCTGTCATTTCTGATGCTCTCCTGGTGCTGAATCACATCGTCTAACAAAATCACTAGCTGGAAAAGTTAAAAATCTGGTGGACAAGTATGTTGAAGTTATGAAAAAAATGTTAAGCTCAAGAAAGGGCTTAAAACTGCTATGAGCATTTTGAATGAAAGGAACACATACTTATAAGAGAACAAAATTTGGAAACTTTACAATGAAGATAAACTTTCTTGTGATGTTGTTATAAGAAATGTTGTTGATTTTGTATACCTTGTTGCACAATTGTTAGAAGCTTTCATGCCATCCTTTTTCCCGTGCCCTCTCCGACGAGAGATAAGAGCTATTACAAGCAAGTAGACTTTGGTAGATTCTGCCTCCTAGCCATAGGATAGGGACCCCTCAACCATTGTTCATAAAACTGAAAGATGAATGGAATATTACAGATAAAAGTTTGTTGGAAGTCAAGCTGATTAGGATGCAAAAAGTTTTAGGAAAACACAAACCACAACAGGCGGATAACCGCGAAATCACTATGGCAAGGCTTGATATCCGAGTTGGTAAGATTGTGAAGGCTGAGAAACATCCTCAGACATATGCATTATGTTGGACCAAAACTTAATAGAGCCCATTGGCTTATTAAGTTGTGTTAAATATGAAAAGAAATAGCCCATGGCTAAATAAATAAAAATTGCAAATTCCCACATCGGAAAGCAATGAGAAAAAACCTCTAATATAAATAAGAGGAAACATGAGTCTAAATTCAAAAAACTTAGAGGGAACTAAAGGACTCCACGCGCGCGCCGCCGCCGGACCGGGCTCGGGTCTCGGTGAATGTGGCCTAAGGGCCTCAATCGGGAATCTCGCCCACCATTACTCTGCGAGATCCGATTGGTCAAAGAGCCATAAACGCAACATTTAATGCGTTGGCCTCCTCTCCAAGTCTTCTGAGACTATAAAAGGAGAGCCTCCCCTTCTCATTTCTCACACTCACTCACAACTCACTTCTCACACAGAAGAAACACAACGCTCCTCAATCCCTCTCGTCTTTTCTTCTTTTTAAGAGTAAGTCCGAGAGTATAGCGTAGAACAATAAGTTCGTATATTCTATGATCGTGTGATGCGATCATAGTCTCCAAGCGGTTGTATCCTGGGATTCATTATCTCACAAAACCGCCACACTGCGGGAGATATTTTGAATTAAGGAAAGAGATCATCTCGCCTCCGCTTCGTCGTTCTTGTTCTTAATCATTTTTATGCGTTATTTTTTCGCATTATTATTCGTAATTTATGTATTCGATATTATGCTCATACACATTATATGTGGAAGAAATAGATATTTGAGAAGATCAACATTACACCGTTGTTAGTGGACTAGTCAATTATATACCTATTGAAGAATTGCAGAACCGTATGGTTTCATTTGTTTTCTTTGCAAATTGAAGCCGGTTAAAACTCTGAATTTAAATCATTGTTTTTTAGGAGTTTGAAAGTAATAAAGGTTGGGAAAAACATATCTCTATAATATTATTTAACAAGGCATTTTTAAAAATAAACTTTGTTTTGTAAGTTATTACATAAAATGTCTTTACAAATAACAAAGAATAATTGAAATATGAAAGGATATAATAATTTTTTAAAATTATTGATTAGAATATGGAAAATATATATATTGCATTAAAGAGGTTATTTATTATTTAAAATCTTAATTATTTTTAATACTATATATTTTAAAATAATAATCAATTCATATATATTCAAAAAAATATCTATTCAAAATCTTGCTATATTTTTCACTATAATTTATTATATTTTATTTGAATATATATCAAAATAAAAGTTGAAAAATATTTTACTAATTTTATAAAAAGTTAGACACAAGAAAACTATTTTTTTAAAGAGTTCGTAACTAACCACAAAAACTAAAGTCATTTAACGGTGCATATTAGATTATGTTTTTAAGATTATAAGTTTTTGCGGGTTAGCCCGAATAATATTTTAGTTCACTGCAAAACGGGTTAAATAGACAAATTATTACAAATTGACAGCTTTATCTATAATCATTAGTTAGCTATATTGTAAAATTTAAGATAAGCAATTTTCTTAAATTTCAAAACAATTTCGTTAAAAAAATTACTCCGAGCTAATTATAGCGTGGGTTAAATCCTAGTTTAATAATAAAAAAGAAGAAAAAATCAAAAGGCGAGAATGAAAATCCCAAAACTAGCATTCATTAAAAGGGAAAAAGACTCATTACCCTTGAACAAATTTAAACACGCAATTAAAGAAAAAAGAGATTGTCGTCGTCTTCATCGCTTGTCACCGGCAACAAACCCTTCTTCAGAAATTTGAATAGTCGTCGGAGATAATCACCATCGGAAGCTTATCATCGCCGAAAAATAGAAATCTACATCTCCTCGGGCGTTTCCTGCGGAGGATTCTGATCCTCTTCTCTTTGTTCTTTTAGGAGGTGTCTGAAGCATTCTTATAGCACTTTCCTCTCTCTCTTTCTGAACTCGATTGTTGTTCGTCAGATCACTGGATTAGGGTTTTCGTCTGCTTGCCTAATTAGATTTGGGAGGAATAGCTTTTTTTCTTCTTTCTTATTACCTTATCTTTCTTTTCCATATTCGAAGGATTTCACTGTTTTTTTTCTGGGATTTTATTTGTTTCCGGTCGATATAATCGATGTAGAATGCAGACACACTCATAAAGTATTTAGGAACCATTTAGGAACATATTTAACGTATTTAAGAAAGCCTTCCTAAATTAACATTCTACGTATTTAGGAACATTTAAGAACATATATAACGTATTTAGGAAAGCATTCCTAAATGAACAAGAAACAGAAAAACTATAAAGACTATATTAACTGTTGATTTTCATGCGTAAATGAAGCATCAGAACATGTGTTGTTGTTTGCCTACACAAAGAAAGAAAGATACAAATGATGAAAAATGATCCTTTCTGAAAATGAAACGTATTTAGGAACCATTTAGGAACATATATAACGTATTTAGGAAAGCCTTCATAAATCAACATTCTACGTATTTAGGAACATATATAACGTATTTCGGAAATACTTCATAAATGAACAAATGATGAAAACTGATCATTTCTTGAAAATGAAACGTATTTAGGAAAATATATAACGTATTTCGGAAAGTCTTCCGAAATGAACAAATGATGAAAACTGATAATTTCTTGAAAATGAAACGTATTTAGGAACATATATAACGTATTTCGGAAAGTCTTCTGAAATGAACAAAAACAGAAAACGATATTTTATGTTGATTTCCATGCGTAAATGAAGCATCAGAACAAATGTATTGTTGTTTTGTCTACACAAAGAAATAAAGAAAGATTCAAATGATGAAAACTGATCATTTCTTGAAAATGATCAGTCTTCACCGGATTTAAGAACATATTTAGGAACATATATAACATATTTCAGAAAGTCTTCCGAAATTGAAGGCATTGAAGGCATTACCTTTGGAAGAGATCTCACCGGATCGAAAGATTTGAGCTTGAGAATCGCTTTAAAGTCTTCGATTAAATGGAAAGAGAGAACATCCTGAGAGTTGGGTCAGGCTGAGCTGTGAATGTGATGAAGAAAGAGCGTCTGTTGGCAAATATTCCAACGTGAGACGTCTATTTTGGGTCTGGAATTG
The DNA here is from genome assembly GCA_030161315.1 of Eutrema japonicum. Lineage (NCBI taxonomy): Eukaryota > Viridiplantae > Streptophyta > Magnoliopsida > Brassicales > Brassicaceae > Eutrema > Eutrema japonicum. Next base: position 46,138,996 of record BSQW01000014.1, on the reverse strand, counting down.
ATCGTGATTGATAAATTTTCCGTCGTCGATCAGAGAAATCCATCTCTCCGGCTTAAATTCCAGACAATCTTCTCCCCAAGTCGATTTCATCCTCCCCGCCGCGTAAATCGAATAGCTCACAGAAGATTCCGCCGGAACGAAAGTCCCGTCCGGTAAAACGTCGTCGTGATTGATGACTCTTTGGATTGAAAAAATGATCGAAACAGATCACCGGCGATGATGATCGTTGTTCGGTGTGTGAGAAATTATTTTTTTTTTATTAATTCTCAGAATGATATTATGGGTAAAATAGTCTTTTGCTTCTTTAATGAATGCTAAAAATGAGGCTTTTTTATTAGAGTGCTAATTTGGTCAGAAAGTTTTCAAAAAATGCTATTTTCATTAATTTCTCTATAAAATATTATAGTTAATTTTTATTCTTGTCATTTCATTAATTTCAATTATTTTTTGGTCATTTGAATGCGAAATAAATCAGTTATTGGCTCATGCTATTGACACTGTCCTGATTCACAAAATTGACACTTCAGGTTTAAAATGATATTTGGTCATGCTATTAGACTAATAATGACATTGTAAATAGATTTGGACAAGATTTTAAAACTGATTTAAGTAAACAAGAAGTAGTTGGCGAGTCAACTTTCCCAAGAACTTAATATGATCTTGTCTTCACCTTGACACAACGGTCATCAAGCCTTTCCCAATAATTTTGCTGTAAAAGCAAAGAAACCAAATCGATTCCACATTTTCACCCACCAGACCATTACCAATACAATACCTTCTTCTCTTTTCTATCTATTATTCCTCCAAGGAAATGGAAAAGATGGAAGAACATCATCAGGTCGAGCAACATCAAGTTGACACTTCTCGTCCTTTTAGCTCGGTAAAAGAAGCGGTTGCCATATTCGGCCAACGGATTATGCTACCGGGACAAACTCACACTGTAAACCATAAACCGGTAACTCCTATTCCTGCTAGTAAAAAAATCAGCCACACCGCCTCTCTGCAATCTTCTCCATGGAAGCATGGATCCTCGTTGCACTCTTCTCCTCAACCTCAAGGTTCAAACGAAGAGTTCATGGATGTTTTGAAGAAGCTCGAAGCAGAGATAACGGAAACGAAGACAGAGGTGAGGATGTTGAAGACGAGAGAGTCTGAGACAGAGGTGGCTTTAGCTAATTTAAACGCCGAGCTACATAAGAACATGTCAAAGATGGCTAAAGCAGAGGCTGATGCTGCAGGGAAGAGCGCGGCAGCCATGGCCAAATAGGTGAGCTTCAAGGAAACGAAAGAAAAAGAAAACGGAGAGGAAGAGAGGAGGAAAGAGCTGATGAGGAGGATGCAGAAGGAGTATCCTTCATTGGCTCAGATACTCGACAGTAACAAAGGAGACAGAAATGAGTATTTTGCGAAGACTACAAAGAAGACGAAGAAGAAGCCTATCATTCCTCGTGTGGGAAATTTCTGGACCTCTTTACACTACCTCTTCCACTCTGCGCTTTTAGCTGAAACAGCCCAAAACCCAGAGAAAATCATGTACACTGCAAGTGTTTATATGTATGCACATCAATATCTGTGATATTTATGTATATCTGTGTGTGTTCTTTATTTGTTTGTCTCTTTGAGACTTTGTTTGGATTTTGTGTGCAATACAGCAACGTGTGTTCCTTCTTTCATCCTATAACAATTACATATCAATCATAATAGATTGTGAGAATATGGTCTTAATCTAATAATATCACCAATTAGAGAAAAGGACAGTGAAAACAAAGAACAACTTAGCATACATTTCTAGAGACTGATAATTCCTAACATCGAGTCTGTGTGGGAAGAAAGAATCTGTGTATGGAACTAAAACACCTCAAGGGTTACGAAAAAATGCAGACAAAGCCAGTGATTAACTGTTAATGAATGTGTTAATTGACAAAGATGAATTAACAAGAAACAAACAAGCCTCTTTTTATTTCATTTTTATTTTTGTTCCAACAGATTTAACAACACAATGCGTAGGATCCATACAGATAAGAGATGTCGAAATTACAACAGCAACGACGAAAAAAAAAAAAAAGACAGATATAAAGTTGACACAGGCACCAACCCAGAGATTTACACCAAAGGGTCTTCTTAAAACTTGTTCATCGAATGCATCTTCCTTAAATATTTAAAGCCCGAGGTTTCTCAGGAGTTGACCCCATCTTGGAGTATCCTCATCAAAAATGTAGGTCAGAGGTGAAACTAATACCCCACTACCTCCGACCTGCAATAACATTGGTGAACGTTACTAGAGAACCAAGAGAGGGAACGATAAACACGGATTTATGTGGAATGTGATCAGCGCAGAAGTGGAAAGAGGAATAGTAAGTTTTAGCAGCTTATTTGTTAATCCAGAACTAGCTTAAAGGTCGAGGCGGAAGTAAGATTAGTAAGCAAGAGACTGAAGGAATTACTAACCGCTCTCAGTTGCTTCACAGAGTTGTATAGGGCATTTTTTGGTACACAAATCACGATGGCATAGTACTCAACCGATACTTTTCCATCTTGTGTACAGTAAACTGGGCTTATTGTTGGTCCCTGCTCATAATAAGAGAAGCCATAAACAATCAGTGAGAAATAAAAACGCTAAACCTTAAGAACCCCCACCAATTTGAAACATTACCTGCAATCCTGACAATGATGGTTGGCTCAACACACGCTCGGCAACTTCGTCAGCACTGTTTCCTCTCATGTTTGCAACAACCTGAAATGAAAATATAAGAGAAAAGAAGGCGAAGGGAGGGGCAATACGGAAAAACTACCACAAGAACCAAGTGCATACAGTGAATTGGCCGTCCGCTTTCAGATGGGCCTCCAGTCTCTCAAGAATCTCGTGTACTGTGTTTAGTGCCCCTTTTCTCTCAGTCAATGCTCTCCTGCTTGCCACGAGTGCCGCCTGAAAGTTAAAAAGAAATGTTCAGGGATAATGGTCGCCAACAGATTCTAAGCAGACTGTTCAAGGCTCCAAGAGCTTCACATCACCTGACTTTCCAGCACAACCCCTCCTTCAATCTCTTTTAAGTTGTTCTCCTTGAGTGTTGTTCCGCTACTCACAAGGTCCAAAATGGCATCGGCTATCCCCATCTAATTAACAAGAAAATAAGTGTCAGCAAATACTGCACAAAGAATGGCAGTATATTATTAGAATCCTTCGTCTCAGGCTGCTTGCACGGCTAGAAAAAACGTGAACATCACAGCCTAACAGTAAGATATATAAATTCAAGACACTACAAGCTGACGAGATTATCCTCCAGAACAGCACGTCAGTTTAACACTTTTTTTCAGAAAAAGGATACAAGCAACTCTTTCCACTATAAGCAATTCTAAGTTCAGACTAAAAAATAAACCTCTAAAAAAATAAACAAAGGTTAAAGATAGCAACCATGTAGATTAATAAACACATTAATACACCAGATGTAATCATCAATATGCAGCAAACTATGTTTTTATTGTGATGTCTTTTATATGCCTATGGAAGAATCACTGTTTGAAAATAGAGCATAGCGTAGCCTAGTGTTTAAGAAATATTATATGGCTTAGATGTAAAATAGTGTAATCTCACCGCCGGAGCAGCCTCCAGGGCTCCATCTGCAGTTGAAAACGTCACATGCTTTATGCCGTTTTCTTTCATGAATTTGGGGCCGAGCTGCAAAAACCAGTTGAATCATTCCCAAATATTATATTGAAGCCACATGCATCCTGAGAGAAAGTTAATGACAATAGCGCACCAAAGGAGAATCTGTAACTCATCATACATAGGTGAAGCCAGTAGCAACGCGTAAGGGTCTCTCCTCACTCCACTGGGGCATTTGTGCTAGCTCCTTCAGAGAATTTATGTTCTCAAAAATCCCATAGTTGGGTATCTGAGATCATTTGAGATGCAATTAGAAAACCATCCCGCGTTAATGTTATATGGACCACAACCACAATAGATTAGAACATACCGCAATGGACAGGTGGCAGTCTCCAAAGTTGAGAGCTTCATGCACAATGATAAGATCTTCATTTTCCTAAATAGAAAACTCAAACATCAAAGTTCTGATGCAAACGAGGCCTTCCAGAGTCAGAGAATCACAGGGAAAATCTAAATCCTATACGCTAACTCAACAATATGGTCAAAGAATCGAAAAAGAGAATGAAAGTCAACTATTTTTTCTTTTATCTCCACAATGAGCATAATGATAATAACCAACACAGCTAAGAATTCTTACATTTTGAACATGATATCAAAGCTTATGGTCGTCACTTACCTGACCATATTCACTAAGTGTGTCAAGACCAACGATACCTAGATCCAGATCTCCCGAGAGTAACTTCCTGACAATGTCTTTTGGCCGTTGAAACCAAACTTCAGTGTTTGGTAACTGGAGGGACATGAAAAGTATAAGTCATCAACATGATACACCAAAAAATCCAAAAAAAAACACACTGTCGTCTTTAAGTTCGATCCGGATGCATACCTTGGGAATTTGTGCAACATACTGCCTAGGATTTACTTGCTTGACAAACAGTTGACAGTCCTTCACAGAAGAAGAGTCAGAAAGAGATATGAGATTACAAATCACTATGTCCACTTCACTCAAAGTGCGAGGAAAAAACAAAAACTTTAGAGAGTAAAGACTTCCAATTGAAGTTTGAGATTATGTAAGTTGGATAACAAAACGATAGCCATGAATAAACAGTTTCTCGGTCCAAATAACAAATAGCAAAGATTCGATCTTTCAATGATAATTAGTCTCTAATCAAATGAGGATTTGAAGTTAAACACAATCAGGAAAAAAAAAAAAATTTAATCTGAGTATGAAGATGCTAAATACTTATAAATCGCAATGCAAATTTTCTCATCACCTTGAGAAGATCAATCGAATCGGCGGCCATGCGTCCCTTACTAGGAAGACCAAGACGAATCTGGTCTCGCTCGACGACAACAGCGGCGGGAGCAGAACCGTTCGAGACGGAGCTTTGAACGGAGGAGACGGAGGAAGTGACCAACCTGAGACATCTCCGGCGAGTTCCGACGACGGCGAAGGCGGTGGAAGGAGACGGGGAGAAGAGAGGTGGTGAAGGGGAGAGGGAGGAGGAAGGGCATTGTTGTAAATTGGTGGGGAGAAGGATTGACATTGTTGTGGCTCTTGGAGAGAGTGAAAGGGTTTTTATTGACCGGAAGAAGAAATCATATAATGGTGAAGAAGAAAGGTCGCAGCTGCGAGCAGATAGATATTACTACAAGATTCTTGATACCACTTATAAGGCCTTTTACATGCGTTTTCATTTTTCGTTTGGTCGTGACTTTCATTTGTTAAATAATTTTCTTTTTTTAAAAAAAAAAACGTGAAAAATTAGGGAAGTGTTATAAACTATAATATATTTTATATTGGTGATTATATATGTATATAAGAGTAAAGGTGAGCGAAAAAGATATTAAGATTTTTTTCTTATTATTACTTCACATAGGTTAGATCACATCTCTATATTATTATTTAATAAGACATTCAAAAAAATAAATTATAATTTTATTTTGTAAGTTATTACATATTATATCATTACAAATAAAAATAATAATTGAAATAAGAAATAATATAATTATCTTTTAAAATTATTGATAAAAATATGGTAAAATATTTATTTTTTAAAGAGGTTATTTACTATTTAGTTTCTTAATTATTATGATATATTTGAGATTTCACAATATTTTTCACTATGATAATTATATTTTATTTGAATATATATCAAAACAAAAGTTTTAAAAATATTTTATTAATTTTATAAAGAGTTTTACACGAAAAAATTAATTTTTTAAGAGTTTGTGGACTGGCCACAAAAACCATAGTAATTTGTTTTTTGTCATCATTTTTTTTGCCACAACAGACCAGTCGAGCTCAACACCGGTAAGATGGCAGTAGAGGTGTGGCAACCACTGGCCCACTTGCTCATTCTTAACCATAGTCATTAAGTTGTGCATATTAGAGTTATGTTTTCAAGATTATAGGTTTTTGCGGGTTAGCCGAATAATATTTTAGTTCATTGCAAAACGGGTTTAGTAGACACGTTAGTCTAGATTGACAGTTATATATATACTCATTAGTTAGACATATTATAAAATTCAGATAAATTTATTTTTTCTTAAATTTCAAAACAATTTTTTTTTAAAAAATTATCTCACGCTATATAACTAGCGCGGGTTGAATCCTATTATATATACATCAAGTAAGTCTGTAACTTTACCGACATAATAAATAAAAATATTACTTTAATATTAAATGGATAATTATTTTTTTAACACTCCTCTTTAATTATTCATCATTATTTATGTATTATGTACAGCCTCGTTAAAAACCTTATCATGGAAAAATCCAACGAGATAAAAACCACAATAAGGAAAAAAGAGTACAGTGACGTAATCTCCATAAGCCTCGTAGATGACGGATTCCGAGGCTTTGAATGTTGAAGTGGGAAGCGCCTTCGTAAAGAGATATGTTGCATTGTCACTTGAACGAATATACTGGATATATAGTTCTTGATTCTTCTCGAGTTCTCGAATATATGAGAAAAATCTTGGAGGAATATGTTTTGTTATATCACTCTTGATGTAGTCTTCTTTGAGTTGGGCGACACATGCATCATTTTTTTCGAACAATTTTGTTGGCTACATATTGATGACTATTTCGCTTGCCTCTTGTATGTGATGAGTCATAGATCTGAGCCATACACATTCTCTACATGCCTCATGAACCGCAATAGTTTCTGCATAATTTGAGAAAATGGTGACTAGAGTCTGCTTCTGAGAACACCAAGAGATTGCAATACCTCCAATTATAAAAACGTATTTTGTTTGCGATCGAGCTTTATGTGGATCTGATAAATAGCATGCATCGGCAAAACCGACTAAATCAAAATTGGAGTTTTGAGGGTAAAACAAACCAAAGTCAATTGTTCACTGAAGATAGCGAAAAATATGTTTTTATCATATTCCAATGTTTGTGCGTAGGAAACGAACTATATCTTGCAAGTAGATTTGTAGCGATATATATGGTTGGGTACAGTTTGCAAGATACATAAGTCCACCAATAGCGCTCATATAAGGTACTTCAGGACCTAATACTTCCTTGTTATTTTCACATGGTCGGAATGGATCCTTTTTAGTATCGAGTGATCGATTAACCATTGGAGTACTCAAAGAATTTGCTTTATCCATATAAAAGTGTTTTAAGATCCTTTTTGTATAGTTTGATTGGTGCAGGAATACTCCATCTCGGAAATGCTCTTTATGTAGTCTAAGAATTGTTTTTGTCTATCCGAGATCTTTCATTTCGAACTCTTCTTTCATATGATTTCTCATTTCTTGAATTTCTTTTTGAGTTCCGACTATGTTAAGGTCATCAACATAAATAGCAATGATCACAAACTCAAATGATGATTTCTTAATAAAGACGCAAGGGCAAATTACATTATTCACATACCCTTTCTTTAGCAAATATTCGCTTAAGCGATTATACCCACATGCGTCCGGATTGTTTTAATTCGTAAATTGATCGCTGTAATTTGACCGCACATATTTCTATAGATTTTGAGCTTAATGCTTCAGGCATTTTCAATCCTCATGTGATCTTCATGTATATATTGTTATCAACTGATCCATATAGGTATGTTGTCAAAACATCCATAAGATACATATCTAGATTTTTTGATGTCGTGAGTCTCATTAAAAATCTGAATGTAATTGCATCCATAACTGGGGAATATGTTTCTCCATAATCGGGCTTCGTATCTTGTCACCTCATTTTTCTCATTTCTTTTTCGCACAAAAAACCATTTGTACCCAACCGGTTTTATATCTTAAGATGTAATGACAATAAGTCCAAAAACATTTCTTTTATTGAGGGAGATCAATTCATTTTCTTTGGCCATTTTTCATTTCTTCCAATCAGATATTTTATGGCATTCCGATATGGACCTTGGATCTGGATCATCACTTTCATAATCAATTTCTTTGGATACAAAGAATGAGGAAATTCCATCATTATCTTCTATTTCATTTATATCCCATAAGTTTTCGTCTTGGACATAGTTAATGAAAATCTCATATTTTTCTTTGTCATTTTCGTCTTCAGAACTTTTCTCTGTATGTGGTTCTTAGGACCATTTTCATTTTGTTCTACCACTTTCTTTTTCTTTCGGGGATTTTTTTAATCTTTTGAGCCTATCGGCCTCCCCTTTTCAACTGAACATTGGGTTCATTTGCTATTTTCCATCAGTTTGTTCTTCCGGAACAATAATTCTTGACGGAGCATTTGCAGTGGGTATATATGACTTTGTCACCCTTTTTGTATATTTGAACACATCTGGTAATTGATTTGCCATATTTTGTAAATGTACTATTTTATGAACTTCAAGTTCGCGTTGTTTTGTAGGGGGATCAAGGTACAACAAAGATGGTGTGCACCATGTAACATCTTTCAGAATTTCAATAATTCATCCCCCTAACGCTCGAAATTCACCTTCATTAAAATATTTATTATATAAACTCGGTGGGCCTATAGGAACCTAAATCGCACATCCAAAAACACGAAAATGAGATACATTTGGCTCATGGCCATATGCTAAATGTAATGGGGAATATTTATTATATAAACTCGGTCGTATCTGAAGCAATATCGCTGCATGAAAGATAGCATGACCCCATACTGAAATTGGGAGTTTTGTTCTCAATATTGATGGTCTAGCAATGAGTTGTAACCGTTTAATCAAAAACTCAGCCATGCCATTTTTGTATGAACATGCGGAACTGGACGTTCAACAAAAATTCCCAATGACATACAATAGCCATTTAAGGCTTGTGAAGTGAACTCATCAGCGTTATCAAGTCTTACTTTCTTTATAGTATAATCAGGAAATTGTGCTCTTAACCTGATTATTTGGGCAATGAATCTTGCGAAAGCCGTATTTTGTGTAGTCAATAGACACACATGTGACCATCTACTGGATGGGTCAATTAATACCATAAAATATCGAAATACCGCATGGTGGGTGAATGGACCCACATATATCACCATGTATTCTCTCTAAGAATACTGGAGATTCATTCCCGATTTTGGTTGGTGATGGCCGAGTTATGAGTTTTCCTTGAAAACAAGCATTACATGAAAATTCGCTTGATTGAAAAATCTCTTGGTTTTTCAAAGGATGGTCATTAGAAGTTTCCACAATTTTTCGCATTATGACTGAACCAGGATTCCTAGTCGTTCATGCCAGACTTTAAATGTATCTTTAAATTTTGGGTTTACCGTAATATATGATCCATTCATATTTATTTTTGTGGAATATAATCTGGAGGATAATACTGGTAATTGTTCTAATATATGTTTTCTCTTCGGAGTAACTGATGTAATGCAAAGATATTCAATGTCATTTTTATTCATAGTTTCTATATGATATTCATTTATGCGGATATCTCTGAAACTTAACAAGTTTCTGTAAGATTTAGGAGAATATACTGCATCATTTATTTCAAATTTCGTTCCCCTCGGCATAAAAAAACTGACTCTTCTGGAGCCCATAATAACTTTGCATTACCAGATATAATGTTCACGATTCCGGTAAAATCTTTCATTTTAAGAGAGGATAAATACTTTTTATCCTTAAGTATTGTGTGTGTTGTAGCACTGTCTGCCAGACATATATCTCCATCTGGGATCTCAGATTTTGACATTTTATGAATTAAAAATATTCATAAAAGAGATATTAATAAACATAGGAAAACAAAAGATTTATATTACAATAAAACTATTTTACAACAAAAAAAAACATTTATAAACATTATTTTCTTCTTCATGAAGATTAACAAACACAATTATATAAATCATGTCATATTTTCTTCTTCAGGAAGATTTTAGTCGTTTTGTTGTTCGTTGATATCTTCGGGATCAACCACAAAATCAGCAATATCGAGATGTGTATCATCATTTATACCATCAAAAAGGTCCAGATTCGCCATAGATGAAGTTGGTTTCACCTTCTTTTCCTTTTGCCTTTTGTGATTCTTGATACAGATCGGCTAAATGTTTCGGCGTACGACATGTACGGGACCAATGTCCTTTCATGCTGCATCTGTAGCAAGCATTCGCATGGTGCTTATTCATCACGCGACCAACTTCATTTCTTTGAAACTTTTTGTTATTTCTTCCAGTGTTGAAATCAGTAGAACGGAAATTTCTTCCTTGTCCACTTCCACGTCCATGTCCAAATCCTCATCCACGACCGCAATCATTACCTCGACCGCGTCCACGTCCATTTTGCCAATTATTATAACTGGATGATGCAACATTCACTTCTGGGAATGGAACTGATCCAGTTGTACAAGATTGATGGTTTAACATCACAAGTTCATTATTTTGTTCTACCACCAAAAGAATTTGTATATCCATTCGCCCGGTATTGTTGCATGATTACGTTTCCATGATGAAATGTTTGGGGAGTTTTTTCGATCATATCAAAATCGCTTATCTTTTCTTCACATAACACTATCATGGAAGTGATTCTGAACAGATCAAGATTATATTAACTACCGCTCTTGAAATCCTGAAACCGGAGGTTTAACCACTCATGCTTAGATTTTGGTAAGATCACATATTTATGGTGATCAAACATATCTTTGAGTGATTGCCAAAGATCCTTGGATCTTCTTTCATGATATATTCATCTTTTAAACCATCATGGATATGGTGGAATAAAAATACCATGGAGTTTGCCTTTTTCTCTTCTGGAGTCTTTTTTGATTTATCGATGGTATCAAGAAGCTCTTTTCCTTTTAAACAACTAATGCCCATTTCATATAATTGTTTCCATAGATATCAAGGGCAGTGATTTCGAGCTTCGCCAAATTTGACATGATAAATGTATGATAATATAAAAATTCATTAATCATTAATTTAATGATAATTCAATTTAAATTTTTGATAATTCAATTTACATTTCCAATTTTAAAGAAACGCAATAAAATTCGTAAACATAATAAAGACATAATTTAAAACAATATATGAGGCAAGTCTTCCATATAATTTATGATAATAAACAGAAATTTAAAGAACAATAATTTAAAATGTATGATATTCGTCTTCTGGACAAAGTATTACTTTCATGTATGTCTTATGTACATTTTTGTTTCAAGTATGTCTTCTGGACATTATTATTTTATACGATTCTTCTGGAACCTTTCATAAATGTCTTCCGGACATATATTTTATGGAGGCAGTGATCTGAGAAGACATAGTCTACCATATGATCATAAGCCAATAATATATTTTAGGACGCAGAATCTGCCATATGATCTGAGAAGACATAGTCTACCATATGATCATGATCGTGAAGGCAAAACATATCATAATGATCGGTTTGGAGAAGACAACGCCTATCATCCCGAAAATAAACATAAACGGATTGAACATAAAATAAACTTCACATTTTCGATATAAGAACTTATCGTATTGATAACGTGTTATAAACTATAATATTTTATATAGGTGAATATATGTATATAAGAGTGAAGGTAAGTGATGTTAGGTGGAGAGAGACGTGAGAGTTATGTGTGGAGAGGAGAGAGAGAAGATTTTTTTCTTATTACTTCACATAGGTTAGATCACATCTCTATAATAAAAGAATACATTTTTAAAAATAAATTTTGCTTTGTAAGTTATTACATGAAATGCCATTATAAATAAGAAAAGATAATTAAAATAGGAAAAGATATAATTGTCTTTTAAAATTATTGATAAGAATATAAAAAATATTTATTTTCTATTGAAGAGATTATTTACTATTTAGTGTTTTTAATTATTATGATATTATTAAATAATAATCAATCCATTCATATTCAAATAAAATATATTCGAGACAATTTTGTAATTTTTATATTCAAAATTATTTTAGGTTTTAATTATATTTGAGATAATTAATGTAGACATATTTTATCTTCATTAAAATTTGACCTTTGGTAATATACTTAAGAAAATATAGGATGAATTTAATCTAAGATGAATTTAATCCCCCCTCAAGTGTGCGGGGTATAAGTATTTGTTTTGAATTTGTGCTATAAAATTATTTGTTTTGTAATTTTGTATCAAATGAATTTTATTTTATAAGTTATTACATATTATGTCATTACAAATAAGAAAATATAATTGAAATAGGAAATAATATAAATGTTTTTTAAAATTATTATAAAGAATAAGGAAAGTATTTGTTTCCAATTCAAGAGGGTTTTAAATAGTTAGTTTCTTAATTATTATGAAATTAAAAACATTATATATTTTTTAAATAATAATCAATTAATATATTCAAAGAAGAAATATATTGAAGATCTTGCAATATTTTTTACTATAATTTGTTATATTTTACTTGAGTATATATAAAAAAGTTTTGAAATTTTTTTTACTACTTTTATAAATAGTTAGACACGAGAAAATTGATTTATTAAGAGTTCGTGTAATGACCACAAAATCCAGTCATTAAACGGTGCATATTAGAATTGATGATTTCCATATTGTAGTTCTTTGCGGGTTATCCCGAATAATATTTTTGTCTATTTCAAAACGGATTAAGTAAACCGGTTAGCCCATCATAGAACATGTTAGGGCTCTAATTTAAACTTAACCAAAATTTTAAAATTAATCTTCAATATAAGTTTTAAGAAAAGTTATCATGTTAATGGAATAGGTTACACTACAAGAAAACTGCCCTTTTACAACTAACATAATCGTCGTAAATTCGATGTAAATCAGGGTTTACGATGGATTAGCGACAATTACCAATTCGTCATTATAACGCCCCGACCGCCCCTACCTGTGGGCCCCACGCCCTCTCTCGGTCCGTGGGCCCACCCTCGTCCGACGGTCGGTGCGCTAGTCCGGGAGGCTTGTAATACTTGTTTACTGACCCTGCAATCACCACGTGATCTTTCCCCGTGTTATGTCCTCACTCACACGATACCGCGAATCACTTCCCGGTAGGTCACCCATCCTTAAATTGCTCCAGCTCAAGCACGCTTAACTCTGGAGTTCTCTCTGGACAAGTTCCCGAAAAGATAAGTGCACTTTGGTGACATAGGTAGCCAAATCAATTCTTATAAGCCTCTCCGCATATACAAGAAACCGGGATGTTACAGTCATAATATGATCGTCGCTAAACGGAAATCGTCGTAAAGTGGTCGTAAAATTAAGGATGACTAAAAATCGTCGTAAAATCGTCGTACATTATTCGTCGTAAAATCGATGTAAATTTACATCGATTTTACGACTAATACTTACATCGAGTTTACATCAATATGACGATGAAACATTACATTGATTTTACATCGAATTATACAATTTTATTTTCGACAATCCGTCGTAAATTTGTCGTAATAGGTAGTTGTAACTGCGTTGGTAAATCGATGTAAATTCGTCGTAAATTATTACATCGAGTTTACATCTATATGACGATGAAACATTACATTGAATTATACAATTTGATTTTTGACAATCCGTCGTAATAGGTAGCTGTAACTGCGTTGGTAAATGGATGTAAAATAATCGATGTAAATTCGTCAAAAATTATTGAACGATGTAAAATCGATGAAATACATACATATATATAATATATTATTTATTTTTTTCAATCAAAATTAAAAAATAATAAAAAATTATATTTATAAATTAAAATTTTATAAATAAATTCAAAATACAAAATAAAATTCAAAATTCAAAATAAAATTCAAAATACAAACTATTGTCTAGGTGGAAAACGTAAATTATCAAAAAGCTCGTCGTCTGATCCATGCTGCTCCATATTCGCTCGTTCTTGCACGAGCGGATCACTCGGATAAGGCTGGCCCGAAGTCGATCATTGTTGCTGCCTCATTGCAGCCGCCAAAGTCGGGTTAGTCAGGACAATAATATCAAAGAGAGTGTTGTATCCTTGGATTGTCTTATCGTATCCTTCGATCGTCTTATCGTATCCTTGGATCTTCTCATCGTATACCACCTGCTTCGCCCGTAAAGTGCTGATCTCGGAGTTGGCGGTGTTTAACTCGGTCCGCAAATGAACCGGATCGTCGAAAAGCTGACGGCGGGGCGAGGCGGCGGCACTATTTGCGATTGATCCCATCCCTAAAACTCTGCCCTTTTTCTTCGGGGAAACCTTTAAAAAAGAAACGTAAAATTTAATAAATTTCATAAAGAAACGTTAACTTTAGTAAAACAAAAAAACGTTAAATTATCTCTGCGTATATCTCGTCCATCTGGGCAACCGTCAAAGTCGCAGTGGATTGGATAGAACTACCGCCATGTGATAGCTGCTGAGAAAGCTGAGTTTGACGCTCGTCGATCCTTGCATGCGCGTCATTGTAGATCGCCTCTGCTCGAGGATCTACAAAAGAGCCGTCTTTCTTCTTGTGAGTTTCCGCAAAAACTTGGGTCATTGGAGGAAGTTCGCCTCCATTTGCCTAACAAAAAAGACATTAAAAAAGAAATCAAACGGTTGATGGGTAATATAAATTAATAACAAAATCACATAAAAAAATATTAAACGAAAAATTATTACCATTTGAAGGCGTCTTCCCGCAAAAGACGTTTGACCCGACGTATGTGGCATAACCGTTGGAAGACCGTCTGGACCCATAGTGTTCCGAGAAGCTGAACACTTAGCGGCCACTGCCTGCGAATGCGGATCTCTCCAGTTTGCCATCAAGCTGTTCCAAACATCAGAAGACATGTATGGCGGCTTTGCATGATCGCCATGAACCTCCCAGTTCCTCTTCCAATCGGAGACGGTATTGTTGAGCCGCAATTTTCCCTTCTTTTTGAATTCCGTCTTCACCGTCTCGTTGATCGCAACGTCCCAATGCCATTTTAGCTATACAAATAAAATTAAAATAAAATTAGAAACGATTAAAGATAAAGAATTCTCCAAAATAATAATGAATTTAAATAAAAAACAAATTACCGCGAAACATTTAAACCATGTCTCGACAACGTCTTCCGGAACCGAAGACCAATTGCGGTGAGGCTCCATGAAATAGGCTTTAATGGTGTCAACCACACTCCGTCCAACTTTGTTATCTTCCTTAAACCTGAGAAATAAAAAAAAAATTATTAGTAAAAAAAAACAAATAGTGTTATTAAAAAAAATTTGTAGTAACGTACCAAAATGTATCTGGCAGCTTAATTCATCATCTGAAACCCCTTCAATGTATTCTCGTACATGGGTAACAAATAAGCTGCAAAATACATATATAGACATAAAAATTAACACATTTAATTATAATTATATTAATTAATTATTAATTTTTGATTAATTAAATAGTTTTGTTACTTTTCGTAAGGACCCACTTCATCGCAGTTTAGGAGGATGTACGTTTGTGCGATGTGCCTATCATACTCGTTATCCCACCAAACTTCCTTCAATTTTCCACTAAGATGACCGATTGGTGAGAAGATGTCTGGGACACCCTCTACTGCATAAATTCGTCCTACACCGCCATAATTGTATCGTCGGGGAGCCCGTTTGCGTGTGCGGACTTTTGTACCGAAATAATATGAAGTGAAGTGTGAAGTTTCTTCTGTCAAACTTCCCGCAACAATTGATCCTTCAACCCTTGCTAGATTTTTTGCCTTTCCCTTTAAATGTTTCATAAAGCGCTCGAATGGGTACATCCACCTAAACTGAACAGGGCCTCCTAGTTCTGCTTCGTGAGGGAGATGAATGGGAAGATGATCCATAACATCAAAAAACGCAGGGGAGAATATCTTCTCCAAATTGCACAACAAGATTGGAATATTAGCAGCCAGCTGTGCAATTACATCTTCTGACAACGTCCGTGTACTAAGATCCCGGAAAAACGCTTTGATGCCTGCGAAGACAAAAAAAAATAAAATATATATATATATATATATATATTGTAACATATATATATATATTAATCTCAACAATTTTATATGTGATGAAGTATCTTACCTCCAATTGCTTCATGAACATTTCCTGGAAGGAGTTCGGCAAAATGCGAAAGGACGTAAACGTTTCATAAACACGTGGCATTCATGACTCTTCATCTCTGAAAACTTTTCTCCTTTCTCAACAGATTTACCAAGATTGGATACATACCCATCAGGAAACTTCATGTCAGATGAAACCCAATTGAACAATGATGCCTTTTCTGCTGTACCCAACCGAAATATAAGAACTGGTGATTTTCCATTGCTCAATATATGTAACTCATTTCTGTTGCAAATATCTGGCAAGTCTAACCTTGACTTTCCGCTGTCTTTGGTTCTTCCTTTCACGTTTAACACTGTATGCATGATGTTATCAAAAACGTTTTTCTCAATGTGCATGACATCAAGATTATGTCTCAACAGATGATTTTTCCAGTACGGAAGATCCCAAAAAATGCTTTTCTTGTGCCAATTGTGATTCAACCCGTATCCATCAGGCATATTGGCTGGAGTGTGACAATTTCCCCCAAGATTCACAGTTTCTAGTCCCCCAAAATGATCTATTTGCGCTTCTAGATCTTCCCCATATAGATACACTGGTGGGGGGGGGGGGGGGGGGACACACATGATTTTGTTCTTCCTAAACAACCGCTTGTTTCTCCTACATGGATGGTTGATTGGTAGAAACCGGCGGTGACAATAAAACCAGCATGTTTTTCGACCATGTTTCATTTGAAATTCATTTGTCCGATCGAGGCAATAAAGACAAGATAACCTCCCATGCGTCGTCCAACCTGATAGCATTCCGTATGCAGGGAAGTCGCTTATTGTCCACATAAGCACCGCACGCATCGTAAAGTTTTTTTCTCGAACAGTCATATGTCCGAACTCCTGTATACCACAACTGTTTCAACTCCTGTATGAGAGGCTGCAAAAACACATCAAGATACCGCTTCGGATGATTGGGACCAGGGACTAAAATATCCAAGAAAAGAAATTCTCTTTGCATGCACATATCTGGGGGAAGGTTATAAGGAGTTACGATACTTGGCCACAAAGAATATTACCTACCAGACATACCGAATGGACTAAATCCATCAGTGCAAAGACCAAGATACACATTTCGCTTAAAGTTAGCAAAGTCGGGGTGAATTGTGTTAAAGTATTTCCAAGATTTTGCATCTGACAGGTGAGTCACTTCTCCTTCTCTCTGTGAATGTTCTGCATGCCACCTCATCGATGCAGCTGTCCTTTCAGATTGATACAATCGTTTCAACCTATCAGTTATAGGAAGATACCACATCAGTTGGTACGATATCCTAGTACGCCTAGTTGTTTGCGGCCTAAATCTTGGTTTTTGGCAAAATTGACATTCCTGCAGTTTATCATCATCTTTCCAAAAAAGCATACAATCACTACAAGAAAACTGCCCTTTTACAACAGACATAATCGATGTAAAACAGGGTTTGGGACGATTTAGCGGCGATTGTCAATTCGTCGTAAATCATTCGTCGTGAATCCCAGAACGTCATAAAATCGTCGTAACTTTTGGGACGTCTATAAATCGTCGTAAAATAGTCGTTAAACATTCGTTGTAAAATCGTCAAAATATTACGATGATTTTACGACGTTTATACCAATGAGGTGTTACGACGATCATATGACGGATGTGTACGACGTTTATACGACGGATGTGTGACGAAGATTTTACGACGATATTACGACGGATTAGTTACGACGATTTTACGATGGACTAGTTACGACGTATTAGTTACGACGGATTACGTACGACGATTTTACGACGGCCTGTGTTACGACGATGTTACGACGAATGATTTACGACGAATTTACGACGGATTATCGAATTAGCATATTTAATAATTTTAATAATAAATATAATAACATTATTAAAATTATTAAAATTAAAAATAAAAATAAAATAAAAATAAATAATTATAAAATACAAATTATAGTTTCGATTACAAATTACAAAGTCCTAATTAATACCAAAATTTCCAAAAAGCTCTTCGTCGGTTCACTGCAACAATTCCTCTCGCTGTGCAGCGAGCGGATCCACAACCTGATCCGCATCCCTTGGTCCCGATGTCGAAGCTTGCTGCGCTCTCAGGGCCTTCGCCAATGCGGGATTATCCACCGCAAAAAGCTCGAACAGAGAATCGTATCCTTGGATTGTCTTATCTAATCCAAGGATCTTCTGTTCGGATTCCGCTTGCTTCGCCCGTAAAGTGTTGATCTCGGTATGGGCGGTGTTCAACTCGTTCCTCAACCCAACCGGATCGTTGTTCGGATGATTTGCAGTAGACAAGGCAACAAAACTATCTCGAATCGATCCCATCCCTAAAACTCTGCCCTTCTTCTTCGGGGCAACCTAAAAAAAAACGTTAAAATTAATAAATTAAATACGAAATAATTCCGTAAAAATATAATATGATTATTATTACCTCTTCAAATATCTTGTCCATCTGGGCTGTAGTCAAAGCCGCGTTGGACTGAACTGAGCTACCTCCAGGTGATAGCTGTTGAGAGAGCTGAGTTTGACGCTCCTCAATCCGTGCATGGGCGGCATTGTAGAGCTGCTCCGCTCGAGGATCCACAAAAGAACCGTCTTTCTTTTTGTGAGTTTCCTCAAAAACTCTAGTCATCGGAGGAAATTCGCCTCCGTTTGCCTAAACATATGACATTTGGAAAGAAAGAACAGTTAAAAATTAAATTTAATTAATTACAAAAGCAAGAAAAAAAATATTAGAAAAAAATCATACCATTTGAAGACGCCTTCCCCCAAATGACGTCTGACCTGGAGTATGTGCACTACAAGAAAACAGGCAATTTGCAACGATTTTTTGCGACGATTTTATTTCGTTGCAAATTGCCATCGTTTTTGCGACGAATTAACGACGATTATAAAAGACGTCGTAAAATCGTCGCAAACTTGGGACGAAAATATTCGTTGTAAAATTGTCGCGAATTAGCGACGATTAGACATCGATTACCGACGACATTACGACGATAATCAAAATCGTCGTAAAATCGTTGTAACTTAGCGACGATTTAACGAGGTTTGTATAAAACGTTGCAAGATCGAGCATCAATATATATACTTAATGAAAGTGACGATCTTTATGATTTTATTACGTAAACTTACTTGCGTCTTTAACCACTTAGCAAAGTGACGATCTTTACGATCGTTTATTTCATCATCGGAAACGCCTTCAATGCATTCTCGTACCTGACTAACAAATAAACTGCAAAATACATATATATATATACTTTGAAATTAACACTTTTATCTATATATATATAATAAATTAGGAGTGGCTAATTAAATTGTCACGTTACCTCTCCAAAGGTTCCACTTCCTCGCAATTTAGGAGGATGTACGTATGTGCGCTGTGCCTGTCATTCTCGTTAGACCACCAAACTTCCTTCACTTTTCCACCAAGACGACTGACTGGTGAGAAGATGTCTGGGACACCCTCTATTGCATAAGTTCTTCCCACACTACCATCATCATATCGTCGGGGTTTCCGTTTGCGTGTGCGAACTTTCGTAGCGAAATAGTATGAAGTGAAGTGTGAAGTTTCTTCGGTCAAACTTCCCGCAACAATTGATCCTTCAACCCTTGCTTGATTTTTAGCCTTTCCCTTTAAATGTTTCATGAACCGCTCGAATGGGTACATCCACCTAAACTAAACATGCCCGCCTAGTTCTGCTTCGTGAGGGAGATGAATGGGAAGATGTTCCATGACATCAAAAAATGCCGGCGGGAATATCTTCTCCAGATTGCACAACAATATTGGAATATTAGCATGCAACTGTGCAATTATATCTTCTGACAACGTCCGTGTACTAAGATCCCGGAAAAACCTTCCGGTGCCTGCAACACCAACAATTATATAGTGCAAATATTTGAACAAATTATATGTGATATGATGAAGTATCTTACCTCCAATTGCTTCATGAACATTTCCTAGAAGGAGTTCGGCAAATGCGAAAAGAAGTAATCGTTGCATAAACACGTGGCAGTCATGACTCTTCATCCCTGAAAACTTTTGTCCTTTCTCAACAGATTTAGCCAGATTGGATACATACCCACAGGAAACTTCACATCAGGTGAAACCCAATTGAACAACGCTGACTTTTGTTCGGCACCCAACCGAAATATAGGAACTGGTGATTCCCCATTGCTCATAATATGCAACTCATTTCTGTTGCAAATATCAGGCAAGTCCAACCTTCACTTTCCGCTGTCTTTGGTTCTTCCTTTCACGTTTAACACCGTATGCATGATGTTATCAAAAAAAATTTTCTCAATGTACATGACATCAAGATTGTGTTGCAGCAGATGATCTTTCCAGTACGGAAGTTCCCAAAAAATGTTTTTCTTGTGCCAATTGTGATTCTCCCCGTATCCATCAGGCATATTAGCTGGAGTGTGCCAATTTCCTCCACGATTCACAGTTTCTAGTCCCCCAAAATGATCTATTTGCGTTTCTAGATCTTCTCTAGATAGATACACTGGTGGGGGACACACACTATTTTGTTCTTCCTAAACAATCGATTGTTTCTCCGATATGGATGGTTGATTGGTAGAAACCGACTGTGACAATCAAA
The DNA here is from genome assembly GCA_030161315.1 of Eutrema japonicum. Classification (NCBI taxonomy): domain Eukaryota; kingdom Viridiplantae; phylum Streptophyta; class Magnoliopsida; order Brassicales; family Brassicaceae; genus Eutrema; species Eutrema japonicum. Next base: position 46,118,369 of record BSQW01000014.1, on the reverse strand, counting down.
CCAGCATATTGTTCGACCATGTTTAAGCTAAAACGCATATGTCCGATCGAGGCAATACGGACAAGATAACCTCAATGCGTCGTCCAACCTGATACCATCCCGTATGCAAGGAAGTCGCTTATTGTCCACATAAGCACCGCACGCATCGTAAAAATTTTCTTCCTCGAACAGTCGTATGTACGAACTCCTGTATACCACAAGTGTTTCAACTCATGTATGAGAGGCTGCAAAAACACATCAAGGGAACGCTTCGGATGCTTCGGACCAGGTACTAATATACTCAAGAATAAAAATTCTCTTTGCATGCACATATCTGGAGGAAGGTTGTATGGCGTTAGGATTACTGGCCATAGAGAATATTGCCTACCAGACATACCGAATGGACTAAATCCATATGTGTATAGGCCAAGATACAGATTTCGCTTAAATTTAGCAAATTTCGGGTGTACCGTTTTAAAGTGTTTCCAAGCTTTTGCATCTGACGGGTGAGTCACTTCTCCTTCTCTCTGCGAATGTTCTGCATGCCACCTCATCGATCCAGCTGTCCTTTAAGATTGATACAATCGTTTCAACCTATCAGTTTTAGGAAGATACCACATCCGTTGGTAAGGTATCTTACTACGCCCAGAAGTTTGTGGTCTGAATCTCGACTTTTGGCAAAATCGACATTCATGCAGCTTATCATTATCTTTCCAAAAAAGCATACAATTGTCAACACATACATCTATCATCTCAGAAGGTAACCCAAGACTAAACACCAACTTCTGTATCTCATAGTATGTTTCGGCAGCCAAATTATCATCTGGCAAATACTCTTTAATAAGATCAGCCCAATCATCCATGCAAACCTCAGCTAAGTTATGATCAGTTTTAATTGTCATCATCATAGCTGCTAACGACAATTTAGACTGACCTTCTCTACATCCATCGTAGAGTGGCTGATTTGCAGCGGCTAGCATATCATAAAACCGCTTTGCATCTACATTGGGTTCCTCAACACTATTATCAATATTTGTTTCATGAAATGCATCATTGACCATTTCATGCATCCTATCATGAACTTGACCCTGCTGATCAAATTGATGTTCATGACCATGATGATAACTACTACCCTGATCAAAATCTACATGCCCTTGATAATTACTACTACAATCAACTTGATCAGTAGTACTCCTTTCAAAACCCTCTCCATATTGATACCAAACATAATATTTCAGCATAAACCCTCTATTTAGTAAATGCTTCCACGCCGTCTCAATAAAAATATATCTCGTATTCTTGCATTTACGACAAGGACAGAACATCTTACCGCTTTCGATGGTTGTTTGCATATTTCCGGCCTGATACATAAATATTTCAAGCCCCTCTTGGAATTCTTTCGTCAACGATCCATCCGAATCATTTTTCGTATACATCCATCTTCGTAGTTCGTATATGGACATTTTATAAAAATAGTTTTTGAAGTGTTTTTTTTTATATAAGAGTTTGTTTTTTTTTTTGATAACTTTCGTTTGAAGTACGTTGTATTTATAGAAATTTTTAGGATTTACCAACGGATTTACATCGAAAGTTTACATCGAAATAAAATTTACAACGATTTTACATAGCATATACGACGGATTTACGACGAATATATTAGATGTAAATAATTAGGTAACCCTGCTAAAAACGTGCTCACCTACCTAGAGACAATCGACGTAAACTCGTCGTAATTTACATCGAATATATGTCGTCGTAATATCGTCGTAATGTCGACGTACGGTTACAACGATATTACGACGACTACTATTTATGACGAAATTACATCGAATTCAAACTTCGTCGTAAAGTAGTCGTAAACCTGATGTAAATTTACGACGGCCAAAATTTGATGTAAAATTTCGTTGGTAATCGCCTGTTTTCTTGTAGTGAATTGTCAACACATACATCTATCATCTCAGAAGGCAACCCAAGACTAAACACAAACTTTTGTATCTCATAGTATGTTTCGGCAGCCAAATTATCCCATGGGAAATACTCTTTAATAAGATCAGCCCAATCATCCATGCAAACCTAAACTAAGTTATGATCAGTTTTAATTGTCATCATCCTAGCATGTATCGACAATTTAGACTGACCTTCTCTACATCCATCGTAGAGTGGCTGATTTGCAGCGTCTAACATATCATAAAATCGCTTCGCATCTACGTTGGGGTCCTCAACAGTACTATTATCAGCATTTAATTCATGAAATGCATTATTAACCATGACATTCATCCTATCATGATCTGCACCCTGATCAAATTGATGTTGACCATGATGATAACTACCCCGATAATTTGATTCTACTTGACCTTGATAATTACTACTACTATCCGTTGCTTGAGTTCTTTCAAAACCCTATCCATGTTGATACCAAATATAATATTGCGGCATAAACCCTCTATTTAGTAAAGGCTTCCACACCGTCTCAATAAACATATATCTCGTATTCTTGCATTTACGACAAGGACATAACATCTTACCACTTTCCAGGGTTGTTTGCATATTTTCGGCTTGATACATGAATATTTCAAGCTCCTCTTTGAATTCTTCCGTCAAATCTCCCTCCGAATCCTTTTGCGTATACATCCATTTTCGTAGTTCGTATATAGATATTTTATTATTAAAAAATTTATAGTGTTTTTTTTAGTGTTTGTTTTTTTGTTTTTTTGAATCTTTCGTTTGAAGTGAGGCTGTATGTATAGAAATATTTTCAGAATTACCAACGATTCTCCAACGGATTTACAACGAATTTTACGATGTAAATTCGATGTAAATTTAGTAGGTGGAGCTATTAAAAAACGTGGTCTACCTAACTGGGAACATGCGACGTGAAATCGTCGTAATATCAACGTAATATGCAAAAGTCATATTCGTCGTAATATCGATGTAAAGTTACATCGATATTACGACGATTTTACATCGAACACATATTTCGTCGTAATGTCGATGTAAAGTTATATCGATTAAAAACGGTCGTAAATTTTCGTTGGAAATAGACAGTTTTCTTGTAGTGTTAGAGTTAAAACACAGGATTTAATTTGAATATAAAATTATCTCGAATATATTTCTTAAGTATATTACCAAAGGTCGAAGATAAAATTCATCATAAATTCTTGAAAGTTTAGTTAGAAACTTAGGATAATGAATTTCATTTTGTGTTTATAAGTATTTGTTTTGAATTAAATGATATTTTGAAATTTTATTTTCGACCTTAGGATTCAATCCATTCATATTCAAAGAATTGTTTTAATAAAATCGGAACAACATTTTATTTTCATAACCTCTAATTTAAAACAAATAACACATTCATATAAAATTAATGTAGACATATTTTAACAACATTTCACTTTCACAACTTTTAGCTTAAAATAATCAAATTCCCATAATAAATTAATTATAATTTATTTTCAATTAATATGAAACCAATAAAATTTATAACTGCCCAAATCATATTTTTATTTTACAAAAACGCAATATATTATAACCATGCAACGCTTATAACAAAATGAGGAAACTTTAAAAAAAATATCATGTAATTCAATATAAAATAACTTTGCCTAGCGCATGTTAAATCCTAGTATATATACATCAAGTAAGTCGGTAATTTTACCGACGTAAGAAATAAAATATTATTTTAATATTAAATGGATAGTTATATTCTTAACACGAAGAATGAATTAAAAAAATTAGAAATAAAATAGTTGTTGGAAAGCCATGTCTCGGAATAGCTCCACACGCACTCAGAATAAAATTGGACATTCGAATATTCGGTTCAGTTTGTTTTTTTCAAGTTTTAGGTAATTCAGGAACCATATTGGAATCAAAGAAAAATCAGTTTGGTTTTGATTCGGATCGGTTCGGGTAGTAGATTGAAAAACCAACTAAGATCTGAAATATATTCTGGTACGGTTTGGATTGGATATTTTTACTTGAACTAATTGAAATATCCAAAAAAAAAACCCAAACTATCCTAACTATCCGATATTTGTATCCAAACTATCTGAAATATCTGGAAAAAAAAAACGTATCTTCAAATTTATAATTATAAATTTGGGTATTTCGATTATTTCAAGTCTAAATAAATCTAATATTTGTTGCGTATATAATCGTATTTCTTGTATCTATTCAGGTATCGTTTCGGTTCCGATTCGGTTTGGATATCCGGAATATTTTTTAAAATTAAACCATTGGAGTATTTATGACTATCCAGTTCGGTTCGATTTCTCTTAATTCGGTTTGGTTCGATTTTTTTGGTTCCGGCTAATTTGCTTAAATCTATTCTTTTTTTTTGTTTTTCGATGAAATATAATTATATTAATTTGAATTTGAAAAGTCTGAATACAAAGTATTGGTTAACCAATGAGGAGGATAAATACAATCCGAGAAAAAAATATAGTTCGATGGTCCTTTTTGTGCTAATAAGTGAGCAGCCTCGTTTGATTGTCTATTAATATGAGAAATAGTTTGGTTTGTGAATTTCGAACGCCAAAAATTTATATCATCAATCAAGTTAATGATTGATATATCCTGATGAGATCCATGTAAAACATCAACCAAGTTTTTGCAATCGCCTTCAAAACAAATCGATTCAAAACCGAGACTCCACATGTTTTGTAATGCATGTAGAAGGGATTTCCCTTCAGCTTCAATGCTAGAAGACGCATTTGATAATACACCCGAACCCCAGAATTTGGCAAAACCATAATGATCTCGAATAATCCAACCTCCGATAACTCTTCTTGTGTGTGGGTTGTACGCTACATCATAATTACATTTAAGGGACCCTAAATTTGGTCGAATCCAAGAGGAAATAGGTCGATGTTTCCGAGCTGAATCAAGTTGAGTGTTAGTCGTCCTGTCCTTTGTCAAATTATCTATCCATTCATTGACATCCGCTATGGCATATGAAACATCTCTTCTCGGTTTGATTCTTATTTTTTGGAAAATTAAATTATTCTTTGCTTTCCAAATTCGCCATATTAACCAAAATGGCAAAATTTTCTGTTGTTCTGTTAAATCGGTATTGTTTTGTATATCCAACATATATTTGATATTTTCCTCTAAGTTATTTGTCGGATATTTTATGGATGTAATTGGTAAATTTGACATACGCCATGTTGAGGTTGATAGTGGACATGTAAAGAGCATATGATTAATTGTTTCCGGATGAGTACAACATCTTTGACAAGTACTATCTATAAAAACACCACGTGAAATTAATCTTGTAGACGTTCCGAGAGCTCCGGATAGAATTCTCCATAGAAAGTGTTTCAGTTTTGGCATAATTTGGAGGTTCCAAATTCTTGTTTTCATATTTGGGTCCCCATTAGGAATCGGCGGCAAACCAATTTGTAGTTGATGAATATGTCTGGCCAACCAGTAGCCTGATTTAACAGTATACGATCCAGATTTTGTGTAATTCCATTTTAGCTTATCATCACTTTTCCTTTGTCCTAAATAAAGTGAAAGAGCTAGCTCTTGATCGTCAGCCGTTAAATTATGATCTAGTGCTGTCTCATTCCAAGAACGTGTACGTCCATTATCGTTAATAAGATCCGAAACACGTGTATCGAAATTGATGTTATCCGATATTGCTAGTCTTGGAGGATGTGTCGGTAACCAGTTATCTAGATAAATTCTTGTATCACGACCATCACCAATAATAGAACGAGTCCCTTGTTTCAAAATATTAATGCCTTCTAAGAGCGATGCCCAACCAAAAGAATGGTATGGACAAGCTTTGGCATCGAATAAATGTATATCTTTGAAATATTTAGCTTTGTATAGTCGTGAGAATAAGCATGATAGATTAGTTAAAAGTCTCCAAGCTTGTTTAGCCAACAAAGCGTCATTGAATTTGGCTAAGTCTCTAAATCTTAAACCTCCATCTTTTTTGAAATATTGTAGTCTTTTCCAAGCAACCCACGGAATACCCCGTTCCTGGGAACTCTTCTCCCACCAAAACCGCATAAAGGTACTTTCAATTTCTAAGACGACTTGTTGCGGTAATTTAAAGCACGACATAGAATAGACTGGCATCGAAATTACAACTGATTTTAACAAGACTTCTTTTCCAGCCGGTGATAAAAATCTCGCTTTCCAGGCTGATGTTCGCTCTTTTACTCGGTTGATTACGTTTGTGAATATTTCTGTTTTTTTTCTTCCAAACTGTTCGGGTAATCCCAAATATTTACCCCCACCTCCATAATTGTTGATTCCAAGCACTCTCTTTAATCTTTCTTGTTTGTCTCCCGGTATACGTGAACCAAAAGTAATCATTGATTTGTCTTGGTTTATTTTTTGTCCAGAACATTGTTCATAAATTTGGAACACTTCCTTTATAGCCAAACAATTTTTCTGATTTGCAATAGAAAAAACAGAGAATCATCGGCAAAAAGGAGGTGTGTGATCCATGGAACGCCATTACCGACCTTTATCCCATTAATTTGTTTTTTTTTGGACTTTTACATCAAGAAGGTGACTCATTACATCCGCACACAAAATAAATAACTAAGGTGATAACATGTCTCCTTGTCGAAGGCCACGTTCTGGGGTAATGAAACCTTGTGGATTGCCGTTAATTAGAACTGAGTAGGTGACTGAACGGACCATTGTCATTATCCACCCGATCCACAATTCTGAAAAACCAAACGCACACATAGTTTTTTCCAAGAAAAGCCATTCCACCCGATCGTATGCTTTGCTCATATTTGTTTTGATAGCCATATAGGTTTGTGAGACGCGTTTTCTTGATTTCAAAGAATGCATTAATTCATGTGCTATTAATACATTATCTGAAATTAGACGACCAGGTATAAACGCAGCTTGAGATTCAGACACTATCTGGTTGAGATACGATTTTAATCTTTTCACCAAAAGTTTTGAGATAATTTTGTAAAAGACATTGCATAAGGCAATTGGTCTGTAATCTGACAGAGTTGCTGGTTTTTGATTTTTGAAATCTGATATATCATGGTTTTTACCCACTTTAAGCCATAATATAAGTCATTTTTATAGAGTCTTTCTAGTATTTTGGAGTCTTTTCAGGTTTTAGGTACGTTTGGAGCATTATTGGAGATATTGAATCATTTCGGAGCTTCTTAGAGCCAAGCAGAGATCATGTAGCTGAGACACCGATTTGATGCCTGAGTATCGATCGATACACTTATGGTGTCGATCGATACCCGTCGAGGAAACAGAAGGATCGCGACTTTTCTAAGATTTGAGAAACAACAAATTGCCCCAGAAGATTTTATTATTTACAAGAAGCCCCAGAACGTGACTTAGGTTATTTATTAAGTTTTTCAGCCACTTTGATGGCTATGCTTTAATTTACTTTGGTTTTGTGAGAGAGTTTTTTGAGGGAGACAAGTCTGAAACTCTGTTCGTCCGAGAGAAGATTTCGAACCCTTGTTTTACTCTCTTCTTTATTATTTATTCAAGGATTTATTCAGTCATGTTTATTGTTTCAATCTCCATGTCTGAGTAGATCTCCTGTTAGGTTTAGGGTTCTCATAAGGAATTTCTTTGAATGCTAGGTTCAATTGTTGATTAGGGTTCATAATCTGAATTAGTTCTTCGCATTAGGTTGTTCTCAAAGATAATTCTAAATTGATCACCTGGAACTTAGATCTTAGGTTAATCGATTAGGCACGATAGTGCAATTGAGAAACCTGATAGAATTTAGAGTGAGCAAAATAACTATTCGCAAAGAGATTTGGTTTAGTTGTTTTGTGAATAAATCAAACTTGAACTAAAAGTTGGTTTAGACTTTAGGATTCGCAAAGAGATTTGGAATTCTAGGATTTAGACTTATATAATTCTCGCAACGAGAGTTGGTTAATTATACTTTAGTGATTTGAGTTCAAGAACCGTGCGTAACCTGAACCCTGATTTGTTAGTTTATCTGCATTCATTGATTTCCTGAGAAATACCCTGAACCTATCTTTCTCCCAATCGAATCACAACTTCTTTAATTTACGTATTTACATTCAATTACATTGATCACTTAGCTTAATTTTTATCTATACAATCTATTGTGTGATTTCTTGAGTCTCTGTGGATTCGACCCCTAAGTATTACAATCGACAAAGCTTTAATACTTATAGGGTATTAATTTGAGCTTATCAAATTTGGCGCCGTTGCCGGGGATTCAATTCGCCATTAGATTTTAGTTTGAGAATTTCGACTAAGTTCGACCAGTATCGATCGACACCCTAGTGGTATTGGTCGATACCTGTCATGAATTTTTGTGTTACTTACGTTCTTGACTTTTGTGTTTCAGGTGCATGCCTATTCGTGAAACCAGGAAGAACAAGAACACTCCGCTAGTTAGTCTGTCAAACGATCAGCTAGCACTTTTGGAATGCGCAAACAGAAAAGCAAAGAAGCCAGCAGAGATGAACAACAACCCAATGGTTTTGGTTCAAGATGAAGTTGGTGCTTACAGAGACCAAGAGGGTCAATTGTGCATTGCGAGAGGGCAACGATTGGATGGAGAGGGGAACATCATTCCACCTCCTGCTGTTGTCGAAGAGATTGTCACAGGGAATGCTGTGATTAATCGTGGTAGAACAATTGGTGAGTACAACAGGCCTGATCAGTTCTACGCCAATCGTTCTGCGATTCGCCCTCCTACTTTTCAGAGAAACAACTTTGAGCTGAAACCTGCTTACTACACTCTTGTGGGTCAGCACCCTTTCCATGGTCTTTCCAATGAACACCCTATGGATCACATTGAGAGGTTTTAGGATTTGGTTACAAGCATCAAATGCGATGGAGTATCCTATGATTACCTTTTCTATAAGCTTTTCCCATACTCTCTTGGTGGGGATGCAGCTTATTGGCTGAAGAAGTTACCAGCTGGGTCACTGGCTACTTGGGAAGAGACTAAGAATGCATCATGAACAATTTCTATGATGATGCACGATCCGAGGAGCTTAGCAATAAGATTTCCTTGTTTTCTCAGGGACCGGCTGAGGCATTCAAGGCTACTTGGCTCAGATTCATGTCATATCAGAGGGATTGTCCACATCATGGGTTCACTAATGTTCAGCATTTGGGTCTTTTCTTCAGAGGGATTGATTGGAGGTACCAGATGGCTTTGGATGTTGTGAGCAATGGAAATTTCAACAACAGGTATCCTGAGGACGCTTATGTGTTGATTGAGAACTTGGCATCTAGCAATACACTACAAGAAAACACGCTAGAACCGACGGCAAAATCCGTCGGAAACCCGTCGGAAATGTCCGTTTCACTAATCCGTCGGTTCTATCTCGTATGAAAAGAAAATTAGTCGGAAATTTCCGACGGATTTCCGACGGCCTAATTACCGACGGATTTCCGACGAGTTATCCGTCGGGGAATAATTCCGACGGATTTAGGGTATAGGGTTTAAAAATGAAAAATTAGATAAATTTTCATGTTTAATAACCATTTGTGGTATTTACTTATAAGAAAAACTTTTGAAAACCAATCAGAACAAGTTATATACGATTTTGTAAAAATCGATCGATGAACGATATCAAGCATTCATAAAAACACATAGAACATCTAAGGACATGTACGAGATTGCTTCGGTTTCAATTAAAAAGTTTAAAATGCTTGATTCTTAGAATTGTTTTACAGAAAGTTGTTTAGATTTGTTACTTCTACACATATGAAACCAAGTGTGTTCAAAATCTTGTAAATTAGAGGTTTAATACCCTAAACCGTCGGAAATTTCCGACGGATACTAGTATTTTCGGTTTTAGCCGAAGCACTTTCAGTTTCAGCCGGAGGATTCAGATTTCCTCGGCTAAAACCATAGGCCGTCGGAAATCCGTCGGAAATTTCCGACTGATTTCCGACGGCCTATGGTTTAACCGAGAAAATCTGAATCCCCCGGCTGAAACCGTAATCCGTCGGAAATACCTCAGAAATTTCCGACGGATTCCCCATTAACCGTAAATCCCCCTCGGCTAAAACCGTAATTCCCCCCGGCTAAAACCGTAAATCTCCCCGGCTAAAACCGTAAATCTCCCTCGGCTAAAACCGGGGGGATTTACGGTTTATTGTTTTAGCCGAGAGAAACTGATTCCCCCGGCTAAAACTGTTTGGCCGGGGGGTTTCTGATTTTAGCCGAGGACCTAAAATTCTCTCGTCTAAAACTGAAAACAGGGAATACGTCAAAAATCCGGCGGAAATTAAACTTAAAATGATTGAATCCGGGGGGGGGGGGGGGCGGGTTACCGTTTTAGGGGGGGGGGGGGGGGGGAATTACGGTTTTAGCCTGAGGGATATTTACGGTTAGCCGGGGGGATTTACGGTTAGAAAATATTGCTTTACATTTTACTATATTTATGTTTAATTTATGTGAAGAAAGCTACGTTTTTATTTCATAAAAAGGTTATAACATGATCGATAAATACAATATATTACATAAAATTCATTATTCGGAATCCGTTGAATAATCTGACGTATCTGAATCGGAGTGCTCGTCAAATTCGCCGATCTCTTCCTCTGAATCCTCAAAGACCTCGTAATTCCCGTCCATGGTGAAATCAACCACGAGATCAACTTCAAGAGAATGCTCGATCGGACCTAAGTTACCTATTGCCAGAACCTGCAAAGGGTTGTGCTCTGCCACACCATAATCTCTTCCCCTTTGGTGTATCGACGTAACTGTAATCCAAGGGTCTTGCTTATTCCTAACCCGGGGGTATCGAATGTAGGAAACCTGATCCGCTTGTGAAGCAAGAATGAAAGGATCGTATTTTTGAAGTCGCCTTCGAGAGTGGACAGATGTAACACCAAATGCATCATGGCGTACACCTCCTACTGGACTATACCAATAACAATATAACGCAATGCATCTCAAGTCGAGTATCCCCAAATAATGGACCTCCAATATTTCGCGGAGGACACCGTAGTACACAACTTCTCCATATTGAGTTGATATACCAGAATTACAAGTTGTCTTTGAGCTTCCTTCCCGATGAGCCTTAAAAGTATACCCTCGGGTGCAATACATCGGATAAGACTTTGCAATAAACGTGGGGCCTTTCATCATCTCAACTAACCAGGTCGGAAACTCATTACCGAGAGCAGTCATCTGACGAACCTGTTAAAATTTCAAGTGGACAATAATCGACACAATGTTTACATATAAAAATTATTATTGCTAATTTAAATATATAATAATAAATCATCATTCATCATTTATCACTTACATGATATTCCAACCAATCACCAAAGTCATTCTGCTTGACGACATCAAGCTCATCCTCTGTGTAATTTGGATACCATTCGCGTATTTGGGTCATGAACATCCTGTGCATGAACAAATGCATTAGAAAATTATAATAACATTTAATTAGGTACCTCTCATATTCTAAAACGTCATCGCAGTTTGTCAGAATATACATATGCAAGTGCCTTTGCTCATCCTCTAATAGTCGCCGACCCTTGCTTTTCCCACTTAGTCGTCCAATTTGAGTAAATATATCGGGAACATAGACAGGATAACTAACTATGTTCCCTCTATCATCATGACGTGCGGGGCGTCTACTTTTTGTTTGGACTTGCGTTGGAAAGTAGTAGCTAGCAAAGTTGGAAGTTTATTCATTAATGCTTTGTGCGACAATAGAACCCTCGACTCTAGAAAGATTTTTCACCTTCTTCTTTAGGTGGAACATATACCGCTCAAAAGGGTACATCCATCAGTATTGAACATGCCCACCAAGTGCTGCTTCTCGAGGGAGATGAATAGGAAGATGTTCCATAACATCAAAAAAGGCAGGAGGAAATATTTTCTCGAGGTTGCAAAGGAGAACCGGGATGTTTTCCCCTATATTTCGGATTCCGGTTGTTGTAAGTGATCTCGTTCCTAGATCCCGGAAGAAAGCACCGATCCATGCATATATAGTACACATACAAAATTAAATAACTTCCTTTTAATAATCACAAATATAAAATCACCATACGTAATAGTGTAAATGTATGTAAACCTGCAATAGCTCCATGGACGTTTATAGGAAGAAGATATTCAAATGCAAATGGAAGGAGACGCTGCATGACAACATTACAATCATGACTCTTCATCCCAGAAAACCTCCCTTCTGAACTATCGACGCAATTACGAAGGTTAGATGCGTATCCGTATGGGAATTTGACAACGTGCTTAATCCAATCGAAGAACTCCTCCTTTGAAGACGCATTCATCCGGAAAACAGGGGGATGTAGTGATTTCCCGTTCGCCATTACATGCAACTCCTTACGGGAACAAATATCTGGCAAGTTCAATCTGACCTTCAAATTATCTTTCGTCTTTCCTTGCACATTTAGAACAGTGTTCATGATGTTGTCGAAAAAGTTATTTTCAATGTGCATCACATCTAGATTATGGCGCAACAAATGGTCTTTCCAATATGGTAAATCCCAGAAAATACTCTTCTTGTGCCAATTGTGGTACTCACCACAACCGTCAATAGATAATGCCCATTACCCCCACATGAAACTGTCTTCTCGGCACCAAAATCTCTTAACTGATTCATAATATAATTCCCATCTAGCTCAGGAGGTGGACCATCGAAAACTTTTTTGTTCTTTCTAAACAATGTTGTGCTCCGACGATATGGATGATCATGCGGTAGAAATCGTCGATGACAATCGAACCAAGAAGTCTTACGTCCGTTCTTCAATTGGAACGCATCAGTGTTATCTTGACAATACGGACACGCCAACCTTCCATGCGTCGACCATCCAGATAGCATACCGTATGCTGGGAAATCACTTATGGTCCACATAAGTACCGCACGCATCATAAAATTTTGTTGCAGGGAAACATCGACCGCTTCAACACTATATTTCCACAATATTTTCAACTCATAAATTAATGGCTGTAAGAAAATATCAAGCGATCTCTTAGGATGCTCTGGACATGGGACGAGCATCGTGAGGAACAAAAACTCTCGTTTCATGCACATAGATGGCGGTAAATTGTACGGTGTGACGATTACTGGCCACAACGAATATTTCCTCCCATGCTTTCCAAATGGGTTGAATCCATCCGTAGATAACCCTAGGTATACGTTCCTTGGCTCACACGCAAAACTAGGATAAACCTCTAGAAAATGTTTTCATGCTTCTGCATCTGAAGGAAGCGCTATCTCTCCAGCTGAGTTATGTTCTGCATGCCATCTCATAGTCCCTGCCGTGCGCTGGGATTGATATAACCTCTTCAACCTATCAGCTAGGGGAAGATACCACATCCTTTTATGTGGAACAGGTACTCTGCCTATTGTATCCTGATAGCGAGGTTTGTGACAAAAACGACACTTCAACCGGTTTTCATCCTTTCTCCAGTAGATCATACAGTTGTCGATGCACACATCTATCATCTGATAAGGTAATCTAAGACAAGCTACAAGCTTCTGAATCTCGTAGTATGAAGCCGGTGAAATATTATCTTCAGGTAAGACATCTCTCACAAAATCAGCTATCGCATCAACACAATCTTCGGCCAAGTTGAAATCCGTCTTTATAGTCATCAACATGCATGCAGTTGAAAGAGGCGATATTCCATCTCTACATCCTCTATATAATGGCTGCTTTGACGCATCTAGCATATCAAAAAACTTCCGCGCTTCTGAATTTGGTTCCTCTATCCTGTTACCATCCTCAACATGATGATACGATACAATGTTTTCACGAAACGCATCATTCACCATCTGAGTGTAACCTGCGTTTACATCTACTTCCGGTGTTGGTTCCTCTAACCTACCCGAAGTACTACCAAACCTATCTGATGTGCTACCATAGTATTGCACCATTGAATCGGTTTCTCCGTGGGTATACCAAATCTTGTAACCAGGCATCTATGATTCTGACATTTAGTACAAGGACAATACATTTTACCGTATTCCGATGTCATGCTATTGTTTGACGCAAAGTTCATGAACTCCTCCACACCTTGTGCGAACTCATCCGTCAATTCCCCCGTCACGGGATCACGCAGAACTTTGTCCATCCACGATCGAAAATAAGACATAATATTGTGTAATTTGTTTTTTTTTCTTGTGAATGTTGTGAATGTTGTGAATGTTGTGAATGTTGTGAATGTTGTGAATGAGGGGAGAAGTATTTATAGAGAAATTTTTGTTTGTTCTCTGCAACTATGCACAAGAATCTTCAAAATACCAAAGACAAACACACGAATTAAACATTGGAACAACCTAGCTATATGAACAAAGACATGTGAAAAAGGCAACAAATGTTTACAAAGTTGTAAAACAATTGTAATCCAACGGAAACATTCCAAACCGTTTACAATCAAAGCAAGAAACGTATATACAAGGGGAGAAGTATTTACGAAGCGAGAATATATAGAAATCCGTTCCGAGGGATTAATTTCCCTCGGAAATTACCGACGGATTTCCGATGGAATTCAGGTTCGTCGATATTCCCTCGGAAATCCGTCGGAAATTTCTGATGGAAATTATTCCCTCGGAATGCCCTAGTTATGCCCTCGGTTTTCCGTCGGAAATTTCCGACGGATTATAGCCGTCGGAAATGCCGTCAGAAATCCGGGTGTTTTCTTGTAGTGATAGTACCAAGAATGCATACATGGAGCGCAAGAGGCAAGCTGGTGGCATGAAAGGTTCGCAGATTGCTGAGGTTCAAGCCAAGTTAGATTCTATGCACAATATGTTGATGGGCAAGACGATGAAGGCTGTTCACTTTGCAGATGATGTTGAGGTATTCAATGAGGATGAAGTAGAAGATGTTAACTACGTTGGTGGCTATGGTTTTCAAGGTCAGAGAAATCAATATTAGAATAACAACAGAAACTTCAACAACAATGCTCAGCAAGGAGGATCGAATCAGTTTGTCCAGAAACCATTCCAGAACAGTGGGTATACCAGGAACTATGGGAGTTCATTTTATCAACATATACCTGCTAAGACCCCATATAGCAAGATTGAGTCTATGTTTGAACAGTTTGTTCAAGGACAGCAGTAGCTAACTGTGGATTTCAATGGGAAGATGGATGTCATGTACAATGATCTGAGTGGAAAGATCGAAGCTCTTAATATTCATCAGAAGAAGCTGGAAACTCATGTTGCTCAGACTTCAGAGGTTGTGAAAAGGCAAGAAGTTTTTCTTCCAAGGAAAGGAGAAAACCCAATGGCACACATCAATGCAATCACTTTGAGGAATGGAAAAGAGGTCAATCCAGGAGTGAAAATTGGCCAAACGGCAGATATTTTCGTCGATCTTGACGATGAGGATTCTGAAATTGCCCCAATATCGATCGACGCTAGCCAGCATCGATCGACACCTGTCAAGATACTTTCACGGGACAAATCAAAGCCCCGTGTATCGATCGATACCACTCCTGTATCGATCGACACTGATACTGCAGTCGAATCAGCACCTAAGGTTTCAAAGGAAGTATATGATGTAGTTGCAGAGAGATTTTACACACCGATGATACCATATCCCAGGGATATTGGGAAGACTAAGAAGGAGGTAGAAGACTCTAGATGCAAGGCAATTATGGATAAGTTGATTGTTGAACTTCCTTTTATCGATGCTATCAAGAGTTCTCCAGCTTTCAGGAGATATGTTAAGAGGATGGTATCAAGTAATGTGAACCTTGAGGATGGTGTTCTGATGATCTCTCATGAGTGCAGCGCAATATTGACAAACATGATCCCAAAGAAGCTATCAGACCCAGGGAGTTTTGTGTTGGATTGTGCAATCTTCACAGAAAGGTTCGAACGTTCTCTTTGCGACCTTGGTTCAAGTGTGAATCTCATGCCATACTCAGTTGCTAAAAGGATGGGGATGACATACTTCACAACCACAAGGATCTCCCTGGTACTTGCTGATCGCTCAGTTCGACTTCCAGAAGGATTACTTGAAGACGTCCCGATTAAGATTGGAAATTGTTTAATCCCGACCGATTTCATTGTCCTGGAATATGATGCAGAACCCAGAGACCCTCTTATCTTGGGAAGACCATTCCTTGCAACAGCTGGTGCTTTGATTGATTGCAGGAATGGGAAGATCGCTCTTAACATCGGTGATTTGGTCATGAATTTTAACATGGAGAAGATGATGAAGAGACCAACCATCGATGGACAGAATTTCTTTGTAGATACCTTTAGTGACATTGCTGAAGAGTACTTCCTGGAGATGCATCATGAGGATCCACTAGAGAGAGCGTTGATTTGTTCAGCTGAGTCAGAGTTTCACTTGGATGATGTTGCTGCTGGATACTCGTAGCTGCTCGATACAGCACCACCAGTATCTATCGATACTCCCCTAGTATCGGTCGATACCCTGCAACCAGAAAGAGAGTTGGCCGAAAGTTCTAAGCAAGCTGCTGGGCTTGCAGATTCGAATGAGGAGAAAGCTCATAAGGTGGAACTCAAGCCACTTCCTGCGAATATGAGGTATGGTTTTCTTGGTCCTAATTCCACATACCCAGTGATTATTAATGCTTCTTTGAACAACGCAGAGATTACCTTACTGCTGAGCAAACTGCGCAAGTATCGCAAAGTTCTTGGCTATTTTCTTGATGACATTTCAGGTATATCACCGGACCTGTGCATGCATAGGATTCATCTTAAGGACGAGTCAAATGCTTCAATTGAGCATCAGAGGAGGCTGAACCCAAACCTGAAAGAAGTGGTTAAGAAAGAGGTCATGAAACTATTTGATGCAGGGGTTATATATGCCATCTCGGACAGTTCTTGGGTCAGTCCAGTGCACGTTGGTCCTAAGAAAGGAGGGATAACTGTGGTGAAGAATGAGAAAGATGAGATGATTCCTACTAGGACTATCATTGGGCATCGAATGTGCATTGACTACAGGAAGTTGAATGCAGCCACAAGGAAAGATCACTTCCCATTGCCATTCATTGACCAGATGTTGGAAAGGTTGCCTAGTCATCCCTAATACTATTTTCTCGATGGGTATTCAGGTTTCTTCCAGATTCCGATACATCCAGATGACCAAGGGAAGACGACTTTTACATGTCCTTATGGCACATTCGCATACAGGAGAATGCCATTTGGATTGTGTAATGCCCCAGCCACCTTTCAGAGATGCATGATATCTATCTTCACAGACATGAATGAGGATTTTATGGAGGTGTTCATGGATGATTTTTCGGTGTACGGATCATCTTTCAAGGACTGTCTGGCTAATTTGTGCAAGGTGCTACAGAGGTGTGAAGAGAAACACTTAGTTCTTAATTGGGAAAAGTGTCACTTTATGGTTCAGGATGACATCGTGCTTGGGCACAAAGTTTCTGAAGCTGGGATCGAAGTTGACAAAGCCAAGATTCAGGTCATGACAAGCCTCCAACCACCGACTTCTGTGAAGGATATTCGAAGTTTCCTTGGTCATGCTGGGTTTTACAGAAGGTTCATCAAGGATTTCTCCAAGTTAGCATGCCCACTCACAGCCCTATTATGCAAGGAGATCATATTCGACTTCACACATGAGTGTCTTGTAGCCTTTGAGGAGATTAAAAAGGCTTTGGTGAGTGCTCCTATTGTGCAACCTCCTGATTGGACTTTGCCTTTTGAGATCATGTGCAACGCTAGTGATTTTGCTGTTGGATCAGTTCTGGGTCAGAGTAAGGATAGGAAGCTGCACGTTATCTACTATGCCAGCAGGACATTGGATGATGCTCAGAAGAATTACAGCACCACAGAGAAAGAACTACTTGCAGTTGTTATCTCCTTTGAGAAATTTCGATCCTACCTGATTGGGAGCAAAGTGATTGTTCATATTGATCATGCTGCTCTCAAATATCTGATGCAGAATAAGGATCTCAAGCCTCGCCTTTGTCGTTGGGTCCTTTTGCTCCAAGGATTTGATATCGAGGTTAAGGACAAGAAAGGAATAGAAAACGGGGTTGCTGACCATCTTTCGAGGATTCAGATCGATGCAGACGTGCCTATTGATGATCAACTACCAGAAGAGTCTATTTACTTCATTGAAACTGAGTTTCAAATGGGTTTTGCCGAAACTATGCAATTCCCACAAATTTCAGGTTTTGGTATCGATCGACACTCCCCTAGTGTCGGTCGATACCCAGCGATTTCCAGACATGTTTTGACCGTTCAAGTTGTTTCTGAAGAGTATCTAGTTGCCGCAGCTGATTTTGATCAACCATGGTTCGCTAATATTGCCAACTACCTCGCTGCAGATGAAGAGCCAAAGCACCTCAACAAATATGACAAGAAGAAGTTTATGCGTGACATAAGGCGATTCTTTTGGGATGAACCTTACCTGTACAAGCAATGTTTTGATTGTATCTACAGGAGATGCATTGCTGAATCAGAGGTACCTAATGTTTTATTTCATTGTCATGGATCTGAGTATGCCGGACACTTTGCTACTTTCAAGACATTGTCCAAGCTTCTTTAAGCGGGCTTCTGGTAGCGTACTATGTTTAAGGATGCTCATGCCTTCGTTTTGCAATGCGATGCGTGTCAGAGGAGAGGGAAGATCAGTAAGAAACACGAGATGCCACAGAATTTCATCCTTGAGGTTGAGATTTTTGATTGTTGGGGCATCGATTTTATGGGTCATTTTCCTTCGTCATATAAAAACAAGTATATTGGTGACGATCCCGATCAGCTGCGTTTTGAACCTGATCTGAGCCTATTGATTGTTGCACCTCGCACTCGCCGGGGCCGAGGCTCTTCTACTAGCGTACATGCTGCTGCTGAGGATGATCCAGTACATGACCTTGTTGGAGGTCGATCTCGACGTGCATGCCATCCTCCATCTTCTGCGAGTACTTTTCCCCCACCACCTGTGATTCTCATGGAGCAAGCTGCCTTTCAGAGGTTTGTGGTGGAGAGTCTCCAGAGCATCTGGAACCATATCTTCAGGCGAAGGACCGTCTCATACTGCTGGAGATGATGATTCTGATGAGGATTAGTCCTCTCTTTTATCTGGTTCACTTTTCTTTTTCTTTTTATTTTGTTTTGCACTTTTGAGTCTTTATGTCTGCATTTTCTTTTGATTTTGAACTTTGTTGGATTATGCATTATAATATCTTGTTGCTTTTAACCTGTGTTTGAGTGATCTAACAGTGCTAACTATACCACTTTCGGATCCTTGGTCAAATCTTAAGAGAAATATCTTGTCACTTGTCGTTGAGAGGAGTTCCCTGTATCGACTTATGCCTGATATCGATCGATACCAGGCCGTGTGTCAGTCGATACCCATGTTCCGTTACGGTAACTTCTTGTTTTTCATGATTCCACTCTGTTCTTTTGTTTCTTTCACCAACCTTAGGCTAGATAACACTGGGGACAGTGTTGTTCAAGTCTGGGGGAGGTAGTTGCTGACATTGTTTTTGTTTTTCTTAGAGACAGTCATTTTTTAGTCAAAAAAATTGTTTTATTGAGTCAAAACCTGTTAGAGATTGTGATCTTTTTCTTGACTCTATTGTTATGACCTTGCTTTTAAGTGACCATTGTTACAGAATCAGTATTAGATCGACTAATGAAAAATCCATAGGCTGACCAGTTAACTAGAAGACACCCATGTTTCCAGCAAAGTTTCTTTTAAGCCTGAGCCAAATTTTTTGCACTTCATCGATGTGATTGATGTCCATAGAGCTTGATTCCTCATTCATATCTGACAAAGGAACCCACGTGTTTAAAGTGATGGTATTTCTCTCCCCTATTACAATTTAATAGATAAGATGCATTAAAAGATGAGATGATTTCTTCTGAGTAGAGGGTTAAGAAAATTTTCAGCGATCCCATTATTCTACTTCAGAGGGAATGATCACACAAAGGTGGAAGCGAGGTTAGAAAATTTTCATGTGATACCATTATTCGCCTACACCTTTGATTACTTTTGAAGGAAGAACCGGGGATTCGGTGGCAAACACCATCAATACTCGCGTTACCTTTAATAAGCATATGCGAGATAACATAATAAAAAATAAGACTGGGGGAGAGAAAATAATACCAGAAAGTGTGAAATTGGATGGTTCCTTGTCATGATATTGTATGGGAAATAATCTGGAAGGTTCTTAGTATTAATCACAGCAATGAAACTGGCGATGATGAGCTTGATTTAACGATGCTGTGAAATAATGTGTGTAGTCTGGGAAGCTGCGAATGTCTACGGAGAAGTACATAGTGGTTAGATTTGGAACTGGTTACGTGATATGTGGAGCACTAAGGAAAAAGGTCATTGCAGTGTTTTAAGAACAGGTGAGTCTCCGTGTTTTTCAAACCTCTTTCTCTTGTTTAGCTCTCTGTTTGCTTGAGGGCAAGCAAAGGCTAAGCCTGGAAAGTTGATATATCATGGTTTTTACCCGCTTTAAGCCATGATATAAGTCATTTTATAGAGTCTTTCTAGTATTTTGGAGTCTTTTAGAGTCTTTTCAGGTTTTAGGTACGTTTGGAGCATTATTGGAGATATTGAAGCATCTTGGAGCTTTTTGGAACCAAGCAGAGATCATGTAGCTGAGACACCGATTTGATGCCTGAGTATCTTTCGATACACTTATGGTGTCGATCGATACCCGTCGAGGAAACAGAAGGATCGCGACTTTTCTAAGATTTGAGAAACTGCAAATTGCCCCATAAGACTTTATTATTTACAAGAAGCCCCAGAACGTGACTTAGGTTATTTATTAGGTTTTTCAGCAACTTTGATGGATATGCTTTAATTTACTTTGGTTTTGTGAGAGGGCTTTTGGAGGGAGACAAGTCTGAAACTCTGATCGTCCGAGAGAAGATTTCGAACCCTTGTTTTACTCTCTTCTTTATTATTTATTCAAGGATTTATTCAGTCATGTTTATTGTTTCGGTCTCCATGTCGGAGTAGATCTCCTGTTAGGTTTAGGGTTCTCATAAGGAATTTCTTTAAATGCTAGGTTGAATTGTTGATTAGGGTTCATAATCTGAATTAGTTCTTCGCCTTAGGTTGTTCTCAAAGCTAATTCTAAATTGATCACCTGGAACTTAGATCTTAGGTTAATCGATTAGGCACGAGAGTGCAATTGAGAAACCTGATAGAACTTAGAGTGAGCAAAATAACTATTCGCAAAGAGATTTGGTTTAGTTGTTTTGTGAACAAATCAAACTTGAACTAAAAGGTGGTTTAGACTTTAGGATTCGCAAAGAGATTTGGAATTCTAGGATTTAGACTTAGATCATTCTCGCAACGAGAGTTGGTTAATTATACTTTAGTGATTTGAGTTATCTGCATTCATTGATTTTCTGAGAAATACCCTGAACCTATCTTTCTCCCAATCGAATCACAACTTGTTTAATTTATGTATTTGCATTCAATTCCATTGATCACTTAGCTTAATTTTCATCTATACAATCTATTGTGTGATTTCTTGAGTCTCTGTGGATTCGACCCCTAAGTACTACAATCGACAAAGCTATAGTACGTACTTATAGGGTATTAATTTGAGCTTATCAGAATCATACATATATTCGTGTGATTCACTCCATATCGCAACGTTGATGTTGTAAAGAAGTGTGTGACTTCTTTTATTACATCTTTCCCAACTATGTCCCAGCATTGTTGATAAAATCTAGTTGTTAGACCATTAGACCCTGGAGCTCTGTCTGCACCAATGCTACATACGGCTTCGAAAATTTCGTCTCCTGTGAAATCTTTAGTAATTTGTCTGTTTATATCATCCGTAACCGAAGGCTTAAATTCAAAAAAGATTGACGGCATGAAGGTTCTATTGTCACTTTTGTAATTTTTTTTGAAGAAATTTTGTGCGTATTCCCCAACTTGTAGATCTCCTCGATATGTTTGTCCAAACGAATTGCAAATCGAGTGGATACAATTTCTTGAATATTGTTCTTTAGTGCAAGCATGATAGAATTTGGTGTTTTTGTCCCCTTCAGACAACCATGAATTTTTGCTTTTTAATTGCCAATAGGTTTCTTCGTCTCGATACGCTTGAGCAAGTTGCTGTCTTAGACGAGGAATCGATTGGCGAAGGAATCCTGAAGAGAGTAGTGCAATCTCTAATTCGAATTGCAGATTGTCAATACGTTTCGCAGAGTTTAATTTTGAAACTTTTCGACAATGAGCCATAGATATCCGACATTCTCTAATTCTATCTTGTATTGTACAATCGGTTCGTAGTCGATAAGAGTTCCATCCATGGTCAACATACTCTTTGAATTTCTTTATTTGTAATAGACGTTTATAAAATCAAAATTGCTTTTTGGATTTTCTTCGACAAACACAATTGTAATTATAACAGGCCGATGATCGGAA
Source organism: Eutrema japonicum (assembly GCA_030161315.1). Taxonomy (NCBI): domain Eukaryota; kingdom Viridiplantae; phylum Streptophyta; class Magnoliopsida; order Brassicales; family Brassicaceae; genus Eutrema; species Eutrema japonicum. The sequence goes on along the minus strand of BSQW01000014.1, from coordinate 46,096,064 downwards.
CCGAAAAATCGTAGAAATTCACGCTTTTGAAGCAGGAAACTCCGCTAACCATTCAGCATTTGTCACCACTCTGTCTAGGCAACAATTAACTAGATGTTCGCCTCGCTGTCCAACCCAGGAAAATCTATTTCCTTTGTATCGAAGATAAAGATCACATGAACTATACATGTTCCTGAAATCTTGGAAACTTCGTTCATCCCGTTGAGGTCCTCCATCTTTTTCATCATTAGATAATATTTCATTGAAGTCACCAATAAGTAACCAAGGTCCTTGTCTTGATTTGTTCATTCTCTCAATCCTTTCCCATAGTTCATGTCTTTTAGATTGATTTGGGTCACCATAGATACACGACAAATAGAAATCCACGCCATTGTATTCAACAAAGACATCAATCATTCTTACAGATTGGAAAAACTTTTTAATACATACAGCTTTTTCCATAATAAAGCTATTCCTCCACTTTGCCACAAGGAGGAACTGAAATTACAAAGTCAAATCTTAAATATACACACACATCCCTTACAATATCACACTTATTCAAAGTGTCCAATAAAAAAAGTAAGTCTGGAGAAACCATTTTACACAATTCCTTCGGCCTATCATTAGTAAATGGAGCTTGTAGACCCCTACAATTCCAGTAGCAAATCTTCATATTGACTGTGGGGGTACCAGGCCCCCCGTGCCTCCGTCTATTAGCTTGATATCAAAGCATGAACCGGTCGATTCACGCAATACCTCTTGGAACGGAATCAGGTCCTTCCGTTCATGTAGAGAAGCTAGTGGTGCTTCAAGCATAACATTCACTATCTCTCTCTTCTTCTTTCGCAAACCAGAAACATCTTCATGATTCACATATGCATCAAAAACATCTAAGAATTCATCTTCCCTAAACTTTCCTTTTGCTAATCTGCGTTTCTGATATTCCTCTTCCTCTAACTGTTTCCTATACGAATCCATACCAGGCGACATTTCGGAGTATTCCATGCCATTAGAAACGTCAACATAAGAGCAATGAATACCTGGTATTGAGATCGGATTCAAGTCTCGATAGAGATCCGAAGTATTAACTTCAGAATGTGCGTTGTCGTAACCGCGTAACATTGATTCAATCTCATCACGCTTTCGCTTTCCAAAACCAGGAGAAACTACTTGCATCAATTGAGACTGGACATAACGCCATTTCTCTGACATCATATCGTTGTCAATCTCCACAGAGGGGATTCTTACAGCTTCATCATTCGGACTAGAAGACGGTCCATCAACTGTCTTCTTAGACGGTCCAGCAACCGTCTTTCTCTGATTGATGTTTGCAATATCATCAGAAATAAACTCACCAACAACCATATGTCGTTCGACGTCATTATTATCATCATCTCTGTTTTCATCATGGTCGTCTTCTGCATCATCAAGGCGCAGAGGGCAGTCCTTTGAGTCATGTGAAAGGAGACCACACTTCACACAGAAATTCCTCAATCTTTCATAACGAAAACTCAGCATCGTATTCTCGTCCGAAGAGAATTGAAAATTACGTTTGAAATGTAAGGGATTGTCATTATTATCATCATCTATGTTTTCATCATGGTTTTCATCTGCATCATCAAGGCACAGAGGGCAGTCCTTTGACTCATGTGAAAGGAGACCACACTTCACACAGAAATTCCTCAATCTTTCATAACGAAAACTCAGCATCGTATTCTCGTCCGAAGAGAATTGAAAATTACGTTTGAAATGTAAGGGATTGTCATTATTATCATCATCTCTGTTTTCATCATGGTCGTCATCTGCATCATCAAGGCACAGAGGGCAGTCCTTTGACTCATGTGAAAGGAGACCACACTTCACATAGAAATTCCTCAATCTTTCATAACGAAAACTCAGCATCGTATTCTCGTCCGGAGAAATTGAAAATTTCGTTTGAAACGTAAGGGATTGTCAACATTCCAATTCACTTTGACTCTCACGCAATCAACCAAGTTTGCTGTTTTATCGAATTCGGAATCGACCACCGGTCTGAGAGTACGACCAATAAAATCCACCATTTCACGATTTAGAAACTATGACGGGATCCCTCGAATCTGTAATCGTCTTCATCTCCTCCTCCGACAAGTTTGGATACCACCGTTGTGTGACTAACATCCACTCACTAAAAGACCACGGGCCTCACCTGAGAACCAAGTTGAGCGCTTCTTCCGATTGGAAAACAAATTGGAATCTCGTCGGAGAAACCATTCGTCCAAAAACATTAGAACTCAATCCACATAGCCGAGGCATCTGATTGATCAATGCACGCATGTTCTGCCTCTTCGGGTTGAGTAGAACCCCCACAATTGCAAGTCGATTCGCTTGCGTCGCTTGGGCACAAACTGCTTGTGGAAGAGCAATCGGGGCATCATTCATGCCCAATGCAATGTTCTGCATCTTCTTTATGATATTATCGCTCATTGTTGTAGAGATTTGACGAAAAGAAACTGATATGGAGACATAAACAGAAGGATTTATAGAGAAGAAATTCCATGGAGGTTTGGGCACTTGATTGAAACTAGGGAGAAAAAACCTCCCACAACCGCTAGAGAAGTTTCTCAATGGACAATAACCGACAAGAAAACGGTAATAAACTGCTGAACGAGGACTCTGAGAAGAGACAATAAATTCGTTTCCAATATCGCCATGAAAATCGCCTGGAGAGAGAAACGGAAACGAAAACATTTTTTTCCTTGCTCATAATTTGTCTGTTCATAATCATATATAGGAGGAGGAATGCGTTCCTTCAGTTATTCGGTCGATGCGTCCTTTTCTCATTATCCAATCTTCCATGATTAATTAAGGCTGTTTCTTAGAGAACTCCAACTCTTTCCAGGAGCCGGCTATTTTCTTCAAACCCTCACCAAAAAGCAGATCGTCTTGTCAATGCCCATAACATTAACCACCAATTTCCTCATGTAAAACCGAATCCCGTCTAGTCACGTTTACACATTCGGACTTGAACATCGGAGAGTCATAAGAAGGAAAAATCCAATTTTATCCTTCTAGAGACCTTTTTGACCGTATTATTGTGACATAAACGCGACACTCGATAGATGGGATAAATTTGAATGAACCTTTCGGTTTTCATTCTAAAAAAAGATGAGATTTCCAATTTCCTTTCCAAGATTATTTACTACTCAAAATCCAAAATCATTAAGTATGTTTTGACAATTTGTGTTTCTTAATTAACATTTGGACAAATCTATATAACATTGATTGTATATGTGTATGTCCAAAAGAAATACAATCAGTGTTATATAATTAATTGCATATTAATTCGCTTTAAATAAAGAGTCTTTGTATTTATTCATAACCGAAAATTAAAATCAAAATTTTATTGATTAGATTTGTTAACTTTTCTTTGGTTTATATAAAATCTATAATTAATCATATAATAACTCAAAAATTTTGCCAACAAAAAAAAATCTATAAACCCAAAAAACAATAAACACTGCAAAACATATCAAAAGGGTCATGATCACTCAGATGAAGATGCATTTCGTACTCATCATTATAGCGGTGATAGTTACTGGAAAAGAGTTTACTACTACTACTCATGATGATGAAATAGATCAATTTTTGAAGAAACTCAACAAACCAGCTCTTAAATCTATTAAGGTTAATTAAAAAATCTTAATGTTATGACACCTAACTACACTTCTTCATTTTTGATAGCTTTTAATTTTTAGTTACTTATGTCTTGTAATATTTGTGCAGAGTCCAGACGGAGATATAATAGACTGTGTTCATATGAAGAATCATCCTATTTATGACCATCCTTCATTCAAAAACCACACCATTCAAGTACATAAAGCATTTTTTTTAATCATTGTTATTATATATTGTTTAACATAAAGTTCTTAAAAAAAGCACCATTTCGGGATTGTTTAAACGGTGCGTTTTGCTAAGGTGGAGGATTTTTTTTGGTGATAGGGTTTTCTGATTTCGTTCCCTGCAAGGAATGCCGCCGCCGCTGTTTCAGCCTCCGATGAAGGGGGGGTGCTCCGACGGTGGTTCACGAGGGATCTCCTCAAACACAGGTCGTATCTACTGAAGTTGCAGTCCCAACGATGTCATGGGCTAATGTGGTTCAAAAGAAGAAGAGACTTACTAAGTATGATCTGGATATTTTGATGCAAGATGGAATAGGATCTGTTAAGGTCCCTGACGAGGTATTCGAAAACGCTTCTCCTCTATGGGAAGATTTCTTAATTGGCAAATTCCTAGCTACAGCTTCGCATGTAGCCAAGGTACATGCTATTGTTAACAAAATCTGGGCACAAGGAGATAAGAACCAGATGATTGACGTTTTGGTCGTTGATTCGACAACAATGAAGTTTCGGATTGGTAACCCAATCACACGAAGTAGGATACTCAGAAGAGGCATGTGGAATCTGGCTGAAGTTCCTGTGGTTATGTCGAAGTGGTCTCCGCTTACTGAAACAAACTCACCGGAAGTTACATCAGTTCCGCTATGGGTTCATCTCAAGAATGTACCGATGGATATGTTTTCGTGGGAAGGACTGAGTTTTATGACGAGCGCAGTGAGTGTGCCTGATCGGTTACATCCCGAGACAGCTCAGTGCTCGGATTTCAAAATAGCAAAAGTATTTGTCAAGGCGGATCTCTCCAAGGAACTGCCAACAAGGATGATCTTTAAGCTCAAAGGGAGTTACAAAGTGCTCGGCCTGAAGCTTTACCAAACTGACGATGAGACAAGACGAAACAAACCAGAAAATAAGTCTATCATAAAATTACTAAACGTCTACCACAACGTATCAAACATGTCTATCACAACGTATCAAAAAAGTCTACCATAACGTATTAAAAAAGTTTATCATCAAGATTTTAAACAAGTCTACCACAACATATTAAACAGGTCTACCGCAACGTATTTAACGATTTCACTACTGGGATGAGTGACACCCGCAAATCTAATACTCCAAGTTGGTAAATCTTGAAGCAAGCAAAAAAAGAACCATAACCAAATCTTGGGGATATATGCGGATATGGCAAGGAAAGAGATTTCCTCGTGGTAGGGTTGTGTGTTTTGAACTGACTATTAGGCTCTAAATATATGAAGTTTCAACATATGAAGTTTCAGCGCATGAAAGAAGTCTACCACAACATATCAAACATGTCTTCCACAACGTATCAAACAAGTCGACCACAACGTATTAAACAAGTCTACCATCAAGATTTTAAACAGGTATACCACAATGTATTAAACAAGTCTACCACAACATATAAAACAAGTTTACCACAAACGTATTAAACAAATCTACCAAATCGTTGAAAACAAGTCTACCATATCGTATGTCGGGAATCAACCATATTTTTGCCAGAAAGAGGGGACGGAGCAGATCTGTCGGGAATCAACTACGTTTATAAGAAAATCGGCCACCATTCAAATAAATCTACAAAACCCTAAAATTAAATCGGCCACCAAGTAAACAAATTTGCCATTATTCAAGTAAACAAATCTACACACAAGTTTTTTGATAAACAAATCCCAACTTCCCTTCCCTCGCATCGCCCATTGACTCTTCAGACCCATCGTTCGTCGCCCATCGCATACTGGAGAAGAAGAAAACAAATTCCAGATAATAAGTCTACAACGTATCAAACAAGTCTACCACAACGTATTAAACAAGTCTACCATCAAGAATTTAAACAAGTCTACCACAACGTCTTAAACAAGTCTACCAAAACGTATTAAACAAGTCTACCGCAACGTATTAAACAAGTCTACAACAACGTATTAAACAAATCTACCACAAACGTATTAAACAAATCTACCAAATCGTTGAAAACAAGTCTACTATATCGTGTGTCAGGAATCAAATGCATTTTTTCCGGAAGGAGGCGACATAGCAGATCTGGTGTATCTACAACTTGACAAATCTCGATCTATATCTCTGCAACTCAAATCAACAAAGTTACAAAGCCCTCGACCTGAAGCTTTACCAAACAGACACTGAGACGAGACGAAACAAACCAGAAAATAAGTATATCATAAAATTAGTAAAATTCTACCACAACGTATCAAACAAGTCTACCAACAAGATTTTGAACAAGTCTACCACAACGTCTTAAACAAATCTACCGCAATGTATTAAACAAATCAACCGCAAATGAAAATCTACTAATAAATCTACCATCATTAGGGGCATTTTATCGAACAAGTGGTGGGCGTACCTCATGAAGCAGCATATCAACCAAAAACGATTAATCAAATGAAAACAATATTGAAGAACACACCAAAACGAAGAGGGAAATCTCGTCAGAGATTCGTCCGCCGCCGCGAAGCCCAGACAATCTTTTTCTCTACAGATATGGAACAAACTGGCGAGCCCCCAGTACACAAATCCAAGCCACCCTGAGCCACCTTTACCACCGGTGCTCACTCTCGTGCCTCTGTAAACCCTAAACATACCATACCTTCATCGACGAAGACTTTCCCCGAATCGGGATTGAAGAGCAATCGACAAAGAGGAACAAAGGAAAGAAACTGAACAAAGAAAAGTAAAGACCCTCTCATGGTGCCGACGAGATCCGCCATCACCGGAGAGGAAAACAGAAGATGAAGATGAGGCGGCTAGGGCGAACTCGATTTTTGGAGAGAAACGTCGCTCAGAGGCGAGATATAATTTTATTTTTGATTGGAGAGAGAATTCAATTAATGTTAATTATGGTTTTGTTTTTAATTATTTTTCTTTCTTAAAAAAAAACTCGAATTTGGTTTTTATTATAAAAATTAAATCGAAATTTTTTTAAACAAATAATTCAAAAATAAAAGAAGTAATGGCTTCCCTCTTGATTTTCCATACCCAATAGATTACAGAAAAAACATGACATGGATGACGATTCATGTTGCGATTTTTTTACGGTCATTTCTCCGTATTTTCTTCACCACTCTGGTGACAGTTTCCGAGTTTCGTACCGGCGATAGAGAAAATCACGCTCTCATTTCTCCACTGGTGCAAGTTATTCCCATTACGAATCCCACGATTCGTAGTGATGGCCATCCTCCTTCAATATCGGAGATTTCCGATATTGAGAGAATATAAAGCAAGATCCTGTCATTGGGTTTTTTCACAAACCAGTCTACAAAATCCAGCGAAACTAAAATTTCCTTTTCGTTTCTACTCGTTTTTGTTCAAAATGGCAAATAACTTGAGAAGAGCAATCCAAGATCTGGATCTTTGAGTGGAAGATGAACCGTTTGCGTTACCGATGGATGTGGTTAACCAAGCGGCTAATGAAAATCGATTTGTCATCATGGGTCGACCCACAATCCCACGAAGACAGAATCTTCGTTCAATCATCGCCAATCTGCCTCGCATATGGGGTCTTCCTGGTATTGATTATGGTCGTATCGTAGACAACCAGCGGTTCCAATTCATCTTCCCGCCAGAAGAAACATTGGAAGGTGTGCTCCGTCGTGGTCCTTGGGCTTTCGCTGACAGAATGCTGGTTCTTCATAGATGGGCGCCATTGATGGATCCCACGATGCTGAATTTCATCCCTTTTTGGATACACATCAGAGGGATTCCATTTCAATAGATGACCCAAGAAGTGATTGCTCATATCGGAAGGGCAATGGCGATGTTGATGGATGTGGATTATAACCCTGAAGCTGTTGCGCGAGTTGTATACGCCCGTATACGACTCAATTGGGATATCACCCAGCCATTGAGGTTTCAACGACATTTTCAATTCACGCCTGGAGTGAATTCTCTTCTGAGATTTTGTTACGAGCGACTACGTGGATTCTGCGAGATTTGCGGAATGCTAACTCACGACTCTGGCAATTGTCTTGTGCAAAATGGAGGTGTTATTCATCTCTCCGGTGACGAAGATGATGATGACAACAATGGTCATGGGCAGCGTCAAAACCAAGGAGTTCAAATCTGGGATTTGAATGAAGATGATATGCAAGAAGATAATAACAACAATGACGCTGCACAAGTTCCTAATGGTTATATTCAACAAGAAAATGAAGATGAGATCGAAAATGAAGATTTACTTCCTTTTGAAGAAGTTCAACGCTTGGAGGCTGATGAGGATTTACTAATTGATGCAGAGGAGCAGTTTGGGAATTCTATGGAAAGAGGTGAACTTGATATGAACGAACTATTCAACCCAGTTCCCATCTTTGCAAATGCAACAGGAGATGTTTCAGGGAGAGAACTTCTCCCCGGTGAATGCTCAATTGGTGAGATGAAGATTAATGAGGAATATGCTGATATTGAAGAGCATATATTAGGTAAAACAAAGAGAAAAAGGAAGTTTGACGAAGGAGAGGAATCTGTCTCAGGTAACAAATCGATTACAAAGGCAGTTGGTGACTACGATGGTAATGATAAACTGATTACCACGAACCAAACCGTTTGAGGCGCTGTGGGCCCTGAACCACCTCTTCCTCCATGAGGACAATCTGCTGGAATTGTCGGGGTATTGGCAATGACCTGACGGTTCGACGCCTAAAAGAGATACATCAAAAGTATCTTTCGGACATCATTTGCCTATCAGAAACAAAGCAACAAGAGAACTACATCAGAGATTTATGTTGTGATTTGGGTTTTCAGCATTATGTAACAGTTCCACCTATAGGACTTAGCGGTGGTTTATCTATCTTTTGGCAAAAATCAGTTGATCTTTCTGTTTATTTTCAACTCTCAATCTTGTAGATTGTTTCATCAAATCTAATGGAATTGGTTTCTATTTGTCCTTTGTATATGGACATCCTGATCCAAGTCTAAGAAACATCTTATGGGAAAGATTGGAGAGATTGGCAATTAACAGAAAAGATCCTTGGCTCATTATGGGAGATTTTAACGAGCTGCTAAGTAATGATGAGAAGAAAGGGGGTTGTGTTCGTTCAGAAGCATATTTTCTGGATTTCAGACAAATGATTCGACACTGCGATTATTCATACCTGAAAACGATTGGTGACAGATTTTCCTGGGCTGGACAGAGGGGTAATCATTATGTTCGAAGCTGTTTGGACAGAACAATGGCAAATTCCGGCTGGCATGCACAATTCCCATATTATAAACACATTTTTTGGAGTTTCGAGAGTCAGATCATAGACCTTTAATCACTTTCATTGATGATGTACCACAAGAACGAAGAGGACGATTTATGTATGATGATCTTATGGCTTCACAAGAAGGGTTTCGACAAGCTGTTACAAAGGGATGGGCTAATGACTTACATCAAAACACATCGCTGATTACAAGAATCACTGCTTGCCGGAAATATATATCAAGATGGAAACAGAACAATCGATCCAATTTAAAGGAAAAAATATATCTTCTACGACACCAACTGGACAAAGCTATATCTTCGAGAAACTCGACAGCATTCAAAAGAAGACAAATCCAGAAGGACCTCCATCAGGCTTATTTCGATGAAGAGGTTTACTAGAAAAGAAAAAGTAGAAACAGATGGCTCAAAGAAGGAGACAGAAACACCAAATTTTACCATTCTGTTACGAAGACAAGAAAAAATCGAAACCAATTAAGCTCAATAAAGGATGATAATGGTGACATCAAAAGAGGAGATGCGGCTATAGGAAATGTCTCAGGAACATACTTCACCAACTTATTCGATTCACAAGGAGTATCAGATACGATTCTTGATGAGATTTTTTAAGATTTCTCACTGCGAGTATCATCAGAAATAAATGAAGATCTCTGTAAACATGTGACTTTATAAGACGTCAAAACTGCAGTATTCTCAATCGGAGCTCACAAAACACCATGACCTGATGGATTTACTGCTGCTCACAAAAATTTTGGGAAGAAACACACTCTGCACTGTTCAGCGAAATACACGATTTCTTTGAGCATGGAAAGATGGATCAACAACACAATCATACAAATTTGTGTCTCATCCCAAAGGTTTCTCCACCGATGGTAATGGCTGACTTCAGACCTATTGCGCTATGTAATGTCAGCTACAAAATCATCTCCAAAATCTTCGTTAGCAGATTAAAAAAGCATCTTGATGGATTCGTGACTGAGAATCAAGCTGCATTTGTGCCTGGTAGAATGATAACAGATAACGTTATCATTGCTCACGAGATATATCATGCTCTCAAGGCATACAAGAGACAGTCAAAATCGTATATGGCTCTGAAAACGGATATTACAAAAGCCTATGATCGTCTTGAATGGAAATTCCTAGAAGAAACGATGAAGAAGATGGGATTTGATGAGAGATGGATACGTTGGATAATGACTTGTGTAACAACAGTGATCTTTTCGATACAAGTCAACGGATCACCGAAAGGCTTCATTCAACCAAAACGTGGGATACGACAAGGAGATCCCCTTTCTCCTTATCTATTCATCATCTGTGCAGAAGTTCTATCACACTTGATGACTAAAGCAATGTCGAGATAGGAAGATACAGGGTCTAAAAATCAGCCCCCAAAGTCTTGCAGTAAATCACCTCCTATTTGCTGATGATTCTTTATTTTTCTCCCTCGCGAACCCGAAATCAGGCAGAGCTATCAAACATGTATTATCTCTCTACGAAGCTGCATCTGGACAATCAGTTAATCTCCGAAAATCAGCTATAACTTTTGGCAGTCGGGTCAAGGATATTGTCAAAACACAAATGAGAAGATTACTCGGTATTCACAATGAAGGCGGAGGAGGTAAATATTTAGGAATCCCAGAACAGGTTGGGAAAAAGAAAACAGATATGTTCCAATATATCATTGATAAAGTTAAAGCAAGGACTCAAGGATGGGATAAGAAATTTCTCTCACACGGAGGTAAAGAGATCCTCTTAAATTCTGTTGCAGCTTCAATGCCAATATACTCGATGAATATCTTTAAACTCCCTAAGAGTATCTGTGAGGAAATCAACAGTATTTTGGCTCGATTTTGGTGGGGTAAAGGAGATGAGACTAAAGGGATGCACTGGTTTGCCTGGGAAAGATTATGCTTACCGAAGAAAGAAGGAGGTCTCGACTTCAGAGATTTCGAAAGATTTAACTTGGAATTATTAGGCAAACAGGTATGGCGGATTCTTCAGTTTCCTAATTGCTTAATGGCTAAAACCTTAAAAGGCCGGTATTTTACTGAGAGGAATATCTTAACATAGAAAGATCGTAAGAAGAGCTCCTACATCTGGAAATCCCTTTTACAAGGCAGAGATTTGTTAAAACAGGGGTTGCGATTCAACATTGGAAGTGGATCAACAATTAGTACTTGGATGGATCCTTGGTTACCTACAACTCCACCACGTCCGCCGCAACCAATAAACCCTGATGCAGACCATAGTGTAGTCAGCGATTTGAAAACAATCAATCGGGGCTGGAACGAAGACAAAATCAGAAGTCTAATTATTACAGAAGATGCAGATTTAATAATGTCAATGAGGGTATGTTCAAGTAATTCGAAAGATTTTCTGGGTTGGCACTACAACAAATCGGGTCTCTACACAGTGAAATCGGCTTACTGGCTATCAACTCACTTGCCTGAGATAGTATTACAAGCAAATCCACCACCTGGAAGTACTTGTCTCCTCAAAACAAAGATTTGGAAACTAAATACAGCTACAAAGTTAAAACATTTCTTGTGGAAGATGGCATCTCAAGCTCTACCAATTGGTGAAAATCTCAAGAGAAGACATATCACACGAAATTCAACATGCCCTCGATGTATATACAATGAAGAAACTGTTAGTCATCTCTTCTTTGAATGTCAGCATGCACAAACTATTTGGAGAGCCTCAGGATTTCCAAATCACTCTATTCTCGATCCAAATCAATGATGGGAATCGAAATTGGAAATTCTATTTACTAAAAATCAGGCCATACCGCCACACATCCAACAACTTGCTATTTGGATTCTCTGGCGTATATGAAAAAGCCGAAACCTCCTGATCCACCAACGACGAGCAATCACATGGAGACAAACATTGACATGGGCACAAGACGATACAAAAGAATGGTTGGATACACAGACCTATATTGATCATCAATTACATTCAACTAGTCCAATTGGAAGACCAAATACATTATGTTGCAACAACACATGGAAACGACCAAAGAAGGATTGGGTAAAATGCAATTATGATGGCTCGTATGTCACGATAAGAAGGAACACAAGGACAGGGTTGACTATTCGTAACGATATGGGAGTCTACTTAGGAGGAGGACATGCAGAACACCAAGCTGCTCAAAACGCTTTAGAAGGTGAAATTCAAGCTTTGATTATAGCAATGCAAAACTGCTGGTCACAAGGATATAGACGGGTAATATTTGAAGGAGATTGCAAAGATTTGGTTAATCTTCTCAACAAAAAAACAATAAACTTCAGAGTATACAATTGGATACAAGAAGTGTGTGATTGGAGTAAAAGATTCGATGAAGCAACTTTTGAATGGACATCAAGAATCAATAATCAAGTGGCGGATATACTATCTAAAGAGGCGATCCCTACAAATTCTTTATATGCTGTTTATCCTTTGGTTCATGTTGTAATAACGAATGCTTTACATTTGGATTATATTTCTCCATCTTACTAATAAACAGAAGTTAAAAAAAAAAAAGTAATGGCATTTTTGTTATTAAAACAAAAAACATGCTTGAAGGTCTTTTAGCAACTTTTGAAGGTTAGTTTAGTTAGGGAAAATTTTGTAAGAGTTATTTTAGTAAAACTCATACTTTTGAAGGTTATTTTAGGTAATTTTCTCTTAAAAAAAATAAAAATAAAAACTTAATTTTCTCTCTCTCATTCACGATCTCTTCTCCTTCTTCTTCTCTCTCTCTCTCTCTCTCTCTCCTCTCTCTCTCTTATTCTTCCTCTTCCTTAAATCCGTCACCAGCGTTAGTCCATGCCGCCACCGGCTAACTCTCCTCTAAAGTCACTGCCGGCGAACCTCCTTCTCATCCTTACCTCCTCCTCTAAAGTCGTCGCCCCAAAATCGCAACTAAAAAAACTCTCTTCCGCCACCTTCGAGAAGATCTGCTCCGCCGCCTTCCACTAGTGCTGCTCCACCGCCATTCCACCAGATCTGCTCCGCTGCCGAACAATATAATCGTTTTTTGGTTGATTTGTTGCTTCGTTATGAGGTACGCCCACCACTTATTCGACGAAATTCCGCTAATAATGGTAGATTTATTGGTAGATTTTAATTAATGGTAGATTTATTTTTCAAATGATGGCAGATTTGTTGTCAAATGATGGAATATTTTTTGTTGTGTAGAATTTATTATAAATTGATGGTAGATTTATTTTTAAAATGTTGGTAGATTTATTATTGAATTTTGCTAATAATGGTAGATTTATTAATAGATTTTCATTAATGTATATTTATTTTTCATGGCAGATTTGTTGTCAAATGATGGAAGATTTATTGTTGTGTAGATTTTATTATAAATTGATGGTAGATTTATTTTTGAAATGATGGTGGATTTATTATTGAATTTTGGAGATTTATGTGGAAAATTCTTCTTCTCCAGTAGGTGACGGGCGACACAGGTATGAATAGTCATTGGGCGATGCGATGGAAGGGGAGTCGAGTTGCCGGCGAGGAAATAGAGATTTGTTTATCACAAAATTTGTGTGTATATTTGTTTAATTGAATTGTGGCAGATTTGTAATTTGTTTACTTGGTGTAGATTTAATTGTAAGGTTTGGTAGATTTATTTGAATGGTGGCAGATTTGCATGTATGGTTTGGTAAATTTAAGGTTTCATCTCCGACATGTATATGGAAGTCGCGAACTCGGACTAGTCTCCGTCCATATTTATGGCATTTGAAAATTTCGGTGACAATTCAGAAATGTTAGGTCAGTAATCCCTTTGATATCGCATGACGGAAGAGTTATTTTCAATTGACGGTAGATTGAGTTTCATTTGGTTTATTTTCAATTGATGGTGTTAAATTGAAGGTATTTCCGACAGGTTCCTGGGCTTCGCGACGACATTGAGTTTCCGGCAACATTTTCGTCTTCGATTCAACATATTCTTTTACGAGTATAATTAATGGGAGATTTGGATTTGGTAGATTTGTATTTGAAATGATGGTAAATTTTCTTTTGATTTGATGGTAGATTTGTTTTTGAATTTGTACAAATGATAATTGGATTCTAAATTATTGTAGATTATCCAGAGATCAGTACTCCCCTAGCAAGTCATTTTCATGTATGTGTTACTTCTAATTAAATTATGTGATCTAATTATGAACTAGTTTACATGTGTGTTCTAAGAGTTTGTTTTGATAGTTTTGTATGTTCTAATTCTATGTGTTTGAAATTATCACAGTACTGGAAAGTCAAACATACTATTTTCATTCATAACATTAGCAATACGAATAGTTTGAAAGAAATGTAAACAATACATCACCAATCACACGAAGTATAGCAAGACGTAAACAAGTCTTCATGTAACCTTAACCAAAAACACAATAAGTGTAGCAAAATCAAAAACATAATCATGAAGTCTACATCACCAAACACATAAACATAACCAAAGTTGATCACTTCTTAGTACTATTCCCACGATACTGTAGACTTGTTTCATTACGATTTGTCAGACTTTTTGCATACGATATGGTAGACTTGTTTCATATATTGTAGACTTGTTTCATACGATGTGTGTTTGGATATTGATGTCTCTAATAACATTTTAATGTGGACTACCACAGTCGTGGATGTTAGAGGTACATGAAACGTGGGAGCCAGAGTTTTTCATAGCAAGAAATTGTTGCAAAAAACCACTCATTGTTGAAGATGATGAAAGAAAAAAAATTGTAAGGTAGAAGCTATGGGAAGTTGTGGAAGTCGCCTTTGAACAAAAAAGTGTAAGAAAACCTATAGAGATTTCACCAAGAGAGAGGAGATTGAGGATCTTGGAAAATATATGAAAAAATTATGGGTCGGCGGCAACCCTAGATGAAAGTCGATGGGTGCCTAGTTTTTTTGCAAATGTGAATTTCTTTGGTAGGCAAAATCGTCATTTGATAATCTACATTTTTAGTAAGTCTATCGTCAATTAAAACGATCAATGTCAGATAAATCTATCAAACTCAGATATATCTACCAACTTCAGATAAATCTACTGATTTTGTATAAATATGTCGTGTCGTAACATTAATCTACCGTCATTACAAACCTAAGAACCATAGTTTTTACCTATATTGAATCTACTGTCATTAAAAATAAATCTACCGTGTTAAGACTAAGTATACCAATAAGTAATTTTTTACCAAGGTAAAACACTTCTATAGCTTTTCCTTTTAGGATTAAATTTTTATTGTATAATTTTTTTTTAATCTAAATGGAAAAGCTAAAGAAGTGTTTTACCTTTTTAATCAACCTTCTTTTAGGATGAATTAATTTTTTTTTTTATAAACCTTACATTTTAGTATTATGATTTAGTTATTCAATTTTCTGAAGTTTAAGTTTTTTTAATGTTAATCGGTTTTTAAAATTATAATTTTTCATTATCGATATTTGTTTTTTGTATTTTATTAATTTCGGCTTTTCGGATAAATTTACATTTATATTTTTCGTTTTGTTTAGTAACTTTAACTTTTTTAAGATCAGAAATCAATTATAAATTTAGTTATTTTACATTTTGAAATCAATTTTTCCTTTTAGAATCAATTTACATATTGTGTATTTTTCATTTTTGTTTAATAACTTTACCTTTAAGGATTAGTAATCGATTATTAATTTTACTTTTTATATTAATTACATATATCAATATCTAATTAGAAATTCATTAAACATGTGTCAATATCTGATCGACTAACTTGACACGTGTCGCGATCATGCGAGTTACTAACTTTGAATCATTCTTTTTTATATATATAGATAATACATACAATGCAAAGTTTTAAGAAAAATAACTGATAAAGAAAAATTTCCTTAACAATACTACAAAACAATATAAAATATTATTTCAAAATTTTAATATAAAACTGTAGCTAGTATTATTTTTAAATTAGAAATTAAGTACAATTAAGGTAAGTAAAATAAAAAACCAAAACAAAACTAACATTGGTTAAAAAACTAAAAAATCAATGTAGTGAAAAACAACTATAGTTACCAAAAACCACATAAGCATAATTATATACATATGGTTTCCTAAAACTTTTACACGTAGGTGAATGTTTCTTTATTTTTCAAATAGGCACGCCCTGCTAATAAATATCTGTTTGGGAACACAATCGCTAAGGTTAATAAAGAATCGGTTATGCGTTCGGTGGCATCTAAATTTTTAGTTATTTGATATATTTTGCATCTAAATGTTTTACAATTCACAAACAATCAATTTGACATTTAGATGGAACATCCAAATTTAGAAGTTAATTTTAAAAATAAACAATCAATTTGACATTTAGATGGAACATCCAAATTTAGAAGTTAATTTTAAAAATAAACAAACAATATCTAGATGTTGTAACTAGAAATTACATATATAGATGATGAATCTAAATGGAGCATCCAGATTATAAAAAAAAAAACGAACAAGAACAATATATTTAAGAACTAAATTTGATAATTTTAATATTAATTAAATAAATTATTTAAATAACTTTAAATTAAATCCCAAATAATTTATTCCCAATTAATTAATTAGTTAGGTGCTACTCCCTTCATTTTTTTATATATCGTTTTAGAGTTGATTTGTTTTTTCAAATTAAGTGTCATTTTCAGTTTTCAATGTAATTTTTGCAAACAAATACTTATTATAACCCCAAGTTAAAATAACAAAATGTTTCAAATAATAGACAAATATTGTAAATACATTTAATTTGTAAGGGTATAATAGATAAATTAATAGATTTCTTAATTTGTGTGATCAACTTTAAAACGACATATAAAAAAAACGTAATTAGTAATAAGTAGAGGTGGAATACTTATCTGGGATCTGAGATCCGATCCGAGATATGATCCAAAAATCCGGATATAAGAGATAGTCGGATCTGAATACTTAAATTATAAGGTTCAGATATCCGTATCTGGATCCAAATCTTTTAAATATATTAATTTTTTATATTTTATTGAGATATATATATAAATAATTTAAATTAAATTAAAATATTTTTATAATAATATATATTTTTTACAAAATATTATATAAAACTTTAATTTTATCATTATTTTTAATTTTTTTTTTACAGATTCGAATATCCACAAATATTTTAATATCTATGTGGATATCTAAATTTTGGATATCCGAATATTTTGGATACATATCTGGATATCTTAAAAAAATTTGGATATCCAATTCATTCCAGCCCTAATATATATACCTTATAAAGAGTGAATGAGATCTCTCCAGCTTTGACACTTGTCCCCTTTATTGGTCATTTATTTTCTAATTAATTAATAATATCTTATAATTATTCTCCTTTTTTCATCAAACATTAATATTTACTATTACATGATGTATATCTACATAAATTAGTAAGAGAAATAGTTACAACATTTATTGAAGAACAATAAATTATGGAAAAAATAGTTTCCGCAACGGCGCCAATAGTCAAACTATTTTTTTTTAACAATAAATTTAACATTTCAACAAAAAAATATAAGTGGAAAAGAATAAATTATGAAAAATATGACTATAGATTAAGATTGTTTCAAACAATTAAAATAAAAATTATAATAAAAACCATAAGACAAAAGAATATTCAATAAAAGAATTGAAGAGATAACAAGTTATCAAGAAAGAAGAGAAGAAGTAAACAAATAAAAACCATAAAAGGCGGAAACTCAGATAAATACAATAATTTAAAAGCATAGAAAAGAGAAATGGAATAGTGAAATGTATGTGAGAATAAAAACTCAAAATGGTAAATTGATAAATTTTAAAATTGTGAAGAACAAGTAAATATTCAGGAAAAAAACAAATGGAAGAGATTACTAAGGTCATTATAAAAGAGATACAAGATAATATTGAAGGTTCATTGATTCCTCGAGTAGTGTCATCGAAGAAGAGGTATTGGTAATCGATCTGCTATGGCGACAACCAGTCCATGAAGAGGCCATGATCACCCCCGCCGTAGATGCAACCTCAGCCATCTCTGTCTCCGAGGATGACGCGAGTTGGGAGTATGGTGATTCATCAACCTAACGAAGACGAGATCTCCGACGATCTTCCAGCGATGATTCGTTTTAGAATAGTAATGATCGCGGATTCAATCTCTTAAATTACAAGAGGCAAAGCTAAAGGGTTCAGACGAGAAAAGGAGTAAGAGAGGCGCTTAAGGAGCCGAAGAAGAGGATTCTTAATCGAACGGTGACATGCCAGCTTGCTTTAATGGGGCATGCGGCGTCGGGAAAGGGGCATCACCAGGCGGGTCTGGTGAAGATGAGTTTAGGTCTGATGGCTAATCAGGGTCAGCCCCAGCAACAACAAGCGCAAGTGCAACATGTATTTACCGGTGGTGGAATGGCTGCATCGCCGTTTATGCTAGGGAACCAATACCATCCGGTTTATGTCACCAGAATGTTGGGGAATTCAGCTTTAGTAGCAGCAACCAGAGGAGGTTACATGTATATGATGTTGGCGAGTGCTCTAACCCATGGTGGGTTGAGCCATGATTTGTTGCAATCGAGCCAGATGGGTGGTATTGGTGAGCCATGCGTTGGTGCTGCTCTATCAGTTCTGGGATCTTACTTTAGAGGCTAGAGCCTGCCTAATACTTTTTCTGATTCGGATACCGGAAAATGAGGGGATGGTAAGGATTCAGATGCTGGCGGCTCGTTTCATGGTTACTCAAACTATTAATGGTATGCTCTCGTTGTAACCTCTTGTGTTTTATAGCAAATAATGTGCTCATATTGTGGTTTAAATATATTTAAATAAGCATATGCTGCATGATTCATAGTATGAGCGTACGAATTTGGTTTAATGGATAGATATAATAGATTACGACTTTGTGGTAGTAATCGGAATATCAGCTGCATGATGTTTCTCTAAATCTGCATTTGTTATAAAGATTTTTTTTAAAAAACACTAAAAACTTCTAAATAAAAACATATGCGGATTAGCGCGGAGACTCATCTAATTTTAATAAATCTTATCAAAAAAAAAAAAAGTGAAATGGAAATACGGAGGTGGATTGAGTTGGGATGAGCTGTCCCCACCTGCAAAAATACGCACGCTTCACTGTCTAAAAAAGATGCTTATCTGTTTCACAAATCCCATTAAACTATACTACACAAAATTTGTTGCATTTGAAATACTTTTACTTCACGACATTATTATAATTATTTTGTAGAAAAGCAGTGGCAAAAATTCCCGTTTAGGATTAAGGTTTAGATATTGTGATTTAGGATTGTACTAAAATTTTAATTCGCGCGTAATAATAATTTGTATAGATTAATTTATTATTATTATTTAATTACTTTTGATTGATCGGTTTGGCAACATAATTAATAATATAGATAAATTACAGAAATATTTTTAATAAAACTTGTTTGGTAACAAAAATTTGTTATGTTATAATAGTATAGATATAGATATGACGTATGATCATTAACAATAGAAAAAAGCGGATAACATTTGATAAATGGTTAAATTTTCCCTACAACAATAATATTAGAGAGAAAGCATGCAAAAGATTACAAAAAATTGTAAAAAAATAATTCAAACATTCCAAAATTTTATTATAATTTTTTCATAATAGAGGAAACATATTTAGATTAAAGTTGTCACTTGATTATATGGAGAGATTTAGGGATTCCGATCCAGAACTTTTCAATTAAAAAAAAAAGTATAACATAAACAATAAATTTTCAAAGTTCAAAAACTGATATACAATATTTTGAATGGGTTTTTTGGTTCGGAAGAGGACTTAAAAATTGTGAAGGTCAAGTCATTTTCGTGTCAACGAATGGAGTTTTTAAATATTTTATTTTATATGATATTTTCTTTCCTAATTAATTTTGTTTATATGATAAATAATCAAAATAATAAATAAGAGGAATGATTATTATTTTAATGACGGCAAAAAAAAGTTTTGATTTTTAATAATTCCACTTGCTGGAAAAGTCATCCACCTGCTTTTACATCATCAAACCTTTTCTCATCTCTCTCTCTCCGATGTTGAGAAGAAGACAAGAGTCAAACACAGCAAGCGATATGAAGACGACAATCGAAGCATCCATGGCCGTTTCTCTTTCTTTCTCCAAACCCTAATTTCAATTTCTCTCCTTTGTTTTGTTTTTCATATCGAAAGATGGATCTCTCCGACGGCGCCGCCGCTAGAGGGAATTCTCGGCAATTAGTTGATCCTTCTCTCTCAATCGTTCCCAGATCTACGCCTCTAGAAGACGACGCACTCGCCACAACCTCATCTGTGGCGGTGACGGCGACGGCTACTACTTCTGGCGTTTTGGCGAAGCGGTCGACGAAAGACCGTCACACGAAAGTCGACGGAAGAGGACGGCGAATTAGGATGCCGGCTCTTTGCGCCGCTAGGGTTTTTCAGTTAACTAGAGAGCTCGGTCATAAATCCGACGGAGAAACCATCGAGTGGCTTCTCCAGCAAGCTGAACCGGCGATTGTCGCTGCTACGGGAACCGGAACCATACCGGCTAATTTCTCTTCTCTTAGCGTCTCTCTCCGAAGCAGTGGATCGACTCTCTCTGCTCCGCCGTCGAAGGCGGTGCCTTTATACGGCGCACTCGGACTTAGCCACCACCACCATCAGTACGAAGAACAAGGAGGCGCGTTTGGGGGTCACACACCGCCGCTTTTAGGGTTTCATCACCATCTCCAACAACACCATCATCAGAATCAGAATCAGAATCAGAGGTTAGATCAAGCTCCGGCGGAAACAATTCCAGGAACCGACGGTGAGAATTTCTCGAGAAAACGGTATAGATCGGTTGATTTGTCAAAGGAAAACGATGATGGGAAGCAAAACGAGAACAAATCCTTGAAGGAATCCGAATCACCGGCTACTGCTGCGGCGGCGCCGATGTGGGCGGTTGCTCCGACTAGTAGGTCCACCGGTGGAAACACCTTTTGGATGCTTCCGGTACCAACAACCGCCGGTAATCAACCCGCAGCAATGGAGAGCAGCAGCAACACCAACCGTGCCCATATGTGGCCATTTGTTAACTCGGCCGGAGCTGGAGCTGGAGCCGGAGCTGCGACTCATTTTATGGCGGGAACGGGGTTTAGTTTTCCGATGGATCAGTACAGAGGAAGTCCACTTCAATTAGGTTCCTTCTTAGCTCAGCCGCAGCAACCTATGCCGGACTCGAATCTTGGGATGTTAGCTGCTTTAAACGCGGCTTATTCGAGAGGTGGAAACGAGAACGCAAACGCGGAACATCAAGAGAAGCAGCAGCAACCGCAACAGAGCGATCCGGATGATGATAGTAGAGATGGGAATTCAAATAGCGATGAGTGATGTTAAAAACTAATCTTATGGAAGCGCGTTTAATTTGGTGAGAATTTTTGTTTTTTAAGCGTTTGTAGCGGTTTGGTTGATTATTTGTTGTGAGATTTGTGTGTTTTGTATTTGTAGTCTTTAGTCTTGTTAGTTTTGTGTCCAAAAGGACTTCGTGGGAAGAGAATGTTTTCATTGTATAGGAGGAATGATAGGACCCGTGATTTCTTTTTCATTTTTCAGTTTTCATTGTTGGTTTTCTTATATTTTGTAGGATTTATTTTGCATTCTTTTAAAATTAAAGATTCTGCGGTATTTGTATTTAATCGCAATTCTTTTCTTTGTTTTCCGCTATTTTTGAACTTCAGAAAGTGATTATATGACGACAACAAAAACACATTTGAGATGTTTTCTTAGATGATTTTTGTGGGTGGAGACATCGGTATCATCGGCGCATGTGAATTTTATAGTTATTTTAACATGCACACTCAGCATCGATTCTTTATGAATGTAATCGGAGAATTATAAATTCAAGATGATACTTTTTTGTTTTTGACCAAAATTCAAGATGATACTTGACACAAATAAATATGTAAATTGATATTATATATATATATATATATAGTAGTTAGTGAACATAAAAACAACCATCATCGGATTCGATTGTTTCAGGCGTTTAATAATAATAATAATAATAATTAATTTTTATGTTTAAAAATAATGTAAAATAAGTTTTTTTTTTCATTTTGTCTAACCTTTGGTTTTTTTTTAAAAAAAAACGTCTAAAAGCCATGTTATTAGAAAATGCCTAATAGCAAATTTGAGCTTTCTAAAATTGAATCTTGTTAATCCTTATAGTAACTATCAAGTTTGAGTTTTAGTGATGACTGATGAATTTGGTTCAGAATTGGTCTAGGTCGGGGAAGAGATTACAAACGAAATCAACCACTATTACCTCTTAAGCGTTTTTATTCTTTCTAGATCTCTTTCAATTCTCTAAGTGTCTTAACTTTTCTCTGCAATATTTCTTTTATATGCATGTAAAGAAAAGTTAACCAAAAGAGTTAGTCGGCGCAATGGTGTTGGTATTAACACAATAATTAACTAGCCATAACCACCTGTTAACTAAAACATGGCCTGGCCTCAAACAAAATCTCCCACTCGCACATGATAAAGAGCAGAACAGTCATCAGAGATGTTTTAGAGATTAAACTCGGAAATTGTTGACCCTGAATTTCAACTAAGTTAATTAAATAACAAAAACGGGATCGGAATTTCGTTTTATTAAGTATTTCGGCGAAATACAAAGAAAATTAGGTCGTCGGAGGTTGACGAGGTAATCGGAAAACAAATAATATCTAAGAAACTAGAAACCGGAAAACTCAAAGCTAATAATCTCTTAGATCTCGTGAATAAATTGTAGAATGGTCTTCAAATGAGGAGGGTTATCCTATTTATAAGATCTTCTATCGGCTTAATCTTGTGATTTCCTTTTTCTTCTCGGACTTGATAATGATATTCTTCATCTTTTATTGGACGAGTATTTCTTTTTTCCCCGGAGGAGATTATGAAAGTTTCTTTTTTTGTTCGGAGGTCGGTGCCGACGTGGATTAGTCAGGTTTAATAGGCTATGAGGTCCGTAGACGAGCTACAATAGGTTGATCCTTTGGTGGTTATAAACTGTCGTCGACCGGAATCAATCGGGTCGATCTTGGTTTAAACCGGGTTAAACCGAGGGTGCGGAGTTTACCACTAACAACCGGGGGGGGTTGCACTAGTAGCGTTATGGATTCGTGAATTTATATTATGTAATCTTTCTGCAAGCACGCGAAGAATATACTCAAAGCCCGTTGGATCTATATTCATTCCATGATTACCAACGAATTGATCGCGATTTCCTGCCATTTGTGGGCCGAATTGGCCATGTTCGTTCCCTCGGTTGCATTTTGGTGTCAGGACATGTATTTGTTCCGGGTTTCGCCGATGCGAACTGAGCGGATCAAAAAGTGGTGGTGGAGGACAAGTCGTGGGATTTACCCTTTCGGGACCATATTGGTTATGTCCGTTCCTTCGCTCGGATTTTGATCAAGACGAGTATTTGATCTAGGTGCAGATTCAACGGATCGATAGGAGGCGGTGGAGGAAAAGTCGACGGATCGACTCGTACTACATCCCTTGACGGGATATGTGTATTCTCACTGCCTTGGCCTTGATAGGATGGACCAATCCCTAAATGAGACACATTTGGGGACACAATACTATTTTCGTTACTTCCAAGTGGTGCAATGAGAGTCGGTGTTGGTGAGACACCGGTGTTGAAGAAACACCTTGTGATATCACTTTACAGTGGAAGAACTTCCGTTCTAACCACCTTTGAGCGAAGCTCAACGAATGATTAGGCCAATGCCGCTTGATCCGAAAATACTTTTTCAAGGTTTTGGTTCATCGCTGTCATTGCCCCTTCTAAGATTACGGTTAGATCGATGGTGACCTTTTTCGTGACTTGACGCATAACTTTATGTTTTTCCATGGTGGTTCTTCCGCGCTAGGTTTAGACTAGCCTATCCCTCTCCTTCTAGCGCCAAACTGTTGTAACTGGAAATAAAACTGTCAAAATTTGTAAATATGAATAAACGAAGGACTTTGGCTTATCTTTAAGAAAAGAAGAATCAAAGGACTATCGAGCAATAAACATAAAATTTGTTGCTCGACGAGATTAAACAGGATTCATAAGTGATTTGGACAAAGTTTTCGCGGGGTAAACTGGTTTTAGTATTTCGATTCTCAAGAATGTTTTTACAAGAAAAAAACTAAGAAATGACAAGTGTTTGAGTCTAGAGCTAATTGCAGTAAGAAGTGGTGTAAAGAGTTGGATTCGAGGTCCTTTGCTCATTGCTTTTGTCCTTTTTTTACTCTGAGATCGTGTTTAACGTTACCGTTTACTCCGTCTGATTCGCCATGAATAGACTTTAATGTCGAGGCTCCGGCTGTTACGTCCATGCGTCTTAATTCACTGGTTTGAACGAGTCTTTGGTCTCGTCGGGGTTGACTAACAGTTCTGCATTTAATCCCTTTTGACCGTAGATTTTCATTCCGGATGTGGGCCTTTCAGCTCAGCATGTTACCTTGTTTGTTCCTTTGAGTCCATCTGGTTACTTCGAGCTCGTTTGCTTTCTTTGACTTTATCGAGCCTAGTGAAATCGTAAGTTATCTTTTCTTTTCTTTTTCGTTTATGTTTTGTGATTTGTGTGTTTTGTTCCTAATATTACTTATTTTTTTGTAGATCTATTCGCTTTAAATCTTAAAAACCATAGCAAAAAAAAGAACGAAATCATACCTTGAATTTTCAGGATTCAACGTTTATGGAGATTCAAGTAATTAAAAACGTTTTAATGTAGAAGATGAAAAGCATGTGAAGTCTGCCATGTTTTGGCAGACTTTTTGGGTTTACGTGTTTTGATAGATTTCATAGGTAAACTTACGTAAAGTTTACAAACACTCGGTAGACTTGCATAAACAATAGCCATTCTCGCAGACTCTTATTTAGTATGCGAATATTTGAAAGACTTTCATGACGTCTACAAGTTTTCGGTAGACTTCAATAGCCAATCCCGCAGACTTATGTTTAGTCTGTAGACATTCTATAGACTTTCGTTAAGTCTATAAGTCTTGGGTAGACTTCAAAATTTAATAATGCAAACTGATTACAAGTCCGCAGAAAGTTGGCAGACAATCATGAAGTCTACAAATTTTTGGCATATTTCAAAAAACAATCAGGCAGACTTACTTTCGGTTTGCGGATGATCGACATACTTGCATGGAGTCTACGTGATTTGGACAGACTTTAAAATATGAGCCGACAGACTTACATTATGTCTGCATATATTAGGTAGACTTGCGTAAAGTCTGCGTGTTTTTGGCAGATTTGAAAACTCTATCTGTAGACTTGTGAAAAGTCTGCGAGATAGTATTTTAAAGTCTGCTTCAAATATGCAGACTATAGGAAAGTCTGTCGAATTTTCGCAGACAAACTATAAGTCTGCCAGCTCGTATTTTGAAGTATGCTAAAATATGTAGATTTTACGCAAATCTGTCGATCATCCCCAAATCGAAAGTAAGTCTGCCTAATTATTTTTTGAAGTATACCAAAAAATTGTAGACTTCACGAATGACTGCTGAGTGTCAGCAGACTTATAACCAGTCTGCGAAAATCGATTTCGAAGTCTACCGAAAACTTGTAAACTTCAAAAAAGTCTGCCGAATTTCTGTAAACTAAACATAAGTCTGCATGATTAGCTATTTTAGTCTACCAAAAACTTGTGGACTTCATATGTTCGCGTACTAAATATGAGTATGCGGGATCGTAATGTAAAATTTGCCAAAAACATTATACTTTATGCAAGTCTGCCAAATAAAAGTAAGTTTGCCGACTTATTATAAGTTTGTCAATAGTGAGCAAACTTAATTTAAATGTATATTGAATGTTCTTAGAGTAAGTATGATTTGTTTTTTCCATATTTCAATATCTTGCAGGAAATTGGTGAAGTTCATGAAAGAAGAGTTACCCATGATATACCAAATTTCCTTTTTTGATTTTGGGTAAGTATAATTGAAAAAATTGATTTTGGGTTTAAACTAATGATATACCAAATTTTCTTTTTTGATTAATTATTATTTGATAAAAACGAATTTCAAAATAAAATTATAAAAATAGTAAGGATAATTTAGGAATTATAGAATTATTTAAGTGATTAGTAGGTTATGTGAGTAATAATATATTCCATGGGTTATTCTAGCCATTACAAAATAAAAATGGGTTATTCTATAACTTCAGCCAATGAGCAAATCTGTTCGGAATACCCAAAGCCCTTAATGTGGAGAACAAGAAAGGCCATTGCACTGAATTGAAAGCCTTGGATATATCTATCTTTACCGCACATCTTGCCGAGACGCTGTCCTTATGTTAGTTTTTGACCACTTTCGAAGCAAGGAGAACGTTTTCCATCACTAGTCGGTCCTTGACAAATGCTGATTGATTTGGAGCTATGAACTTTGGTAGAATTTTTTTCAATCGATTTGCCAAGATCTTGGATATTACCTTGTAGATTACGTTACAACAAGAGATCGGACGATAATCTTTCATCTCTTGTGCTTCCGTTTTCTTTGGTATTAGTGCCAATATAGTGGAATTTAGACCTTTGGGTAGAAATCCTTTGTCGAAAAAGGATTGAATAGCCACCACAAAATCTTTTCCCACGATTTCCCACGCTTCCTTAAAAAATTCACTAGTATATCCGTCGGGACCTGGTGCTTTGTTCCCTGGCATAGCGAAAAGAACATTTTTCACCTCTTCTTCCATTACTGGTCTAATCAGCATATTACCATCTTCTTACGAGCATTGGACTCCCAATAGCTCTTGCAATACCTCATCGGGCATACCTACATAATCCGGCGGATGGTGTGATAAGAAGTTTGAGAAAAAAGTTTCAGCCTCAATCTTTATTTCCTCTTGAGTTTCCGCAACAGACCCATTTCCCCTTTTTATTCCGCGAATGGAGTTTCTCACTTCTCTTGTTTTCACAGCCTGGTGATAATAGTGGTTGTTACCATCTTCTACATGTAACCAGAGTATTTTAGATCTTTGACGCAGAAATCTTTCTTCCAGCTCCTAGAGATGCTGCCATTTTTCCTAAGCTCGAGATTCATCCTCCATGAGTTCCTGAGTTGGGTTCGACAAAGTCTTAGTCTGGCAATCGCAAAGAACTTCAAATGCAACTTTTGTTCGCCTGGATAGATCGCATAATTTCTTCTTACTCAACTCTTGGACTTGTGACTTCATTGTTTTTATTTTTTTTGAAAGTCAAAACAGAGTAGAGGTTGAGTTGTAAAGCACGTCAGTTCCATCCCAGAATTCTTTCACCATCGGCATAAATTCAGGGAGGGTCGTGAGTGCATTTGTAAACTTGAAAGGGAACACGATCAAGTTTTTTACAGATCAGACATTCATGTCTTTTATTTCCCCATGTGAATAACGGGCCATGTGAGGCCATGTCAGTAAGTGAACAATGTCTAACCACCTTATGAAAATCTCTCATACCCTGCGGAACCGAAGGAGCAATCGTATGAGAAGAATGTTCTTCAATGTCCAAGATTTCGTTGAAATTGCCAAAATTCATCACGGTTTGTTTCGAAACAATGGCGAATTTTGATGATTTTTAAGATCCTCCCATAATTGCTTCTTTTCTTCCGCAAAACCTGATGCATAGATAAACGAGCAAAAGAACTCCTCATCTGCCCCATCCAACAGAACCGAACAAGTAATTAACTGCCCGCTTGTGAAACAAGGTGTAAGCCTTACTCTTGGGCTCCATACAACCCATATCTTTCCTCTTCTATTGAATTCGTAGTTCGACAAAAATGACCAATCCGTAAATACCGAAGATCAATTTGCGTTGCTTTGTTTTCCTTGACTCGAGTCTCCAATAAACAACCAAATTGCAAAGAGCTTTGTTTTATCCAATCACTAACGACGGAATATTTTGATGATTTATTAAAACTCCGAACATTCCAGAAGAAGCTCGACATTAATTATTTCTTCGAGAAGAGGTCTGTGTGTTCAAAGTCCCTGGGTTATCATCCTTAGGCTTTTGAGTAGTTGGATCAGAAATGTTCTTGTGATTTGTCTTTGAGTTGTGTGGGAGAGGTTTCCGTAATGGTATCGGTTCGTTCGCCTTTGCATTGGAATTCTCTTGTATGTCAGTTGACAACTTGATTGAATCATTTCCTCCATTATGTTCCCAATTCTCATGTTCCATCCCAGTAATTTCAGTACAACCTTCCTCATTCTCTACTATTTCACCATCTTCCTCACCAGATTCTAGACCTAGCACCGAGAAACTCGTTTTTGATAAAATTGATACCTCACCAAACTCGAGAGATTTACCATTTTTGTTTGGGCTACGGCCTGTTTTCACAGGTGTAGACCACTTTGCTTCTCTATCAACATCCTCCTGAGTGTCTGTTTGTACGCTTTCCACTACAATAACAGGCTCCGTCTCCTCAACTGTTTGTTTATTCACTGTTTCCAAAACTGTTGTAGATCCAGTTGTAGATCCGTCAGGTTGATTCCCGACTTTCGCTAGCTCTTCCTTCGGTCGGTTAGCCAGATCCCATGAATTCACTCTCTCAAAAGATGAAATTGGTGATGGAGAAGCTGGCTTTTCAGATCTGGTTTATGTCTCAGTGTTGTAGGAATCTTCAAACACACAAAGTCTAGCAAAACGTAAACAAGTCTTCATGTAACCTTAACCAAAAACACAATAAGTGTAGCAAAACCAAACACATAATCATGAAGTCTGCATCACCAAACACAGAAAAATTACCAAAGTTGATCACTTCTTAGTATTCTTCCCACGATTATGTAGACTTGTTTCATTACAATTTGGCAAACTTGTTGCATACGATATGGTAGACTTGTTTCATACGAAATGGTAGAGTTGTTTCATACGATATGGTAGACTTGTTTCATACGATGTATGTTTGGATATTGATGCCTCTAATAACATTTTAATGTGGACTACCATTGTTGAAGATGATGAAGAGGTGATGAAGAAGAACAAAAATTGCAAGGTAAAAGTTGGCGAAACTATCGTGATGAAAAAGAGAGGATGTTGTAGATCTTGAAAAAATATTGTGATGAAGAAGAGAGGATGTTGAAGATTTTGAAGATTTTCAACATCTTGGAAAATACTTCATGGTTTTTCTAGGTTGGCGGCGCAACCCTAGATGAAAGTGTTTTTTTTTGCAAATCTGAAGAACTTTGGTGGGCAAAATCGTCATTTGATAATCTCCACTTTTAATAAGTTTACCGTCAATAAAAATGATCAATGTTAAACATATCTACCAAATTCAGATATATCTACCAACTTCAGATAAATCTTCCAACTTATGATAAGTTTACCAATTTCGTGTATCCATAAAGTTTATATAAGTATACCATTTTATAAATAAATCTACCGACGTATAATAAAAATACCGTCATTAAAAATAAATATACCGTTTTAAGAATAAGTCTACCACAACAATATTAGTCTGCCATCATTACAATAAATCTACCGTCACCAAAAAACGAACCATCCGATGATAAGTTTGCCGCCATTACAAAGAAGTCTACCGCGGAGGAGATAAATCTACTATCAAAGGAAATAAATCTACCAATTTGGTCAAATGTCTATAAAAAAATCAACCGATCGCTCGTTAAATCTACCAACTCTTAACAAATCTACCGTCATTAAAAATAAATCTACCAAAAAATTAATAAATCTACCGCCCAAAAACATATCTACCACCTCGTAAAAATATGTCTACCGAAATAAGTCTACCGTCCCGAAATAAGTCTACTGGCCCAAAATAAGTCTACCAGTCGAAAAATAAGTCTACCGACCGAAAAATAAGTCTACCAACATTAATTAGATCTACCGTCAAAGAACGGTAAACTTGTTTATCTGAGCGCGCTGATGTGGATTAAAAATAGTAATGGTAATATCGTAATTAAGTTTTTGTCAACAAATGCCAAAAGGACAAAATCGGTACCCTAAGTTATTCTATTAATTTAGAAAGATTTACATTGTTCTAGTAATTAAGATATTTTTAAAGGTTAGTTTAGTTATCCTCCCTTTTTTAATTAGTTGTTTTGTAAAAAAATAAATCAAAATAGCATTTTGGTTATTAAAACAAAAATATGTCATTGAATTTCTTTTGCCAATTTTTGAAGGTTAGTTTAGTTTTACGAAGTTGTGACAATATTATTCTAGTAAAACCACTACTTTTGAAGGTTATTTTAGTTATTCTTTCTTTTATAATTGATTGGACTTTACTCTACGATGGTATGGAAAGCTTGAATGTCACTACAAGAAAACAACGAATTAGCTAATGCAGGATGAGTCGCAAAACAGTCGTAAATCTCATTGTTGCGACTGTTTTGCGACTAAAACACGTAGTAGCCAAACACATCGTCGCTAAAATGTTTAGTAGCCGTGCAGTCGCTAAATAGCGACTGAATAGCGAGTGTTTTTAATTCGCGAATATTCAGTCGCTATGTAGTCGCTAAATTTAGCGACTGTTTTGTGACAAATTAGCCACCAATAAGCTAACTCGTAGCAATTTATGGCGACTGATTTTGCTTCTGTTTTGTGAATGCATTAGCACTAATTTAGTGACTGAATTGCAACAATTTTTTTGTGACTGATTAACTACTAAATTTTGTTTTGACTAATTTAGCGACTGATTTTTAAAAATTTAATTTCTATATATACATATATATATAATAGTTAAATATTAATTAATATACTAATTATCTACTAATCTATAAACCAAATTAATTAAACAAAATTTATATTAAACATATCATGTTAACAAGTCATCCACATAATAATGGGAGCAAATACAAATATACAAATCAAATGGCGTAAAGAGTTTACAAAAGTAGAAAAACCAGATTTCTACAAGTAAATACTTGATGAGTCTGCAGAAAATAGATGCGTATCCATTCCTCCTCTCTTCTCATTCTTTATTCTTCGAATCACTCCTACAAGTTCCTGAAACCAGCCTAAACCATTATCTTATGAAAAGAGCTCATTAACAGCCTTTCACAGTAACCAGCAGGTATGTGGTACAGGAAAAAATAATAAGGTCGAAGCACAACATGAAACAATGAACCGCCTACATTAGATCCTAATACTAAAACCGTTTGACAAAGGTGACGTAATCATACCCCATAGTTATCCACTTTAAACCATAATATTCACAGAACAAGGAAAAAAACTTATGATAAGAATCCTACCTCCATGGCAGCAGAACCATCATTAACATCAAATGCAGGCTTCATGGGTTCAGGAATTATCAGACCTGCCGGAACCTGGCCAAACTTCAAAGCCTATTTGTCCACAAGCCAAAACAATGGAATACTGCCAATACCAACCAGAAAGCAATGGCACCAGGCATAAACTTGATCAAAAAAACAAGGGACCTGTTCGAGTCTGGCAATTTCTTCAATCGTCTAGGAATTGATAATTGCAGCCTGGAACATCGAAATGAAACACCAAAGTTACTACCACACACAAAATCAAGAATATGCTTGGCCCTATATAGTTTCAGTTTCTCTCTTCTTCGGACACCCCTAGGAATTAATTCCTGGAGCTTTTGTGGTTTCTATCTTGGAAGATCTTATTATATTGGTACCTCCCTGGGCTACTAAGCTGAAAAAACAATTTGACAAGCTTAAGAGGTAATCGCACCTTGATCGCTAAAATTTGCTCTTGTGTTGGGGCCACCACTTTAGGAGTCTCTGGCTGTTATGTGGTATCTGAAGCCTTTTTAACCTCCTCTTGAGAAACCTTCTTAGCCTCTTCTTCTGCTTCTTTAGATGAAAACAAAGCTGCAGCTTCAGCTTCAGCTCTCTCCTGCAAAGAGAAACAATAATTGTAAGGTATATGATCTTCCTTTCAGCATTTTCTTCTTCACTAATTGATATTCTTGTATGTAGAGCAGTTAATACCATTTTCTAATTTGCTAGATATGGAACAGTAGGGTAAAAGGTCAAGGGAGAAACCAAACATTTATCAAACTCAAAGCTACAAGATTCTAGAGAACTATGGAGGGAACTGCATTTTCTCATGGTCACGACGCCATAGAGAAAGCGGTTACTCTTGAAATGCAGGAATAACAGTAGCCAAAAAAGAACAGTGGATTAAGCACAGAATAAGGTCCTCACCTTGGCTTTGATTTTGATGAAATCCAGTACTCGAAGTGATTTTAGTTTGTGAATCACATAAAGGCGATAATTTGGCTTTTTGGTGATGTTATTATCCAATAAACTAGTATAATGCAGCTTCGGAATGGAGGCAATCCAGGGAGAGAGCAACCGCTGTGAGCATAACCTATTACCGTATTCTCAAAACTATCACAAAACCAAAAAAATCATAGGTACAAAAAAAAATAAGACAGTAAGATGTACTTACTGTGATTTCATCTCAGGGTTGATGGTTTCTCTCACAAACTTGAACCTGCAAAGTTAACCTTGTAATTAGTGCATACCAACTTAGAAAATACATAGACATCAGAAAGTGAAAAAAAAACTGGTCCTTGAAGACTTATTCTAACCTCTGAAATTCCACGGTCATTAAGAAGATGTATAAAGAAATAAAGAACTCAAATCGAACAAGAGATAGAGAGGTATTCAAACATGAAGAAGAAGAAGAAGAACACAAACCCAGCCTACGTCCCTTGGTATTAAAGGATTCTTCGACCGGGTTTACACGCGCTGGGTTCTCCTTCGCGTGTAGTATCATGCTCCACCGCTTCAGTTCCTCGTCAATGCCTGCATCGTGCTCTTCCTTGTTCAGAGTCTCGATAGGCTCATTCTCTGCCTCGGCTGTTTCTGGATCCGACTCAAGAAGATGAAACCCGTTCCCAAACCAGATGCCATCTCTGATCTCGAATTCGGCCACAACAGTTTCTTCTTCCCCCATGGTTCCCGTTCAGATCTCTGTGTTTCTAGAGAATTTGGGGAGAAATCGGGAGAGGTAAACTCTGTCTAGGGTTTGTGCTTTGTGATATTTTGGGAATAATCGGGAGAGTGAGAGAAATCAAGAGAGCAATGAGAAATTAAGGTTTGATTTTGGTTGATTTTGTCAAATCTCGACAGACAATCGAGAAAGAAGAAAGGAGAATCGAGAGAGAAATGGGGAGAGAAAATGGGGAAATAGGGTTTGGTTTGTTAATTGGAGAATTTTCGACACTTAGGCTGCAACTCTTTGTCTATCAAACTAACAAAATGAATAAAAATTAGTAAAAATTTTCTCTTCTTTGTTCATCTAACTAACGTGGAATAAGTTGGAAAAATAGATTCCTCAAGTTTCATTTTCAACCTAAATGGTAAAATTTTAGAAGAATCTATTTTTCCTCAATTTAAGAAATTTATAACCGATGGAAAATAAAAACATGGTGATTGAAGGACATTAGTTCAGTTCTTCATTAATTTCATCGTCATCTTCAGAAGCCGATAAATTACACTTGAATTCGTCTTCTAGTTCTGCTTCTCCAAAATCGTAATCGATATTGATTGGGTTTAATCTTTGTACCAAATTATCGACTACGAGGATTTGGGTAGAGATTGAGAGAGGAAATTGCAATTATGAGAGCAAAATTAGGAATTAGGATTAGGGATTTAGTTTTTTCGTAAACATTTGGAACGAAATTAGTTCGTTGGGTTAAGTGAAAATTGAGCGGGTTAAAACCAAAATTTTGGGCCTAAAACATTTGGGTTTACATAATTAACAATGATATTTCTTACTCTCCTTGTTTAGGGTTTAGGGTTTAGTGCCTAAACCTAAACCCTAAACAAGGTGTAAGGGCGTAATAGAATTCACACATGCTCTAATATATAGGAAACCCCTCGAACGCCTTTTGTTCAAATTTCATTGTTTATATCCTCCGCTCTCGATCTAATGCTATACCACTTTCATGTTCAAGTACTCTTTTAATTCCGTTTAGATAGCCCACACATCTAGCTAGATGTTTCATATGTATAGATTAGCTAAAAGACTTTACGATTTATGCTCCAAATTTTGTATATAGTCCTGAAATCATATTTAAAATGAATGAGGGCCTAGCTAATATCTATATTCCACAAGCACATGCTCTCATATGGGCAATCCCATTGATCGAACGCCTTCTATTCAAACTAGTTTACTTGTTTTGAGTTGATCACTCTCTCACAAATTAAGCTTTACAATTCATGTTAAAGATGTAAAATTTATGTGAAATAACAACAAAACAAGGGTACAAACTTATAAAGATCCAACATTTCATTTTCCATATCCACATGCACCACTCTCGAGGTTGCTACTCACATATGAATGAGAAAGTTTATAAAGTATTACTTTTATCTACTTTTAAACACCAGAAGAGGACATAAAATAGAATAAATTAACATGTATTGATCAATGGTTGAATAAATCTACATACGTACGAATCTATTCTGATTCATGAGTGGTCTGACACATATAGGTAAGTGAATTCATCAAGGCAATTAGATATAAGGATTCACTCATATCTTCAACAATTCATCAAAAGCTCAAAACTCTGGGAGCATCAATGGGGGGGGGGGGGGGGGGGGGGGGGGAATCTTTGCTCTCAATCTAAATTTTGAGCCCATTTGTACGTAATTGAATCCATCAATGCAATTATATATAGATTTTTTGCGACTGTTTTGCTACCAAATTGCTACTGATTTGCGACTAATTTGCGACTGCGCTTTGTAGTCGCTAAAAACTGGTACACCAACCCATAAATGAGAAACACGTGTCTTTGTACATGTTTTTTAGCGACCCACCGAATTTGGTCACAAAATTAGTCACAAATTTAGCGACCCACCGAATTTAGTCGCAAATTGGTCGCTATTTATGCGACTGCTTGGCTACTGATTTAATCAGTAGCTAAATAGCGACTGATTGGCGACGAAACATGTTTGGTCGCAAATGAGTAGCCAAATAGTCGCAATTCAGTCGCAAAATTTTGCTACTGCATAATCAGTCGCAACGCGCAGTCGCTAATTCCCTGTTTTCTTGTAGTGTGTGTGAATATCTGGGCATGAGTCTACTATAGTCCATATAAGATTTATTCGTTTATGTATTTTAATTTATTCGAAAATCCATATAAGATTTATAAATCCTTGTAAAATTTACCGATTTTCAAATCTAACATGTGGATTTTAATTTGTATTTTTAAATATGTAGGTATTCCTTTGGATTTGAGTATTTGTATTTTTAACATGAAAATCTTCAAAATCCATTAAAATCCATTCTAAAATCAAATCCATAGGATTGAATAACACGTGATTTGAATTTGTATTTATAAAACATAAAACCAATAACACATGATTTGAAAATGAAATTTAAAATCATAGAAACAATAACACTGGATTTGGTTTGGATTTACAAATCCATTAAAATACACAAACCAATAACCCCACTTAGACTCTCTTACCGAATGATGTTGCCACATCATCCGTCATGAACAAGACTAAAGATTGACCGGTCAATTTAAACTTGAAACTTATGTCTTTATCTCACACATGACAACTTTTTGTAAGACTTGTAACATTTTGCTGAAACTCATCCACATTAGCATTTTCTTGTAATACTTGTTGAACATTCTGCTGAAATCAATCCACATTAATATCTTTTTGTAAGACTTGTTGAACATTTCACTGAAACCCATCCGCATTGAATTTTTTTTGTAAAACTTGTTGAACATTATGTTGAAACCCATCCACATCAACATCATCTTGTAAGATTTGTTGAACATTTTGCCAATTCTACTCTTCCTCATTCCCTTGTTCATACAGGAAGTGCAAGACATCAATATCCATCAAAGATACTAGATTGCCTATGAATCCTTTGAGCTATGGAAGACGTAGACAACTTAATGATACAGCTTCATACTCTGAGATTAAAACACACACATCCTGTTTTTGCAAGAATTTTACATTGAGACAAAGTTTCAAACAACAAAACAAATGGAAACCATAAAAACAAAAAATAAAGATAGAGATTTTAGTTTCATAATATATTCATCTTTTGGTGTAACTTCTTCAACACTTTTTTTCTTTTTGTAATTTTACCTCTTTTTAGAAACTTCTACATTTTTCTAAGAGTAACATTTTTTATATAAAAACTCAAAGGTTTTACGTTATTCCGCTTTTATATCCGATTTTGGAGCTCATGTCGCGTGTTTGAGATTTTTCTCGGTTATTTTTCCATTGGATCCTGAAGATGGGTATTGATGCCTTGCACGTCCTGTTTGAACAAGGGGATGAAGAGGTACATAATCAACAAAATGTTCAACAAGTCTTACAAGATGATGTTAATGTGGATGGTTTTAACATAATGTTCAATAAATCTTACAAGACGATGTTAACATTATATCGTTCCAAGAACCAATGATACTTTAACTAGATCATGCCTCACATATACGCGGGTTTATAATATAATCTTTTATAACCCATTGAAAAAATAACTAAAAATGAAAAAGGTGAAAAAGGTGAAAAAAAATCTATACCCACGAAAATATTAAAAACGTCAATGCGAAACCACCAAAATAAAAGTTTAGCCATTTTTTCATCTTTATTTTGATTTTTTTTATATAGATGTGAGAAATTAGAATTTTTTCTTCTTCTTAAGATTAGTACTCCATTCTTTAATTTCCTAAATTTAATGGAAAAACTAAAGAATTTTTATTTTTCCTTCTTTGATTAACTTCACATTATAGGATAATTGTTTTTTTTTTTTAACTTTTATTCTTTAGTAACTTTACTTTTTAGGATTATGAATCAGTTATAAATTTTTTGAAATTTTAATGTTTTTTTATTAACTTTGCTTTTATGATAAATTTGCATTAACATTTTTTCTTTTAATGTATTAACTTTATCTTTTATGATTATGAATCGATTATAAATTTTTCTTTTTATGGCAAAATCTAATTAGAAAATTTTTATATGTGTCAAAATCTTATCGATTGATTTGACACGTGTCGCGATCAAGTTAATTAAAATATTCAGATTTATATAATAAAATAAGATATGGTTTAACATATATCAACCTTTTCTAAATCCGAACCAAAAAGAAAAATGGATCTAAAACCGAAATCATATATATTAAAAGCGAAGTAATTTTTTACTTTTGTGGCCTCTCATTCACTCTTACTGTGGCTAAATATTTTCTTGTCCCTCATTAAAAAATCGGTTAGTACTCTTTTAATTAAAAATGGTTAATTGAGAAGTCGATTGGTATTATTTAAATCGCTTTTGGTTAGTTGTTACTTGATACTAGGTGAGTGGCCCGCACCCTATGCGGACATTAATTGTATTTTATAGACAGTTTAATTTATCTTGTTAAGAGAATAATATGATGGAAATGTAGTTGTTTAATTTTTAGATATGTTTGGTATTTGATCATAATACGAAATCCTACTATAAAGTTGGATACAAGTTTGTAAGACAATCGTCTGATTTTTACTTTCGATGGACTACTCACATGAGAAATAAAAATACTTAGGTCATGTTCGTTTACTCATATGGATGCTCCATCCAAATGAAGCTGTAAAATGATGTTCGTTTAGCTGTATTAAACGACTCATTCAGATGAAGCATCTAGATGAGTTTCGAAAACTCATCCTAAAAAAACAAAAAAACCTGGCTGAATCCGAGAGAACCATCCAGATGGATCAGGTTCAGCCAAAAATTTGAAATGACAAAAATAGTCCAACCTAAATTAAATAGTTCATTTACCATACAAACATTAGAGGGGTTTCCTTTACCACAATTAACTTGGTAAAGGCTCATGCCTCAAAAACAATAATTAAACAAGGGTTTTCTGCAAAAAAAATTATGATTTTTATTGTTTTTGCAAGAACCCCTAGTTTGGGAAAATGTAAGTCAATCCCTTCATCTCCAAAATAACCTGCAAAACAACCCCCATCGTCAAGCAAACGTTAAACAAAAAATAATAATAATAATAATAAGTAATAAATAATAAATATGAACTAATAAATAAAAAATAAAAAATAAAAAATAAAGAATAAAAAATAATAAATACCGCTATTGCTCCTAGAGTAATCATCATCCTGATAGAAGAGATCTGCATTTTCCAAATGAAGTAAAATCCCGTTTCCCGCGAAAAACGTAAAATCCCATTTTTTCGCCAAAACGTAAAATCCCAATTTCCCACAAAAACAACAAATCATGTTTTTCCCTCAAACACGTAAAATCCAGTTTTCCCGCCAAAAACATAAAATTCCGTTTTCCCGTAAAAAATGTAGAACCCCGTTTTTCCGTCGAAAAAGTAAAATCTCGTTTTTCTGCACACACGTAAAATCCAGTTTTCCGCAAAAACGTAAAATCTCATTTTCTCGCCAAAAACATAAAATCATGTTTTCCCGCCAAAAACGTAAAATCATGTTTTCCCGTCAAAACGTAAAATCTCGTTTTCTCGTCAAAAACGTAAATTCATGTTTTCTCGTCATAAACGTAAAATCATGTTTTCCCGTCCAAAACGTAAAATTCAGTTTTCCCGTCAGAAAGGTAAAATCATGTTTTATCGCAAAAAAACGAAAAATCGCGTTCTCCCGCAAAAAAGCGTAAAATCCCGTTTTCCTGTCAAAAACGTAAAATCTCATTTTGTCGTCAAAAACGCAAAATCCTGTTTTCTTGTCAAAAAGAAAAAATCCAGTTTTTCCGCAAAAAAACGTAAAATCACGTTTTCCATCAAAAACGTAAAATCTCGTTTTTTCGTCAAAAACGTAAAATCTCGTTTTTTCGTCAAAAACGTAAAATCTCGTTTTTCCGTCAAAAACGTAAAATCTCGTTTTTCCGTCAAAAACGTAAAATCTCGTTTTTCCGTCAAAAACATAAAATCTCAATTTTCCGCCAAAAACTTAAAATCCCGATTACCTGCAAAAAATATAAAATCCTGTTTTCCCGTCAAAACCGTTAAATCTTGTCTTTCCGCCAAAAACGTAAAATCCCCTTTTTCCGTCAAAAATGTAAAATCCCCTTTTTCCGTCAAAACGTAAAATCCTGTTTTTCTAGTCAAACACGAAAAATTCCGTTTTCCCGACCAAAAACGTAAAATCATGTTTTCCGTCAAACACGTAAAATCCAGTAATTCCATCAAAAACGTAAAATCCCGTTTGCCATCAAACACGTAAAATCCCATCTTGTCT
Organism: Eutrema japonicum; assembly: GCA_030161315.1. NCBI lineage: Eukaryota > Viridiplantae > Streptophyta > Magnoliopsida > Brassicales > Brassicaceae > Eutrema > Eutrema japonicum. Next base: position 46,056,876 of record BSQW01000014.1, on the reverse strand, counting down.
TTCCGCCAAAAACGTAAAATCCCGTTTTTCCGTCAAAAATGTAAAATCCCCTTTTTCCGTCAAAACGTAAAATCCTGTTTTTCTAGTCAAACACGAAAAATTCCGTTTTCCCGACCAAAAACGTAAAATCCTGTTTTCCGTCAAACACGTAAAATCCAGTAATTCCATCAAAAACGTAAAATCCCGTTTGCCATCAAACACGTAAAATCCCATTTGGACGGCAAAATCCCATTTTCCCGTCCAAACACGAAATCATGATACAAAAATAATAACAAAATTAAATTATTTTTGTAAATATTAGATTTAATGTATAATAATATTTTCTATGTAATGATTAAGTACTTTTAGGGACTAAAAATGAAAAAAATCTTATTTAATGGTTATTATTTTCTGGTAAATATTAATTTATTATTTTCGTAATTATTTTTAAAATTATATATAAGATCCGAGATCTTATAGTCGGGTTAAAAGGGTCCACGTGTTTTTAAACCGGGTCACAATAAAATAAATCAGAAACAAAATAAAAAAGCAGATTCCCTAGCCAATAAAAACATAACATTAATACACGTGGCATTGACATCATCTTTTTGATTGGCTGAGAATAATCCATCACTTAAACTACTTCTCAATTAATAGTAAGATTACAGAATACCCATACCGAGATTTCCTCGAGCATGTAGCCCATTATTGGGCTAATTTCCCTCTGGTGTCAATGACGGTTTTGTGTTTCGGAACGGCGACCAATTTAGGTATTTGCAAAAGAGAAAAGAGCTGAAACCCTAGCTGGGTTTGTGGGTTATAAATATAGCTTTTGTTAGGGTTTTTCTTTGTACTAGCCGTTGATAACACCGTATTTTTACCCGTTTTGTTATATATTTTAGAACACTTTAATAAGTGTTCCACTTGGTTTTCTTTGCTTTTATTACGGGTTTCGCATGTTTGAGGTTTTAAGGCTCTTCTCAGGTAACTCGGGATCAAAGAGTGCATTTCGGAGCAAAGTACGTTTTTGGATAAACTTGGACCGTCAAAAAGTCTTCCAATCAAAGAAGATCTTTCCACCATTTGATCATCACCAAATTTAGATACAACAAAGTAGAGACAACCAGTTTTCAAATGCAATTGGATTGGGGACAATCCCCACATCCATTCCCATCACCATATCATCATCTACCATCCCAAAATCACCACCATTCCATTCGCAAATCCATTCCCCAACCGCATCCAGGTAAGTTTTCTTTTTCCTTCAACTTTTTCAATTATTACATACATCTATTATTCGTCCTAACCCGATTTATTTCACACTGAGGCCTGTGTGATTTAAGTCTGGGGGAGGATTCCATCCCTTACTAACCACCACTTCATTCATTTGTGTTTGCATTTTGTATTTTTCGACGTTTTTCTTAAAAAAAATTCAAGTTTTTCGAAAAGCGTAGGAATACGTTTTGAGGGAATGATGAAAGGAATCCATGACGATAACCAACCAGTTTGCTTCTACGCTATCTCCTAGTAACATGCTCTATCGTAATTTGGTTCTAGACTAGGCGGTAGCTAGAGTTTCTGTTAATGCAAAATCCCCATAGGAATTTAGATCGTAGAGATTCTCTAGGATGGAATATACTAGCTCTAATTTATTTGGACATAATCTTGACTTAATTTTCTCATCAAATGTTTAGGCAAAGATAACGAATCATACATTCATGACGTTCTTTCACCTTTTACCATTCTTTTTCGTACATGAATGTCCAACTCATCTTTAGTTGGTATCCCACCCGAAACTTAACCTTTGTTCAAACCTCATACATCTCTCTTTGTGACCTATGTGCAGATATGTGCAAAAACGCCAGAGATGGAGGAACGACACATCTTTCAGTCATTAAAGACGAAGACTATACGCGATCGGTGGTGGTGAAGTCAACAAAGATGCGAGCTAGGTTATGCCTTAGAAAAACTCAAAATCATGGTAAATTTTCATCCCCCTAAGGCTCTACTTCAATAAAAGGCGTTTCCCCCTTTCGAAAAAAAATCAAAAATAAGTGAAAGAGAATGGAAACTTGAGCCTTAAAAGAGTCTAGGTTGGTCGAAATACTTATGAGGCATCCATGGTTCGTTTGTGAGAAGTCTGTCATTCCGAGCCCACAGAAAATTCTAAGTCTGGGGGAATGACAGAAAACTTTTGTTTTTGGAGAAAGAAGGAAGTGCAACATTTTTACGCAAGAAGAAGTGACAGGAAGTTGTGGTGATCAATAGGTCCTTCTTCTCTTGTTGTTTTGCATAATATCTCGCACCCTCCGGTGAAATTACGGTATCCCGAAACACTCTTATCCTCACCTCTAAACGCCTTTAATACCTAGCATCGATTGTCTTGGTTTAATCTTTTTGATGAGAAACCCACACTTATATTTAATGAATGTAGAGAGCTATTTGACCTGATTTTTAGATTTTGAAAGTTTATATTTCGTATGACGAATACCGTGGACTAGTGTTACGAAAACTTCTAGTGAGAATTTTCTAGGCTAGATTGCGATTGATGTAGCTCGATGTTTATGGTTTAGAAGGACGATCTCTGAGATTTCTAGTTCCCGATGATTTTCGTTTGATCATTTCCAAACTTGAGCTTTGTCTTGTTTGAGGACAAACAAGGTTTAAGTCTGGGGTGTGATAACACCATACTTTTACCTGTTTTGCTATATATTTTAGAACACTTACACTTTAATAAGTGTTTCACTTGGTTTTCTATGCTTTTATCACGGGTTTCGCATGTTTGCTCGGGATTAAAGAGTGCATTCCGGAGCATAAGTACGTTTTTGGATAATCTTAGACCGTCAAGAAATCTTGCAATCAAAGAAGACGTTTCCACCGTTTGATCATCACCAAATTTGGATACAACAAAGTATAGACAACCAGCTTTCAAATGCAATTGGATTGGGGACAATTCAATGGTTGGATCCTAAAAGATACCCGAAGAACTAAATACCGATGAAGCTGCTCGAAGAAACAGTCCACCGCGGGTCAATGAGCCAGACCCGCGGCCAAGCACCATTACGCCGCCCCTGAAGCAACTCCACCCGCGGTCAGAGCCTAGCTCACCGTGGCCAGAAGCAACGGACCCGCGACCAAGCCTAATTTCGCACAAGATGATCCGTTTCTTCACCCGAGGTCAAAACCGTCTTTTTCCGTTAAAACCTAAAACGACCCAAGCATGTTGAAGGCCTATAAATACTTGTTTTAAATAGAAATTTCGCAGAGACCCTTGGACAACCTTAGAAGACTAGTTTTGCTTTCATTCTTGTACTCTTGCATTGAGGTTTTTGGGATTATCACCGAGCTTACTTGAATTCGTGAGGCATCTTTCACCAATCTCATGTTTAATTTAATTATGTCTTTTTCCAGCATGTGCGAGTAGTTTAGATTGTTGGGTTTAAAGGATTATCGTGGGAAATTCTATGTTCGATAAGGATTTCACTCGGTAAACCCTAGCCGATTTCTAGAGCTCTTCTTGTGGAAAGTTGTTAATGCATGAATCTAGTATCATGAACTAGAGGCTAATAGGGGGAGTTTAGAACCACGGAAGTGTTGCATCTAATCACCAGCAAAGTTCATCCACAAGGCGTGCGCATCGTAAGATTTCGAAAGTATACTTACGGAGTGCCGTGAACCTATGGACCCACTAGCATATCACAATCTTACGCGCGGCCAGAGACGGAAGCTACTGGTCGAGTTAATAGATTGTAGGACGTAGGTTATACGGAAGTAGACTACGTCATTATTTTGTCCTGTCCGTGGAGTTATAATATAGGAACATGATAGTAGAATTTTTACTAGTCAATTACTTAAATCCCACTCATGTCATTGTAGTATTTGAGATATCGAACCAAGGAGGTTAAAATTGAAGCACTAGGAATACATTAATCTTCCTAAGCTAGAGCAAATGTTTTTAGGTTCTTATATTTTTAAATCAAGAAAAACAAATGCAAGGAAGAAAACAAAGATAGAAATATGGATCATGAACTAAGCTATCAATGAGATGGATAACACTCAAACAATGAATCATTTGGAGGCATTAAACACTATCCTAGAGCATGAAATTCACAATTATGACTAATCCACCATCGTGGTACTAATCACTTTGTTAATCACCAAATCAAGAACAAACCATCGTTTGTGATAAGATGGTTAACAAGCATTAATCTCCAATCCCAATTAGTTCACTAATCACCCTAGACATCAACTCTCGTTGGCTAGACAATAAAAGCTCACAAAAGGTTTTGTTCAAGCAATTAATTTAAACTCGGGTTACGAGTGAAATGCCTAAGTTCGAGACTCGAATCGATAAATATAATCTAGCACTAACACCGTTTACTCGAATCTCTCCCTAATGCATGAGATGAGACCAAAAATCCTAAGGTGTAGCTCTAGATTGGTTTGTCACGCCAACTAAAGCTACCTAATCTAGGTGTAGTTCTAAACTTTGGTTTATCTTATCAAATCTAGCATTAAGAACCAACCTAAGTGAAGGATCTAACAAGAATCAACCTAAATCATCATCATCTAATCATCAAGACAATTAACTAATGATGCTAATACACACAATGCTAATCCTTAGGTTAAAATCACTAATCTTGATTAATTCTCTTTCAAGCAATTAATCACTATGTTAATTATCAAATCCATTAGCAAATTCGCATTTGTGGATTATCAATTAGCAAGCATTAATAATAATAACAAGATCAACCAAAATACACCCTAGACAACTAATCCCTTAGGCTAGGAACATAAATCCCTTGAATAGTTCATCAAGTCATTTCATCAAACACTTGGTGTGCATGAAATGCCTTATGCTCTAGATCCACTTTCTCAAGCTAGATCTAGCATTAGGAACACTAAACAAGAAAGGAATGCAAGGATTAACAACATAAGCATAAAGAATCAATTATCAAATCATCTAAATCAAGCTAAATCTAAGATCCAACAAAAAGGGGCCTAAGGCCTAAATATGAAGAACACAAGAGAAAAAGACATAAAGATAGATTAAATGCATTAATATAAAGATAAGGGTGAAGAAATCTTCTCTAGAATGGCATTTGTATGAAGAACAATCAAAATCCCTCTCAAAATCATAAGAAGAGTTTGGGATAAAACCCAACTCTAGAAAGAAGAAAACTTATATCTAAAAAAAATAGGGTTTTCAATATTTAAATGAGTTTGGTTCGGACCGGGTCAACCCGGAACAAACCGGGTTTTGACCCGGTCAAGTCTTTGGTACGTTTTCAGTGAATCGGTCATAACTCCTGAACCTGATATCCAAATGACCTGAATCCAAGTCCTGTAGACAGCTAACTCGTCCCTCTACAACTCTTATGAAGACCATTTGAGTTGATTCATAACGGAAGGCCTTTGTTTTGCCGGTTATTTGGATGGTGTCGTCTTCTCTCGGCCAGACGGACATACCTTCAGTAAATCCATCTTATCTCCCTATCCATATGTCCAAATAACCCGATTCAAACTCATGGGTAAAGCTGACTCACTCCTCTACAACTGTGGTGAAGACCACCGAAGCTAATTCGGAGTGGAGACCCTTCAATACCGATATCACAAATCGGTATTGTACATCGGTACTAAGGGAATTTTCCCTCTGCTTCCACACCGAGCAGTTGCACCGACCAATGACCTCGGTATTGGACCTCGGTATTGAAGAAATCGTCTCGGCCAGGCGGACCTGTCTCTGGTAAATCAGCCATATCTCTCAAACCACACGTCCGAATGACTTGATTCCAACTCCTATGGACAGCTAACTCACTCCTCTACACCGTCTATGAAGATCATTGAAGCTGAGTCAGAACGGAAGGCTTCCGTCCAGCCACATCTTTCCGGCGTGTCGGATGAGCTCTTCCTTCTCTTGATGCTCAACCACTCCAATCATCCCAAATGTCTCCAAAACACCTAAAAACACTCCAAATGAATGCAAGACTTCACTAGGACCTAATGCAAATGTCCTAAACTCTAAATGAGACCTAAATGCAAGACAAAAACTGTGATTATGCATGCAAATGGCACAAAACTCTAAGTAAAATGTATGCTTAAACATGTAAAATGCATGAATATCAGAACACCAGTTACTAATGAGCTAGGGACCGTTTGATTGAATCGAGCATACCCCGAGATATTCCTCTCGATCCAGCAACGTTTTATCAATAGAGTCCGTATAAGTAGTTTAGTTATCGATTTCATTAGGTTTATGTTAGTAGTCAATTTTCTTAGGTATTAGGGTAGTCTTAGTTTTTCTTAGTATAAATTTAGTTTCTCTTATCATTAGTTTAGAAGTTAAAATTCCCTTAGTTTAGAGTAGCCATCGATTTTCTTAGATAAGATTAGTAGAAGTTTTCCGTTTCTCGTTCTTTATAATTCTAGTTACAAAAACCCTATAAAAATATATTCGTTCTAGGTTTATTTACTATACAGTGTCTAAGGTCTTATAAAACAGCACCCTCTCCCTGTGGATCGATACCTCAAGTACTACAACGCACATATGTGCACTTGCAGCTTTAGGGTTTATAAATTTAAGACCTGAAGTTTTGGAGACGAATCCGATATGCATCAAGTTTTTGGCGCCGTTGCCGGGGAGAGATCGCTACAGCTTCTATCACACCTTAGAGGTTAGTAAAACGACTCTAGAACAAACTTTTTCTATTTGATTTTTGGTTTTGTTTTTCTTTGTTTCAGGCTTTGAAACATGAACTCGCCTCGTGAGTGAGATTGCTACTACGAGCGGGGTTACTATGACCCATCTTATGCTCACCACTGTCACGACTCACATGTTGTGTGTGACTAGTTCTACATGGATCGGAAACCGGCATTGACCAACTACTCTCAAGGATGCCACAAGCCTCCTTACTACCGAGACGAGCCTTTTGCGTCTCATGTGGTCAACTCTAGACAACGTTCATACCATCAACACCATCAATTCTCGGACCAGCATGTGTTCAACTCAGAGATTAGCGTACGTCTGGACGCAATCAACGTCATTCTTAATCAATACCTCGATTGCCAAGTCGTGACCGAGGCGGCCATGAACAAAAGGCTAGACACAATCTACACCGAATTCAACAAGAAGTTTGATGACCTTGCTGCTCACTTCACCACCCTTGAGGAACAAACTCTACAAGACGCTGCTCATATCCAAGAGAAGAAAAAAAACATGGAGGAGGAACAAACGAAGCAAAAATACGATATTATTCAAAATTCCATGGAGATTCGCGATTCAAAGCAAGAGATTAAAGAGACTAGTGAGTTTTACTCTTGGTACAGAGAGAAGACTCGTGATGAACTTTAAGAAGTCAAGTATCATCTCAGCATACTCAAATACAAGGCTAGAGAAACCGATGCTTCGGTTAGTCACTTATCCGACACACAAAAGTCAAACAAGCCTTGTTTGAGGGAACTATCTAAAGATCATGAGAAGCATGATTCAACACTTGATGCCCATATTCCTGACCTAGAGGAGAAGCCAAATGACTCCCAAGAATCAGAAAACACCAAAGGAGATGAAGAAGACGATGAACCGGTCAAGTCCCCATGGACTCCCCTCACCACTGGCGCGAGCACTCCAGCCGCGGACAGCCCTCCCTCCTCCGCGCCTCCGTCCTCCCGACCCACGGCCACACTGCCATCTACCGCGCCTCCGCTCCTTGGACCCACGGTCAGCTCCTGTTTGTCTCCCTACGAACCGTTCGAGACCCGAACGCTCTTCTTCGAGCAAGCTGCACTCTCTACTGATTCTCAAGCCTCAACAGAGCCTACAACTAACCTGGAACAAGACTTCATTTCACCGAGCAACATGGTTTTATCAGCCCAATCCTCCAATGAATTCTAAGGAAAATACTCCAAAGAAGAAGACTTGAGGTTATTCTTTCGAAAATAAGATTTCAGCTCATTGAGTGACTCTGGCCTTGCACCAACACCACCAACAAGTCCAATACCGAAAGATCCAAGGACATAATGCATCACCCGAGAGAGATTGATCGAGTTTAATAGATTTGTGAAATCAATCCCGATGTACACCTCCTTCGAAGAAGTTTGGAAAAAGAACCTACATACGCTTTCTTCCACTACAGCAATGAGAGCAAGGAAGACATTCACACTTATTTCATGAGAGCGAGGCGTTCAACAAACCCCTATGCCGCTTCCCATGCTATCCGAATCTTCCATACCGAGAAACACCGAGGACACCCGAACAAGATAGGCCGAGAAAAGCTAGAAAAATTCAACAACGTGGTCCAATCTACCTAGAGGTACTACTTTTGCTAGAGTTTACATAGATCATATGATTTGTCATTTCTTTTTTGTGAAATCAAGGAGTCCATAACGGAGATAGAAGATCTTTTTGACAATGCCATGAACGGAAAACCCGTTAGGAGTCTCCACAAAATCGAAGAACAAGGTCAGTTCCTTATCACTCGTAGCATCCGCGGAGTTGAATTTAATAACGTTCTTTGTGATTCCGGAGCTTTCTTGAGCATCATGTCAAAATTGAGCGCAAAGCGCATTGGTATTAAGCACATACACCGTACCCGGACAAAAATTAGCATGGCCGACGAGACTTGTGCCACACCAAAAGGGATTGCCCGAGATATGCCAATAAGAATCGGAGATTGCATAGCCCTCGTCGATTTTTACATCGTCCAAACAACGAAGAAAGATGCAACACCAATAATTCTAGGATGGCCGTTCTTATCCACCATTGGAGCCATCATGGATTGGCTAAATCGACGTGTTTCATTCGGTAACATCGACAAAGACGTGTCCTACACTGCCATACCACTCAAAAAAGGAGAAGAAAGACGGTCTAGCACGATGGATCCCGAACTTGATCCCGATCCCGATCCACGAACAAGCGATGATTCACATGACGAGGAAACCAATAGAAGATCAAAGAAGACTTGTCGTAAGACGCCATCTTTCTACTACTAAGCTCACCTCGATACCAACGTCGAGCTAAACGACTTTAAACAACAACATTGAATGGGAGGCAACCCATTTTAGGTACATTTTTCTTTCTGGCTTTTCTTTATTTTTCTACTAACTTTCTTTTCTTAGTTTTCAGTTTTCTATAAAAACCAAAAAACCCAAAAAATCAAAAACCCGAAAAGACAAAAAGATGGAGACACGTTTCGAAGCTGCTCGGTCCAGCCCGAACCGCAAGTAAGGACTCGACCGCAAAAGAAGCTCAACCGCGGCTGCACAAGCCAGACCCGCGGCGAGCTAGCCCTTGGCCGCAGTCGCGATAAACCGACACGCGGCCAGCTTGCCATTAGCCGCGGTTGCAACCCTTTGACCCGCGGCCAGCCCCCCTGACGATTCTGATCGACTCCGTTCGATCCCCAATAGATTCCCATCCATTCCAAACCACCCCCACATCCATTCCCATCACCATATCATCATCTACCATCCCTAAATCACCACCATTCCATTCGCAAATTCATTCCCCAACCGCATCCAGGTAAGTTTTCTTTTTCCTTAAACTTTTTCAATTATTACATACATCTATTATTCGTCTTTACCCGATTTATTTCACACTGAGGACAGTGTGATTTAAGTCTGGGGGAGGATTCCATCCCTTGCTAACCACCACTTCTTTCATTTGTGTTTGCATTTTGCATTTTTTGACGTTTTTCTTAAAAAAATTCAAGTTTTTCGAAAAGCGTAGGAATACGTTTTGAGGGAATGATGAAAGGAATCCATGATGATAACCGACCAGTGTGCTTCTACGCTAGCTCCTAGTAACATGCTCTTTTGTAATTTGGTTCTAGACTTGGCGGTAGCTAGAGTTTCTGTTAATGCGAAATCCCTAAAGGAATTTAAACCGTAGAGATTCTCTAGGATGGAATATGCTAGCTTTATTTTATTTGAACTTAATCTTGACTTAATTTTCTCATCAAAGGTTTATACAAAGATAATGAATCATACATTCATGACGTTCTTTCACCTTTTACTATTCTTTTTCGTACATGAATGTCCAACTCATCTTTAGTTGGTATCCCACCCGAAACTTAACCTTTGTTCAAACCTCATACAACTCTCTTTGTGACCTATGTGTAGATATGTGCAAAAACGCCGGAGAAGGAGGAACGACACATCTTTCTGTCACTAAAGACGAAAACTATACGCGATCGGTGGTGGTGAATTCAACAAAGATGCGAGCTTGGTTATGCCTTGGAAAAACTCAAAATCATGGTAAATTTTCGTGCCCCTAAGATTCTACTTCAATAAAAGGCGTTTCCCTCTTTCGAAAAAAATAAATCAAAAATCAAAAATAAGTGAAAGTGAAAGGAAACAAGAGCCTTAAAAGAGTCTAGATTGGTCGAAATACTTATGAGGCATCCATGGTTCGTTTGTGAGAAGTCTGTCATTCCGAACCCACAGAAAATTCTAAGTCTGGGGGAATGACAGAAAACTTCTGTTTTTGGAAAAAGATGGAAGTGCAACATATTTACGCAATAAGAAATGACAGGAAGTGGTGGTGATCAATATGTCCTTCTTCTCTTGCTGTTTTGCATAATATCTCGCACCCTCCAGTGAAATTACTGTAACCCAAAACACTCTTATCCTCACCTCTAAACGTCTTTAATACCTAACATCAATTGTCTTGGTGTAATCGTTTTGATGAGAAACCCACACCTATACTTAATGAATGTAGAGAGCTAGTTGACCTGATTTTTGGATTTTGAAAGTTTATATTTCGTATGACGGATACCGTGGACTAGTGTTACAGAAACTTCTAGTGATAATTTTCTAGGCTAGATTGTGATTGATGTAGTTCGATGGTTATGGTTTAGAAGGACGGTCTCTGAGATTTCTAGTTCCCGATGATTTTCGTTTGATCATTTCCAAGCTTGAGCTTTGTCTTGTTTGAGGACAAACAAGATTTAAGTCTGGGGGTGTGATAACACCGTATTTTTACCTGTTTTGCTATATATTTTAGAACACTTTAATAAGTGTTCCACTTGGTTTTCTATACTTTTATTACGGGTTTCGCATGTTTGTGGTTTTAGGACTCTTTTCAGGATACTCGGGATTAAAGAGTGCATTTCGGAGCAAAAGTACATTTTTGGATAAACTTGGACCGTCAAGAAGTATTGCAATCAAATAAGACCTTTCCACCGTCTTATCATCACCAAATTTGGATACAACAAAGTAGAGACAACCAGCTTTCAAATTCAATTGGATTAGGGATAATCTAATGGTTGGATCCTAAAATATACCCGAAGCACTAAATACCGATGAAGCTGCCCGAAGAAGCAGTCCACCGCAGGTCAAGGAGACGGACCCGCGACCAAGCACTATTCTGCCGCCCCTGGAGCCACTCCACCCACGGCCAGAGCCTAGTTCACCGCGGCCAGAAGCATTGGACCCTCGGCCAAGCCTAATTCCGCCCAAGATGATCTGTTTTTTCACCCGAGGTTAAAACCGTCTTTTTCAGTCAAACCCTAAAACGACCCAAGCATGTTGAAGATCTATAAATACTTGTTTTAAACAGAAATTTTGCAGATACCCTCAGACAACCTTAGATGACTAGTTTTACTTTCATTCTTGTACTCTTGCATTGAGATTTTCGGGATTGGTGAGGAGGTTTCTCACCGAGCTTACTTGACCTCGTGAGACGCCTTTCACCAATCTTATGTTTAATTTAATTATGTCTTTTTCCAGCATGTGTGAGTAGTTTAGATTATTGGGTTTAAAGGATTATCGAGGAGAATTCTATGTTCGATAAGGATTTCACTCGGTAAACCCTAGCCGATTTCTAGAGCTCTTGTTGTGAAAAGTTGTTAATGCATCATTTATATCAAAGTAGGGATTACGTTTTTGCAACGTCAGCAGAAGGAGAAAAAGGCGATTAGGGCTTCGAAGAGAATTCAGTGACAAGCTAAGCCTCAGGGAGACGCCGCCGCCATCATGACGGCGTTGGAGACGGTAGACGGTATGCAGAAGGGCTCGATATTTACACAGGAGGACAGGCCTAAATCTTCATGGGTTAATGTAGTCAAGAATTATCTGATTTTGTCAAAACATGAGTTCCAAGTCTCAACAGTCGATGTTTCAGAGAAATTCATCGTTCCAGATGATGTGCTAGAGGACAATCCGCTATGGGAAAACTTTCTCGAAGGTCGGTTTATGTCTGCAGCTCCTCATGTGGCAAAGGTCCACGTTATAGTCAACAAAATTTGGCCTTTGGGCGATAAGTCAATCAAAATTGATGTGTTTGAGGTGAACACCACAACAATGAAGTTTCTAATTAGAGATGTAGCGGTTAAAGCTCGTGTTCTAAGGAGAGAAATGTGGAACATTGCAGACATACCTATGATCATAACTAAATGGTCCCCGATTGTGGAGGAGACTCAACCGAAAATCAAAACCATTACGATGTGGATTATTCTAAAAAATGTACCACATCCTATGTATTCGTGGAAAGGGTTGGGGTTCCTTGCAAGTGTTGTGGGGGAACCGAAGCGGCTCCATCCTGACATTGAGCTATGTAAGAATTTTGAGGAAGCAAAGGTTTTCGTCGAGGCTGATATGTCCAAGGAGTTTCCTAAAAACCATAAATTCGAGCTGAAAGAAGGGAAAGTGGATGTAGTTGACTTCTCATATCCATGGTTACCCCCTTAATGTGGAACTTGTGGAAAATGGGGACACTTAGCAGATGTATGCGTCATCAAAGCTAGGAATGTTAAAATTCTGCAACGTCCAGGGAAATAAATATTAGGATCGAAGGAGAAGAAACGGAGGTAAATGGGATACATATTCTGTCAACAGAAGAGATAGTTGTCTGTAATCAGGCTATGATGGAGGTGGAACAATCGCCACACGGTCAGAAACTCTCAGAAGATACGGAACAGCTGCAAATCTCAACAGAAAGACAGGGCGGAAAACATAAGAAGGGTCCAATGGATGGGGAGAATCAGTGGTGTGCGGTTTCCCCAAACAAAATGGGTCGACAATTAGAACAAAAAAACATCAGACACAATGATAACATCTCCCTCCCGATACTCAATCCTACAGTTTGAGGTAACTGAGGGAGAAGAACAAGGGGTGGCGGGAGGAAGTGCAGGGACTCTGGAAACAGAGGAAACAGAGGAAATTGTTCATGATAAGGAAAACGAGAAGTTAGAGGTGGAAGATGGTGAAATTCAAAGACCAGTTGATAATCACAGTGAAACGCAAGAGGAGACGGGTACTAGAGTGTCTCTACATCGTGCATCTAAAGCGTCACATAGACTTCTCTCTGACTCAGGTGCTACAAACACGAAGGATAATGCTTCTAGTGTTGTAGCAAAAAAGAAACATCAAAAGAAAAATTAAATGACGGGGTTCTTCTGGAATATGCGCGGATTTAATAAACATATTAAGCATTCCGTAGTGAAGAAGTGGGTGTTGGAAAGTTCTCTGCAATTTGGTTGCTTACTAGAGACTCGAGTCAAGGAAAGTAAATCAATGCAAATTGTCTCTTCTATTTTTCAAGGGTGGTCGTTTTTGTCGAATTATGAGCATAACAGGTTAGGTCGTATTTGGGTGGTGTGGAGTCCACAAGTGCGGCTAACTCCTATGTTCAAAAGTGCATAGTTAGTAACATGTTCAGTTCGGTTGGAAGGAGAGGATGATGATTTTTTATGTTCGTTTAATTATGCGTCGAATTTTGCTGCGGAGCGCAAGGATCTGTGGAAGGATATTAAAGCTCACCAAGACTATCAAATAATTCGAAATAAACCGTGGATTTTAATGGGGGGGGGGGGGCTATAATGAAATATTGGAAGGCGAGGAGCATTCAGATTTTTTTATCTCACCAAGTTTACCGGTGAGAATGCGAGATTTTCAAGACATAACAAACTGCTGTTCGCTAAGTGATCTTACCTTTCATGGATCTTTATACACTTGGGATAATAAGAGGGATGATGGAGTTATATGCAAGAAGTTAGATAGAGTCTTAATCAACAATGCTTGGACTCAACACTACACACGGTCGTACTCTGTTTTCGTACAAGGTGAGTGCTCTGCTCATGTCCGATGTCGGATTCTTCTTGATGCACCAGTGGAAAAGTCTAAGAAGACGTTTAAGTATAAGAATGTTTCGCAGACACAGTGGAATTTACCCCAACGGTGACAGATTATTGGGGAGCAACAGCACCACTCTTTCACTCAACCTTGGCCTTACACAGGTTTTCCAAAAAGTTGAAAATCTCAAACCAATTCTTCGTAATCTCGAAAGGAGAAAATTGGGGATCTATCAAAAAAAGAAAAGGCTGTGTTTTATGTGCTATGTGAAAAGCAACAAGCAACGCTCGTGTCTCCATCAGAACAGGCCGTACGAGAGGAAGACGAAGCTCAGAATAGATGGAAACACGTTGAAGGTCCGGAAGAAAAATTATTAAAGCAACATTCAAAGCTTCATTGGCTTAATGTTGGGGATGGAAACAATAAAGTCTTTCATCTAGCAGCAACGGTAAGAGATAGGAGAAACGTACTCAGAGAAATTTAATGCCCAAGTGGGGAAATTGTAAAGAGTTGTAGCGACATCAAAGCTAAGGCGGAACGATTTTTCCGGGAATTTCTGAAACATAAACCAAACGAGTATGAAGAAATAACGGAGGAGAGACTGAGTAGTCTTCTACGGTTTGAGTGCTCGGAAATGGATCAGTTGATGCTAATAAGGGATGTATCAAAGGAGGAAGTGAAGACCGTACTATTTAAGATGCCAGCAGATAAATCTCCCGGACCCGATGGGTATACTACATAGTTTTTTAAAGCTGAGTGGTCAACGATTGGACGAGATTTTACGGTGGCAATCCAATCTTTTTTCATCAAAGGTTTTCTCCCCAAAGGTATTAACACAACAATACTGGCACTCATCCCGAAGAAAGAAGATGGAAAACAAATGAAAGACTATCGTCCTATATCTTGCTGCAACGTGATTTATAAGGTGATATCAAAGATCATAGCGAATCGTTTAAAAGTGGTTCTTCCGAAGTTTATAACGCCAAACCAATCGGCTTCCGAGATGGACATACTGCTAATAGAGAATCTCTTACTTACTACAGAGTTAGTGAAAGACTATCACAAAGAGGGAATATCACCGAGGTGAGCGATGAAAATCGATATCTCGAAAACTTTCGACTCGGTTCAATGGTCTTTTCTGTTGGCTACGCTAAAAGCTCTGAATTTGCATCTCAACTGCATCGTTCTCAGTCCAAGTGAACAGTAAATTAGCGGGATTTTTCCGAAGTGAACGGAGACTGCGACAAGGATGCTCTATGTCTCCATACCTTTTCGTCATCAGTATGAACGTCTTATCGAAACTGCTGGATAAGGCAACCCAGGAGCGTCGAATCGGATACCACCCATTGTGTAAAAACATAGCGCTCACTCATTTATGCTCCGCGGATGACTTAATGGTGTTTGCAGACGGTAAACTAAGATCTATGGAAGGAGTCATACAAGTATTTGATGAATTTGCAAAGATCTCGAGAATCAAGATCAGTTTAGAGAAATCGACATTGTAAATGACTGGGATCCCTATATCTGTCAAATCAGCTATTGGCGAGAGATTTCCGTTTGCGGTGGGGACTCTACCCGTGAGATATTTGGGTCTGCCATTAACTACCAAGAGGATGACAAACTCTGACTATATGCCTCTGTTAGAAAACATCAGATCACGTATCAGCTCATGGAGAGCTCGATTTTTATCCTATGTTGGTCGTCTCCAACTCATAAAATCAGTCATTGTCAGTCGTAGGAACTTCTGGTTAACAGCTTTCTGTCTTCCAAGAAGGTGTATCGTTGAAATAGAAAAGTTGTGTTCGGCCTTTCTCTGGTTCGGTCCGGAGCTTAATCCGCGCAAAGCAAAAGTCGCTTGGTCAGAAGTCTGTAAGCCCAAAGAAGGAGGATTGGGGTTGCGATCAATTCGTGAGGTGAATAAAGTTAGCTGCTTAAAATTTATTTGGAGGATAACCAACCCAAAATCTTCTCTATGGGTTACATGGATTCAGATGTATCTTCTTCGGGAGGGATCACTACGGTCAATTCGAGATACAACAACAGCTGGATCGTGGATGTGGAGAAAAATTCTGAAATACCGGGATCTCGCAAGCCAATTCTATCGGGTGGAGGTGGGTAATGGTTACTCGACATCTTTCTGGTTCGACAAGTGGTCTTCGCTAGGTCGAATATTGGACAAGACGGGGCCAACATGTTGCATTGGTCTCAGGATACGGATGCTGGAAACAGTAGGAGGGGTCTTGGACTATCATCGGAGAAAAAATCATAGAAACCTCATGTTCAATGAGATCGAAGAAGCCATTGAAGCTCAAAGACGGAAACAAAGTACGACAGGAGATAAAATGAAGTGGCAGGGAAGAAACAATACTTTCAGAGCGAAATTCGCAGTGAAGGAAACATGGTATAAGATCAGAGAAGAACAACCTCAAGTGGAATGAGATAAAGGAGTATGGTTCACTTATTCTACTCCCAAATACTCATTCTTGTGTGGCTCGCAATACAGAACAGGTTGTCAACAAAAGATAGGATGGCGAGCTGGAACTCTGCGACTAATACAGAATGCGTTTTGTGTAAACACCCAATGGAGACACGAGATCATCTTTTTTCTCATGTCGATTCATGATGGAGGTATGGTCAAGCCTCGTCAAGAATCTTTTGGGGGATAAGTTCACAAACCTATGGCCAGACATCGTGTTGCTACTCTCTGAACCAACTCGAGACTCTACTGCATTATTTCTATTTCGATATGCTTTCCAAGCGGCTGTACACTGTCTTTGGAGAGAACAAAACAATCGATGTCCTGGTGAACAACAGTCTACGACTCATCTCCTTGCTCGGTTCATCGACAAAAGCATACGTAATCATATCCTATCAATCAAGAAACTCGGAGGCAACAAATCTGATGATGGACTACAATGGTGGTTCGCCACTAGATGATCTCCCACAATTAAGTTTTTCGGAAATATCTAAAGTTGTAATCTAAATTTCTATGCAAACTCAAACTCTCAAACTATGGAGGCATTCATTGTACACCAGGTTTTGATGAATTAATTTTACATTCTTCAAAAAAAAAAATGTTGTTAATGCATGAATCTAGTATCATGAACTAGAGGCTGATAGGGGGAGGTTAGAACCACGAAAGTGTTACATCTAATCACCAGCAAAGTTCATCCACAAGGCGTGCGCGTCGTAAGATTTCGAAAGCATACTTACAGAGTGTCGTGAACCTATGGATCCACTAGCATATCACAATCTTATGCGCGGCCATAGACGGAAGCTACTGGTTAAGTGAATATATTGTAGGACGTAGGTTATACGAAAGTAGACTACGTCATTATTCTGTCTTGTTCATGGAGTTATAATATAGAAACACCAGTTACTAATGAGTTAGGGACCGTTTGATTGAATCGAGCATACCTTGAGATATTCTTCTCGACCCAGGAACGTTTTAGGATAGTTACAACCGTCTCTATTAGTGTAGTTTAGCAATAGAGTCCGTAGAATTAGTTTAGTTATTGATTTCATCAGGTTTAGGTTAGTAGTCGATTTTCCTAGGTATTAGGGTAGTCTTAGTTTTTCTTAGGATAAGTTTAGTTTCTCTTAGCATTAGTTTAGTAGTTAAAATTCCCTTAGTTTAGAGTAGCAATCGATTTTCTTAGATTAGATTAGTAGAAGTTTTCTGTTTCTCGTTCTTTACAATTCTAGTTACAAATTAAAACCCTATAAAAATATATTCGTTCTAGGTTTATTTACTATACAGTGTCTAAGGTCTCATAGAACAGCACCCTCTCCCTGTGGATCGATACCTCAAGTACTACAACGCACATCTGTGCACTTGCATACTTTAAAGTTTATAAATTTAAAACATGAAGTTTCGAAGACGAATCCGATATGCATCAAGTTTTTGGCGCCTTTGCTGGGGAGAGATTGCTACAGCTTCTATCACACCTTAGAGGTTAGTAAAACGACTCTAGAAAAAACTTTTTCTAATTGATTTTTGGTTTTATTTTTCTTTGTTTCAGGCTTTGAAACATGAACTCGCCTCTGGAGCGAGATTGCTACTATGAGTGGGGTTACTATGACCCATCTTGCGCTCACCACTGTCACGACTCACATGCTGTGTGTGACTCGTTCTACATAGATTGGAAACCGGCACCGACTAACTACTCTCAAAGCAGCCACGAGCCACCTTACTACCGAGATGAGCCTTTTGCGTCTCCCGTTGTCAACTCTAGACAACGTTCATACCATCAACACCATCAATTCTCGGACCAGCACGTGTTCAACTCAGAGATTAGCGTACGTCTGGACGAAATCAACGTCTTGCTTAATCAATACCTTGATTGCCAAGTCGTGACCGAGGCGGCCATGAACAAAAGGCTAGACACAATCTACACCGAATTCAACAAGAATTTTGATGACCTTGCTGCTCACATCACCACCCTTGAGGAACAAACTTTACAAGACACTGCTGCTATCCAAGAAAATATAAAAATCATGGAGGAGGAACAAACGAAGTAAAAATACGATATTATTCAAAATTCCATGGAGATTCGTGATTCAAAGCAAGAGATTAAAGAGACTAGTGAGTTTACCTCTTGGTACAGAGAGAAGACTGATGATGAAATTCAAGAAGTCGAGTATCGTCTCAGCATACTCGAATACAAGGCTAGAGAAACCGATGCTTCGGTTAGTCACTTATCCGACACACAAAATTCAAACAAGCCTTGTTTGAGGGAACTATCTAATGATCATGAGAAGCATGATTCAACACTTGATGCCCATGTTCCTGACCTAGAGGAGAATCCAAATGACTCCCAAGAACCAGAAAACACCAAAGGAGATGAAGAAGACGACGAACCGGTCAAGTCCCCACGGACTCCCCTCACCACTGGAGCGAGCTCTCCTGCCGCGGCCAGCCCTCCCTCCACCGCATCTCCATCCTCTCGACATGCGGACACACTTCCATCCCCCGTGCCTACGCTCCTTGGACCCGCGGCCAGCTCCTGTTCGTCTCCCTCCGAACCATTCGAGTCCCAAACGCTCTTCTTCGAGCAAACTGCACTCTCTACTGATTTTCAAGCCTCAACAGAGCCTACAAACAACCTGGAACAAGACTTCATTGCACCGTGCAACATGGTTTTATCAGCCCAATCCTCCAATGAAGTCGAAGGACAATACTCCGATGAAGAAGACTCGAGGTTATTCTTTCGAAAATCAGATTTCAACTCGTTGAGTGACTCTGACCTTGCACCAACAAGTCCAATACTAAAAGAGCCAAGGACATAATGCATCACCCGAGAGAGATTGATCGAGTTTAATAGATTTTTGCAATGAATCCCGATGTACACCTCCTTCGAAGAAGTTTGGAAAAAATAACCTACATACTCTTTCTTCCGCTACAGCAATGAAAGCAAGGAATACATTCACGCTTATTTCATGAGAGAGAGGCATTCAACAACACCATATGCCGCTTCCCATGCTATCCGAATCTTCCATCCCGATAAGCACCGAGGACACCCGAACAAGATAGGTCGAGAAAAGCTAGAAGAATTCAACAACGTTGTCCATAATCTACATAGAGGTACTACTTTTGCTAGAGCTTACATGGATCATATGATTGGTCATTTATTTTTTGAAAGCAAGGAGTCCATAACGAAGATAGAAGATCTTTTCGACAATGCCATGAACGGAAAACCCGTTAGGAGTCTCCACAAAATCGAAGTACAAGGTCAGTTCTTTATCACTTGTAACATCTGTGGAGTTGAATTTAAGAACGTTCTTTGTGATTCCGGAGCTTGATTGAGCATCATGTCAAAATTGACCGCAAAGCGCATCGGTATTAAGCACATACACCATATCCGGACAAAAATCAGCATGGCCGAGGAGACTTGTGCCACACCAAAAGGGATTGCTTGAGACATGCCAATAAGAATCGGAGATTGCATAGCCCCCGTCGATTTTTACATCGTCCAAACAACGAAGAAAGATGCAACACCGATAATTTTATGATGGTCGTTCTTATCAACCGTTGGAACCATCGTGGATTGGCCACATCGACGTGTTTCATTCGGTAACATCGACAAAGACGTGTTCTATACTGCCATACCACTCAAAAAAGGAGAAGAAGGACGTTCTAGCACGATGGATCCCGATCCCGATTATGGAGGAGACTTGATCCCGATCCTGATCCACGAACAAGCGATGATTCACATGAAGAGGAAACCAAAAGAAGATCAAAGAAGACTTGTCGTAAGACGTTGTTTTTCTACGACTAAGCTCACCTTGATACCATTGTCGAACTAAACGACTTTAAACAAAAGCGTTCAATGGGAGGCAACCCATTTTATGTACATTTTTCTTTCTAGTTTTTCTTTATTATTCTACTAACTTTTTCTTTTCGTAGTTTTCAGTTTTCTATAAAAACCAAAAAACCCAAAAAAATCAAAAACCCGAAAAGACAAAAAGATGGAGACACGTTTCGAAGCTGCTCGGTCCAGCCCGAACCGCAAGCAAGGACTCGACCGCAAAAGAAGCTCGACCGCGGCTGCACAAGCCAGACCCACGGCGAGCTAGCCCTTGGCCGCGGTCGCGATCAACCGACCCGCGGCCAGCTTGCCATTAGCCACGGCTGCAGCCCTTTGACCCGCGGCAGCCCCCCTGACGATCCCGATCGATTCCCATCCATTCCCAACCACCCCCCACATCCCTTCCCATCACCATATCATCATCTACCATCCCTAAATCACCACCATTCTATTCGCAAATCCATTCCCCAACCGCATCCAGGTAAGTTTTATTTTTCCTTAAACTTTTTCAATTATTACATACATCTATTATTCGTCCTTACCCAATTTATTTCACACTGAGGACAGTGTGATTTAAGTCTGGGGAGGATTCCATCCCTTACTAACCACCACTTCTTTAATTTGTGTTTGCATTTTGCATTTTTCGATGTTTTTCTTAAAAAATTTCAAGTTTTTCGAAAAGCGTAGGAATGCGTTTTGAGGGAATGATGAAAGGAATCCATGATGATAACTGACCAATGTGCCTCTACGTTATCTCCTTGTAATATGCTATTTCGTAATTTGGTTCTAGACAAGACGGTAACTAGAGTTTATGTTAATGCGAAATCCCCATAGGAATTTAGACCGTAGAGATTCTCTAGGATGGAATATGCTAGCTCTATTTTATTTGGACTTAATCTTGACTTAATTTTCTCATCAAAGGTGTAGGCAAAGATAACAAATCATACATTCATGACGTTCTTTCACCTTTTACCATTTTTTGTCGTACATCAATGGCCAACTAGTTGGTATCCCACCTGAAACTTAACATTTGTTCAAACCTCATGCAATTCTCTTTGTGACCTATGTGCAGATATGTGCAAAAACGCCGAAGAGGGAGGAACGACACATCTTTCATTCACTAAAGACGAAGACTATACGTGATCGGTGGTGGTGAATTCAACAAAGATGCGAGCTTGGTTATGGCTTGGAAAAATCAAAATCATGGTAAATTTCCGTGCCGCTAAGATTCTACTTCAATAAAAGGCGTTTCCCCTTTTCGAAAAAAAAAATCAAAAATAAGTGAAAGAGAAAGGAAAAAAGAGCCTTAAAAGAGTCTAGATTGGTTGAAATACTTATGAGACATCCATGGTTCGTTTGTGAAAAGTATGTCATTCCGAGCCCACAGAAAATTCTAAGTCTGGGGGAATGACAGAAAACTTCTGTTTTTGGAGAAAGAAGGAAATGCAACATTTTTACGCAAGAAGAAATTATTAGCTAAATATGTAAACTATATATTTAGGCATTTACTGTAATTAGATCTCTCCCTAATTTCTCTCCTACGATTATATAAATATATGTAAATCCCCTTCTAATAAAATAAGATATTCAGTATTCATATGGTATCAGAGCAAACACGTTCCTAAAAACCTAAAACCTTTTAATCTCTTCAAATTTTTTTAAGCCGCCATGGAAGCCCCCAATATCAACAGCACTCCGAACTCCACCGAAACAATTGCCATCAACGCCAACACGGTTCTCAATATCAACATGTCGAACGTCACCAAACTCAACAGCACCAACTATCTCATGTGGAGCGTCCAAGTTAACGCTCTTCTCGATGGGCATGGCCTTGCTGGTCATCTCGATGGCACCACCGCTGCTCCGTCTGCTACCGTTACAGTTGGCGGTATTGTCTCTCCCAATCCCTGCTTCATCAAATGGAGTCGTCAAGACAAACTAATATACAGTGCTCTCCTCGGAGCCATCTCGCAACCCCTTCAACCGCTTGTGTCTCGCACCACCACTGCATCACAGATCAGGACAAAGCTTACAACAACGTATGCAAATCCGAGTCGCGGTCATGTGAAGCAATTGTCTGCTCAAATCAAAAACTTCACCAAAGGTACCAAAACCATTGACGAATATATGCAAGGCATGTTAACTCGTCTGGATCAAGCTGCGATTCTTGGCAAATCCTATGATCATCAGGATCAGCTTGAATTTGTTCTTGCTGGCCTCTCGGACGACTACAAGATGGTGGTGGATCAGATCGAGGGAAAAGATACACCTCCAACGCTCACTGAAGTTCATGAGCGTCTACTTAACCATGAAGCCAAGCTTCTTGCGGACGCTGAGATCTCACACTCTTCTCCTTTTCCTATCTCTGCAAACGCCATTCTACAACGTCCCATCTACAACCGCAATAACAACCACACCAACAACACCAATCGGTACAACAATTCCAACAACACTCGCCGTAACAACAACAACAACAACAACAACACCACCACCACAAGCTGGTCGGCACAACCGTATCAAACCAACAATGATTCGCGAGCTCCGCGTCCCTATTTTGGAAAGTGCCAGTTCTGCAATACTCAAGGCCATAGGGCACGTCGATGTCCTCAGCTCCAGCATCTGCAATCATCTGCCCAACCGATGCCACCAACACCGTTCCGTCCTTGGCAACCACGTGCCAATCTCGTTGCCAACGCACCTTATACGGCGAACAATTGGCTTGTGGATTCTGGTGCAACGCATCATATAACATCTGATCTCCACAACCTTTCCCTTCATCAAGCTTATCACGGCGGAGATGATGTGTTACTCGCCGATGGTTCGAATCTCAACATCTCTCATACCGGTTCCACATCTCTTCCTTCACACATTCGACCTTTAACTTTGGATAACATCTTATGTGTTCCTGAGATAAAGAAGAATCTTATCTCCGTATATCGTCTTTGTAACACTAATGATGTTTCTGTCGAATTTTTCCCTGCCTCCTTTCAGGTGAAGGATCTCAGTACGGGGGTCCCGTTACTCCAAGGCAGGACCAAAGATCAGTGGTATGAGTGGCCGGTCTCAAGCTCTCAAGCAGTGGCATTATTATCCTCTTCAGGTCCAAAAACGAGTCTCTGCATGTGGCACTCACGATTGGGTCATCCATCTTTCTCTATTTTGAACAAAATTGTTTCTGCTTTTTCAATTCCTATCTCTTCTTTACAAAACACAACTTTATCTTGTTCCGACTGCCTTCTTAACAAAAGCCACAAGTTGCCTTTTAGCCATACTTCTATTGATTCTCATCGCCCTCTGTAATATGTTTACACGGATGTGTGGACATCACCGATTTTATCTCTTGAGAACTACAAATACTACATCATTTTTATCGATCATTTTACTCGTTATACGTGGCTATTTCCATTAAAGCAAAAATCTGATGTCCACAACACTTTAATTACTTTCAAATCTCTTGTTGAAAACCGTTTTTGTCAAACTCGGATTGGCACTCTCTTTTCCGATAATGGTGGTGAGTTTGTTGCTTTACGAGCTTTCTTATCATCCAGCGGAATCTCTCACCTTACTTCACCTCAACATACGCCATAGCACAACGGAGTATCTGAAAGAAAACATCGACATATAGTCGAAACTGGTCTCACACTCCTCTCGGTTGCATCAATTCCGAAGACGTATTGGCCATATGCGCTCGCTACAGTGGTATATCTGATCAATTGTATGCCAACACCGGTGCTGTCCATGTTTACACCATTCCAGAAACTGTTTCAACAACCAGCGAACTATGAAAACTTACGGATCTTTGGCTGCCTATGTTTTACGTGGTTACGGTCATACACCACGCATAAACTTGATGATCGATCTCTGCGATGTGCTTTTCTTGGGTATTCAACAACGCAGAGTGCGTATTATTGTCTACATATCCCCACTGGCCGTATATATACCTCTCGCCATGTCAGATTTGACGAGACGGCTTACCCTTTTCGTGATTCAACAAATCCGGCTATCACTGAAATTGAAAGTGATACCGTTGATCACGATCAGCCGCCTGTCACACCGGTTCCACTCACCAATCGTCACACGGCCACTCACAACGGACCCCCGAGCTCAGTCCTTCACTCCGATCAACCGCCATATTCGTCGACTTCAATTCTCCCCAACAACGACACACATGTATTACGTTCTCATCCTCCTCAATCTTCTTCTTCCCCCAACCTTTCTGAGCCCACTGCTCCAAATGATAATGGGCTGCCACCCACAGCCCAGCAAAGCCCAGCTTCCTCTGAGCCCACTGCTCCTCTTCACACTGAGTTACAAACCTCAACTCAGGCCCAGTCACCTACAAATCAACCTAATCTACACCAAACTAGTCGTACAAACCCCACTATACACCACCATTCCCAAATAACATCCCAAATCGCCGCTTCTGATGAACCACAAAACCAGAATATCCACAAAATGGAAACTCGAGCAAAGAATAACATCCAAAAACCAACAAAAAAAGTCTCCCTTGCTGTTTCAGGTCCGTCGTTCGACATCATCGAACCGAGAACGATTGCTCAAGCACTCAAAGATGCAAATTGGAGTCGTGCTGCGTCGACTGAATTCGATGCTCATACCGACAACCATACGTGGGATCTGGTTCCGTCTCATCCTCGTCAGAATCTTGTTGGATGTCGCTGGGTCTTCACGACAAAGTTTCACTCCAACGGTACTCTCAATCGATACAAAGCGCGCCTTGTTGCCAAAGGATATACACAACAATATGGATTGGATTATGCTGAAACCTTTAGTCCAGTGATCAAGACCACGACTATTCGCCTTGTTCTCAGTGTTGCCACCGCAAAATCATGGCCAATCAAACAACTTGACGTCAACAATGCTTTCCTCCAAGGCGACCTCACTGAAGAAATATACATGTCTCAACCGCCTGGTTTTGTTGACAAAGACAGGCCGTCGTTTGTTTGTCGACTTCGTAAGCCCATCTACGGTCTCAAACAAGCCCCCGGGCATGGTATATGTCTCTAAAACAACATCTTCTCGACAATGGTTTCACACCGTCACTTGCAGATACGTCACTATTTATCCACTCCCTTGGCAACACGATTACATATGTCCTAGTCTACGTCGATGACACTATCATCTCGGGTTTCTGAAGTTCTAGCAAGTTTTGCTACTCGTTTCTCCATCAAAGACCCAATAGACCTTCATTATTTTCTTGGTGATGAGGTCACTAAATCCGCTACCGGTCTCCATTTGATGCAACGCAAATACATAGCCGACCTCCTTGCCGAGCACATTATGACCGACGCAAAGGCAGTATCCACACCGCTCTCGCCTTTCCCAACTCTCAGTCTCAATTATGGTGCTCCTCTCACTGATGCTACTCAATACCGGTCACTTGTTGGGAGTCTTCAATACCTTGCGTTTACACGCCCTGATTTGGCTTACGCCGTCAATCGCCTATCACAATTTATGCATAGACCAAGCCAACACCACTGGGCAGCTGCAAAACGGGTCTTACGCTACCTTGCCGGGACACAAACTCATGGTATTCTTCTCCATCAAACTACCCCTCTCACTCTACACGCATTTTCCGATGCTGATTGGGCAGGTGATACGGACGATTTCGTCTCCACTAATGGTTATCTAATTTATATTCGTCGTAATCCCATTTCCTGGTCCTCGAAGAAACAGCGAGGTGTAGCCCGATCCTCAACAGAAACTGAGTATAGGGCCGTTGCTAATACAGCAGCTGAGATCCGATGGTTGTGTTCATTACTCAGTGAACTGCAGCTTCCACTCCCAGTTGCCCCCATTGTTTATTGTGATAATATTGGCGCCACATACTTGTGTGCAAACCCATACTTCCATTCCCGCATGAAGCATATTGCACTTTACTACCATTTCGTACGAAACCATATCCAGGGTGGTATGTTACGAGTCTCTCACATCTCCACCAATGCACAACTTACGGATATCCTAACTAAACCACTCCCACGATCACGTTTCCAACATGCTTGTTCCAAGATTGGAGTCTTCAAGAAACCTCCATCTTGAGGGGGCATATTAGCTAAATGTGTAAACTATATATTTAGGCATTTACTGTAATTAGATCTCTCCCTAATTTCTCTCCTACGATTGTATACATATATGTAAATCCCCCTTCTAATAAAATAAGATATTCAGTATTCAGAGAAGTGACAGGAAGTTGTGGTGATCAATAGGTCCTTCTTCTCTTGCTGTTTTGCATAATATCTCGCACCCTCCGGTGAAATTACTGTAACCCGAAACACTCTTATCCTCACCTCTAAACGCCTTTAATACCTAGCATCGATTGTCTTGGTTTAATCGTTTTGATGAGAAACCCACGCCTATACTTAATGAATGTAGAGAGGTAGTTGACCTGATTTTTGGATTTTGAACGTTTATATTTTGTATGACGGATACCGTGGACTAGTGTTACGGGAACTTCTAGTGATAATTTTCTATGCTAGATTGCGATTGATGTAGTTCGATGGTTATAGTTTAGAATGACGGTCTCTGAGATTTCTAGTTTCCGATGATTTTTGTTTGATCATTTCCAAGCTTGAGCTTTGTCTTGTTTGAGGATAAACAAGGTTTAAGTATGGGGTGTGATAACACCGTATTTTACCCGTTTTGCTATATATTATAGAACACTTTAATAAGTGTTCCACTTGGTTTTCTATGTTTTTATTACGAGTTTCGCATGTTTGAAGTTTTACGACTCTTTTCAGGTACCTCGGGATTAAAGAGTGCATTTCGGAGCAAAAGTACGTTTTTGGATAAACCCTAACCATCAAGAAGTCTTGCAATTAGATTGGGGACAATCCAATGGTTGGATCCTAAAATATACCTGAAGCACTAAATACTGATGAAGCTGCCCAAAGAAGCAGTCCATCGCGGGTCAAGGAGCCGGACCCACGACCAAGCACCATTCTGCCGCCCCTGGAGCCACTCCACCCACGGCCAGATCCTAGTTCGCCGCGGCCAGAAGCAACGGACCCGCGGCCAAGCCTAATTCCGCCCAAGATGATCCGTTTCTTCACCCAAGGCCAAAACCGTCTTTTCCCGTCAAACCCAAACATGTTGAAGACCTATAAATACTTGGTTTAGATAGAAATTCCGCAGAGACCCTTGGACAACCTTAGAAGACTAGTTTTGCTTTCATTCTTGTACTCTTGCATTGAGATTTTTGGGATTGGTGAGGAGGTTTCTCACCGAGCTTACTTGAACTCGTGAGGCCTCTTTCACCAATCTCATGTTTAATTTAATTATGTCTTTTTCCAGCATGTGCGAGTAGTTTATATTGTTGGGTTTAAAGGATTATCGAGGGGAATTCTATGTTCGATAAGGATTTCACTCGGTAAACCCTAGCCAATTTCTAGAGCTCTTCTTGTGGACAATTTTTAATGCATGAATTATCATGAACTAGAGGCTGATAGGGGGAGTTTAGAACCACGGAAGTGTTGCATGTAATCACCAGCAAAGTTTATTCACAAGGCGTGCGCGTCGTAAGATTTCGAAAGTATACTTACAGAGTGCCATAAACCTATGGACCCACTAGCATATCTCAATCTTACGCGCGGCCAGAGACGGAAGCTACTGGTCGAGTGAATAGATTGTAGGACGTAGGTTATACGAAAGTACACTACGTCATTATTCTGTCATGTTCGTAGAGTTATAATCTAGAAACACCGGTTACTAATGAGCTAGGGGCCGTTTTATTGAATCGAGCATACCCCGAGATATTCCTCTCGACCCAGCAACGTTTTAGGATAGTTACAACCGTCTCTAGTAGTGTAGTTTAGCAATAAAGTCCGTAGAATTAGTTTAGTTATTGATTTCATTAGGTTTATGTTAGTAGTCGATTTTCTTAGGTATTAGGGTAGTCTTAGTTTTTCTTAGGATAAGTTTAATTTCTCTTACCATTAGTTTAGTAGTTAAAATTCCCTTATTTAGAGTAGCCATCGATTTTCTTATATTAGATTAGTAGAAGTTTTATGTTTCTCGTTCTTTACAATTCTAGTTACAAAAACCCTATAAAATATATACGTTCTAGGTTTATTTACTATACAGTGTCTAAGGTCTCATAGAACAGCACCCTCTCCATGTGGATCGATACTTCAAGTACTATAACGCACATATGTGCACTTGCAGGCTTTAAGGTTTATAAATTTAATACCTGAAGTTTCGGAGACGAATCTGATACGCATCAGCCGTATATATATATATATATATATATATATACGTTCTTGCATCCTGACTTGGTTTTTTAGTGTAGTTCGTGGTTCTTCTCCGCTAATAGATTGACTGATTTTGTTTTTTTGATCGTGTAGGTGGATTTGATTCTAGATATATTTAATCGAGGTTTGCATGATTGCATCCATTACGCACTTTCAAGGTATACGTTTCGTGTGTATCACGTCTCCGAGTTTGATTGTTTTCCCGTTAGGCTAATAAAAAAAATCAGTCAATATTATCTGTCTTGATCCAATGATATTTTTTTTGTTGGTTCTGCTTTGTTTTAAAATAGATCGTTTGTGTTGTTCGTTGTTCTTCATTGCTAAACGGACTAATTTACGTTTTTTCGCACAGGTAGATTCGCTTCTCGATATATTTACTCGGCGTCTCCATCCTTTATGCTTTATCGGGGTATATATTCTGTGTGTTTCACGTTAGCGATCTTCTTTTTTTTTTAAAGGTTTTCTGCTGTTTTATGTTCTATGCATTTGTTTTTGTTGCTTTATGTTCATTTGTATTGTGTTAATGATCTACTTTTTTTTATGAACGGTTTTAGGTTAGATCATGTGGCTTTTCTTTTTTGTAGTTTTTAGGAATTGCTTTTGTTTTGATGTTTAGTAAAAGTTGAATTTATATATATATATATATGTATATATTTTTCTTATTTTTTGATACCGTTTGATATTTGTTTGCTATTTAGGTGGTGGTGTTTTTAGCTGGACTGTCTTGATCAATGATTGTTTAGTTTTACAGCTATGTCGAAGGATAACGTTTCTTTTTATATTTTGGTTCGTCTTTAATTTTGTGATTATCTTCGTTTATCGCACTAATGTTTTATATATTAACCGGGTTTGGTGCACTTTGCTTTTTTGCGGATAGAGAAAGTATTATGGCCAAATTTGGAATAGTCTTTCTGGCCAAATCGGGAATTAGCCGTTGCGGATAGAGAAAGTACTCTGGCCAAATCTGAATTCTATGTGCCATATAAAATTCTTCCTCTTGGCAGAGGTACAAACATATATGGAGTACTTATACGCAAATAATTAGGATTTAACCCGTGCTAATTATAGCGCGTGGTAATTTTTTTTAAAGAAATTATTTTGAAATTTAAGAAAATTTGCTTTTATTTGAATTTTATAATATGTCTAACTCATGATTATATATAGAGTTGTCAAACGGAATAATTTATCTATTTAACCCGTTTTGCAGTGGAATAAAATATTATTCGGACTAACTCGCAAAACCTATAATCTTAAAAACATAACTCTAATATGCACCGTTTAATGACTCTAGTTTTGTGGTTATTTAATGAACTTTTAAAAAAAAATCAATTTTTTGTCTCTAACTTTTTATAAATTTAGTAAAATATTTTTCAACTTTTATTTTGATATATATTTAAATAAAATATAATAAATTATAGTGAAAAATATAGCAAGATTTCGAATAGAATTTTTTCTTTGAATATATATGGATTGATTATTATTTAAAAATATATAATATGAAAAATAATTAAGAAACTAAATAGTAAATAACATCTTTAATGATAAATAAGTATTTTTCATATTCTCATCAGTAATTTTAAAAGATAATTTTATTCTTTCCTATTTCAATTGTATTTTATTATTTGTAATGGAATAATATGTAATAACTTACAAAACAAAGTTCATTTTCAAAAATGTCTTCTTAAATAATATTATAGAGATGATTATAGATAGAACTGTCCATCTGGACTAATATGTCTACTTAACCCGTTTTGCAATAAATTAAAATATTATTCGGGTTAACCCGCAAAAACTTATAATCTTGAAAACATAACTCTAATATGCACCGTTTAATGACTGTGATTTTTGCGGTCTTTCCACTAACTCTTAAAAAATCAATTTTCTCATGTCTAAATCTTTATAAAATTAGTAAAATATTTTATAATAATTAAAGTTAAAAATATTGCAAGATTTCAAATATATTTTTTCTTTGAATATGTATGGATTGATTATTATTTAATAATATCATAAAATTAAGAAACTAAATAGTAAATAACCTCTTTAATGTGAAATAAATACTTTTCATATTATCATCAATAATTTTTAAAAACAATTATATCATTTCCTATTTCAATTATTTTTGGTTATTTGTAATGGCATTTCATGTAATAACGTTTATTTTGGTTATTTGTAATGGTATTTCATGTAATAACTTACAAAATAAAGTTTATTTTCAAAAATATATTCTTAAATAATATTATAGTGATACGGATAGAGAAGCTTTATTGACGACCATGAAGATAGTCTTCGGATGCCATTCACTGCAACTAGGGAATATGACAGTGTGGTCTGGAGCCAATTTTACTCAAGAGAGATCTTTGATCTGGATGACAATCAAATTGAACAGGCAAGTTAAATTTGAATCACCAAAATCTCGAGACTGTTATATCATCATCAGTATGGATTTAATATGTTTCATGGGTTATTTTCTAATCAAGTTTGTCGAAGATTGGTTATATCTTAGCCATCGGGAAATTAATTGGCTTGAAGTTTATGGGATAAATTGATTTGAATCAGGCAATTGAATTTCGGTCTAGTCACCCGGTTATTGATGGTTATAGTCAACACAAAACACTGTCGTTTCAAGCTGAAGAAAGCTTGATTCTCTGAAGCTCGACGAAGAAGCTTCAGTCAGTTCCAGAATGTGAAGTCACGCGCCTCAAGATTCTTACAGGATGGGGTATGCGATTAAAGATCCGTTTGGGTGGTTAGTTGTAAGAGAGAGATTCAATTGTAATTTTCGGGTGAGAGAGAAACATAGTGAGAGTTTTCCGGTGAGTGAAATACTTGTGTTCTCTGTATTGTCTTCGGCGAGTTTCTGGTGGTGTTCACGACTGTTCTTAGTAGATTCCGAAGAAGTCCTCGGCCAGACGTAGGGTTGCGATTGAGTACATGAACTGGATAAATTTTGCCTTGTATTTTTTTTCCGAATCTTAGTTCGGAGATCAAGTTATAAATCGTGAGTCGAAATCGTTGTAATCGTGAGTAGTAGAAGAACGTGGCACATCTTTATGTTCGTTGTAATTGTCTAGATTTTTGTCTAAATCTTTATAAGATAAAGGCAAAGAAGAAGAGGAAAAAGAATACGAGAGAGAAGAAGGATACAAAAATCAAGATGAAGGTAATTCTTATGTCTAAGAACAAGAATAAGAAGATGATGAGGATTACGATTGTGATCTTGATGATATACATAAGAATAAGGGTTTATGATCTCTGAACCAGATTTGCTCTGTTCTTGATTTTCATCTTCACACTTTGGTTTACTCTACTTTTGGTTTTCTATGGTTTAGTTTATCTGTTACGTCTTTATTTGCCCAAAGATTTCTCTATTTTTCTAGAAATTTTCACCAAACAGAATTTGTTTTGCTCTACTCCACCATCGTATATGCGATCCACCATCTAATGGGTAAGGCAGAACCGAATTGTCACATTGAAAAGCTGATGAGGATCATTTCGGAAGAAAAAGAGAGGACTTTTGCTCATTTATACAAACGATTAGTTGCATAGCTTTACCGTTTACTATAGAAGTCTTTGTGAATATATGTAGAAGGTTTTGTCTAAGATCATTGTGGTTCAAGGGCAAAGACTGTCACATCGAACCTAAGATTTCTTGCCTTAGTTGGATATAGTATGGTACGTCCCTTTTATTTTCAACATCTAAACAATGCGAACGTATAAACTGAATATCCAATATTTTTATTTGATGCAACTGCATTGAATCCATCATTCTTTATCGTTTCTTTGTTTTGTGTTTAGGAGTTTTGAACTAATATCTCATTTATATTTATATTATATGGTTTTCACATTTATTCCGCCAAAAACGTGATTTCAAATTTTCCCACCAAAAACGTGATTCCGCATTTTTCCGCCAAAAATACGATTCTGCATTTTCTCGCCAAAAACGTGATTCTGCGTTTTCCTGCCAAAAACGTAATTTCACATTTTTCCGCCAAAAACGTGATTTCGCGTTTCTCCGCCAAAAAACGTGATTTCACATTTTTCTACAAAAAAACGCGATTATGCTTTTTCCTGCCAAAAATGCGATTCCGCGCTTTTCTGCCAAAAACGTGATTCCGCGTTTTCCCGCCAAAAAACGTGATTCCGTGTTTTTCGCCAAAAACGCGATTCCGTGTTTCCCGCCAAAATCGTGATTTCATATTTTCCTGCCAAAAACTTTATTCAGCGTTTTCCCGCCAAAAACGTGATTTCACATTTTTCCGCGAAAAACGAAATTCCGCGTTTTTCCGCTTAAAACGTGATTCCGCATTTTCTCGCCAAAAATGTAATTTCACATTTTCCGTCAAAGACATGGTTCGACGAATTCATTACCAATTCACGATAATTAAAGAAAATTTGTCGATTCATAATATAAATACATTATAATATTATTCACCATTTTTAATTTTTTCATTTTTCAAAATTATTAAAAATATTTACTTAAATAATTTTTTGTAATTTATGGGTCACCCATTTAACTCATGACCCATATAATTAAATGGGTGACCCATGATCCATCACTAATGGGTCATGGTGACCCATGACCCATTTACATATGATCTATTAGGTTCATGCGTCATGGGTGACCCATTTGACCTATTTTGATACCCCTAATTTTATGATGTCTATAATCGGTATAATATACATGTTAATTCAAATTCGTAAACTATAGACATTAGTACTATTTTTCTCATTTAAGCAGCTATTTTTTATATGATTTTTGATATAAAGAACATATAAATTTTTAATCAGTCAGTTATGTTATAAAATTAATTAGAAATTACAAAAACCTCACTTACATTCCTAACGGATAAAGATGTTAATTCAACGAGGAAAATCGATACTGTAAATCTTGAATATATGATGTAGAGTTTGTGTAACCAAATAAAGATGAAAGTAGAAATGATCGAGCATTTAATGGAGAAAATGAATCATTTTTGTATGGGACTTGGAGAAGATAAAATAGAACCAAAAAGAAAATTATGTGTGTGTGGATCTGTCACTATAGAAGTCTTTGTGAAAATCTGTAGAAGGTTTTGTCGAAGATCGTTGTGGTTCAAGGCCAAAGTCTGTCGCATCGAACCTAAGAATCCATGCCTTAGTTGGATATAGTATGGTACGTATCTAAACAATGCGAGCATAGAAATTGAATGTTCAAATTTTTGATTTGATGCAACTGTATTGAATGGATTATCCTTTATCGTTCTTTGTTGAGCTTTTAGAGACTTTGAACTAATATCTGATTTATATTTTATATTAATGGTTTTGTGATGTCTATAATTGGTGTAACATACATGTTAATTTTAATTCGTAAGTTAAAGACATTAGTACTATATATGCTCCTTATTTAAGTAGCTACTAGATTTTAATCTGCGCACCCGCGTGACATAAAGTTTTTTTGTAAACTAAAATTTGAAATATACAAAAGATGAAATCAGAAATAAGATCTAATTCAAACAATTGATTCAAATATGTTGAATTTGTAATTTTTCGGTTTTTAGTGAGAAAATAATTTTTTGCTGATTTGTTGTGCAAATACGTGTTTTGATGAGTATACCATATTTCTAATATGTGCTATGCGAAATCTAGATTTTAATTCGCGCTGTGTGCGGGCAATAATTTTTATACATTATTTTTTTGGTGAAATTTATATTGAATTAAAAAAATTATGTAGACCAAACACTAACAAAAATTGTTTGACTTAAATTTTAATGAATAATTTCATGATTATGTGATTTTGTAACCTTAAATGATAGCAACGTTTGCTATCTTACAAAAAAGTAAACTGTTATAAAAAGTTATATGATGTTACCATATGGTGGATATTAGTATAATAGGAGTGTGAGCTTGTTAAATATATAACGGTGTAATCGTAATTGTAAACTTTGTTATTATGTAAATTTAGCAACTAATTATTTTACTGTTTTATTAAAATAAAATTCACAAATTTTATATTTATGAGTGTTAAAATGGGCTAATCCGTCTTTTTAATCTGCCTCGAATCAACATGTTATATATCTTGCATGTTTTGACAAACCAACCCGCAAAGAACCGCAATTGTAAGAACATAATCCTAATCCGCCCTATCATATTACCGTATAATATAAATATTTGCTAATTTTGAATATTTACAATTTTATCAAGTTAAAATGTTTCTAATAATAATATGTATATCATTTGGTCTAATTATGGTTCAATTAAATAACTATATTAAACCAAATATAATGTTTATTTACATTTAATCTCTACAATCATGAATTAATGTTGATTTATTATATTTAAAATTTATATTTAAACTCTACAATCATAGATTAATGTTATTATATTTTAAATAATTTAATAAATTAAATAGAGATTAAATGTTGTTTATAAATATTATAATTATAGTTATCGACAAATTATAGCTTTATATGAATATTTTCTTGTTTGGATACAAAAAGTGTCTATGTTATAGTATATATATTTATTTACTTTTGATATAAAGGATGTAGAAATTTTTAATCAATAAGTTATGTTAAAAAAATTGATTAGGAATTACAAAAGCGCCACCTACATCTAGATGGGTAGAGATAATTAATTCATCGAGGATTATCGATATTGTAGGTCTTGAATATAAGATGTAGAGTTTATCGATAGTGTTTGATGGAGAAAATAAACAACATTGAAGTTAAACTACGTTTGTCGGACCAAAATCTGAAAATAGCCGACTATATATTAAAAAAAAAGAATATATAGTTTTTTTTTTAAAATGACAGAGTATTTAGAGAAACAAATATTTCTCTAGGAGAAAATGGCAACGACCCACAAAACATATCAATGTATGATCAAAAAAATTCATGGATATTGAATTTGACAATACCAAACTGGTTCCAAACCATGTTTAAAATGTTTGAGGAAAGGTACAGAAGGTACAATGAAACAATGGTTGAAACGATGAAGATTTTATACGGTGAAGAAATATGTGATTGATATGAAGAAGAAGAAGAAGAAGAGATGGTGATGATGTTTGAAGGTAAACTAAGAGATCAAAAGAGAGAAATAGAAGTTGAAAGAGAAATAGAAGTTGAAGGAGACAAGACTAAACCTATCTATTGTGGAATTTATATTTCATGAAAGTGAAACATAAGAAGAACATGCTGGAGATTCTCGAGGAATAACCAAGGGAGACCTAAATGAGAGAGAGAGAGAGAGAGAGAGAGAGAGAGAGAGAGAGAGAGAGAGAGTAATGGAAACCGATAATGGAAGATTTTGATACAAAGTTGAATATTGCGAGGAAGAAAACGAAGATGAGAAAAGAAACATCGGAAGAATAAGAAGCCGGAGAATATAAAGATGTTGAAGAATGAGAGGGAACATGAAGATGACGAAGAAAATGAAGACAAACCTGAAGAAAAAAAAGAAGAAAAAGAAGCCAGAGAAGGCGAAGACAATAAAGAACAAGAAGAAGTCGAAGATGATGAATAAGAGAAAGACGACAAATACAAATGATGAAGAAGAAAAAGCGGAAGGAAATGACAAAGAAAAACCGGAAGAGTGAGAGAGAGAAAAAAAGGAATTCGGAGAAGACGAAGATGAAGATGAAGATGAAAAAGAATAAGGAAAAGACGACGAAGAAGAAACTGAAAGATACAGAAAACGAAGAAGACGATGAAGAAAAAGTCGGAAAAGACGAGGAAGGTGAAAAATACAAAGAAAAATAAAAACCATAAGTAGAATAAGAAGGCGGATGAGACCAAGACGTTGAAGAAGAAGAAGGATGAGAAAGGTAAGGATTTGGAGAAGAAGAATAAAACTGAGAGAAGAGGAAGAAGGAGTAGAAGTAGACGAAGGTGATAAAGAAGATGAAGAAGCCGAAGACGATGAACAAAAGAAATGGAGAATACACGGAAAAATATAAACCGAATTATAAAGAATAAGAAGAAGAAGATGAAGTAAAAGAAGTTGAGAATGAAGACATGTCAGAGAAAAATCGAAAGAATAATAAGCTAGAGAAGACGAAGACGATGAAAAAAGAAAACCGGAAGAGAAAGAAGAAGAATTGTTGTTGGAAGAAGACGAGGAATAACCGATTAGAAGAAGAATCACTTACGACAAAATGGAGAGAGAGTTCTGGCGAGGGAAAGATAAAAAAAAAGTTAGTTAGAGAGAGAGAACCGTTCGTAATTACAATGTGTGACTGAATGAAACATTATTTATTATTGCTTTATTTTTTATGAATAATATTGGTTGTTATTTCTTTTTTTTTCTTTTTCTTTTGGTTTGTCGAAAGTCTAACATTGTTGTTATATTTGTGTTCGTATTTTTATGAGTAACAAAGTTAATAACTTACTAATGTGAATAGTTTATGAAACCTATCTGTCCGCGCTATGCGGGCTAAACACCTACAGTTTCTTTGAAAGTTAAAGATATCTTTGTCTAACCTCGAATCTGAACCTTAGCTATAACAAACCATCCAACTAGGGTTGGGCGTTTTAACCGTACCTGATATCCGAACCCAAACCCGACCCGAAAAACCTGGTCTCGAACCCGATCCGAACTAGAAAAATACCCGAATGGGTCTTAGTGTCTAGGTACTTCGGGTTTCGGGTAATATTCGACCCAAACCAAAACCCGAACTAGTACCCAAACAAACCCGAAGCTAACTAAACCCATTAACCCCCTTTGTACCTAGCCTCGCCGGTTCTCCTCATTTTTTCGGGTTTTCTGGGTATTTCAAATACTTTCAGGTACTTTTGGGTAGTTTGGATAGTTTTTTTTTACTGGGGTTTTCGGGTAATTTGGATACTTTCGAGTATTTTCAGGTAGTTTGAGTACTGTTGGATAGTTTTTCTGGGTTTTTCGAATATTTTCATGTATTTGTGGGTATTTCGGGTAAACCGAATCCGAAAAACCCCAACCGAACCCGACCCGAAAATTATAAATACTCAAATGGGGCTTAAAC
Source organism: Eutrema japonicum (assembly GCA_030161315.1). Taxonomy (NCBI): domain Eukaryota; kingdom Viridiplantae; phylum Streptophyta; class Magnoliopsida; order Brassicales; family Brassicaceae; genus Eutrema; species Eutrema japonicum. The sequence goes on along the minus strand of BSQW01000014.1, from coordinate 46,019,281 downwards.
CTCTACACCCGAAAAACCGAAAATCCTGATCCAAACCCGAACGCCCAGACCTACATCCAACGATAGATTATTGTTTACTTTGGATAGGATGATTCATAAACCGAGAAACTCCAAACCAAAAAACAAAAACCAAAAACCAAAATCCGGATTGAACACCCATAGCTGCGATAATAATTGTCGTTTTGTGTGAAAAAAAAAAAAATCATTGAACTTCACATAGAGCAGAGAAACAAGTGTAGATATGCATACAAGGACAGAGGCAGATTCTGAAGCAATCATACATCTTGACACTTGGGAAGTCTTACAACAGAGAATGTCATATACTTTACATGAAGCATTCACTCGAAGGGAATGCACCATTTTACCACTAACATAAAATACAAACAAACAAACAAACACACAGTAGAGATCATAGTACAATTCCACAGATCAGTGTTTTTACTTTGTCCGGGTATCGATATATTTGGTCCCATATCACAAGTCGCTACAACAATCACCAGATAAATGAAGTCCAGGTGTCTGATCTTCGAAATAAACCACCTCAGGCAAGACATCTGCTGGAAGTAAAATAGGTTTTCAGGTAATGGAAAAAGTGATGACCTGGGAGTTAAAACAATGTGTGGTGCGGGAGTATTACAAGACAGTAGATTAGGGTCTGATCTTGTTGAAACGCCAGGCCCTTAAGATCTAATGAACCGGTGGGTAGAGATTCATTGACTAAAAGTGGAATTGACCCGTCACAGATACAGAGTCACGCCTACAGTTGGTATCCTTGGTGTTAAGGGAAAGACCTGAGAACTGAGAGTCGAGATCTTTGCTAGTAGCACGTCCGTGACTTGCTGATGGTTGATGAGTTTCTTGTTGTTGCTGATACAGAGCTCGCAGTCTTCCAATCTCCTTTTCCAACACCTCCTGTTCCACTGGATAATAGAGAACTCATGAGTTGTAGTACTACTTTGCTACAAAATTGAATTGTCCTTTCCGAGTCAGTTTAAACAATTTGTGAGATGGTTGCTATTGTATGGCTAACACAACTATATGAATAGTAACTTTAACAAATTTGAGAAGAGTACCGCTAATTTGCGGGTAGCTGTCAGTTAGGTAATGTTCAATCTTGATAACTAGCTATTACTTACAAATTCATACTTCGGATTAGAGTTTGGACTAAAAGAATAATTTTTGGGTGGGTGGGAGAAACTTACATTGTTTGATCAGCTTCTCCTGAGCTATACTTTCGAGGCGGTGCTTAAGAGCTTTATTTTCCATACTCAGAATAAGATTACGCTGGTTGAGGAAATCAAGCTCAGCTGAAACTTTGGAGCCTTCTGCCTATCGATACCAATGAAACCCATACTTCAGTGCTCCCGAAATTGTAACTCACTTTTTCAAATAATGTTTTTATTAGCCTTACCTGCAATGCTTGTACATTCCTTTCTAGCTCAGATATGTACTGGAGCTTACGCACCCGTGATCGTTGTGCAAATTGCCTGCAAAAAGCAGCAACTAACCATGTTATGATAATGGAAAACAAAGTCAATATCAATAACCATTCCATCAGTATCACCTTATCTCTCACTACTTGACATACAATGAAGCTATTCAAAGATGTAAATTCTCCTCAAGTCAATAAGACCAAGAGATCATATCATAAAGAGTCAAAAAGCCAATGGGGTCATTCACCATTGATGATAATAAGGTGAAATGGCATGAATATCTTCAATTGTAAATGGCTTTAGATAGGTAAATCAATCAAGAACGAGTAGAGAGATCACATACTGTTTGGCTCGTCTAGTATTGTCAGCCTCATAAGTCACAGGCTGAGGACTGGAGTTTTTTTCCTCAGAAGAAAACTTTTTTGGGTCGTGAGAAAGAGTTTTGGCGTAGTTCTTTGTTTCTGGTATTACTGTTGCTTCTTGAGACATATACGATGATCCCATGTGTTTTCCGCCAACACTCTCTCGAGTGAAAGGCAGCCAAGAAGAGCGAGCCCCAGATGCCAGCAAAAAATCCCGCTGTCGATTCGTCTGTTTTAGAAAATTAGCATCAGGGTAGAAGGCCGCGTCCTGAGCATTTTTATTCCAATCAAGCTCCTGAATTCCTCTTTGATTGAAAGAAGTCGTATTCCTATAACTGAAATCATTTTGGAGAGTCAAGCTTATGTTTTTAGCATTAGCCACGTCTAGATATGCGTAAGAGTCACTTGATGAACGCCGATGACCACATTTTCGAACAGGGTTCTCTGGCTCATTGAGGAGATCATCAAGCCAAAAGGGAGGCTCTTCTACCAAATCGCTCTCAGAGGAAGTCCGCTGGTGGTGCGTTTTCTCTTCACTAAGCTTCTGACCGTGCCTTGAACCAATCGAACCACTGGGAATATACTCGGAATATGGTGCTGATACGCTAGGAAACGGAATCTTTGGAGGGAGCAAAGCATTTTTTCCTGGGTACATCAAGTCTTTAACACTCTGTGATCCCTTGGAGTTAGCCATTGCCACCCTTGCCTGCCAAACTAACAGTAGATTTTATCCACTGATTCGCAAGAACATCTCGTTTTTGTAAAACACCATAAAAACAAGCCTCTTTAAAATCATTCTCTCCGAGCCATTAAAATCATTCGAAATGCATACAACCAAAGATGGATCTGACTATCAAAACCATTGCATCAACCCACAAAGCAGGCCTTTTTAAGCTTGCCCTGAGAACCCAGTACCAGAAATAGAACAAAGATTACAAAAAAAAGGCTCATAAATTAAGCAAAAAAATGCATGCTAATCCATCAAGCATAGATCAATGCAACAATTCTTAAAACCGCATTATGTTTAATGTATTCTCTCAAAATGTTTATAAAAAATTCGATTTCTTCTTTTGGAAATAAAATGCACATCACTATCGCAGACCCATTCAGAACAGACCAGACCAGCTCATCAAGTTGGTTTCTCATTAAGCTAGATTCAACATATACACTTTGTCTTAGACTCATGAAAAAAGTGATTACATCGACTAATAAATTTCTCATCTCGGCTAAAGAAGCTTCTTAATTACTTAATTTTAATCAATAACCATCTTCTTCTACCCGCATTTCCCAGCAGCCAAACATTGAACAAACCAATCAATCATACGCAGAAATGAAAAATCGAGAATACATAAATAGTAATTAAAAACCCGAAATTATGATGATAAACAGATGCAGATTCGTCTTCCTTGTTGTCAGTTTCCGATAATTGATTCTATTTCAAACTCAAAGAAGAAGAAAAACTAACCAGTCGGAGAATTCGAGGATTGAGATTGGATCCGAATCGAAGAAAAATCAGAAAAAAACAAGTTGGAAAGGATGATTCCACCGCCGTTCCGTCAACCGGAGATCTTTCCTTTTTAGGAATCTCTGAAACTCGTTTTGCCTCTCTGTCTTATCGTTGAAGGAGATTGAAGGAGAAGAATCAATCGACTCCGAGGAGAGAGATTTACAAAGGCTTCTCTTTTGACTTAGGCCTTTTTATTTGTTTTTTAAAAGCCCTTTTGTCCTAGGCCTTTTTTTCCCTTACTTTTCGTATTTAAAACTCGATAGTTCATAATACTATATATATTTTAAAATAATAATTAATACATATATATTCAAAGAAAAAAAATTATTCGAAATCCGATTATATTTTTCACTATAATTTATTATATTTTATTTAAATATATATTAAAACAAAATTTGAAAATATTTTATTAAATTTATAAAAAGTTAGACACAACAAAACTATTTTTTTTTTAAGAGTTCGTACACTAACCACAAAAACCAGAGTCATTTAACAGTATATATTAGAGTTATATTTTCAAGACTATAGATTTTAACCGATTAGCCCGAATAATATTATTGTCCACTACAAAATGGGTTAAATAGATAAATTATTACGAATTGACAGTTTGATCTATAATCATTAGTTAGTCATATTATAAAATTTAGATAAAACCAATTTTTCTTAAATTTCAAAATAATTAAAAAAAAAAAACCCGTTTACCAATTGTCGGAATCGTAGATTTCTCGTGATAGATTAAGTATGGTCACACCTGTATTGTAATGGGTTTGTGCCAGGTTACAAGATTTGGTATTATCATGGAGAAAATGATACAATGGTGGATTATGATAGTACTAGTGAACAGTGCATTGGGGATAGCGCTAGCTTAGAATAACCTGCAATTATGGAAATAGAAAATATAGGTCATGTTCAGATGATGGACGATGCATTTCGTGAAAGTATATCATCGGTTGTTGAGTATATATACATAAGAAGAACCTAACTTAGAAGCCCGGAGATTCTTTGATATGTTAGACGCTGCTAAGAATCCGTTATATGATGGGTGTAGAGGTGGACATTCCCCTTTATCAGATGCAACTAGGATGACGGGTATAAAGACGGATTACAATTTGAGTGAGGAGTGCGTCGATACAATCGCTGATTTAGTGAAAGACATTTTGGCAGAAGATAATCTTGCACATGCATCATACTATGAGATACATAAACTTGTTGTTGGTCTATGATTGCCGTATCAGATGATAGATGTATGCATCGACAAATGTATGCTCTACTGGAGAGAGGACGCAGACCGTTCGACATGACGTTTTTGTCGCAAACCTCGGTATAAAGAAACAAGTGGAAGAGTGTCAGTCCCATATAAACAGATGTGGTATTTGCCGTTAACAGAGATATTGAAGAGGTTATATCAATCAGAGCGCGCAACGGGAGCAATGAGATGGCATGCATAGCATACAACAGATGGAGAAATCGGTCATCCCTCAGATGCAAAAGCATGTAAACATTTTTAATCAATGTATTCCAGTTTTGTGTATGAGGCGAGGAACATATACATTGAATTATGTAACGATGGTTTCAACCCTTTTGGGAAGCATGACATACAATATTTTTTGCAGATAATCTTGTTCCTTAGCATTCTCGTTCCTGGACCAGAGCATCCGAAGAAATTACTTGATGTATTTTTGCAGCCATTGATTTATGAGCTGCGAATGTTATGTGAGCAAGGTGTTGTGGCGTTTGATGTTTCTTGTCAGCATAATTTTGTGATGCGGTCGGTACTTATGTGGACCATTAACTATTTTCCAGCATATGACATGTTATCCGGATAGACAACGCACTTAAGATTATCATGCCCTTAATGTCAAGATAACACAAATGCGTTCTAATTGAAGCACAAACGCAAAACGTCTTGGTTTGATTATCATAGGCGATTCCTACCAAGTGATCATCCTTATCGTCGGAGCACCACATTGTTTAGAAAGAACTGTCGACTATTTGATGGTCCACCTCCTGATTTAGATGGACAGTATTTGTTGACTCAGTTCAGAGATTTTGGTGCAGAAAGGACCGTTGATTGTGGTGGAAACGGGCATCATCCTGTTGATGGTTGTGGCAACGTACATAATTGGCACAAGATGAGTATTTTCTGGATTTGCCTTATTGGAAGGACCAACTTTTGAGGCATAATCTAGATGTCATGCACATTGAGAAGAATTTTTTCGACAACATTACAAACACCGTTCTCAATGTACAAGGGATGACGAAGGAAAATCTTAAGTCTATATTGGAATTGCCAGACATTTGTTCTCGTGAGGCTCACCCAAACGGTGAAAGACCGTGACGCGAAGGTCGGTGAGTTTCAGTCCGCACACGAAGAGGTGTAGTCCGCTCACAACTCAACCCGTCAGGAGCTCACCGATTTGCAGAAGACTATGAAGGCAGCTGTTAGGGGTGAGTTTAGCACTCCCCGGTTTGAATTAATATCAGCCCAACTATTAGCCTCAAGCCCATCAACGCCAACTTACGAAATAAAAGGAAGATCTCCTTTTATTTGATAAAGGCAAATCCCGAGAAAATAGGAAGTTATCCTTATCGACTCCGGAAAATAAGGATAATTGCCAATATCAATTCAAGAAGGAAAAGGAAAAGCAACCGACTTCAAGACTTATAAATAGGAGATCTCCTCATTCATTCTGAATCATCTTAAAATCCCTAAACACTCTTTGTAATTAGAACTATGACCGGCTTGATCCCTTTCAAGGGTACGTAGGCAACCCACCTCAGGTCCAGCTATGATTCTAATAAAAATAATTCTCCAAAACCCTAAACTGATTTTCACCAATCTACAATATGTGTGATTTTTGGGTTCAACAGCAGCCTTCCCCGATCTCTTTCCGAACTAAATTTTCTGTTTTTTTTTATCACTTTTTAATTAAGAATGTTTAATTATGAATTTTATGTTTAATTAAGAAAATTTAATATTTATAAATTATTTTAATTAATATAACTAACAAAATTTGATTTAATTAATTAATTATTATAAAAAATCTTTTAAAAAAACAAATTATAGATTGCCGTCGAAAATAGTCCGTCGAAAGAATATTCCGACAAAAATCTGTCAGAATATTCGTCGAAAACAAAGCCCGTCGGAAATATTTCTGACAACTTTCCGACACGTTGTTCCGATCAAACATCGGTTGGAAATCAGTCAGAAATACGACCGTCGGTAATCCGTCGGAAATATTCCAACCAGTTTCCGATGACTAAAATCCGTCGAAATTTTCCGACGGATTTTCGACCAAAATTAATTTCCAACGAGCTGTAAGCGACATACTTTTTCCCGTAGGAAAACACTTGTTTTCATGTAGTGTAAGAGTGGCTAGAGAGTTTAAGAATATCACTTTTGTAGGTGGCAATTCTTGTGTGTTTCCAATGTTTTTTTTTTTACCAGGAGGTTCTGGGCCGAGGCCCGTATATCTCCCAGGCCCGGGATCAGAACATTTTAAATGGTCCCGTCTCAAACGTCAATCGATCATGTGATCTCAAGGCTTCGCCCAAGGTACCTTTACCAATCGAGCTGGCTACACTTGGAGTGTTTCCAATGTTGAGCAGAAGAACCTCTATCTCTGCTAACAAGATGACTAAAGTGGGTTGCATCACCGCATAGAGTGACTTCGTAGAATCCCAGCTTCTCGATCTCCAATAATGCTAATCTTAACGCTTCAGCTTTTGTTTCTAAGGGAATTAATGTTGGTGATATTGCTTTTGATCCCCTGAGAATCTGTTTTCCTTCCTTGTTGTGGAGAGACCACCACCCTATACTTGCAGGTTGATTTGGGGATATACATGATCCATCGACAAAGCAACATAGAGTATTGGTATAATGGATTGCTTCATTTACATTGCAGGGTGAGTTTGTTCTTTGAATGCTTTGGACATTCTTGGCTAGAGTATGTCTATGATTTAGTCATGTATCACTTATAACCAGAGATTATAATTTGGTCCCACAACATATAACCAGAGGTTATAATCTGGGCAAATTGCCAAAAATGACCCATAATTTGATTCCAAATGCAAAAGTAGACCCCTTTTTCAATTTAAAGCAAAAGTAACTCAAAGGGGTAGAGAAATTACAATTACATCTCTTATGACCAAACAAAAAAATAGAAGTCTCAATTACGGTTATAACCTTGTGAAGTCTACTAAAGAATAGAGAAGTTTACTACATAGATTTCATCACAAAGTCTGCTATTTAATTAAATCTTATATTTAAATAAAAAATAAAATAAAAAATAATTTGATTAAAAATTTGTTTGCATAAACTAAATATAAAAAATTGTGATGTATATAAATTAAAATTTCATACAATTAAATCAAATTAAACCAACAAAGATAAATTAGGTTATAGTCTCATACATACTACTAATGAAAATGAATACATAATATATAGTTCATAACCATATGTTTAAACATGTGGTCATGTGTTGGTAGTTATTATTGTTTCATATTTATAAGTTTCATGAATTTTGAGTTATGTATTTGATTATGCATATAGGGTTAAAGTTTTGATTTAGGGTTTTGACTATTGAGTGCAAAATATTCGATTTAGGGTTTGGATTTAGCAGACTTCAAATGAAGTCTGCACCAATTTAGAGATTTCAAATGAAGTCTGCACCAATTTAGAGACTTCGGTGAAGTCTATTCATAGGCTAGGGTTGAGCAGACTTCGGATGAAGTCTATTTAGAGTTTAGGGTATAGGAGACTTCATATGAAGTCTGCTAAACCGAAAAGAATTAACCTAACCGAAATTTTACCCCATTAAATTAAGTTAATTAACCAAACCTAACCAGAAAAATAAACGTAAACGAATTGTTGATTTAGACTGACCCAAATTGGTTTGCACATAACCAAAATTGAACTAGTGCATTTTAACTTACCCATAAAAATTACCCACATATAAAATCGATTTTACAAGATACATACATTTGTTGTTGGTTAAAAAAAAAACCCTAGAAGCCGCCGCCAGATCTGAGTGGCGATTTCGAATTTCTTCGCAACCGTCGGAATCGCTTGCCGCTGCCGGATTTCTTGTGGTTTCCGGCAAACAGTAAGTTGCCGCCGATTTCGCTTGCCGCCGCTGGTTTAATTACAACAAGGGTAAAGTCCTCCGAATCTCTCTGCTTTGTTCGAAGTTCTTAGGGTATTGATTCGATTTTCAGTTATCATTTATCAGTTTGTTTTTGTTCGAAGTTCTTAGGGTACTGATAAAAAAAGATGTCTCATTTATCAGTTTGTTCAAGTTTCAATTTTTTTGTAAGTAAACCAGCGGCGGGTGAAGTCTGTTTCGATTTGTTCCAGATATCTAAATCTTTAGTTTTTCTTTTCTAGATCTGTTTGCTTTGTTCGAAGTTGTTAGGGTATTGATTCAATTTTCTCATTTGCTCATTTTTGTTCAGTGTATTTTCGGGTGAAGTCTGATTCGATTTGCTCGGTTTTGTTCAGTTTTGTAGACTGACTTCGTTTGTAGACTTTGTTTGCAGACTTCGTTTGCAGACTTCATTTGCAGACTTCTCCGTTTTCAGACTTCTTAGTTTTCAGACTTCTTTAATTTTTACTGATTTCTTATTCATATTTATTTAATGGCTGCAGACTTCACTTCCCATCATAAATGGATGAGCCAGAATTCCCATTACGGGTTTTCACAAAAGGTGATGAGCCCATTCCGGCTAAAAGTATAGGCTACTATAGCGGTGAGACAAAGTTGTTTGCTGCGGTAGCTGAAGCACTAGAAGAAGATGAATGGGAAGAGCTTATTAATTCACGGTTAGGTGTGTTTCTAAAGTTTAACCAACTGAATTTTGGTTGGGCATCCAGGCTAGTACATCATATGCTCAGTTTTCAGCTAGTTTGTAAGAGGAAATATGAGATTTGGAGTCTCATTGGTGTAAACCCATTGAGATTTTCATTGAATGAATATCTTACGGGACTGAACTGTGATTATATTGACAATCTGGAAAATCCTAAGGTAGACGTTACAGAGGAGATGGTAGAATTCTGGGAACAAATGGGAGTGGATTCTAAGATGGGTCCAAGTATTGATCATTTGGTGGTAGCGTGTAAGGTTTGTAGAACATGGTCTCGGGAGGATCGGGTTAGGTTGGGATATCTAGCCATCTATGCTGGTTTCATTGAAGCACAGAAAAGCTCAACATCCACACGGGTTAGTATGGCTAGACTAGTCATGGATCTAGATGTTTTTGAGAATTACCCGTGGGGAAGAGTTGCTTTTAAAAACTTGATAGGGTCGGTGAAGGAGAAAGATTTGAACAAGGCATATACCATTGAAGGGTTTGTACAAGTTCTCCAAATTTGGGTATATTATGCTCTCCCGGATTTTGCCGCTGTATTTGGAGAACCCATTCCAAATGACCCAACTCCACTGCTGCTGGCTTACAAAGGATCCAGAGGCAGAAAATATGTCAAAGATAATATGCTAAAACAGGTAATTTTCTATGTTTTTAAAAGTTAAGAAGTTCTGATCACGTTTTGTTTAAGTTCTGATCTAACTGTCTACGTTTTGTTTTCCGTAGAGCCGTGTAAACAGCTATGTTGTCAAGGAATTCGAGGAGATGTTCCCACTGTGGGACGATGATGAAGAAGATGTGAAGATTGAGAACATTGTGAAAGCAATGTGTGGACACTCTGGTCGTGTTCCCTGGAACTGGACTCGGAGTCATTGGCATGAGGCTGGTGTTAAGACCTCAAATAATGTGAAGTTAGAGAATACGGTGGAAAACAAAAGGAGCTTCGACTCGGAAGAAGAAAGTCAAAAGAGGTCTCGATCTTATGTGGATGAGGATAGGTCCATGGTTGCCACAATGAAAGCACACATGGACAACTGCTTCCTCGAGTTATCTACGAAGATGATGGTGGGGTTGAGTAATTGTGAAAATCAGATCAAGCTCCTTAGCAAGAAGGTAGAAGCTGTTGAGCGGACAATAGAGGCAGTGAAAGGTGGACCAATAGAGAACGTTGGTGATTATGAGCAGGTCAAATCCAATGCAAATCCAGTGGAGGGCAAAACCAGTAATGATGAGGAGGGCACCAACAATCCTGATATTGGGGTTAGTTTGAAACCCTCTCCCAAGAAAAAAAGGGCAGAAAAAATAATAAATAGACTCGTTTTCAAAACTTGTGGTTGCTTTTAAAACTTGTGGTTGCTTTCAAAACTTGTGGTTGCTTTGGTTGAACAGACTGGTTATTTTATTACAAAACTAATGGTTGCTTTGTTCAAACGTTGCTTTATGTTTGGTTTGCTCTTATGTAGATTCAAGTCTAGTTTGTTTTGATAAATATTTTTATGGTTCTTCGAAAAATGCAGAGTAATAGTGTTTACATGCAAAGTGAGAGTGTGAATGGTGGAAGAGAACCAAGTGTTGTGCTTCTTGAAAAAAAAACTTTGTGACATAGATTTTGACGCGCTTCAAAAAGAGAAACAACAGAAACAAACAAAAGCGGTCTTGATTTTGAAACGTGCAAAGAGTGACAGGCTTAGGAGGCTTGCGTCTTCACAGGTGCATCCTTTTCAAGGAAATAGCAATGTAAAGGAAATCATTCCAAATCCGAGAATACAAGGCCGTGGATATGATCAGTTTGATCCCGTTGATAAGCAAAAGGTGAAGGTGCTAGTTGATTGGTTGAAACTTGATCCTTAAGTCACCACTCTCTAAATGTTTATGTCTCTGTTTTAATATAATGGTAGGTATTATATTACTCAACCTAACACTTGCCGCATGTTTCTGTTTTACAGCCACTATCCAATAAGAAAACCTCTCTCTTCAATTGAGTGGTTTTGGATTCTACGAACTCCAGAGAAATGGCTTCGTGAGACGGTATAGACAGTTTTTCCTTTGGTTCTATGCAATTTGAATTAATTCAGACTGTTGCAGATTTCTTGAACAGACTTCTTGAACATATTTTTTAACATATGGCTTTGTAAACGCAGCACATGGATGATGGGATGAGTCTATTGAGGCTTCGATCCGTGAAGCATCCGGAATGGTTTAGGACTTCAAAAATTTGCTTTATTGATTCTTTTTTTTCCACGATGTGGACTACCAAGTACAAAAATTTTTTTGACTCTCTCCCGAATGCCGACGGATCAGGTAAATTGATACCTCCTGGGGCGTTGGATTACCATGTAGATGACTATCCTTCTTATTGCAAAACAAAGAAGGCATGGGGGCTGGAAGTGGATGATATATACTCGGTCTTACACGTAAAAAAAATCATTGGGTCGCTATGTGGATATCAATTCCGAAGAGACACATTGTTGTTTGGGACAGTTTAATTGTTCACACTAATGATCAAGAAATGAATGAGGCAGTGGAGCCTATTGCTGTCATGTTGCCTTATCTACTTCATGAGTAAGCTCTTGTGGAGGAAAAAGGCAAGTACCCATACGATGCATTCACACATGAGCGGATTAAAGGCTCAGGAGTACCCCAAAACAATCAAACTGGTGATTGTGGAGTGTATTGTTTGAAGTATATTGAATGCCATGCACTTGGAATGACATTTCCTTTGACCTTGTGTGATGCCAACATCAAAGCTATTAGGGAAAAGCTAGCGGCCGAGATATTTGATGAGACTAACATATGTGGCACGGAGAGATACGAGGAGAGTAGCGAGGATAAATTGTTGGACCTCTATGAGATGGTCCCCTAACTCTTGGATTCTTGCATATATTTTGTACTTGTAAGAAAAACTCATTGTTCTGAGGTAGTTGTTTTGTAATGACTAGGGTAGGAAGTTTTATCCCAAAAATGTTGCAACTATTGATAGGGTTGGAAGTTTTTGTAACCTATCAATGGAACTTGACAAAATTATGTAACATTTTTTTGAGGCAGTTGTTTTGTAATGACTAGGATTTAACATAATAATGCAGGTTCGGGCATCATAACATGTAAAAAACAAGTTCAGACTTCCAAAACAATTTCAAAGTGCTTAACAAATAAAAACAAGTTCAAACTTCCAAAACATACTTCCAACGCAGACTTCCAAAGCAGACTTCCACCGCAGACTTCCAACGCAGACTTCCAAACCAGACTTCCGAAGCAGACTTCCATCGCAGACTTCAAACGCAGACTTCCATCGCAGACTTCCAACGCTTCTAGTTATCGCCAATTTTCCATCCCTAAGTGAAAAAACACATAAGCTTATAATAAAAACACAAAAGTATAAAATAGACTTGATACAATTAACAAGATGATTTCAACTTACACAATTCGGTCGAGTATGGCCCGGATGTTTGCATTTTGAACAACTGTATTGCTTGTGAATCTTCTGTGGTTTGGTGCCTTTCATCCTTGAAATTTCTAGCCAAGATTGCCACATGGACTTCTTCTGTCTACCTGATTGACGTCGGACTTCTGGAGGAAGACATTGTACACTTTCAGGAGCTTCGAGGTGATCATTTTTGGGATAAATATTGTTCGAGTATGCCGCATACAAATAATCCTTTGTGTATGTCGGGCATACAAGCGTAGACACATGCATCTGAACCTCTAGTGCAGCTGCAATAACATGTGAGCAAGGTATTTTCTCAATATCAAACACACCACAAGCACACTTTCGATGTTCCAAATCAACAACACAATCTCGTGGTCCTCCCTTCACATTGAATCGCCAACCATCTATGTGTTCCACCAACATCTTATCCGCATAATGTTCACGAATCGCCAACAAATATTCAACTCCCCGACTATGGTGGGTTGTGAGACTCAAAACATCTTCTCGCCCTTTACAAAACCACATTCCTAACTTCTCTCGTATAAACTCCAAAAGGAATGATATGGGAAATCCTCGTGCAAGCTTAAGTGCGGCATTGATAGATTCTGCGATATTGCTCGTCTTTATGTTGTATATGTCTCCTGGGAAGTGAACTCGTGACCATAGCTTCACGTCTGCGTTCTCCAAGTACGTTGCAAGCTCGTGATTTATATGCCGTATCTCGTCCATGTATCGGTTAAAATCGTAAACCGTATACGCATACGCAACACGTTTTACCAAGTACATGAGATGTTTCCCCTTAAACTTCGTGACTATTTTTTGTTGTAGATGATAATAACATATCCCTCCTGTTGCCCAAGGGATATGTTATTATCATCTACAACAAAAAAATAGTCACGAAGTTTAAGGGGAAACATCTCATGTACTTGGTAAAACGTGTTGCGTATGCGTATACGGTTTACGATTTTAACCGATACATGGACGAGATACTTTGTATGAACTCTCACATACTTTGTATAACCGCCACTGAACATGTATGAACTCTCACATACTTTTTCACCCAAAATGTGTTTGATTCGTTCTTCACACCCGCTCTAAGCTTCCATTCGCATCCTTTCACACAACATTTAGCCACAAACAGAATTTTCGTAGACTTATATACTTTGAATGCGAATTTTAACATTACTGCCGTCAATCGCAACTCTGATACCAGCTCATCCTTGCTAGAAAAACTTGCTTTGACATAGATTTTGTCAGACCATGTCGTTTCGTATCTTCCTCCTTGACCACCCGAACCCGCTTTTACATCCTCATAATCAAACCACATATCATTTTCATCCTCACCTTTCACTTTTCCATACTGACTGTAATCCTCATCTTCTCCGTCCTCATCTTTCACTATCCCATCAATACGCATAACATCACCACCACTAGACCCATCCACATCTTCGTCCATACATTCTTCCAAATTTTCGTCTGCATCTTCATCACAATCTTCATCCACGTCGTCATTATTTTCAGTATCCATATTGAAACGACTCGATACACAAAGACGTACAACATGCATTCTACTTAACTCGATCAAACTCCGAACTTGTCTATTATTTGTGACGTGCATAGAAGGGGTATCCGGAGCCATTTTTTCCAAAATTGAATCTAGTAATGAATAAGTTAACTCTACCAACTCATTTTTCTTGTCCAGCATATAATCATCTTGACCATTTCAACGAGTTCACCATGTGTACAACCATCACTCAAAAAGAACATTCTCCCTCCTTTGCGATTATCCACCACAAAATGCCACGACGAGTCTTTCATCACCCATTCTCCATAAACAACAGGTAACTGAACCATTCTCTGTAAAAAAAAACATATATAAACCACATTAGTTATCGTAAATAAACGTAGACTTCACCCGAAGTCTGCACAATGAGCTAAAGGCCTAATCAAACAAGAAAATTGATTTTTCCATAATTGTAACACATAAACACGTCAAACTCATACATATGCAGCAACAACAACAAACATACATGTGAGACAAAAAAAAACTAAAACATTCATTACAAATGTGCTATAAATGCATTTTAAAAAAATATTAACCACACAGACTTCACACTGAAGTATGTTCCGTATAAAATAGCAGACTTCAGTGTAAAGTCTGCCCCATATATGAAAGTAGACTTCACACCGAAGTCTGCATTTAGGTTACTTTTGCAATTGACCATAAGTTTGAATTTTCAAGAGTAGACTTCAAGTGAAGTCTGCGGAGTAAACAGGTTAGTTTTGCAATTGACCAGAATTTGACAATAATTAGACATTTTCAAGCAGACTTCAGGTGAAGTCTACGAAATTTCACCTGAAGTCTACTCTAAAAACGAAGTCTACTAGAGGTTAGTTTTGCAATTGACTAAGTTTGACTTTAGTAAGTAGACTTCACATGAAGTTTGAAACGTGCAGACTTCATATGAAGTCTACGCTAGGTTAGTTTTGCGTTTGACCAAAATCTCGAATTAAATTATTGGAGACTTCGGATGAAGTCTACTCAATGAAGCAGACTTCACCCGAAGTCTACTAATTAATTGATTTTCCTGGTCAATATTTGAAATTTTTGTCAAACGCAAAACTAACCTCTCTAAAAAGTCAAAGTTTTGGTCAAATGCAAAACTGACCTAGAGTAGACTTCAGGTGAAGTCTGGTTTTAGCAGACTTCATGTGAAGTATGCTCTAAAAAAGTCAAAATTTTGGTCAAATGCAAAACTAACCTCACTTTTACGCAGACTTCTCCTGAAGTCTGCATGATTTTTTTTTTTTTCAAAGGAGAATTTGCAGACTTCGCGTGAAGTCTGCGTTTAAAAACTAAAAAAATGGTCAATTGCAAAACTAACCTATGCGTTGACTAGAAGACTTCATGTGAAGTCTACGATACAAATGAAGTCTGCTCTCGCGAAGCAGATCTGAAATTTAACGAAAATCAAGTGGGTAATTACCTAGATCCGGTTTGAGATCGTTTTTAGCTTCTTCAAGCGCCCAGAACTTCGAATTTTACCAATACGAAAGAAGATCAATCGTTTTTAATGCAAATATCACCGAAAATCACAAGATCAATGAATTTGCAATTCACAAGATAAATGAATTTGCAATTTTTAAAACGTAAATTAGAGAGTTTTTTTGGATGAAATTTGAGAGGAAATGGAAGATTATGAGGTTATGAGCTCACATATTGAGCATTTAGAGCTCGAAAATAGGTTGGGTAAGCATTTTAGAGCTTGAAATTGGTTGTTAATGGTGGTTGGGAAAATTGAAGAATATGGCATTTTCGTAAATAATTGATATGCCATGGATTATTGTGTTTTTTTACTATTTAAAAAATATATATATATATATATATATTAAGAGCATAATGGCATTTTCGTGAATAGGTGTGGTTGTGAAGGATATAATGGAGAGAAAGTGGTATTTGTTGAAAATGGAACAAAAAAGGTTATGTTTGCATTTGACCACAAATTGTGAATCATTTTTGCAAGTATCCCTTATAATCCATTATAGCCTTCTTATTATTTCAGGCATTGCTCAACTCTTGTTCTTGAACAATAAGTCGTTTCTCATCTTCCATATTCTCCACCCTATAAACGGGTAAAGATTAACGCCATTCCCATTTAAAGATATAAGAGTTCTTAAATGATCTTTAAGGAAGTTATTTAATAGACTGTCACCTGAGATATGGTGGACCGGTGCTAATTCCCAAAACTCTCTGCTTACTCGGCATTGGAACAATTGACGATTGACATTTTCCTCTTCTTCTCCACATAATAAGCATGAACCTTCCTGCTTGATTCCTCTCTTTATTAGACCGGCTGCAACAGGAAGGGAGTTATGGGAAACTCTCCACCAAAAGTGTTTAATTTTTGGTGACGCATTGATTTTCCAAATATTACGAAATAGAGAATTATTTTGGGCATGATTAGAAGAAATATGACTTATACGTAAAAGGTTGTAACCTGATTTAGCTGAGTAACATCCATCTTTGGTATAAGCCCAAGAAATGCAGTCAACATATTAAGCTTTGTCTCATCCCATTCTGAGGAATTATGAATTAAAATATCTTTAACTCTTAGATCCAAGTGAGAGTTAAACCCTGGCCCATGAGCCGGTCTAGGTGGATCAGCGGGAAGCTAGCTATCTTTCCAGACTCTTATCTCGGTTCCATCACCAACAATCCAATTTAGACCTCTTGACAGAAGCTTGTTTCCTTGCAAAATGATTTTCCATGCATGACTCGATCTCCATTTGTCTCCAGCTTCCAAAAAAACTTACTTTAGGGAAGTATTTTGCCTTAAAAACATTTGCTAAGAGAGAGAGTCTGGATTCTGGATGATTCTCCAACTCTGCTTAGCTATGAGGGCTATGTTGAAATCCCTTATTCCAAATACTCACATTCCATATTCTTTGAATATGTAACTTTGTCCCACGTAATCCAGGAGATTTTGTGTTTACTT
Organism: Eutrema japonicum; assembly: GCA_030161315.1. Classification (NCBI taxonomy): domain Eukaryota; kingdom Viridiplantae; phylum Streptophyta; class Magnoliopsida; order Brassicales; family Brassicaceae; genus Eutrema; species Eutrema japonicum. The sequence continues at coordinate 46,002,194 of BSQW01000014.1, read as the reverse complement.
TTATCGATGGACCACCGGAATCTGCTAACCGCGCTTTGTAATTTGTTTTATGATCTTCTTCGGGATTCGAAAGCATGACATGCTGTAAGGTGGAAGAACTGTGACCACTGCTTTAATCAAAGTCTCTTTACCTGCAGGAGAAAAAAAATTAGAGTACTAGCTTTCCAATTTTTACATAAATATTTGTGTCAGAAAAGAGAAAGAGTCCATCTTATTTCGAACAATAGGCTCAGGAAGTCCCAGATATTTGCCAAACTCTCTTGCCTTAGTAAATTTCATTGTGCTCTTGATGTAATTTATAGTATCAAATGAGAGACCCTTACTGAAAGTTATGGCAGATTTGCTGAAATTGATTTGTTGTCCTGAGGCTTACTCATATTTCTTTAGTATCCGGAGAAGATTATGGCATTCCTATTTTCTTGCTTTGCAGAAGATTAGAGAATCATGCAAAAAACATATGTGAGATGGCTGTGCCATTTCTACTAGCTTCTTGATAATCCCTCTGTAAAAAATAAATATATATAAGTAAGGTGAAATAGGATCACCTTGGCGAATTCCTCTTTTCGGGATGATCTTTCCAACATGATAACCATTGACTAGAACCAACTAAGTGACTGTAGTAATACACTTTCTGATCCATCCACACCATTTTCTGCAAAACCCAATTTTCTCATAACTTCATTAATAACATCCCATTCTACTTTATCAAAAGCTTTGCTTATATCCAGTTTGAGAGCCATGAAAGGCTGAGACATTTTCCTATTAAGAGAGTGCATGAGTTCATGGGCTATTAAGATGTTATCAGTGATAAGTCTTCACGGAATAAAAGTAGACTGGTTTTCTGAAATAAATTACTGCAGTCACCACTTTAATCCTTCTGCTATAGAATTTTAGAGAAATTTTATAAGCAACATTGCATAGACTAATTGGTATGTAGTCCTTTACTTCACTAGGAGATTCATTCTTAGGAATTAAGCAAATGTGTGTATGATTAATACTTGCATCTAGATGATCTTGTTCAAAGAAGCATTGGACGAAGTTGAACATACCTTTGCCAATTGAAGCCCAATGATCCTTGTAGAAACCCACAGTGAAGCCATATGGACCTGGTGACTTGTCTGAACCCATTTTCTGAAGTGCCTGATATACTTCTGATTCTGTAACAAGCTTAGTAACCACTGCATTCATTTCATCAGTGACCTTTTGTTGAATATTGTCCAGAATGTAATCAGAGCTTCTGCTACAATAGAAGAGAAGAGTTCATCAAAAAAGGTCGATAATAACTCTATGAACATCTTTCTCTTTGAACCAGGTTTTGTCCTTATTATATATATATATATATATGTGATCCTGTTAAAACTATGTCTTTGCTTTGATTTACCATGAAATTACCTGGTCTTTTTGTCTCATGCTTGATGCCAAAGGATTCTACTTTTTGTACGCCAATACTCTTCTTCTAACATGTATTCTTTGGCTAACTGTGATTTTATAGCTCTAATATAATTAAAATCAAGGTCACGAGATTCATACGCTTGGTGAAGTTGATTATGAAGCTCTCGGATCCTTTTTTGAGAATTGTTGTAATGTGCTGATTTCCACTGGGACAGACTTTGTCTAAATTTGCTCAAAGCTTTACTGAAATCTGATCCCAGTCGATCTTTATATACACTTACATATGTCCTAACACGATAAAACCGAATATAAGAGAATACAACAAATATGTAAATATACTATCAAAATGGAAATACTTCCGTATTGTTGAAGATACGTTCTTGATGTCCACATATTTTTTAATACCCCTCCTCAAGTTGGAGCATGCAAGTTTCGAATGCCCAACTTAGAAAGAAAAATAGTGAATTCATTTCGTTCTAAAGCCTTCGTGAGAATGTACGCAAGCTAATCCTTAGATGACACGTGAGAAGTAGTAACAGTACCTCAGACTATCTCCTCACGAATGAAGTGACAATCTGATTATATGTGCTTCGTACGTTCATGTAGTACATGATTAGCACTGAGATGAATTGCAACTTGATTGTCACATAGAATAGTCATAGGAGCATCATGAGAAATGTCAAATGCTGAGAGCAAAGATTTGAGCCACTTCAGCTCACGTAGAACTTCAGTCAAGGTGCGATATTCAACATAAGATAGAGAAACAATGTCTTATTTCTTCGTTTTCCATGAGATCAGAGAAAAACCAAACTGAACAGTCCAACCCGTCACAGAACATCGTGTCAGAGGGCATCCTGACCAATCAGAATCACACAACCCTGTCAAATGAAAAGATGAATCAGCTCGTAGCAAAATGCCCTGTCCAATATTACCCTTAAGATAATGAACCAGATCTAACGCCGCCTCCCAATGTTCTGTTCTCGGCTGATACATAAATTGAGAAAGAAAATGTATGGAGTAGGCAAGATAACACCGAGTCGCGGAAAGATACACCAAACGGCCAACGAGTCGTCGATAAGAGGCTGGATTATCAAGAAGAGGTCCAGAAGCTAAGGCAAGACGCTGCTTCCAATCGATCGGAAAACCAGCAAACCAACCTCCGTCAAAATATTGGTACTATACTTTCATTGGCACAAATAAAACCCCTCCTTACTCCGTGCCACTTCAAGGCCCAAAAAATATTTAAGAAAACCGATATCTTTCATATGAAATCTTGTCGAGAGATAGGTCTTGAATGTACCAATAAAAGATGGCGAATTACCCGAGATTATCAAGTCATCAACATTCACAAGAACACACAGAACTAACCCTTCCTTAAAGAAGACAAAAAGAGAATAGTCTGTATGTGTGTTCACAAAGCCGAAATCAAGAAGTGCAGATGCAAGTTTGGCAAACCAACACCGAGGTGCCTGTTTCAAGCCATAGATCGATTTTCGTAGTCGACATACCCGAATATCTGAATCCAATCGAAAACAAGGAGGAAATTTCATATAATATAGGCATGGGCACAAAAACCGGACCCACAAAACTGGACCCAAACCGACCCAAAAAATAAGCTTCGGGTCGGATTCGGTTTATGTGCAAAAGAGTGAATGGTTCCTGTATAAAATTAATTTGGTTCTCGGGTCGGTTTGGATATAACCCGAAACCCGATCGGATACCCAAAAAATTATAACATGTCATATTATGTATATATCGCATATACATATGCATATAAGATTTAGGCGGGTAAATTCGGGTTATTCGGGTTTAGACGGGTAAATCGGGTTATTCGGGTAAATTTCATACATAAACCGAATCGAAAGTCTTGTTGTCAATTTCAAATCCTACCCGAACCGACCCAGACATTATTTTTGGTTCCATAACGGGTTTCAATAAAAATTCTAGAACCAACTCCGAACACGACAAGACTCGAACCGAACCCGACCAAAATTTTCTCGGGTCCTATACGCTACAAAGCAAGACTTGTTGCATTTGGGAACAAGCAGGTTGAAGGAATCGATTATGATGAGACTTTTGCTCTTGTTGCAATAATGACTACGGTTCGGAAATTTCTCGATATTGCTGCGAAAAAGGATTATGAAGTTCATCAAATGGACGTTAACAATGCATTTCTCCATGGTGAAAATTAAGTCAAGTTAAGATCAAGTTAAATAGAGCTAGTATATTCCATCTTCTAGAATCTCTATAGTTCATATTCCTCTAGGATATTCGCGTCACAAGTACTCTTGCTACCTCCTAGTCTAGAACTAAATCATGAAAGAGTTGATACAAGGAATAGCGTAGAATCACATTGGTCGAATTTCATCATAGATTTTTGTCCTTTCTCCCTAAAAACCATGTTTCAATTTGAAGAAAACACGAAAATGCAAAGACTCATGAAAGAAAAGTGGTTAGTAAGGGATGAAATCCTCCTCCATGCTTAAATCACAATGTCCCATTGTGAAACAAATCGGGACATGATGGAAAAGAATTTAGAAAACTTGTATGGAGGTGGTTGGATGGGGTGGTGCTGGTGCTGGTGGCGATATGTGTTTGTATGGCCAGATTATGAAGTTTTTTTTTATTGGCATAAAAAAAATATTCAATCAACTTCTCTGTCTCTATCCATCCCTCAAGGTATAGTTCTATATGTCTCTGTAAAATTCAGTGCTCATGTTCATTTTTTTACTGCAAATGAATAAATAAAAGCCACGCTCGACACACTTTATGACAATAAAATGTTGGCATTTTGTTGTGTGTGTTTGAATGAAAAATCAGTGTAGGATCAATTTCTTGACTACAAATGAACAAACGAAAATGTTACGACGTTGTCTTTTATCTTCTAATGGGAAAATCTATATATTCTTGTTCATATAACACCATACCAAACATGAAAAAAAAAACTATCACCCTTTTACGATCAAATTAATCTGACATAATTTTATATTTACCGTCGGCATCATAGATGACTTATCGCTTAATATGAAAATGTTTCTATTATTGTGATTTCATATTTTGAATCAAGGAATATATATAATATTATGTGAGCTCTTGTAGACCTCACTTATTGCTTTAATGATGTTTAAATTATCTATCATAAGGAAATACTAATTCAATATCATAATGATTTTTTTTAACATATTTATTAACCACATCCAACTTACATATTTTCAACTAAACCAAAAGCAATTGGATAATGATGTTGGTTATGATCTTGAGATGTAGCAACAATTAGTATTCCACCATGTGCAATCTTAATATAAATTACATCAAATTATTATTTTTCTCATGGCTAAAAACATTTCAATGCAAGCTCTAAACACGATGAATAAAAAACTTAAACATGTGGTCAACATTCAGTTTCACACGTTTTTTTTTGTACTATGATTCATCTTCTCTAACATATACAAATAGGAGTGCAACATCTGATAATTCTCATCTAGATTACCTCAACATCATCGATAGCTTGTTTTTTCTCTCTCAAAAGTGGTAGAATATGAAACTTTCACATCAATTTTTCTTTATACCAAACTAATGAGGTTTTTTGGAGAGTGTGTTGAACTGACATGAATAATCTTCGTACAAAATAATTGCAATCAATTATAGTGTGATATCCCTTCTAATTTTGGAGAATAAACTTCAAATTTTGATGATAATTTTCAAGATCAATAAGAAGAATTCGGCCATGTTTTAAAAGGAAGGAGATGTTGATACACTGTATGAATTTATATGTGACATCATGCGTTGTTGATATAACTAAACTTTATCATCATTTCTTATAGAGAAAAAACCAAAACGAAACCATAATAGAAGAAAATTTAAAAGTAATGTGCAATAACGTTATTCCTTGCTAACTAGTCACTTTGGTTCAAATTCTTAGCACTAATAAACTACAATATACTATATAGTCCAATGGATTTGAACTAATAGTTTTCAAATAAATTCAATCCCAATTTTTTATTTGTTAATTGTAGTATGGGATAGAATTCCATTGCATGATGATAATAGTTTTTACCATTTTAATTGTTATGTCTGAACAAAATAAGCAATAAAGTGTTTTCTAAATTAGTTTACAAAAAAAAACAATATTATATAAATGTGTATAGCATGGAAAAATATTACAACTTATTTAATAAATAAATTAAATGATTAAAAGAATAACAATATATAACAAATTAATAATCTATAAGTACATACAACACATACATAAATGAACATAACTAAAAAAATATATTCAACATTACGTTATTTAACAAAAACAAATTATAAAATACGCGCGTAGCCCGGATACTCACCTAGTAACTAACAATAAGTAACATATATAATACATTATCTAGTATGAATTCGGGACAAGGTTATAGAATTAATTATACTAGATTACGCGTATGAAGAACACGCGGTTTGACCTAGGAAATGTTTTGCATAATAGTAATTTGGTTGTTTGGGTTTTGGAATTTCAAGTTGCATTCTTTCAAGCATTAAGACGACAGACTTTGTATTTGGTATGCCGTCTACATGCCATTGGACACACAATAACTCAATTTCTACATTATAAGCTTCCAAACAAATAAGATGTTGAAATTAGAGAAGGCAACTCCATGCAAGTAAAATGAAAATTTATCTTAGTATTGTAACAATGAAGTTATCAAAATAAAAAATTGAAAAGAAAATACCTTAATGTAAATCTGCAAATTTTCATTAAACTCAACTGACATTATATGGTTTTTGAAATTTAATTTTTAGAAGTGTTGACTAGTACAAACACTAATTGAAAACATCAAAAATATAGAAAGTACAACAAATATAAAAAAAAATTTCTTTTTTCTCTATGCCTTATAGACTTTTACATACATGGTAAACAATACATATCTCTACATTCTATTTCTTCCATTATAATTTTTTTTAATTTTCTTTTATTAAAAAACATAAAATTATATTTTGTTTAAATTGCCGTTTAAATTATCCATTAGAAAGAAATACTAGTTCAAAATCATATGATACTACTATTTCTAATATAATCATTAACCACATCCAACTTACATATTTTAACTAAACCAAAAGCAATGAGATAATAGTGTTGGTTATGATCTTGAGATGTAACACCAATTAATATTGCACCATGTGCAATCTTAATAAAAATTACATCAACAATGATCACTTTTCTCATGACTGAAAACCTTTCAATGCAAGCTCTAAACACGATGAATAAGTACTTAAACATGTGGTCAACTTTTTAACTCAATTGTAGACACTCATTTAGGCAATAAAATGTTCATACGGAGAGATATCATCATATTTACCTTTGACATTGATTGATGATTGCTCAGACCTTCTGATGATGACGGGTAGCCCTTCCAACTGGCCGACATTCTCTAGATCACTAGATATATTTTTTCTATTAAAACTCAATTTCTCTTCTTCTAAAAGTATTCATATTCCTCGATCTCTTTATTGTATGACTGATTTATTGCTTTGGAAGGTTAAAGTTGTTATTTTGTTTGTTTACTTTCGAATGTTCCATATTACATGTTGGACTTGAAACACCATATCTATAATCTATTTACATGGTTGACCACAATAAATTACTTTCCCAAATATTTGAAGAATCAATGACAATATTAGTATTCCTACATTATTATTTTTCATACATTTTCACAAATGCAATTGTTCAATTTTACTAACTTATCGTACATGTTCATATTCTAAAAAATTATATAAATTAATAATGTTGAAACTTTGTAATTTTATTAATTTATAGAAATATCAATTAATCAATAAATATTAATTTATAGGGAAAAATTGTTTCTAGTCCATAATCTTCTAAAAAAATCTTTCAAATGATGTTATATTAAAAAAATGAACACTAGAAAACTCTCGTGAAATTGATATACGCAAACTTGAAATTATGATTAATAATCTCGATTATCTCAATAATTTAGATGTTAATAGCATACTTTAATATCTATGTGAAAATAATAAATTTTCATAAAGTCAAAACATAGAAGAAAAGACAAGCTACTAATCTTAATATTGATTATGGAGTCAAAGATGATATTACAATATATTTGGAAGCAGTTACACATTAAAAATCAATTATAGAGTATAAAACTTTTCACAAGTTTTGGATGTTGATGAGAATACAGCACTAGAGACCATTTTTAGCATATTATCTAAGTTATGTATGCATAAATTTATATAATTGGTTATTTATGATATTATTGGAACCATATATTTACATAGTAATTCCTTAAATAAAATATTATCTTATCAAATTTTGCTAATTTGTACCATCTCAAAATCGGTAAAATAATTATTATTTTATTATGTTTGTTTATTTATCGAATAGTAGTTTATAGAGGTTTTGCTTTAATTGTTTTTAAATAGCTTGACATATATACTTGTAAAAATAGTCAACATTGAATATTGAATATATACAGACGAACAAAAATCTGAAATTATTTAATTCGTTTTTTCATTTTCGTTTGGGGTTACTATAATCTCAAGATCTACTGTGAAATTGTGTTTTGAATATTTGAAGTTAATATGCGTGGTTGAAATATGGGTATAAATAAAAAAAGTGTGGAAAATTTTCTATAATTAGATCATAATTAAGTAAAAAAAAAAATCATGAACCTTCAAGTTCATTTTTCATAGGTTATGAGCTGAATTTAAACCGAACTTCCTAACTTTAACCAAACCAAATCAAAATTACTTTAGTAAGAGAAGTTAAAGTTTTTCTAAAACTGAACCAACAAAAAATATACACAAAAAACTATTTACATAAGAAAACTATTGTAGCTCATAGATAGACATTATTTTCACGAAATAAGCAATTAAGTGTTGTCTAAATTAGTTTTAAGAAAAAATATATTGTCTAAATGTGTATAGCATGGAAAAAATATTACAACTTATTGAATAAATAAATTAAATTATTAAAAATCATAATATATAACAAATTAATAATCTATAAGAACATAAACCCCATACAAAATTAACATAATAACGACAATTATATTAAACATTAAGAACAAAAAAAAATTAAAAATCTGCGCGTAGCCTGGATACTTACCTAGTAACTAACAATAACTCACATATATAACACATTATCTAGTATTAATGTGTGACAAGATTATATAATTAAATGTACTATATTGCGCATGTTCACACGCGGTTTGACCTATGAATTGTTTTGAATAATAGTAATTTGGTTGTTTGTGTTTTGGAATTTTAAGTTGCATGTTGACGAGCATTAAGACGACAGACTTTGTACTTGGTATGTCGTCTACATGTCATTGGACACACAACAACCCTATCTCTACATTGTAAGCTTCCAAAAAAAAAGATGTTGAAATTAGAGAAAAAGACAACTCCCTACAAGTGAAATGAAATCGTCTCTTAGTATTGTAACAATAAAGTTATCAAAATAAAAAATGAAAATAAACTACCTTAATGTAGTCTGCAAATTTTCATTAAACTCAATTGACATTACATGGCTTTTGAAATTTAATTTTCAGAAGTGTTGACTAATACAAACACTAATTAAAAACGTCAAAAACATAGAAAGTACAACAAATATAAAAAAAAATTATGTTTGTTCTTTATGCCTTATAGACTTTTACATACATATTAAACAATGCATATCTCTACATTATATTCTTTCATTATTATGTTTTTAATTTTTTTTTACTAAAAAACATAAAATTATACTTTGTTTAAATTGCTTTAATGATGTTTAAATTATCCATTAGAAAGAAACTATAGGTCAAGATAATATGGTATTACTATTTCTAACATATTCATTAACCACATCCAATTTACATCTTTTAACTAAAACAAAAGCAATGAGATAATGGTGTTGGTTATGATCTTGAGATGTAACAACAATAAATAAAGACACTCATTTAGACAATAGAATGTTTCATGCATAGAGATATCATCATATTTACCTTTGACACAGATTGTTGATTACTCGGACCTTCTGATGATGATGGGTTGCCCTTTCAACTAGCCGACATTCTCTACATCACTGAATATATTTTTTTCCCTTAAAACTCATTTTCTCTTCTTCTAAAAGTATTCATATTCCTCGATCTTTTCATTGTATGGCTGATTTATTGTTTTGGAAGTTTAAAGTTGTAATTTTGTTTGCTTTATTTTGGAGGTTCTATACTATATGTTGAACTCGAAACACCATGCTTTTAATCTATTTACAAGGTTGACCACAATAAATTACTTTTTCAAATATTCAAAGAATCAATGACAATATTAGTATTCTCACTTTATTATTTTCCATACGTTTTTACAAATGCAATTGTTCAATTTTACTAAATTATCGTACATTTCCATATTCAGTAAAATTTATATAAATTAATAATGTTGAGACTTTGAAATTTTATTAATTTATAGAAATATCAAGTAATCAATAAAATATTAATTTATAGGGAGAAATTGTTTCTAGTCCATAACCTTCTAAAATTCCTTCAAGTGATGTTATATTAAATAGGATGGTAATAGCATACTTTAATATCTGTGTGAAAATGATAAATTTTCATAAAGTCAAAACTTAGAAGCATAAATAGGCTACTATTATTAATATTGATGATGAAGTCGAAGACGACATTACAATATATTTGGAAGCAGTTACACATTAAAAATCAATTATTGAGTCTAAAAATTTTCACAAGTTTTGGATGTTGATAAGAATACAACACTAGAGACCATTTTTAGTATATTATCTAAGTTATATATGCATAAATTTATATTATTATTTATTTATGATATTATTTGGAACCATATATTTACATAGTAATTCTTAAAAAAATTATTATCTTATCGAATTGTGCTAATTTGTACCATCTCAAAATCGATAAAATAATTATTATTTTATTATATTTGTTAATTTATTGAATAGTAGTTTCTAGAAGTTTTACTGTAATTGTTTTTAAATAGTTTGACATATATACTTGTAAAAATAGTCAATATTGAATATACAGACGAACAAAAATCTTAATATTTGGGTCAATTTGTACCATCTCAAAATTGGTAAAATAATTATTAGTTTATTATGTTTGTTAATTTATTGAATATAGTAAAAATTATATGGTTCCATATATATGATATTATTTGGAACCATATATGATATTACTGTAATTGATGGAAGAGCTATTGGAAATTGGTGAAAAAAAGATGGGTTTCGTCCCAACGAAATAGTTACCAGAGAATGAGCCGAAATTGACGACATCACTCTTATAAGAGATGGCGATTTTCTCATTCTTGCTAGAGATCCTTGATTAACACGCAAACTCTCTTTCGTTTTGGTTTTATTTAACCAAAAACACCTAATTTTGTTTTTTAAGATTTTTGTTCTGTCTGTATATATTTCAATTTTGACTATATATGCCAAGCTATTTAAAAACAATTACAGTAAAACCTCCATGTAAATATATGGTTCCAAATAACTTATTGAATATAGTCAAAATTGAAATATATACAGACAGAACAACAATCTTAAAAAACAAAATTAGGTGTTTTTGGTTAAATAAAACCAAAACGAAAGAGAGTTTGCGTGTTAATCAAGGATCTCTAGCAAGAATGAGAAAATCGCCATCTCTTATAAGAGTGATGTCGTCAATTTCGGCTCCTTCTCTCGTAACTACTTTCGTTGGGACGAAACCCATCTTTTTTTCACCAATTTCCAATAGCTCTTCCATAGAACTCGGCAACAATACCACTTTTCCACCAATTTCACCATTTTCCGGCGAACTAATCGTGACTCTCGCCGGATAATACGCACCTCCTCCTCCTCCTCCTCCTATTGGAACTGTTGGACTTCTTGTAGTTTCTCCTCCATCATCACCTAAAAGAAAGCAAAAGGCCAATTTCTTTCAAAATTAAAAAAAAATACACCCATTACATTTAGACTAGTAATGATCTTTGGAGTTAATTAGGGCTTAGGATTTCGAGGTTAGGGTTTAGTTTTGAGATGTTGTATAGGGCTTAGTTTTAGACTACTTTATTATTTTGACATATTTTGTTAATTTGTATAGAATATGACCTATTTTCCTAAGAATCTGTGGCTCTTGTGATGAGAAAATTTCTGAAATATGGTTACGTGATAAGAAATCAACCAATATTAGAGATCAAATGGAGAGAGTTGAAGCAATTTACCGGTATTTGCAGATGAAATAAATCCGAAGAGCGAGTTTCTGAAGTTACTGAGTTTCCGTCTCTGAGAAACCACAAGCTGGCCTCCCTCTTGGACAAGAGGAATCTCTCCTGAATGTGGCATTGTAGGCTCACTGCTATACTTCATCAATGGCTTTCCTGTAACAGGAATCTCAGGTGTTCCAGGGACACATTTCGGTTTCTTCTCGACGGGCCTGTGATTATGAAACAATGTTTTGATGTCTTCATGGCCTTGATGCTCGGCAAGACCTCGAGGTGTCCAACCGTAAGAATCTGGCATGTCCAAATCAGCACCTCGGTCTAGTAAGAACTTCACAATCTCCAGGTGTCCTTCTGAGACTGCTCTGTGTAAAGCTGTAGCTCCGTTGCCATCAGGGATTGTGACATCACCGCCGTATTTGATGATGTCTTTGAGTGCGTCTAAGCTGTTTTTCTCCACGGCTAAGCATGAGAAATAGCTCACTGAGTCTAAGCTTAATTTTGCCCCGTTTTCTGCTAGGAGTTTCGCAATTCCGCCATGTCTCCCTATGATTGCTTCCCACAAGGGCACATTACCTTCTGAATCTGTACGAATGTATGAGCCACCGATAAATTAGATTTACTTTCAGCACGGCTAACTACATGATCCTAACCTACTGAGACTTTTTTGACTACTTACCTCTAATGTTAGGATCTGCTCCATGTTCGAGAAGTAAAACGACGCAATAATGGCTTCCTCTTGATGCTGCTATATGCTGAGATATACAGAGAAACAAACATATAGAGTAAAGCAGTTTTGGTTTCGGCATTAAATGGAGGATGCTGGTATTTACAGAGGCATTTTGGGGCTTACCAGTGCAGTTCGACCGTTCTTATCCATCTCATTAGGGCTTGCGCCTCGTCTTAGTAACTGATGAAGCAATAAATCGTCTCCTCTGGCTGCAGCAAAACACAAGCTGAGAGGTAAATCCATTTTCCCTTGAGCCAACATGTGTTCTGTATCAGCCAAAATGCCTTTCATCACTGGATCTTCTGAGTCTTTTAAATGCTGAAGAAGGTTATTCATGATTATTGCTCCATCTCCTACGTTTGCCTGAACAAGGTTTAAGAGTGCCGTGCGGTTCAGACGAAGCAACTGAGTCAGTCGCTTGGTACGAACGGTAAACAGCTGCGGTCTGTAACATAGTACCCCAACTTCACCAAAGACATTTCCTCTCTGTGCTTCATTAACTACCTGTAAAGAAAACACAACCACCATTGCTGAATATGTTTCAGTTTCCAAATATTGCAATGATGTTAAAGAAGAACACAATCAGATCTTAAAATAGACTCAAATGGTGATTAGACTTGCCTGCTCCACTCCATTTACACGCGCGATTATTTCCTGCAGGATAAAGGAATGTGTCAGGAACACAATACAAGAAATCGATGCATATGTATCTTGTAAAACTAGAAAGCGTAACACTTACAACTGCTCCTGTCACCAATATGTAAAAGTCTGTTGGTGCTTCATTCTGCAGAATCACATCTTCTTTGGGAGGAAAATACTCTGCCTTCATTTCGGTGACCTATAAAATACAGTAAGGCAAGACACTTGAAGCCAATTTTTAACCTATATATGATTTAGATGACAATTGAGTTCCTGGAAAAACATACCAACTGGAAAAGAAGATCGTTGGATATCCCATGGAACAAGTAAATTTTGTCAACAACTTCGTAGAACAGATAATGCGATATGCTGGACCGAATAGCTTTGGGGAGGGAATCAATGATTTCTTGCTGCTGTAGGCCTTCCGAATCGGTTCTGTACCTCAAGCACAGATGAGCTACCATCTGATCTTGCAAGCGTACCGGTAGATTGTTCCTTTGACCAAACCCCGAGGCGGCTTGGATTGTATCTCTCTGAAACAATGCAACAAGACTCATGAAAAACTCTACTTATTGTTCAGAAACAATTCACAAAACATCTTTTATTAGTAGCGGTAAATAGAACTTACAAATTTTCTGGTGCGACTGGTCACATGAACAACCAAGTTGGTCATATTACCAATTATATATGCAGACAGTCCAAGATTAAAGACCATGTAGCAAAGAATGAAAGTCATCTCTCTTGAATTAACACCATGTATATCACCATAGCCTGTTGTGGAGAAAGTTGTTATGGACCAATACATTGCCGTGTTATACCGCACAGCAAGAGGAGACTGCTTCCAGTTTTCATCGGTTAATGCCATAAACGTCTTGGAAGGGTCCGGGTAATGTGCGGCAATAGAATATAGGAAACAGGCACCGCAATGAATCACAAAAAGAGTAACCTGCAATATTACCAAATCAATACTGTAAATTTGAAGCTAATAAAAACTGTTCATTAGTAGAGTGTGTAAGATCAAGTAGACATAGATACTAACAAGGAGAAGCTTCGTGCAGCGAACCCAGAAGTAGCTGTATCTCCTATCTTTCTCTAACCTGAACAGAAGAGCTCAATGTCATACTCACCATCGAGAATAATAAAACACATGTGTGTCCTAGCTATCCCTCGGAAAACCGTCAGTAAGGCCCATTCCATCGGAAATAGACTGATTTCATGTAGTGGCAGGTTTTACTTATATTTCTAAATATGGATTAATGACACACTACTCCAAACTCACCTGGCAAAACAATTGCTGACCCTCCGAAGACGCCATAGACGTAGCATACTGAAAATCCCATATCCTTGAATACTCTCATGTAACAAGCTACCGAAACTTTCGTAAGGAAATGTGGATACCACATCAAAAACAAGCCAAGTCGACCCGTATCTCCAAGCTATCCTCTTTGGATCATCGACGAGAAGGTACGTTGCCTTGTCCAAAAAGGCAACGAAAAATGTCAGGATTATATCGACAGCAAAAAATCCGTTCACGATGTTATCGAGAATACTCAGAGGTGCTCTTGGCTTTTGCAGGAACCCAAATTCAAAAGGCGACGCCCAAGCCGTGTAGAGCACCAAAAACACCAAAAAAGTCTCCCACGCTCTGAAAATCACACAATTACGCAGCTTTTGTGAGTGATACTATGGCAATATATAGCCAATAGATAAGTAGACACATTCACAAATTTCTTCCGAATATACATAATCAAGGCTAATCTTTAGAATTTAATTAGAGATTGTTAGATTATGGACTTCCAACTCAAAACCAATTGGTAATGAGTGGATTGGCTGATGTTGCTTATATATTACTTAACTCCTTCCGATGTAGGATCCTAACAGGCCCTTCGAGATGATGGTTCTTCTGTCCTATCTTGAACCGAATCTCAGTTTGGGATCAGCAATATACCTTATTCTACCAAATTACAATACGATACAAAACAAACCTAAGCAAACCAGGGATATTAACATTTAATCAAGTTTTCGACGAAGGCAAATCTATAACCCTAGTTTCGCGATGAACAAATAAATAAATAAACAAGAAGATTCGAACATAAAAGTTAGAGAAAATTGGGACCTGTAGCGAGGATCAAAGGGAGAGATGATGAAACGACGGAGAATGACGTCACGGGAAGAACGAGAGGTGGCTCCGAGAGACGGAAGAAGGCCTTTGCTAAGGCTGTATTGGCTCATTGTACCGTCTCGAGACAACTGGTCAGCCACGTCATCCTCTGCCTCCTTGGCTCTTCCTCCTCCTTCGCCGTCTTTCTCTCCCCAAAACCATACCTTCTTCTTCTTCTTATCCATTGAGATGATTTTTTTTCGAAATTCTGTTCACGTTAGATTATGATTTTGGTTGCTGCAAGAGAGGAGACGCACACCAAAAAAAGAAAGTTTTGATCTCTTCCGATTTTGCCGGTTTCTAATTTCCTCTTTTTCTATATTTGTTTCTCTTTTTCTTTTGGGCCTGAGCTCGGAACAGTTTTTCTTTCCCTCCTTTTTTCCTTTCCTTCTCGCCACAAAAATAGCAAGTAAATTAGGGTTTAATTGGTCTGATCAGCATAAAAGTTTTCAAAAATAACATATTTGTTTTCAAAAAAGCATTTTATCCTTCTCCATTAATGTTTGAAATGTAGAGGTATTCATAAGAGTTAACGGATCCAAATATGGAATTGGAAAAAAAGTTTAAAAATACACAAACTCTATAAATTTGGACTAAAAATATACTAACTATTTTGGCACTCATAAAAATACACAAATTCACGTTGGAATCCATTTAAATATTCTAACTTAAAAAATTCATAGGTTTACCACCGATTCCCTCGGCCTCGTTAGTCCGTGGAACGGATGTTAGAAAACGCCGTTTAAACTAAAAAAAAATAAGGTTTTCACTGTTGAAAAGATTACTGTTATCCTTGGCTTATTTTCCCTAAATACATTTATCCCCAAATTGAACTAACCCTAAATCAATTTCTATCTTTTCTCTTTGTCTTTCGACACAGGAAAATCAAAAATGGATCGAAGCCAAAATTCAGGTCAGATGCGAACTCATTCACCCAGAGCTTCATCGATGGTCCTTTTTGTCACTGCAGTAGAGCTACTGTTCTTTCATATCTTCAATACACATTTTCATTATCTCTGCATCAAGACTGAGATAGGAGATAGCCCACTACAAGAAAACATGATTTTGACGACTACATCAATAGTCGCCAAATAGTCGCTAAAACGTAGATTGCGACTAAATAACGACTAAACCATGTAATCGTCAAATCTTAGTCGCTAAAGTACGTAGTCATAAAGATAATCGTCAAATCTCGACTACTTGACAACTACACCACATGAACAGTGCAATAATCGTAAAGTAGTTGTAAGATTTTACTACCATTTACCGACTATTCTATGACTAATTTAACGACTATTTGGTAACTACTTGTACAAAAATAATTAAAAAATAATAATAATAATTAAAAAATATTTATTAAAATAATTAATTACAAAAAATGAAAAAAAAAGATCGATCGAAGATCTTCTTCTCCCTCGCCGCCGCCGCTTCGCATCCTCGCAAGCTCCTCCGGCCAGATCTGCTCCTCCGAGTGCCATGACGAGATGAGCTCCACCTCTTCACGAGCTCCTCCGGTCAGATCAAGCTCAGCCTGACTCGACTCCTCCTTCTCCTTCACGGAGCCGCTTCTAGTACCCGTCTCCTCCTTCTCCTTCTCCACCTTCGCCACCGCCGCCTACTCCACCTACTCACGGAGACTTGAACCGGCGCCTACTCACGGAGACTCGAACCAGCGCCTCTCGAAACACAACGAACCGCCGCCGTTGATCTCCTTCAAGCCTCTCCGCCGTCCTCGAGCAAAGTGGTGGAGAACGGACGAGATCTGTATAAAAAGAAGCAGATCTATAAGAGGATAACAAAAGAACCTAGATCGACAAACTGACGAGGAACCCAGAACATATTAAACGAGAAAATTTAATCACTTACCAACCACAAACAGATCGAAGGTTGAAATCCCTTACAATCGCCAAAAGAATCCCAAAAACCTCAAGTCTCATAGCTTAATAAGAAGCAAGAAGATTGCGATAACTTACGACGGCGAGGAAGGGTTGGGCGAAGGGATGATGGTGGTTGAAGAAATTTCGCCGGTGATTTGGGGAGAGAAGGGGATAAGAATTTTGTAAAAGGAAGGAAAAGTTGAAAATAAATTTTGTTTTTAATATATTGTTGGGTTTATCTTTATAATTTGGGACGAGATATAACATGTATAATTTGGGTTGAGTTTTGTTTGAATTTTGGCAAAATGTGAAGCGGGAAGCGAAAACAATTTTAGCGGCCAAATTATTTATAATATGTAGTTAGGTTGTCGCTATTTAGCAACATATTAGCGACCTTTTTTATGAAATTATGTCGGTAAGATGTCGTTAATTACGCCTCAAATTATTAAAATATGGTTAATATGTGGTTTATTAATGATGACAATATATTAGAATGAACATATACATTATAAGTCTTAGAGAATAATTAGTACATTTTGTGTAAATGTTGGAGTTAGGTAGATGATTATATCATATTAGATTATAATCTTAAAACAAAGTTCTAATAGACGAATTTGCTCAAAAACGTTGTAAAATGGATAGATGTTTACAATTTGAAGTTTAGGGTAAAGATTTGGGGTTTAGGGCCTCAATGTGTCGTTAGATTGAAATTTTTGTAAGTGTTATATTTTTGTATATTATTTGATGTTTATGTGTAATATATAGTTTACCATTTTTATATTCCCCTGAAATGTTTCCCCTCGGATTCACTTTTAGAACATTGAGCCACAACTGCTTCGGTTTCTTTGTGTATGGGTACGTAATATAACAAACTTGATCCGCTTGCGAGGCTGTTTGCAATATCAATATGTATATATAAGTTATACATATGTATATATATATATATATATATGATATCGACCGGTTAAAACACGGTATTTTACGACTGATTATCGACTACTGTGCGATCCGCCGAAATGGTCGCATATTAGTCGCTAAATTAGCGACTATTAGGTAACTATTATTTCGCGTCTGAAATGTAGTCGTAAATTAGTCGTAAAATAGCGACATGTCGTAAGAGTCGCATATTAGTCGCTAAATTAGCGACTATTAGGCGACTAAAATAGCGACCCGTCGTAAGAGTCGCATATTAGTCGCCAAAATAGTGACTACTGTAGCGACTATGTCATTTGGTCGTACAACAGCGACTCAATTACGACTAAATTGTATTAGTCGCCAAATAGTCAGAAATTAGTGGCTAATTAGTCGCAACTTTTAGCGACTAATTATTTAGTCGCCATTTGTAGTCGCAAAAACGCTGTTTTCTTGTAGTGGCCCTACATGATTCCATTTATGCGTGTGGACGCTTGTACCAAACTTGTTCCACATCACCGCCTCCTAAGGCATGCTTTTCACAAAATTCATGAAAGATACTACAAGTCATATAATCTGGATCAAGCACTAAGTCTTTCTTCACAGATCCTTCCTTTTATGTCCACTTAGAATCCTTCACATACATAAGTCCTCCATAATACAGATTCACTTTGATAGTGTCACTACATAATCGAAAAAAACTAATGTACTTAAAATCCCAAACCAAATCAAAGCAATTCGAAGCAAATATTGATTTTATCTAACCTAACTAAAGAATCAAAACAATCAACAACTTTAAAGACCACGACATCTAAATTTCGATTCCATACCTCATCTTCTCTGACTCTCGATTCTGTTTCGAGCCTTCAACATATGTGTTCCTTCTATAGAATGTCTATATCATTTCGTGGGGAGTTGGAATTCGAGAGACAAGGTCGATTTTGGGAATCGATTTTTGGAAAATCGATCAGGGCTCGTGTTTGGGGAAAATCGATTAGGGTTCTCTCTATTTTGATTTGGGGAAAAATCGATTAGGATTTCAATTTGGGGATAAATCGAATCTATTTGGGGAAAATAAACCAGGGCAATGAATGGTTTTTTCACCTCTGAAAACCCACGTTTTTTAGTCTAAACGGCGTTTTCTAACATTCGTTCGACGAATTAACGGGGCTGACGGAATTAGTGTTAAACCTACGAATTTTGAAAGTTGAAGTATTAAAATGGGTTCCAACGTGAGTTTGTGTATTTTTATGGGTGCCAAAATAGTTCTTGTATTTTTCGTCCAAATTTTATAGAGTTCGTGTATTTTTAAATTTTTTTCCTATGTAATTCGAATTCAATGGTTGGTTTGACTCGTGATTATCTATGAATGTTAGGTGACTAGTTGTAGGATGTTTCGACGGATATGATTTAACGTCAATAACTCTAACAAAATTAAATAATTTTTATGGCGAGTGTCATCTATATAGAGGAGAGTATATCTAGTGCAACAAAATGGTAATTGTGCTTTTACATCTAACAATCATTGCTCTTTGCTGTTTAGTTAGTGTAATTAATTCAGTTTCGTCTAATCCAAAATACGTTATTTGGATCAAGATTAAAGATGTAACTATCTACATCGGCATGTGAGTATGAATATTCAATACTCGAATATTTACATAAATATTATAGTTTCTACGAATCCAATATATTTTAAAGTTTTTTTTATAGATATAACCATGTATCATATGTTTTTAAACGAATTTTATTTTATTAATTACATATAGAAAACTGTCAAATACTAAATATATTAAATTATTATTAAAAACAATTTTGGTGAAATACTAAATTTTATTAAAAATTTTGCTATTGCCGAATTCTTTTTTAACTATTTTAATAAACAAAAATATATATGCTAACTAGGGCTGGGCATATAACCCGGACCCGCCGGTCCCGATCTGAAATATTGGATTCGGTTCGGTTTCGGTTTGTGTGGATAACTTAAACGGTTCTTGAGTAAATTTAATTTGGTTTTCGGGTCGGTTTGGGTATAACCCGAAATCCGATCAAGTACCCAAAAAATTACAAATATATAAGATTATGTATATATATATATATATTCGGGTTATTCATGTTATTTCGGGTTATTTGGGTATATTTTTTTCATAAACCGAACCGAAAGTCTTGTTTTATCGGGTACTTCGGGTTCAAAATCTACCCAAACCGACCCGAATTTATTTTTGGTTCCATACCGGATTTCATTTAAAATCCTAAAACCAACCCGAACCCGACAAAACCCGCACCGAATCGAATCAAAATTTTCTCGGGTTCTATTGGCTCCAACTTCGGATACCCAAAAATCGAGAAACCGATCCGAACCCGAACCATAGACCCTAATGCCCAGGACTAAGGCTAACCCACTGTACGAAAATTACGTTCAATTTCGAGCATTCATCTCATATATCCCTATTTCTCAAACCAAAATCTCCTATATCCCTAACTAATCTTCATATCCTCCTCATCTTTAATGAAATGTGTGAAGACGAAAATGCCCTTGCTCATTTTCAGAAAATATTAAAAAAAAAACAAAAACAAATTGAAAAAGAAAAAACGAGGAGCAGATCGCGCTCCAAAGATCCCTCCATCGAGCTCGCTCTCTATCGCAGCCAGAGTCCTATCACCGCCGGAAACTCTCCATCGCCACCGTTTCTTCGCCTCCCTCTAACTGTATCGAGCTCCAAAATCCAGGTTCGTTCTTCAACCTAAGAGTAGTTGATTTTGGATTTGTAAATTGAGGGATTGAATTTGATTTGATTATGCATATTATTTTGGTATGCGCATTGGGTGTTTTACCATGGTTTCTGGGTCGATTAGGACTTTAAATTGGTATGAAATAATTTTCAGTGGTTGAATCGTAAGTAGATTAGAACCCGAAACCATTCATTTTGAGTTCTTGAGATAGGAAAACTGAGTAAAACTAGTATTACTGATAAATGTAGTATAACTAGTAAAACTGGTATTACTGATAAATATAGTATAACTAGTAAAACTAGTATTACTAATTGAATTTTTTTTTTGTATTGTTTTGGCAGGATACAATAAGCAACAACGCCAGCATACATTTTAAATGCCAAGTTCACATGTATAGTTTAATGTTGAAGACATCAGTGGAGGAGATAACTTTGTCGATGATAGAAGCTATGATATACAAGAAACTTGCGTTAGATGAAAGTAAGGTTAAATTGCAATTGAGTTTTCCCTAGTTCTACCTAATTATTCAATCGAATTCAACTACTTACCGTTGACTCGACGGGGTCGCTCACGGTTCGGCTGGTACTCACGGTTCGACTGCTTCTTTCCGAGTTGGTACTTCTCTCGTCCTTATCTCCCTCTTCTTCACTCGGTCCTTCTTCTTCTACCTCGTCTTTATCTCCTTCTTCTTCACTCGGTCCCGTAGATCGCTAGCTCCCTCTCTCCTTCTTCTACCTCTTCATTCGTTCAGACTTCCTCAATCGGTTCAGCCACCCTCTCTCCATCTTGATATCTTCTACCTCTTCATTTCGAGCAATCTTTGCCCTCTTATTTCCCCACCTTGTCTTAGGAGCCATCTTCGTGCACACACGCGGGTTATCGATCGAACGATTTGGGAGTAGAACTCGAGTAGTATCCCAAGTTTTACGAAAAGTGTTGCAGAGAAAACGGTTTTGATTTCGCAAAATGTAGGGATTGTTCGATTTCAAATTAAGAGTTATAGAAATCGGGTTCAGTTTTCGAGTTAGATCTGATAGGGTTTGGGTGAGCGGATAAAACTCTGGTATAAGTTGTAATTTCTCTATTTTGGCTAGGGTAACAAAGTAATAAACCTTTTTCGAATTAAAAAATAATTTGAAACAAAAATTCTTTTATAACAGAGACATCTCATATAAGAGTTTGAGAAATTGGGACATTTTGAGAAGAAAACTCTTCAATTTCACTCAGTTTTTAATTAAAAAAATACTTCAAAAAAAAAAAAAAACGCCCACTGTACGGTGTCGTTTAACCATGATATATTTTCCAGGTAGTTAGAGAAGGAGACGAAACATCAGCTTGCGGATTGAGAAGGAGCTCGTTGCGCTATCTATCGGTGCTGTGTGAAAAAAAATGTCGTCGATTCTCAAATCCTTCATTGATCCAAACAAGAACTTCCTCGCTCGGATGCACATGAAAGCGATATCTACTCGTCTTCGAAGATACGGTCAGATCTCGTTTCTCTCGAAAAACCCTAGTTTCTGTATCCGAAACCTGAATTCGTGAATCGGGTTTTTCTTGTTCTTAATATGTTCAGGTCTTAGGTACGATGATCTGTACGATCAGTATTACAGTATGGACATAAAAGAGGCTATGAACAGACTCCCAAGAGAAGTCGTTGATGCTCGTAACCAGCGTCTTAAGCGCGCCATGGATCTCTCCATGAAGCATGAGTACCTCCCCAAAGACCTTCAGGTACTTTTGTTTCACCTGCCAAGGAAAGACCCTTTTTTTCTTGTTCTTTTTATCAGAAACTTACATTTTGAAGCCAATGGTTTTGTGAATTTTAGATTTGGTATTGTGTTTGAAGATCATTCATTAGCTATATGGATTGAAAGAGATGCATTGAAACCATTTTCTCGGTTTACCGATTCGGTGTTGTGGATCAAAGTAACTTATGTATCCTGTTTGGTCACTTTGCTATTCTTTAGTTCATTGGGAGATTTGGATTGACAAAATTGAGAACCTTTTTTTTCCTCGATTAAATGCTGATTTCATGTACACTTCTTATATTGATATCCTCATAATCGGCTTTGTAGCTTTCAAATTTCAAAAAAATGCATTGGTACAGCATTTATTATTTGAGATCTTGATTTCGTTTGCAGGCTGTGCAGACGCCATTCCGGGGATATCTCCAGGAGATGTTGGCTCTAGTAAGTCTCTTTTAAATAATGTATTTTTAACTTGTGCAATGCTTGGACTTTTGGAGTTTTAACTGAGATTATATATCATCATCATCATTATATTTTGAGCATTGCAGGTTGAGAGGGAAAGATTGGAAAGAGAGGCTTTGGGGGCTCTGCCTCTTTACCAGCGCACGCTCCCTTAAGCATTGTTTTTCGATTTCTTGCGAGCAGAGGTTGCTTTTTAAGCACAAATCTCCAAATTGGTATTTTTGGTAATCATTTCCCTATAACGAATCTACTCTGGTACTTGAAAAGCAGAAGCCTATTTGGTTACTGTGTTTTGGCTAGTTACATATATTTACATTTGTTGGCTTTGAATAAAATCATTGATGGAACCCAAGTAACTTTTGTTGTGCCATGATTCCATATATTCTTCTGTCGTTGCCCTATACGTTTTTAACATCAAATTAGATTAGGAAGTGATTAAGTTGTATAGGAAGCAATTAGTAAGGGGAAGGATTTTAAAGTTGCAAACAAGATATTATTACGTTTCATTGAATTTCTTAGTATAGACTATAGACTATAGAGAGTATTACATGGCAGATATATCCTTAAATGCATGAATGACCCAAACACACAAAAAAATCCTTATACATTTTCACAAAAAAAGCGGCTTCTCCTTCTTCTGCGTCCTCAGTTTACCCAGTTTCTTAGCTTAAAACATAAGGCACAAGTTGAAGGTGCCAAGCGAGCAGCGACCTTAACTTGATAAGTCCAACACACGCCCAGTAACATATGAATCCCAGTATCTCTGTAAATAAGCTTGAAATGTGGTAACCTCGAGTTCTTAACTAATTGCAGGTTTTGGTGTAGATTTTGATACTCTGTGCGATTCCAGCAAAGAATATCCACAATACACATGCTACAAACTAACAAGCATATACAGTTTCAAGTCATGAGAATCTGACCTCGCGGTCTATTGGTAACACATTTACTGAAATAGCATAGACTTACTATCTGAGTATTCCACACAACCAGACTGTATAGTGCAATTAAACTTCCCGATCATTGGTACACTTATCCAACCAGACTGTATGCCTGAGCACAGAGTTGATCCAACAACACCTGAAACAGATTAGTTAGGTAAAGCCAAAAAGCAAAGAACACCACAGTTTTTCAGTTATGTATTTGAGGGGAAAAGGGCACTGTGTTTTGCACCATTCAGTAAACCCAATGCATCAGATTAAGATCTGTGAAAGCAAGCGAGATCAGCAGGCACCCAGCATGGCTACACTGTTCCTGAAAAATGTAGGGGAATTTTAATAATCCACCACTAATGAGGAAAATACAAAATGACACATCTTATCAAGAAGCTTAAACACAAGAAACTAAAGTATATATGATATGAATAAAAGACAGATTCATAACAACACAATCCTCCAAAACAAGACTTATCTTAGACCATGGATATTGTAACTTCTCTTAAACTTCATTATCCAGAAATTACAACAAAAGAAAATTAGGCTGACTATAAGAAGAAAACATCAAAATGAGGATTGGAGTTTCCATACATACTTTTCCCTTCTGCTGTCTATACAATCATTATAAGAATCCTCTGGGAAAAGAAAAATTATATAACAGTTGATTCCACATTGCAGGGAAGTATGGCCAACAACTGAAGGTAAGACTGTTAAGGATCAAAAAGAAAGAACGAATCCTGATTGATACTAACAATATTTACTATGGTTACCAACAGATTTTAGATTTCTTAGCTCCATCAAATGTTCATCAGTTGATATATTTAGAGAAAGTCGCAGATCGGTTAGTGATGCTTCCTGATCCCAATTCAAGGGCCAGGAAGCAAATAACTTCCCTAGTGTACTGCGGTAAGTGTATAGTTCAGGTCTACAGGATCTCGCTGATCCACCACATGCTAATGAATGTTTCCGCCTAGCTTCTTCTACGTATCCAAATGCTTCTTTCGAAGATTCAGCATCACTACTACAAGAGTCAGCATCTTGACTAGAACCATCTAGAAAAGATGTTGATGCGTCACTCTCATCATAACGAATAGGGCTACAACTACCAACCGAGCATGCATCAGTATCATAACAACCATTAGAGACTGAGCTTCCTGTACCAACACATTCACTAAACTTTTTTGATCTTACCCTGACCAACTGACGGAAACCACTTTGATTATTGTTAACGGAAGCTTGCACGCACATTTTACCATCCCTACGCTCAAGACAGCAAGCAGCAGCATCTACCTTCTGCACTGAAGAGGAAGCAAACCGGTTTGGATCTTCTTCTTCCTCCATTGATCGCATCCTCTTAGGACTTCCCGTGCATGATTCAGCAGACTCATACCAATCACAGGGTGAAGGTCTCTTCAACATTCCTAAGGAAGCAACATTAGTCTCCTGGGGTACCCTGCTGTTCAGAAGGGGCTTTAGATTCTCGTGTACATCTGAACCAGTCAGCGTCGAGGACTTCACAGAGCAAGATACCTGAGAGAAAATGATTATACGACAGTTAGTAAACGTGTAACTCAATCAGCATATTTGTTTAAGCATAACTTCAAAACATGAAGACATACACTTAAAGAGAAAGACGGAAAAGTCTTATAAGGGAAAATTAAGAAACATAAGCAAAAAATAAGTAAAAGTTACCTTTCCAATCATAACCCATCTTTCATCTTGCCAAGCTTGTCGAGCCCTGAGGTTAACTCTGTGAACCGTGAGTTTTGCTGCGGCGCCAAGTAACCGAACCACATAATATCTTCCAGATAACTCCTCCAGAACCATAGCGGTTTTCCAGGAAAAATTATCAAGAACCTCCACCAGTTCACTTTCCCACCTATCGACATCTATTTGCGGAGGACAAGGCCTGATTATCTTCCTAGCAACTCTCTCCTCCAATGCTTCATCTCTTGCGAGTCCAAAAGAGTAATACCTAACACTGTACGTGTGACCATTACCCGATATAATCTCAGCTGATCGCCACGCACCATAAGGTGCCTCTTTGAGGCTCAAAACCTCAACTCTACTTCCTTTTCTGAATCTCATGATAGTTTTATACAGTTAGCTTAATACCTGCAAAAAAATAAAATTCTCCAACTTAGTGCAACATTCAATAAATGACTAATAACCAAAGCAAATTGATCTGAAAAAAAGAAAGAAACAATCTCAATAGCTATTGCTCTATATCATAAACTCGAATTAACACGGATTTTCACTAAAGGGATTATAAAAACACACAAAATTGAAGAAATTCTGCAAAATATTAATCAGTACAAAAACAGATATTACAGAACATCACAGGGAATCGAAACTTGAGCGAGATGATTCCAAATTCGATTCGGAGGAATCCCTCTGACTAAACAAGACGAATACAGATTAACGTAAAATCAATAAACCAACTAAGAATATCGATCGAACATAATTTCGTGGTGATCAAGGGTGTAAACAGGAGCAATGATACAGCCCAAAAGAAGAAGAAATTGCATAAGAATCTACCTTTTACAAGTCTGAAGCAGGTTCGATCACCGTAAGATTTGGAATTTGCCTCTGGATTTCTAGGGATTGTGAACAGTTATCGGACGAGCAATTTGGGAATTAGGGCTTCACGTTAATGAAACTTGGCGTGATAAGAGTTTAGCAAATTTATATACTATTATTATTTTATGTTACCATCTTTTATTTGGACTACATTTTCATTATATTTGTTTTTCTTTTCAAATCTGAAATTTTCAGATTTTATACATTAATGAAACCTATAGACTGAAAAGTGTAATTTATGTTTTTGCAAAATAAATTTATAGATGACATGATTTTATCTATATAATGGTATTTTAATAAAACGAAAAAAGAACATAAAAACCTAATTTTTAACTGTTGTATTCAAAGATCGATAAAAAATATAACCGTAATGTGAGATAGACGAACTTCATGACTTGCATACACATAAGATATCATGTTAGGAACCAAGAACAATCATATCGTAAGAGTAATAAAATAGAAGCATCCCACTATGCGACAACGAGATCCATACATTTTTACCAAACCCCACAATATAGAAACATTCAAGAAATCAAACCATAAAATCTAAGAAATAAGACATGGCACAATGTGAGTTAGGCGAGAGCCTGGCAATCTAATATATAAAAGACGGGGACGATCAGTAGAAAAAACATGGATTCACCTCATTTTCTTCCTTCAAACTAAGTGAGAAAGCTGGTGTAATCCGTATCGGCTTTCACATCCGATATACATCTAGCCTGAAACACACAATCAAATTTCGTATTTTGAAGAAGCTAAGGAGATTAACGAACACAGAGATGATGATGAATCACCTGATACTTCAATCCGTATCCAATTCCTGAAGATCCTCCTTGCATTGTCGCCTGAGCCGACCAACGGATTCAGCTAGACGACCAGTTGGAACCAGAAAGCCGACCAAATTGATTTTGTTGGTTTCGTGCTGCTCATGATACTAATGGGCCTAATTTAATATATTAAGGCCCAACTTATAAATAAGAGAATATAGAAGCCCAATTTCTCATCGTTACGATTTTACAACTACTTTCTGGTACACAATGTGACTCACACTGTACAAGACAGACAGTCCTCGGGGAAACAAAAAGAAGGAAAAATTTAGTATATCTAGAATAATTGAAAATAACAAATAATTAAAGTAGTTCATAAGCAAATTGCTATAAAAACAATGAAGACAAAAAGTATCACTGGTGAGGTCACTTAGAGGGGCTTTGAATGGAATCAGCCCAGTAGAGTCTCATGAATTGTCTATTACTCTATTAGGCCCATTAATAGTTAACGTTGTTTGATCACCGAACAAAAAAAATCATAAAATCATGAATCCATGTTATCAGAAAAAGACATTGTGTCCAACTGAAGGCAGTACCATATGTCCAAAATGATTTATTTATTTAATTGTTTTTTTTTTGCCTTTTAAATTTGTACAAGTATTAGTCATTTATGTTTAATTTTTAGTAACGTTTATGCACAAAACTCTAACAATTTTTTTCATCACTCTAATCTTAAAAACATCATTTAAATATTAATTTGTACACAAATACCATCGACTTGGTTCTAATAACAAATACATAACTCTTAAAATTAAAACATCTTAATATATATAATCAATTACTCAATAAAATAAGATATTCAATAATGTCTTCAAATAATATCATTTCTCTTTCAAATTTACAATCTTATCATGCAATAAATAATATTTTTCAGTCTTGGCCACGTCTCACATATACATCTCAAAATAATTTAATATTTTTATTCTTATAGCTGGGTGCAGAGAATGATCTCGAAAAACATCGAATATATACAACAAACTTTCATAGGCAAATGCAGTTGAGTTTATTTGTAATTTAGGAGTTTATTGTAAATGAAACTATAGTAATTTGATATAAAATATACAAATAAAGACAATGTAAAAAATGTTAAGAACAAAACAATAGTATCAAATACTTCAAAAATATAAACCCGCGTATAATCACCTAGTAATATAATAAAAGTTAATGAGAGTAGAATAAGATTCTGAAGAGGTATGCCCATTACACCACACATATATTCTCAGTACAATCCGACTCTTTCATTCTGAAAACGGTTCAATATATTTTTGATATACACAATCGTTTTAAGTGTAGATCCTCTACACCTTATAGTACTCTCAATTGATTTCGACTCAACAACCATAACCTACAACAGAAGCATACGAGAAGACCCTTCAAAATGACAATCAAGTAAACAAATGGAATAGAAGTTAAGTGACTTAAATATATTGAACCGTTTTTTGTATTTATGTTATGCACATAACATCAATACAAAAAAACGACATGGAGAAGAATCTAAGTGAGTTAATCAGAAGAATTTATACAATCAAGTGACCAACATAAAATATTTTCCATTAAACAATGTGTAATTGCATTTCAAAAAACTTTTGAAGAAATCTGAAGGAGAGAAAAGTCACACATTCCCCAATTTGTCAAAGAACATGCTTAAATTTGAACCTGGAGAATTGTAAAAAGATTGATTGAACTATTTATATGTTTTTTTATCCAAAACTAAAAATAAAGTTTAGCATGCTTTAACCTAAACTCATAAGTCCATAACTATATATATCAAACGTGAGAGTAATCATAAAACATGACAGACCTTAAACCTTATAAACCCCAAATCTTACCGGACATGTAACACAAATTAAACTTAAAGATCTAATAGAAGAAGCAAACGAATTGGAATTGTAGAACTTACTTCTTTCCATTTTGGAAATGCGTTTGACCTCAATTGTATCCTGGAATATAAGAATTTTAAGCACCCCATCAAGCTCACTCTCCTCTATCTCACCCTTCTCCTCATCCAATGGCTCTGATTTCACCGTACAATGAGTATTATCGGCGGAGAACAATCAAAGTGTCAGATAGCGGTAACTGCCTAACTGGCAAACTCGAAAGGGAACACATGCAGAGACAAATACACATCTCCCGAATTAATTCTGATGCCCATTTCTTGTTATGATGTCTTCTTCTGGACGTCGCCGCAGATAGGGTTTCTTTATGTTTTGACTACAACGGATTTAAACGATCCAAAAACATAAAAATTGAGTAAGAGGGAAGACCAATCGGTGGTAGAAGCATCATAATCTGAGATAATACGATGAAAGAAGAAGCCGAAGTAAAGTTTCATGAGACGACGATTCAGAAATTCAAGTAACAGAAATTGGAAACTTCGAATCGTAGTATTTTACTTTAACCGAGGCACACTAAGAGCATGATTATCAGTGGTTATTATGAGTAAATATACTGAGTTGTTATAGGTTTAATCCATTTAAATAAATAAAAATATACTTAAAACCATCTTACCGTATCTAAAATTGGACTCTATATTATCAGTAAATATACTGATTTTGCTTGCTCCTGATTGGTCGAAATGAATAAAGAAAGGGAAAAAAAAATCTGAACCGACGCGTTTTGTTTCATTGTTCTCTCTCTCTCGACATCTCCTCATCTCTCTCTCTCTCTCTCGAGATCTCATTGATCTGCTGTAAAAAAAATCAATCGATCTTTGTCTCTGTCGATCTCTCTCTCAATCTCGCTCTCTCTCGATGTCGTTCTCTCTCTCTCTCTCGATCTCTCTCTCGGTCTCTCTCAATCCGAAAGCAAGAATTAGTTTCCCAAAAATTTGCACCTTCTTTGTTGAATTGCGAGCTTGCGAAGGAATCAGCAGAGAGAAAAAATGGTAAATTTGTTTACTTTCTTCGTCTTTTTCGAATTTGAGTGTTGGGATTCTTTGTGTGCGTTTAAGCTAGCTGAGAACAATGGATCTGATAAAGAAGATGTTTTTCTTAAATTAGATGCTTGTTCTGATTGGTCTCTTGATGTATTATTTGTTTTATTGCAGAAGAGACTTGCAGAGTATAGTTTGATTTCCAAATCGTGATGTGTGCTCCGAAGCAGAAATGGACTGTAGAAGAAGAATCAACTTTAAAATCTGGTGTTGTTAAATAATCCAACTACGAAGCAAGGTAAATAATCCTCCTGAATCTTTTTTATATCAATGATCACTGGTTTGTGTTTGTGTTCATATGTTTTACAATGCTGAACTTGGTTAGGTGTAGAACTGATAAATGCATAAGTTTACAGCCTTTTAACTGATAAATGGTTAGGTGTAGAACTTGGTTAGGTTTAGGTTAGGTTACTGTCTCTGTGATCAATGCTCTGTATTGTTAGATTAGACATATACTTGTATTCATTGATTGCTAAAAAACTAATACAAACTTGTTAGCTGTTTATTAGGACTGCCTTGTGTGTAGCTGGTATATTGAATGCTTACTTTTTATTGTCTTTGTGATAAATGCTTGCTAGTGTTAGCTTAGACAGAGAGTTGTTGGTCATTCATTGCTAAAACACAACGCATAATTTGTTATGTAAAACTTAAACACGAAAAACTTGCACCTCTTTAGTTCTGTGATCAATGCTGTTAGATTAGACATTTACTTGTATTCATTGATTGCTAAAAAACTAATAAAAACTATTAAAATTTCAATGTAACCAAAACACACTTCAACCTCTGCTTATATATTAAACTCTTCATCAGTAGCTTAACACAGTCCAAAACCTTTAAACACCCACCAGAAACTAGAAAATGGATTCTACTAATCCATTTAGTCACTCTTCAGGATTTACTAACCTTTTAAATAGTCAACAAGGAAACCTTTGTCTTCAACCCAATCCGTATGATGGGTTTTCACATATCATAAACCTTGGATCATCAGATGTTCCTGTCTTTAGTAGTGAGTGTACTGATGATCCAATCCTAGGTAAACCCAAATGTGAGGGCCGTAAAGAAAGAAGGAATTGGAGTCCCAAAGAAGACATTGTGCTTATCAGTGCTTGGTTGAATACCAGCAAGGATCCAGTCGTTGGGAATGAGCAAAGAGCTACAGCGTTTTGGACACGCATAGCAGCTTATTTTAACTCGTCTTAAAAAGATTCCCGAGCTTGCTGGTATACCAAGTAGAGCACACGATCACTGTAAACAGAGGTGGCAGAGGATCAATGACCAAGTCTGCAAGTTCGTAGGCTGCTATGAGGCTGTACATTCTACCATAAAAAGTGGTTGGGGTGACGAAGACTATAAGAAACTTGCTCTGGACCTCTTCTTCAATGATTACGGGAAAAAGTTCACACTTGAACATGCTTGGCTAGAGCTACGGCATGACCAGAAATGGTGTGGTGAAGGGAGATCAAAAAGAAGAAGGGTTGAGGAGGCTTCTACACAGTCTGGTGTACAATCACTTTCTGAAGATGATGAACCATTGGGTCGTCCGCTTGGTGTTAAGGCTTCCAAGGCAAAAGGTAAAAGGAGTTTGAGCAACAAAACCACTGTGGACCAAGAAAGCAAGGGTGTGTTAGAATTTCAGGAGTTGTGGGCAATTAAGGAGAAGGATTTACGTATGAATTGACAAGCTTTCTGACAAGAAGTTGCTAGATAGTTTGCTACTGAAAACAGAACCACTTACTGATATGGAATTGGCTCTAAAGAAAAAACTCATTTCATATTTGTATTTCTAATTAGTATTTCCTTTCTATGCATAAGTTTGTATTTTTGCTTGTATGAACTTTGAGTTTTTCAAATGAATGAATCGGTACCTTTCTATGCATAAGTTTGTATTTCCTTTCTATGCATAAGTTTAATATTTCCTCAGTTATTATTATCCATAATGTTTTGAACAACATTATTCTTCTTGCAGAGTTCAAGGAAACCCAAGGCTTTGTCTCTCGGGTTCTTGCACAAAAGACTTCAAGAAGAAGTTTCCAGTGGTAATTGTTGCATCAGTTGCTTCTGTGGCCATAATCGTTGCATCAGTTACTTACGACAACATCTATCTGGTAAACTTGAATTGTCATTTTGATTCGAGAATCTAGCTAGACTATGTTTATAACCAAAATTCAGGGAACCGTTATCAACTTTTTCAAATGACATATTGTCTAATTAGTGTTTTCATTGGGCAGGAACTATGTTGTGCAGGAACCGTGACTCTAGACAATATCTTTGTTGGCAGGTAGAAGATGTTCACATGTGCTATGTATTGTCATTTTGTACCGACACTTTTGTCTTTTCATGTAAACAATTATATGAGTTCACATGTTTTTTTGGTCGACATGAGTTCACATGTAAACAATTATTTGAGTTCACATGTAAATAATGTAAACATTTTTCGGAGTGCACATGTGCTATATATTCTCATATAATTTGTCTTCTCTTCTTCTATCTCCTCTTGTATTCTGCTTCTCTTCTTCTATCTCTTGTTCTCCATCTCTTCTTGTTCTTCCATTTCGGAGTGCACATGTGCACATGTGCTATTTCTTCAAACAAGTTCTCCTTCTATTTATTCATCAAAATTTCACACACAAATATGGCATCCTCTTCAACTAATCCCTACGGATCAATCGATGAATCTTTTGAAGAAACTTTTGAACGGAAATTCAATCAAAAGTTTGACAATCTCTTGAATGATTTTGGTGATCATCGGAGGGCAACCAATTCCAGAAAAAAAACGAGACGCTATTGAAAGAGATCGCGAAGATGGACACGAGCGTTTATGGAACGATTATTTCAAAGAAGATGCAACATACCCACCTCATTTATTACGACACCATTTTAGAATGAACAAGCACTTGTTCATGCTTATTGTTGATCGACTTTCCAATGAAGTTCGATACTTCAGACAAAACAAAGATGCTACCGGAAGGCGTGGTCTCTCTGGACTTCAAAAGTGTACCGCAGCAATTCGTCTCATGGCATATGGTACTGCGGCTGATCAAGTTGACGAATACCTCCGCCTCGCTGCACCTACATCTCGTTTATGCTTGGAACATTTCGTCGAAGGAATAATATATTTGTTCGGAAATGAGTACCTAAGGAGACCCACACAGGAGGATATTCAACGACTTCTTGTCATTGGAGAGGAACGCGGATTTCCAGGGATGGTAGGAAGCATCGATTGTATGCATTGGGAGTGGAAAAATTGCCCCACCGCTTGGAAAAGGCAATTCTCACGTGGATCAGGAAAACCCACAATCGTTTTAGAGGCTGTAGCTTCATACGATCTTTGGATATGGCATGCGTTTTTTGGAGCTCCAGGTACCTTAAACGATCTCAATGTCCTTGACCGCTCACCAGTTTTTAATGATATAATAAATGGTCAAGCTCCGCAAGTGAATTTCTCTGTCAACGGAAGGGAGTATGATTTGGCTTACTATCTCACAGATGGTATTTATCCAAAATGGGCAACTTTTATCCAATATATTCCACTTCCACAAGGTACAAAACCATCTTTATTTGCTCAACGTCAAGAAGCTATCCGAAAAGATGTCGAGCGTGCTTTCGGAGTCTTGCAAGCTCGATTTGCCATTGTTAAAAACCCAGCTCTTTTTTGGGATAAGGAAAAAATAGGAAAGATTATGAGAGCATCTATCATACTCCACAATATGATAGTAGAAGATGAACGAGATGTTAACACTTAGTTTGATGTATCAGAATTCCAACTAGGAGAAGGAAATAGAAGTTCACATGTGGATTTCACGTTTTCTACATCTATGCCTACAAATAATGCTGATATGCTGGGCGTTCGAACTCGACTTCGTGATAGACAAATGTATCAGCGGTTGAAAAATGATTTGATGGAGCATATATGGCAAAAATTTGGACATGATCAAGATTAAAACTGAGCGTTCCTTTCCGTTTATGATTTCTAAATCTATGTTTTAAATGTTTTTGTTTCATGTATGTTTCAAATTTCATATTTTATTGAATGTACTATGTTATCAATTTTAAGAAAATAAACTTTATTTTTAAAAAACTCAATTTCATAATTTTTTATTTTTAAAAAACTCCTCTATATTTACTACCTATAATCACATAAAACATCAACAAAAAAATTTGGAATTCTAAAATACAATAAATATTATAAAATTCATATATTACCCCAACATATTACCCACCCATAATCATGCTCTAAGGGAAATCAGAATCCAAATCGGGGAATGGGAAGAGAGACTTTACAGTAATTGGAAGGGCCTTCGATCTGAGGAGATATACGCTTGTTCTGAAAACATGGAAAATGCTTTCAAATTTTCAATTAGCTATAACGGACATCATCAGTTCATAAAACCAACGAAATCTCAAACATTTTTCAGCATCTTTAGCTTCGCGTACGAACGAAGCAGATAAAGTAAGGGGAAAGCTATTCATAACATGTCTACTGATATATCGTGTGATTATCGATAGAGATATATTTTGACAATGATTGTGTTTAGGTTATCGTCTTTACAATTTTCCGTTGTTTTTATATTTACTTGGTGAATGTGTCTTCGATTTATTAGAATTAATTTTATCGTCTTGGTTATATAAAATTTTATAAGCATGATTAATATTTTAGAAGCACGATTAATATATATTATCAATCGATTTTATTATTTGTTGTTCGATAATTTTGTGAATTCTACTATTATTTATATAATTTAGTTTTTTTTTAAATAATTAATATATCGAGTATAAACAATGATCATATAGATAGTCGGTATTTATTTCCTTATATATATATATATATATATATAGAGGGAGAGAGAAAAAGAAAACAGTTTTTCTAAAAATGTAGTTATAAAAGGATAATTTTCTAATCGTACGTCTCCTAGAAAAGAAAATTGTAAAACTATATTTATGATTTTTGGATTATAGAAAAATAAAAAATTGGATGATCGAAGAAGACTAATTTCCTTTTATTTTTTTAAAAAATAGTAACAAATCAAAAGTAGTGGTTCACTGTGCTATAGAAGAGTAAACATTTATATTGTTGTAAAAAAGTTACTGTTTACATTCTTAAATTTGATAGACGAATATCTACCATCCCATTTTCCAATGAGACATTGAAACTGAACATTGAGCCAAGTCTTTCTGAATATATCTCTCTTACAAAAGTATACATAATTTTTTTATAGTCAAGTCTACAATTAAAATTTGTTCTTACAAAAAAAAGTGTAGAATTGGTACTTACAATCGAAACAGTTACCAATATGATTAACTTGCTTCAAAGAGACAATTTGGAAGATCTCCACCATATTGGAGAGGTTTGGGCAATCGATGTCAAGATCTTGCGTTTATGGAACAAACAAACATATGATGGGCCAAGTATCGAGATAGTTGTAATGGATGAGAAGGTACTATTGTTATTGTTAATGTTATTTTATTTTGTGTTAATCTTGAAATCATTTAATGTTACATATTTATTATTTTTGTTTGAACATTCCCGATTCATCCTTTCAATTTTGTTCGTGTGTAAACGGATCTTCTGTAAAGGATTAAATATTTTTCACCATATTTTCACAGGGTTTAAAGATATTTGCTACGATTATGCCATTACATGTTCCTATTTATGAGGATAATCTCAACCAAGATGAGTGAAAGTTGTTTTTTGACTTCAAAGTACTCCCTTATATTGAAAATCCACGACTCGCTCGGAACAAGTATTAAATTATGTTTAAAAATTCAACCATCGTACGAAATATTGATGCAAAAACATATTGCTTATTTTTCGACGCACCAACATTCGAAGATGTTTTTGATCATAATATTGATCCTTATATCGTAACAGGTTAGATAATTTATGTTACAATAGTATTATGAATTTGCTAATATCCGGAATAATTGTTTTTAAGTTTAAAATTTTATTATATGCTTCTCTTAGATTTAATTAGGACTATTTCTGGCGTTGGAGATTTAAAAATCGAGGTAGCGAGCGATGGAATCGAAAGGAAGTACACGATATATTTTCATCTAATGGACACTGAGTAAGTATAAAATTCAAGCTATCTGGTTTTGTTCTACGTCGAGGATGATGTATTGTATATATGAAATGATCATACTTACTTCATGAATTTGTCAATATTATAGAGATTGTATGGTATTATGTCGTGCAAATGGGGATATTGCCAAAGACTTTAACGATTAATGGAGTGTTATTCAAACATATGGTATAGTCTGTGTGTTAAGGTTTTGGTCGTTTGAGGAAGATGAAGGTATATTTGGCATATTATATGTGTTTTACTTTTTGCATATTTAGCTTTTTAAAACCAATTAAACTTTACTAATGTATATATTGATTTTATCGTTACATTTAGACATCAACGGAAATGCAAGACTTTTGGTTATATCATTCCCTGACTGTTCCCAATTTATGTTAGATCCTCGGATGAAAGAAGTTGTTGATTTCCAAAAGCAGTAAGTCCTTTTTTTTTATACATTTTTGTTTAGTATTATATATATATTAAGATTTCACTCGCAGTTCTGATTCTTTTTATAGGTTTTTGTTAAAGACAGATCGTGGATCGGTGATTGATTAATAATTAAAAAGAATTATATTTTTAATTATGCATCAATTATATTACCCTATGTTTTACTCTGTTTGATGTTTTTATATTTATGTTTAAATTTTTCCGTACTCCATTAGTTATGCTTGTGATTTTCCGAATACAATGTCGTATGTTTTGGTTAATTGTTTTATTCGTATATTGCCTGTTTCACTAAATTTATTATGTTGTTTTCGTGGTTTAATGCAATGAACAATATATGATATGTTTTTTTTATTTGGTTTTTTTGTCACGAATAAATCGTAATCGATAATAATCACCGTATCAAGAATATATATATTTTTATGTTATAGATGATGTTTTGGTTATTGTTCTGTATTATTTTTATTTAGTTTATGTTCGATTATGTGGATTATTTATAATTATATTTTTTGATGTAAAATTTAGATACTAAGAAATTTTATAAGAAATCACGTCCGTGCCACCACCTAGTAGTAAATAATTATTACTTCATTTCCGATGACATGACTTTGTAACTTACAACAATAAGAAGTTCATCCATGTTTCCACCGCTCTATCGTAAAATAGACATTCTATGTTTTTATAACAAAAAATAGATATACTATGTTATGTAGTTTGTATGTCTATTTCTTTTGTAATCAAAGAAAGAAGAAATCGATTGTTTTGAGAAAACATTAGTATATAACTAGATTTACTATTTCTTTGATTTTTAAAAAAAATAGATTTGTTATGTTATTGATAAAAAAATAGATTTGTTATGTTCACTACAAGAAAACAAGGCGATTCCCGACCGGAAAAAACGGTAGGGAATTTTCTACCGTTTTCCGATAAAATACCGATGGAATAAACCCGGTCGGAAACAGGTCGGAAATTCCCGACCGTTTTTGTTCCGTCGAAAATTAATTGGTCGGAAATATGGTCGAAAATCGGTCGGAAATTCCGATTTAATATTTTTACAAACAGAAAATAAACGTGTTGCTATACATTTAAAACATGTGTTCTCACCCGTCGGTAATCGGTCAGGAATTCCCGACGAATTCCCGACCATTTGTGGTTTCGAAACCTCAAATGGTAAAAATTTGATTACGTTTATGATTGCTAAGGTTAGATATGATATATTGAAAGAATTCAATGTTAAAATATCTTAATAATCATTCTTTTTAAGCTTTTAATCAAAACCCAACAAGAAACCGATAAGTGTGAGTATAAGTTATATGTATCGTTATGAAAGGTTACACTCGTTCTCGAATCGATTCATATAAATCGTCATATGATCCATTTTATGTTTACCTATTTAGTTAGTTGTTAGTAAATAAGATTAGTAGATGTTTCTTAAACCCTATATGGTTTTTAAATTTAGGATTTCATACCTTAAACCCTATATGGTCGGAAATTGGTCGGAATTTCTGACCAATTTCCGGCGGGATTTATAAATGATATTTTTACACTTAGCATTTTTCGGAAAATCTTCATATATGGTCGGAAATTGGTCGGAAATCCCGACCAATTTCTAACGTGATTTATAAATGATATTTTTACACTTAGCATTTTTCGGAAAATATTCATATATGGTTGGAATTTGGTTGGAAATCCCGACCATTTTCCGACGGGATTGAGCATTTTTCGGAAAATCTTCATATACGGTCGGAATTTGGTCGGAAATCCCGACTAATTTCCGACGGGATTTATAAAACGAGTCAGACGAAAGCCTTCCCGATGGATTTAGCTTGGAAGCTCTTGATGAAAGTCATGCGAAATTGAGTTAGGTTTCCAACTCAAGTAGATTCATGTCATTCCGATCAGTGGTTCAGGAGATACAGGTAATGTATTGAAGATATGTCACTGTAAGAAAATGCAGAGCCAATCCGAAGCAGGTTAAAGATCATCTCGGATGGAAATCTTTCCGTGCCCAGTTTAATCTCAAATCTTGCAGATAGATTGGAAATTGGGTTATCTTTCCAATGAGAGTGGTTTCAGATAATTCTTAGTAATATTCCAGGAGTTATCGCCGATTTAGTGGACACATATCAACATTTTTCGGAAAATCTTCATATATGGTCGGAAAGTGGTCGGAAATCCCGACCAATTTCCGGTAGGATTTATAAATGATATTTTTACACTTAGAATTTTACACTTAGCATTTTTCTAAAAATCTTCATATATGGTCGAAAATTGATCGGAAATTTTACGGATTTCCATATGCATTAATTAATTGTACGGATTTTTTATTGATTGTACATGTTTTATATGCATTAATTAATTGTACATTTTTATAGGGTTTAATTAACATATATTATTATTTTCTAAGTCACATTTCTATTTTCTATATTTTTTTGGAAAAGTATCCGATTCGTTAGGTAATTAACGTGTTGATATTACAAACATTTAATAATCGTGTTGATATACATTTGTAACATGTGTTTTTGCACAGTCGGTAATCGGTCGGGAATTTCCGATGGATTCCTGACCATTTGGGGTTTCGAAAACTCAAATAGCAAACACTACAAGAAAACACAGTTTTTGCGACCACCAAAAGAGTCCCAAAATGGTCGAAAATGACTCATTTGCGACCATTTTGGGACCAAAAACAGTAGTCGCAAATATTTGGTCGCTAAATAAAATGGTCGCAAAACGGTCACAAATTTGAGACTGATATGTGACTATAATATCACTCTTAAATTAGAGACTGATTTTGCGACTACTTGTTAAAAAAAAATTAAAAAAAAAAACTAAAACAAAAGTTCAAAAACAATATTTTTATTTATTTAATTAATTCATTACAAAAATGAAATAAAAAGAAAATAAAAAAAAAGAAAACAGACGGTCTTCTTCGCCGGTGGTCTCCTCCTCTTCGCCGGTGGTCTCCTCCTCTTCTCCATCCTCTTCTTTATCCTCGTGGGTCTCCTCCTCTTCTCCATCCTCTCCTACGCCGACCGCTGGATCTGGAAAGAGGAGATGAAGCTTCTCCGAGATGAAGCCGCCGAGATGAAGCTTCTCCAAGATGAAGCTTCTCCGAGACAAATCCGGGAGCGACTAGATCTGCAAAAAAAAGGAGTTATCTGCAATAATTAAAAAGGAAGAGAAGGAAGAAGGAGGAGAAGAAGAGAATCGTGGGAAAGAGAGAGAGATAGAAAAGGAAGCTTTCATTATTTCAAGGAAAAGAAGGAAGAAGAAGAAGAGCGTAGGAGGGAGAGAGAGAGAAGAAGATCATCGCAGGAAGAGAGATAATAATAATAAAAAAGCTGATTAAATCCTCACCGTTGGATTAAACAAATCAACGGTGTAGGATCTCAATCCGCGCCACAATAAAGTAGCCAATAAGAAACTTTTATTGTTTTTTGTCATTTGGTCGCAAATTAGTCGCAAATTTGAGACTACTTTGTGACTCCTCTTAAAACAAAATCGTGTGGAGTCGCTAAAGAGTCCCATTTGAAACCAATTTGTGACAATAAAAAACCTTTAACCTAAACCCTAAACTTTAAGAACCTATAAGGTTTGAATATAATTTTACAATGATTTTGTATATATCTAGCATTTCAAAAATTTGTTAAAACTTAAAATAAGTAAATTTTGAGAGAATTTTTATCTTTCAAAATTATTTCTTATAAAACACATGTAACACTTAGTAGATGTTATGGTTAGATTGAAATTTTTGAAAGTGTTATATTTTTGTATATTATTTGATGTTTATGTGTAAGATCTAGTTTACAATCTAAGATTTAGAGTTTATGATTAAGAGATAGAGGTTTAGGGTTGAAAATTTAGGATTTATAAAATGATCATATTTTAAAAAATTGTAAGTGTTGAATTTTTTGTATATTATTTGATGTTTATTTGTAATATCTAATTTAAAATACTTTTTAGATCAAATTTATGATTAAGGGGTAGATGTTTAGGGTTTAGGGTTAAGGGTTTGTGGTTTGGGTTTAGAATTTATTGATTTCTATAAAAATCCATTGAAGTTGCAAATTAGTCCCAAATTTTGGACTATTTTGTGACTGTTATCGAGTAGAATCGCAAATTAGTCCTAAATTTGGGACTATTTTGTGACCACTTTCGAAAATAGTCGCAAATTAGTCTCAAATTGGTCACAAAAGCTGGGTTTTAGATTTAGAATTTATGATTAAGGGTTAGAGGTTTATGATTTAGGATATATAATTTATGATTAAGAGTTAGATGTTTATGATTTAAGATTTATAGTTTATGATTTAATATTTAGGGTTTGCAAATTAGTGTACATGTTACCCTAAACCCTAAAATGATTATATTTAAAAAAAATTGTAAGTGTTGAATATTTTGTATATTATTTGATGTTTATGTGTAAGATCTAGTTTACAATTTAATATTTATAATTTAATATTTTTGTATATTATTTATGTTTATGTGTAATATATATTTTACAATTTAAGATTTAGAGTTTATGATTAAGGGTTAGAGGTTTAGGGTTTAAAATTTAGGATTTATAAATGATTATATTTTTAAAAATAGTAAGTTTGAATTTTTTATTATTATTTGAATTTTTGTATATTATTTGATGGTTTAGG
Source organism: Eutrema japonicum (assembly GCA_030161315.1). Classification (NCBI taxonomy): domain Eukaryota; kingdom Viridiplantae; phylum Streptophyta; class Magnoliopsida; order Brassicales; family Brassicaceae; genus Eutrema; species Eutrema japonicum. Next base: position 45,960,917 of record BSQW01000014.1, on the reverse strand, counting down.
GTTTAGAATTTAGAGTTTATATTTTTTTAATATTATTTGATTTTTATTTAAAAAAAATCGAGTGGAGTTGCTAAACCGAAACAAATCAGTCACAAATTTGGGACTACTTTTGCAAGTCCTTAAACAGTCGCAAATAAGCGACTCTTTTCTGACCAATTTTGTTAGTCGGTAATTTGGTACTCTTTTTCCACTGCAATACCAGTGGTCGCAAATCCGTCGCAAAGTGGTCACACTTTCGTCCCACTTTTTTGCGACAAAAAAAAGAGTCACAAAAAGTGGTCGCAAAAACTGTTTTTTCTTGTAGTGAAAAAATTAATGTTTTGAAATATTTGAATGTGATTTATATTAAAAATCTCTATTTTTGATATTTTAATCAAAACTCTATAACAAACCGAAAAATGTTTGTATAAGTTCTATGTTTCTTTAGGAAAGGTTAATCTCGTTTTCGAGTCAAGAAGCATTAATGACCCAAAACCACGATACACTTTGGTTTATGTTGATCTATTAAGTTATTCGTTAAATAGAAGAGGTGTTAATGACCCCTAAACCTAAAATTTTCATACAATTTTGATTTTGAAATACACTAAATGGTCAGAAATTTCCGACCGATTTCCGACCGTTACTAAATTTTTCGAGGTTTATACTTAGCATTTTGCGGTTTTAGCCTTCAAAATCTCAAAAAATTAGTAACGGTCGGAAATTCGTCGAAAATTCTGGACCGATTTCCGACGAATCTGGAAAAAAAACCTGGGAAATTCAGAAATTTCGTGAAATTTCGTGAAACCTGGGAATTACACTTGCACTTTAACCTTGAGAGAATTACACTTGCAATTCTCAATGAGACACCCCAATGCACATGCTCTTAAACCTTGAGAGAATTACACTTGCACTTTAAAAATTCAAGATAATTATACTAACACATTAAACCTTCAATCCGGCAAATCTATCAAACATAATGGAACAGTGACTATCGTTACAGAATAGTTAACTTCGTTAAATTTAATTAAAACATGGTGATTATTTTATTATATTTGAAATTGGAAAGAAAAAAAACCTTAAGTAAAACCCCCGACAAAAAAAACAAAAAATAGATATCCCCAAATCGATTTTGGGGATTTAGGGTTCATGAGAATTTATGGTTCATGAGAGAGTGAAAACCCAGAAAATTGAAGAAGAAAAATTGGAGGAAATCGAAGGCAAGGAAGTGATCCAGCTTCACCCACATGTTATGCTCCAAGTGAAGTAAGCATAGAGTGGAGCATAGTGACAGCAAGTGCTGCATATTTCTCTGTTATGTCAGAATGTGCAACAAGCCTTGTAAGAAGAAACTGATCTTCTCAGATTCCTCGAATCCCTACTGTTGATTCGTAAATCACACAAGGAGAATAACAGAGAACTTTGATCGGAAACTCGTTTTATTGATTGAATTCGGCGTTACAACAGAGTTTCGATGAAAAAGGACTAAGGAGATTAAAGAACTTGAGATCGGTGCTTGATGAAGCTCTCTCTCTGTTCTTCTGTCTCTCAGATGATTTTGGATGGATTCTTCGAGTTTGCCTCCTCCTTATTTATAGGTTTTTAGAGTCGGTTGTATGAGGGGATATTTCCTTTTCCTTGATCAGTTGGGAAAGGAAATATCCTGGATCTCCTCCGAGATACAAGGAAATCTTCCGCTTATCTCGGAAGTCGCCTTATCTTGTTACGCCGGGCTGGGCCGTTGTTGGGCCGTAGAGTCCGGTAGCGGAAGTGATCGAGCTTGCCTTTTGGGCTTTGTAGAGTTCGACCTGTCAAACCGAAGCCCGTCTTCCCTTCGTCCGAATCATCGTAAACCAGTACCGGTCTTGGTTCGAACCGAGTTAAACCGGAGGGTGCTAAATCCTCATCTAACACCTACTAATACTGCTGAAAAAGAACTGCAGAGACGGAAATCGAGTAGCAGCGGAAGTGGTGGTCTCTTAACATAATTCTTTTAGGAGCCAAATCTGCAATGCTGACAATTTAGCTTACAGTGACAATCAACCCAAAACGAGACCAAAACATCCTTCATATTTGGTTTTCTCATGTTCGTCCACACTTCAAATCAGTGTGTTTCTCACTGGGTACATAAAGTTTCTGAATCCCAATCAATAAGAACATTCAAAGTTCCATAAAGTCAAAATCTAAAACATCTCGTTTCCAAACCATCCCATGCAAACATACAAACCTTGATTATAATCCAATTCAGCGAAATTGCAAAGAAATTTAATCCCAAAATATCGAGATGGCAGACGGCGAGATGAAGGAGACGCCACCGTGATAACTATTTATTTTGGTGTGAACTCTTCAAAACGTGGCATAATTATCACCAAATCTTTCGCTATGGTCATTTTAATTTGCAGAATGTTGCAATTTCTGGGGTTTGACTTTCTCATGAAACCTAAATCCCCAAAATCGATTTGGGGAATTTCTATTTTTTGTTTTATTTGTCGGGGGTTTACTTAAGTTTTTTTTTATTTTGCAATTTCAAATATAATAAAATAATCACCACGTTTTAATTAAATTCAACGGAGTTAACTATTCCGTAACGCACCGTCACTGTTCCATTACGTTGGAGCGACACAAACAAATTTGCCAGATTGAAGGCTTAATGTGTTAGTATAATTATCTTGAAGGTTTAAAGTGGTAGTGCAATTCTCTCAAGGTTTAAAGTGTTATATTTTCATCCTTGAAGGTTAAAAATACGATTTTCCTTATTTTGTTTTGACTTTGTATGTATTTTTAGTTGATAGATTTGTTATGTTTTTGATATTTTAAAATGAAATAATTGGAAATATAGGACACCTTGAACTTAAAATTGTCCCCTTAAGATTTATTGAACTAAAATTTGTCCCTTTAGGATTTAAATTAATTGATTTCCCACACTACCCTTAAATTATTAATTATAATTGATTTAGAAAAAAAAAAAATTTAGTTCAATGGTAAAATTCTTTGATTGGTCAACATAAAAAGGAAAGTATTTATTTTTTTAAGTTCAATGGCAAAATCCTTATACCATTTTTTTTCCCACAAAACCTTTTCTCTTCTCGACATCTCCGTCGGGAGAAACCTAGGTCTGAAGAATCCGGCCGGCGAGTGAAATCCGGAGGATTTCGTCCTCCATCGTCGTCCACGGTTCGTCCTCCGTGGAGGTTCAATCGTCCTCGTCGGTTCGTGTCCGATTTCGTCAGTCTCCGACCAACTCTCTCCGTAATCTCCCTCCTCTTTTCATTCTCATCGCTCATTGATTTCCATCGGGTAAGTGTTTCTTTAGTCTTCAATTTGATTAACTTATGTGTTTGTGGTTTGTGTGAGGTGGTTTGTGATTTGTGAGTTCATTCGGCCAAAACTTCCCTCAAAGAAATTTAAAAAAAACTTTTGGAACAAAAAGATAATTATAGTTGTTTTTGGTAATGATCGTGTTATTATTAACATCACATATCTAAGATGGATTATCAACACCAAATCGGGCTTATAGGTAGAAAAAACACTAATCGCTTTGTACATCACGCTATAATCATGAATTGAAAAACATCTCTAAAACCTTTATTGAGCCTCCTAACAAATTCTGAAATCAAAACCAGTTGATTTGGACAGAATTAGGTCTTTTTCTGTAATAATATTCTTTCAAGTAACTGGGATATAAATATACCAACAAGGCATCATCAAGTGTCGTCTATTGTTTGTTTTCAATAGTTAGCTATCAAATGTAACTACACAATTAGAGAGTGACACAGAATCGTCTATTGTTGTGTAGGGCAACGTTTGAGGTAAGATCATTAATTTTCTTATTCTACAGCACATTCTTCACTTAATCGTCTCCACTGATCATGTAACAATTCGATTGTGGTTTTAAGTTTTTTTTTTTGAGGTAAGATCATTAATTTTCTTATTCTGCAGCACATTCTTCACTTAATCGTCTCCACTGATCATGTAACAATTCGATTGTGGTTTTAATCGTCTCCACTTAATCGTCTCCACTGATGATACATTACTATATTGGATTGTCATGCTTTTGTTCTCTGACTACACCCTCATCTTTTACAATTCCAAGAATCAGATTGCACTTCTTAATGGTTTTGTATAGTGAAAGTTTGCATTATTGATCAATTTATTTGTTTTCTCTTATATAAAGTTTTGTTTTTAACATTTTGTGTGTACTCATTTGTAGGCATGGATTCGAATGAGTTGCCAAAACTTCTATTTAAGCCTGGAAGTGAGCCTCAAGTTGAAAAGATCAACAACCGCTGTATGCTGTCAACTCTAAACCTACTGAAGAAAAAGGTGCAGAATGAGTACGAGAAAGTTTTGGTTGATCCTGTCTTCGGTCCGATTCTGGCAATGCATCAACAGAGCCTCAGATACTCTGCGAGACTGATCCACAGCTTCGTGTGTAGACAACTCATCACTGATAAGAAACATGAGCTATGGTTTGTGTTTGCAAGGAGGCCTCTTCGTTTTTCTATGAAAGAATTCCACGCAGTTACTAGGCTCAGCTACAAAGAACCTAAGAAATGAAACTTCACAAAATGGAAAAATGATGGCGGGTTCTGGAGTACTTTGCTGCGGAATAACACATGAATAACTTTACAGAAGTTACTGTTAGAGCACCTCGACACGGCTAACGAATGGACACGTGAAGACATGTTGAGGTTGGTATACTTGTTTGTTATTGCGGGTGTGGTAATGGCGCAGGATAAGACCGTTAATATCCCACGAGAATACATCGTGCTGGTGATGGATATAGAGAAGTTGCGGATGTATCCATGGGGACGTCATGCATTTGACATGCTAGTTGAGGACGTCATCAAAACTCGTGACAAGGTGGCGCGTCCCAAAGGCTATACGTTGAAAGGTTTCTCATTAGCTCTTCAGGTTTGGATCATGGAAGCAATTCCTGTATTGTTCCTTTGAGACCTCGTAGTTGATGGTCGATCCTTTTGTTCTTCTCCACGAGCTTGTCAAACTTCTCCATCATAATCTTCTGTGAATTTAGGATTTTGTTCAAGTCTTCAACAAACATCGTTTGATTCTCCGCAAGGACATCGAACTCTTCCATCTTAGCTTCTTTGGCCCATTTGAAAACGTGTCCGTAGTCACCCTTTAACCAAGAAATATTAAATCTTAGACCAAAACACAAGACAACACAAAGCATAGTCATATGGAAATTCTGACCTTTTTTGCAGCAACACATCTATAGAACTTCCGATCAGGATTCTTCGCCGTATTTGATATACATAAAACGGTTTTCTCTCCACATCCACATTTTCTAGGAATCCCTCTAAGTGAATACGATGTCGAACCTGATGATGTGTATCTCATTTTCCTATATTAAACGAACATAATCAAAATCAAACCCAGAAATGGAAGATCCGAAAGCATATAAATCTCAGAAACTTAAACACTCAAATCAGATTAAAATCGAGAAACGAAATTTTAGAAATCTCAGATCGCATGAACTGACCTCTGGCCTTGATAGAAGATAATCGAAGATTGGTTTAGGGTTAGATGTTTGGTTTAAAAAGAAAAACATCGTGTGTCTAAACACAAATAAAACTAGTTTTTGTTAACAAAAAAAAAAGTTTCCAGGTACCGTGTTGGAGTCGAACACGAAACCTGTAGGTTAGGAGATGTAACACGTAACCAGCGGTGCTAAGCACATCAATCGATATTTCATACACATTTAATTTATTTGACCCCATCTGTATTTTTAAAAAAAACAGAACCTCTCTTTAAACAAGAACAGAACCTCTCGTTAAACCAACACAGAAAATCTCGTTAAACCAACACAGAACCTCTCGTTAAACTAACACAGAACCTACCATTCAACAAAATAGAAGTCTTTGCAAAAAAATTCAAACGAACATAAGAAGAACCTCGTTAAACAAAAACTTGAGGATAAACTCTCGTTAAACCAAAACCGAACCTACCATTCAACAAAATATAAGTCTTTCCAACAAAATTCAAACGAACATAAGAAACAAACCAAATCAAATTAAAACAGAGATAAGTAACGCCTATATTGGTATGTCACATGTCCCTCTCTTATGACCTTGCATACCACACCGACTACACTTGTGCTTCTTAGACCCTTGTGAGAAACGTATTTTGTCTTCTACCGATTCGTATCTTCGTTTTCTACGTCTACCAGCTGCTCTTCTTGATTCTGGTGGAAGTACTTTGGCTTGTTCAACCTCCATTGGGACACACCATGCATCCTCAGGAACACCTATTGAATTAATGGATTCCTCATAAACTGTTCTCCATGCGGCAGTGGTATACCAATTCGTAAATTGTATCTGAAATTATTAACATCATAGATGGCAAATATGAAACGTAAGAGATATAGCAGAACTGTACATTTCATCGGTGAGCGTGTGTGGTTCCTTTTCCACAGAAAACCAGTTTTAATGGCGTGTCTGCAAGGAATTTTCAGCAAGTTGTACTTCCCACATGAGCACGTTCTTCTCTCCAAATCAACAAGACATTCAAATTTGTCTCCTCTAACTAGAAATTGATTCTGGTTAACCGGATAAACAATAAATGTTTTACCCTTTTCAGTCCTTCTATGAATCTTTTTCTCAACCTCAATGGTTAAAGGGTGCTTATGATTCGAGCTTAATCTTCGATGCTCATAAAACCACCGGGTTAACATTTCTCTTATGCTGTCCAACAAAGGAATTACTGGAAACTCTCTAGGTGTTCGCAATGCAGAATTTAACGATTCAGCAGGGTTATTGGTTCTAACGTCATACCTGAATCCAATAAAATTGCAACGAGCCCATTTTCTGACATCAGCATCTTGTAGATATTTTCCAACAAGCGTACTAATTATGCAAATATCGTTGAAACTCCTCTCAAAATCGGGAACCCTATACTCTTTCGAAGCCTTTTCAATCATCGCAGTCAAACCCTTTGTCTTGAAATATGTTACCACATTATTCAACAAATGGCGGATGCATATTCCATGAGAAGATTTCGGGTACACTTTGTCTAGTGATTTAGTAACAGAAGTATTTCTATCTGACACAAAAGCCAAACCTTGCTCGTCTGCAATTACAAACTTAAGTTGCATTAAAAACCACTCCCATGACCGGTCGTTCTCTGAGTCAACAACCCCAATTGCAATTGGATACAAGTTAGAGTTACCATCTAAAGCTGTAGCACCAAGCAGAACTCCTTTGTATTTGTTCTTTAGAAACGTACCATCAAGAACAATGACCCTACAAATGGCTTTGTGGAATCCTCTAACTGATTGGCCAAAAGATATAAATAGATATTTGAATCTACCATCACAATCAGTCTCGTAATGAGTATGTGTACCCGGATTAGCTTCTTTCAACATATGCAAGTATTTTGGGATTTTACCATAATTTTTCTCTGGAATACCTCTGACAGTGTTAACTGCATACTCACGAGCCTCCCATGCATGGGTATAAGAGATCTCGCATCCATGCTCCATAAGCATAATCTGTATGATTTCTCTCGCTTTAGGCCCTTCCTTGACACCCTCATACTTATGCATTACTAGACTGCCAATTGTTTTCGCTGAAGCAATCCTGCCGTTATTTGTTTTTCATGGAAGGAGCACATGTATGTTCATCCACATACTTATTGATCTTGAAATACGTAGACCCCTCTAAACTCTCAGCACGAACACGCCAATTGCATTTGTTATCCTTGCAGCGTATATACCACCATTGTTTTGTTGATTTTTCAACCGTGTAGTCAAAGTTATACTTCATTGCACAAATTTCCAGAGCTGCCTTAAGAAGATTTTTTCTTCTAAAAATTTGGTCCTTATTTACAGCATCCGTCACTGAAATTGGAACTGCCTTTTCACTATCTTCTTTGTCTTCAAAAACAAGGCCAACATCACCAATATCACCCTCAATGTCAACGTTGCGGATCGGCTGCACTTGCACAACGTTAAGGAGAGGCAGGCCCGGCCAAGCATCTTTTGGCTGCACTTGCACAACTTCTACAAACTTCTCAGGCAACTTAGCATCATCTTGACTACTAGTAGGATCAAATGGCTCTGTATTCAAATCAATGTTGATTGTATTCTCTTGTCGCTCAACTGTAAATGTGACACACAAATTTATCGAGGTATTCTTCCTTGCATACCCAACAAAGTTTTTCAGTTGACGATCATTGACGATAATAACTGGGGGAGATTCAATCAAATCGCTCGGTAGATAACTAAACTCGACATTCTGATTGACTATTCCAAAGTCATCCAAAACCATCATTTTTAACTCTTCAAGAGTAGTAGTTGATTCTAAAGTTAGTAATCTACCTCTTTTGCCTTCATCAACAACAAAAACCCAGGACTTATCCGACCTCTTCCATACACCAGTGGATACATATTTATGCATCATCTTTGCGATAGAGTAAACAACGTTAAGAGAATATTTTTATTTTTTTAAATCGTCAAACCTCTGTCACACCTCGTGTATGAAGAGAAGCAAAGGGAACAAAAAGAAGTCGATGAAGAGAAGAAAAAGAAGGAAAAATCGATTGAAAAAAAAAAGGAAAAAAGGAAGAAAGCGTAGAGAAAAAATGGAAAAAAAGATTTTAAAAAAAGATTTTCAGTTTTTTGGATAACCCATGATCCTAGATTTACTCAGATTTTGTTAACTACTTCCTAGAATAGGAAATCTACATTCCATAGAACAAAGACATAGTTACAGAACTTATATTCTCTAAAAAGTAGAATATAATGTTAAATCTAGAATACGTAATCCGAAATCTATAGAATATATAACAAGTTGTAGAAACCGTATTCTAGATGTCCCATAGAAGGCAAAACAATTAATAGAATGTTGAATCTACCTTTCGTAGATTAGAGAGGAAACAATAGAAAATAAATTCTACGTTTGTAGAATAAATATTCTACGTTTCGTAGTTAAGGTAAATTACTATTTAAAAAATAAAAATCTTTCCTAAAATGGTTACCGAATATATTTGTATTTCCTTTTTTGATATTTTCGGATATTTTTGGAATTTATAAGTATTTATTTTCAATTATAAAAAATAATAAAAGGGTATGTTTGTCAAAAAGTGGCGCAAAAGTCTAATTAATCTTAAGGAGACAATTTTAAGTTCAATGTGTCCTATATTTCCAATTCTCCCTTTTAAAATAGACATGCTATGTTATTGATAAAAAAATAGAGTTCATACGTTATGGTGTTGTTATTGACGTATGAAAAAAATTGGGTTTGTTTTTCAAAATTCAAATCAGGTTAGACGTAAAATAAAATCAGTGTTTTTTGGTACTAGCACAAGATTCAACTAGTTAACAATATGCGAGTTGTGCAAAAAATAAAATATTTGGGGTAAATATATGTGCTATCAGAATAAATAGTATAGTACGTCTATTTTTTCGTGACTAAGGGTAAAATCATCCAGAAAACATGCCACATGTTACTTGCTTACTTTCATCAAACCCATAGCTTTATTCTTCATAATTTATTGAAAATTGGGTGGTGAGCTAATTGTTCAATGGGAGAATTGAAAAAAAGACACATTGACTTTGAAAAAAAAACAAAAAATAGAAGACACTTTGACTATTTGTTTGTGAATATAAAACTTTTATAATGAATTTTGGAAAAGTAAACCAAATAATAATGTTAATCCTATTATGCTCTTAATAATTATATTTTCTAATATATTAGTTATAATTTTTTATGTATACAAAAAAAAGATTACCAATTGATTTGCTTTGCAACAACTACTCTTTTGTTGGAAATATCTAATTTGCCAATTGAGGTTTCCTTGAAAATGAGACAAACTAGGATTTTTCTTCCATGACTTGCTCATATCTACTAGAACAGGGCGCGAAGCGGATATCTTGAATTTTTATGTATTTGTGATCCGTTACGCTCTATTTGGATGAAAAAAATTAGTTTGATTTGTATTTGCTCCACACTTAACCGGATCTCTAGTGTTTGGATATCCGTTAAAATCATGATATTTGGCCGGATCCTATCCGCTCAATAGTAATTTTAAATTAATTATAAAAATATAATATATAGAAACAATTAAAATTTAACCTAAAAATTGGTAATATTTCATATAAAAACTATTTTCTTTTTAATTTGTTGAACTTTAATGTTTTAATAATTAATTGGATGAAAAAAATTTAGTAAAATTATATAGATAGAATAATTATACTATATATGTAATTATCTATATACATATTCATATATACATAAACATATATCTTAAAATTTTAGTATTTGTGATTTGCTTTGTTTTTAACGGATACTAAATGTTAGTATTTGCTTTTCTTTTCGGATCGAATCGAATTTAACAGATATTTTTTCCAGCCCTAAAATTATCTTCCATGATTCAAACCGCAACTCTGCTTTTGTGTTCGAACAACACTTTCACTAACTTCCCCACATGCTCTAGGGTTTATATCACCAGCGAAATGTGATATACCTTCGTGATAAGCCATTCCTTTTGCAAGAAGAAATCAACAGAAGGTGAAGAACTTGGAAATTTGGAGAAGGAAATCATAGATGTTGAAGAAATAGGGGTTGTTCCCGTTGTGTTCTGATATGAATTGACTAAGGACCGGCATGTTCATGGTACGATGATGGTTTGATAGATCATTGACTTCAAGGAATTCACGCCGAGAGATGCTAAGGCACGAGTAACCCTCGAGATCCTTAGGCCCAATCGTCGATGAACGAATTGAAACAAGGGGGTGGCTTCGATGCTTGAGGGATCCGTGGAGAAGGATGACAAAGCGTGGGTGTTAACCCGAAAATCTTTGTGCCCCTTGTCACGAAAAGGAATCGAACAAGCGATCGGATTGTTGGTTGCGTTGAAGTGTTGCGGAAGACACTCGATAAACCGAAAAGAATTTCGATGAATAAACTTCAAATAAATCGAAAGAAAAAAGTATAAACTCAAAGAAAAATACTTTGATAAAAATGATGATTGTTTTCGACAATGAGGGGGAGAAGGAATATAAAGAGAAAGCAAGAGATTAAGTCAAAAGACTAATTTCGAAAATGAGGGAGATTGTGAGGAAAAACAAGACATCGAAAATACAGCAAAAATTAAATGAAAGTTTGAATGTCTTTTGGGATTCCACCGAAAAATCTCCTCGGAAAAACCCCTCGGGAAAGTCCCTCGGAAATAATCCTCGAGATATCGGACCGTTAGACGGTGTAAGCCGGTTGCCTCGTTAAAACCTCTATACAGAAAACCCATTGGGACAAAACCGTATACAGGAAAAAGAGTACAACACAACTTACACAAACGGCCAAACCTCAAGAAGAATTCGAAGATAGTGATGTGTGGAATGGGTGCATAAGTTGATCTTCCTCGATCCGGATATCCGTAAGTAAGATCAGAACTGCTCCGGCTAGCTTCCATGTCTTGCACCGGGTGATGGGGCCTGCGGAAATGATCATTGCGTCTTCTTGAAACTAATCCAATGCCTTCGTATCCATGATCATATCATCCTCTTCCACTTGAAAAAGATTTGACCTCAAATCCGAATAATCTGCAAGGAAAAGAACTAAGTTAGAACTATTGAAGTAAATCAGAATATGCTCACCTTGCAAACAGATCTTACAGATCTTGTAAGCATTGATCTATTCTTTGACTCGGAATGGACAACCTCCTCTTAGCATCAGCTTGGACTCCTTTTGAGCTGGAAGACGTTTCTCTTTCATGCGAATCCAAAACTGATAACCAAGCTCAGAGATCACGTAGCTCTCCTCTTTGTTGGCTTGCTTTTGATACGGTTTTCTTTGCAAGTGCTCCATCGGTTCAAGAACAGTTTGAACAAGAATTTTCTTAAACCAAATATGATAGAGCCACGTTTTTGGTGCATGGAAGTTCAGCTCTTCATCCTGTTCTTTCACAATAAAAACTCGAAACAAAAGATTATTCCGAATACAAATAGTTTATCACTTAGATCATTTAAAACAAAATTCACATGTTCAGTATGATCATCTAAGTTTTTATTAAAATTCAGGATGATATCAAAGTAAACAATTTCTCCAAAGAAAGATTCAGCAAGTTGTGAAGCACTAGTATTTTTAGAAAATTTATCAAGGTTTATCAACACATAATTACTAGGCTCACATAATTTATTCTTATCAAACATAAAATATTTTTGTTTAAAGAACTTTCTAATGCAAAATCTCTCACAAGACTCAAAAACATCTAGCAAATTATCATTGGGAGTAGAAAGTAAATCATACCTTTGAATTATTGCATCAGCCACAATAATTTCATTACCTTTTCGGATGTCACAAGAATTCACCTCAATGTTTGCTCCTTGTAAACACTTCTTGTATGTTTTGCAAATGATATGTGCTGGGATCTGAAGCGGTGCGTGCTCCTTGGCTTCTTTACAATCAGAACGGTCATGGCTCACACGGTTTAGTTGTTCCTCAGCTACTGTTCTTCCTTCTCGTCGGAATTGAGCTCTCTCGGATCCGTTTTGTAGTTTGTGAACCAAATCACAATCTGTATGACCTAACAGCAAAAGAACAAGATCATTAGTCATAAAGTATGCACTTAGTTGAGGAATATTACCTGTCTCAAACGAGATTAGACGATTATGATGCTCCCTTAGCTCAACAGGCTTCTTCTTGAAGGTAATGCCCTCGTTTGGATTTTTCAAAGGCAGTATGAAATCCATTTGTCCGAACTGAATTCCGCCTTGACCCGTATCTCCAAAAGGTTCACTTGGTCGATGAAAAACATTTCCCTCAGTAGAAATTCGCAGTTGTTGCTCACTTCTCAATCGTTCCAAGTAGTTCACTATTTTCGGGAAAAGGGATTGATCGGTAGGAACATGGGATCGATCGATCAAATTTTGTTGATGTTCAAAGGAGTGCTTGTTTGTAAACCCATCATGGATGGCTCTACGGTCGTACTGCCACGGTCTTCCAAGTAGGATATGACCAGCCTCCATAGGTAAGACATCGCACACGATTTCATCCTCGTATCGGCCTATCGTCAAAGGAACCGAAACTTGTCGGGTAACTTTGAATTGTCTTTGATTGTTCAACCACCTAAGGTTATAAGGTTGTGGATGCTTCCTGGTCTCTATACCTAGCTTATCCACTAGAGTAGTGCTAGCAACGTTAGTACAACTTCCACTGTCAATTATTAGACTACACACCTTGCTTTTGACCATGCATCGGGTATGGAAGAGATTTTCTCGTTGTTCATTCTCAACGACCAGTTCTTGGGCAAGAAGAACACGTCTAGCTACTAGTAGCTCTCCATCAACCGCATGTTCCTTTTGAGCTGTTGCTCCACTAAAATAGACTTGTGCAACATTTCTTCCACAATTGCATATGTTTGCATTTCTATGCGGTCTTGTAAGTTGCGGTTCATACCGGCTAGGAATCTTGCCATTGTGGCGTCACTTGGCTCATCTACATCAGCCTTAAGCATAAGCTTTTCCATCTCTTGGAAGTAGTCTTCCACGCCTCTACCTCCTTGAGTTAACCGTCTCAACCGTTGGTGAAGTTCTCAACCGTTGGTGAAGTTCTCGATGGTAATGGTAATGGAGTTAACCGTCTTCGCATTAACATGATCATCTCTGCCCATGTCTCTACGGGGTTCTCTCCATTACTCCTCCTGTTTGTCACAATTTGATCCCACCAGTCAATAGCATATTCATGGAATTCGGTGGCGGCTAACCTGACTTTTTTATGCTCGGTGAAATTTTGGCAATCGAACACCAATTCGATTTTCTTTTCCCATTCGAGGAAAACGTCCGGATCATTCTTTCCGTAGAATGATGGAATACGAAGCTTCATTCCACCAAGATCATTGTCGTTCCGTCTTCGGGGTTACGGATATATAACTCGGTTTCCCTCGGATGAGTCTCCTCGATCGTAAAACGGATTGTCTTTCGGCTCGTATTGCCTCGATCGGGCTCTCCTATGTCTAGCCGGCGCTTGAAAACTTCCTCGTCCCACACTTTGATCGGATCTCAAATTCTCGACCCCATTAGTCCTTTGTTCACCGCCTTGGTTTCTCTCTTGTCTTCCCGGCGTCCGGACCTCAAGTGCGGCCATACTATCTCTCATCTCGTTTAACAATTGAGTGATAGCGTCCATTTTTTGATTCATCGCGGCATCTCGTTCTCTTTTTGTCCGTGAAGTAGTGGTCTCACTCTCATCAGACATTTTGTTCCTTGCACAAAATTAAACAAACTTTTAGTGTATGCAAAATTTTGAAATTCTCACAAAAATCACAAACTTTTCAAAATTCCACAAAAACGATTTTTTTTTTTTTTTGAATTTTAAAAATTATGCTTTTAGATCTAGACTACAGATCTATAATATTTTTTTGTTTTGATAAGTTTTTAGTTTAAATTAAGAAAAAATAAAAAAATAAAATCAACAAAAATCAAAAGAAGATGAAGGGATATAATGGATAGATCTCACCGATTTTCAAGAGCAACCTGTCTCTGATACCACTTGATACGAATTGACTAAGGACCGGCATTCTCATGGTACGGTGATGGTTTGATAGATCCTTGACTTCAAGGAATTCACGCCGAGAGATGCTAAGGCACGAGTAACCCTCGAGATCCTTAAGCCCAATCGTCGATGAACGAATTGAAACAAGGGGGTGACTTCGATGCTTGAGGGATCCGTGGAGAAGGATGACAAAGCGTGGGTGTTAACCCGAAAATCTTTTTGCCCGTTGTCACGAGAAGGAATCGAATAAGCGATCGGATCGTTGGTTGCGTCGAAGTGTTGCGGAAGACACTCGATAAACCGAAAAGAATTTCGATGAATAACCTTCAAAGAAATCGAAAGAAAGAGTATAAACTCTAAGAAAAATACTTTGATAAAAATGATGATTGTTTTCGACAATGAGGGGGAGAAGGAATATAAAGAGAAAGCAAGAGTTTAAGTCAAAAGACTAATCTCAAAAATGAGGGAGATTGTGAGGAAAAACAAGACCTCGAAAATACAACAAAAATTAAATGAAAGTTTGAATGTCTTTTGGGATTCCACCGAAAAATCTCCTCGGAAAAGTCCCCTCGGGAAAGTCCCTCGAAAATAATCCCCTCGCGAAATTCTCGAGAGATCGGACCGTTAGACGGTGTAAACTGGTTGCCTCGTTAAAACCTCTATACGGAAAACCCATTTGGGCAAAACCGTATACATGAAAAAGAGTACAACACAACTTACACAAACGGCCAAACCTCAAGAAGAATTCGAAGATAGTGATGTGAGGAATGGGTGCATAAGTTGATCCTCCTCGATCCGGATATCCGTAAGTAAGCTCCGAACTGCTCCGGCTAGCTTCCGTGTCTTGGACCAAGTGATGGGGCATGCGGGAATGATCATTGCGTCTTCTTGAACCTCATCCAATGCCTTCGTGTCCATAATCATATCATGTTCCTAGATCGATTTCCGGTGAGTGGGATGCCTTACCTCATGTCATAAGGTATTATCCCGAGCTAAGGATCAAATTCTCAGATGCCCATCTTGCCTTACAAAAATTCTCAAATATCCCGTTATAAAAATTACCAAAATTATTTTTATATGAATTCTTATTCTTTGTCTAAGTCTAGTTTGTCAAACAATGTTCCTTGTTCTATATGTCCATTAGCTAAGCAGAAACGTTTACCTTTTGTCTCTCACAATAATCTGTCTAGTACACCCTTTGAGTTGATACATTTAGATGTATGGGGTCCTTTTAAACAAGAGTCTGTTGAAGGTTTTCATTTCTTTCTAACCATTGTAGACGATTGTACTAGAGTTACTTGGATTTACTTCATGAAGAATAAAAATGATGTTCACGCTATATTTCCAACTTTTGTCAATCTAATTGAAACACAGTATCATTCTCACATCAAATCCATAAGATCTGACAATGCCCCTGAACTTGCATTCACTGATTTCTTAAAACAAAAAGGCATGTTTCATTTTTACTCATGTGTTGACACCCCACAACAAAATTCAGTAGTTGAAAGAAAACACCAGCATCTACTCAATGTTGCTAGATCACTCATGTTTCAGTCAAACTTACCTCTCATACTGGCCTGATTGTGTTTCTACTGCTGCTTTTCTAATCAATCGCATGCCATCACCTGTTTTGAACAATAAATCCCTAGCTCAATTGCTTACTAATAAAGAACCTGCCTATGATTTTCTAAGAACTTTTGGATGCTTGTGCTATGTTTTTACTTTACCAAAATTTCGAAACAAGTTCTCTCCTCGTGCCCGTGCTTGTGCATTCATTGGTTATCCTCCAGGTTACAAAGGATATAAGGTTCTTGACTTAGACACTAATCAGGTTTCCATTTCACGTGATGTTGTGTTTCATGAAAAGATTTTTCCTTTTAAGGACTCATCTTACACTTACTCTGATTTCCTTCATTCCTCTATTTTACCATCACCTGTTCATCTGTCTTCTGATCATGTTTTTCCATCGTCATCCAGCCATTCTTTCGCACCACCTAATCATGCATCCTCACCTGCTCATGAATCATCTGCATTACATTCATCTCCTGCTAGTTTACATGCATCATCTCCTCCACCTGCATCTCCTCCATCTGCATTCCCTAGTGCCGCACCTATATCTCTAGACTCTGGTGCAGCTACTGGTCTAGTTCCTTTGAACAATGATAGGCCTAAGCGTTCGACTAAAGCACCTGGTTATCTGACTGAGTACCACTGTTATCTTACTCAATCCCCTGATTTTTTGTCTTCCCCAATTCACACCACACCCTATCCTCAATCCTCTGTCCTCACCTATGATCATATTTCCCCTCACTACAAAGATATAATCCTCCACTTCACCTCTAAAACTGAACCAAAATCATTTCAGCAAGCCATGAAATCACCTAAATGGAATGAAGCTATGGATGTCGAACTTCTGGCCTTTGACAATACAGATACTTGGGATGTTGTTTCTCTTCCCGAGGGCAAGAAAGTTGTTGGCTGCAAGTGGGTATACAAGATTAAACATAATGCAGATGGATCCATTGAACGTTATAAAGCTCGACTTGTAGCAAAGGGGTTCACTCAACAACCAGGAGTGTATTACATTGATACCTTCTCTCCTGTAGCTAAGCTTGTCACTGTCAAGCTCCTCCTTAATCTTGCTGCTGTACATAACTGGAATTTGAATCAAATGGATGTCACCAATGCTTTTCTACATGGAACTTTGAATGAGGAAATCTATATGAGCCTGCCTCTTGGCTATACTCCACCACCTAGTATTACTCTTCCTCCAAATCAAGTATGTAAACTGAAGAAGTCTCTCTATGGCCTTAAGCAAGCTAGTCGATAATGGTATCAAACTTTTTATACTGTCCTTCTTGCTGGTGGTTTTGCGCAATAATATGCGGACAATACCCTGTTTGTGAAGCTCCGAGACTCTGAATTCATTGCTGTCTTGGTGTATGTCGACAATATATTAATTGCAAGTAACACTGATGAAGCAGTTTTGACACTCAAGACTGTTTTGAATAAAGCTTTCAAGATTAAAGATATGGGTTCTCCTAGATTTTTTCTAGGACTGGAAATAGCAAGATCTGCAAAGGGCATCTCTGTTTGCCAAAGAAAGTATGCATTGTCCTTGATAGACGATGCAGGTCTGATGGGATGTAAACCAAGCTCTGTACCCATGGATCCAACCACTCATCTTAGCATGACTGATGGAGTTCCCTTAACAAATGTTACTCCTTATCGAGAATTGATTGGTCGTATGCTATATTTGACCATTACCAGACCAGATGTGATATTTGCGGTCAACAAACTGAGCCAATATCTGTCGAAACCCACCGATGTTCATATGCAGGCTGCTCACAAGATCCTTCGATACCTTAAAGGAAATCCTGGTCAAGGTCTCTTTTTCTCTGCTTCTTCTGATTTGAGTCTCAATGCATTTGCTGATGCTGATTGGGGAGCATGTCCAGACTCTAGACGATATATTTCTGGTTATTGTGTCTTCATTGGGGAGTCTTTGATATCTTGGAAATCGAAGAAGCAACAGGTCGTCAGTTGTAGTAGCACAGAAGCAGAATATCGAAGCATGGCAAATGCTACTAAGGAGCTGCTTTGGATCCACCAGCTTCTCACTGACTTTAAGGTTCAACTCAAACTCCCTGCAACTCTGTTTTGTGACAGAAAATCTGCTCTACACATTGCCTCTAATCCAGTTTTTCATGAGAGGACCAAGCATGTCGAAATTCACTGCCACACTGTCCGTGATCAGCTAAAAGCTGGATTTCTCAACACACTTCATGTTGCCTCTGCCAATAATCTTGTTGATATACTTACAAAGGCATTGCAACCTGCTGTGTTCAACTCTCTGCTCAAGAGAATGTCAATGTCAAGCCTTTATCTTCCTGACGACAGCAAGGACTAAAGGCTTGAGGGGGTATATTATGAGTGTAAAATACACGATGATGACTCAGCATAGTTTGTTACTAAGCTAAAGCTATAGGCAATAGTATATAACAACACAATGTACACTTAGTTACAGATAATGAGAAATCTTTCCCTTTTTTGCTCATCTCTCTCGCTCATCTCTCTCTCTCTCATTAGGATTGTGATAATGTCAGAGACATACAAGATCTACACCTTCAAGGTCCCCATCGTTATATCTCCAGCAAAGCCATGGGAATTATGAACAACTTCATGAATGATATCTTGGAGCTCAGTAATCGTCTAAGCTCGCTAGGAACAATAAGTAGCCTACAATCACATCTCGAGAGATTCATACTGCTGTTAGGCTTGGGCTTCCTAGTGATCTCGCGAAACACGCCGTCTCTGAAGGAACTAAGGCCGTGAGGAAATTCAACAGCTCTTGAGTTAGTAATTTAGGGTTTTCTCTAATTCCAACAATGTGCTGAGTTTTTTATATAGTTAGGGTTTATGTTCGATCTATCAGTTAATTTTTTTTTCTCAGTTGTAATTACTGCTATGAATCTATTTGGAATGAAGGTTTGCGTTTTGGTACAATGTTTCTGGAATCGAATTTTATTAAGATTTGTTGAATGGATTGGTATTTTCTTAGAAATCTTGATGAAATAGTTTCTTTTTATTCATCATCGTCCTCACAATATGATAAATTCAAAGCTACAAATGGTAATGTTGCTAATTTTGTTTTAATGGCAATAGAACATTGTACAAATTCAGAAATCAATGTAGTTCTCTGTGTTAACGTTGTTTCCGTTGCAATGGTTGAAATTAACAATCCTTTGCATTAAATGTTACGAAAAAACTGTTGCAAGATTTGCAATTTTCTCATTGCAAACATCTGTTGCAAATTATTGCAATGAATATCCACAAAATTCCATTGCAACTATTGCAATGAAATTTCCTTTGCAAATATGTTGCAAATTACCCGTTGCAAATATTAGCAAGACCTTCGTTGCAAAAATTCGTTGCTAATATTTCGTTGCAAATTTATTACAGAGTGGCAACGAATTAGCAACAAAATATTTTAGCAACGACGATTTCACAACAAATTTTTGGCTGTTGCAAGTTCGTTTCGAAGGCTACTTTGCAACGGATTATAATGTGTTTGCAAGAGAATTTTGCATTGCGAATTAGCTGATTTCTTGTAGTGAGTTGTACTCGCATGCAAAAAGTTGTACTTTTTGGATTATAACTTGTAATTAGTAATACTTTTAAATTAATTGGTTTTGGTAGTAAACATGATTTAAGGTAATAAAAGTATATTTCCAACATTTTCATGCAATAATATATCGTATTTCAATTTTTTGTATCTTTCGTTTCATAAAATAGTTAAGATTAACAAAGTCACCATAAAACTATAAGGTGTTTGATTGGATTTCATGGGAAAACAAGAAGATGATAAAGATCATTATCTAAAAATATTATTTTGGTAGTACACATGATTTAGGGTAGCTGGATTCAAAGTCGTAGTAGTAGCCAAGATTAAATTGAAATAGTAGACATTCTATGTTTTGTACAATTACGTAAAACTAGTTTTCTTAATTGTACAACTAAGTTCATTTCCCTTTAAAAAGATAGTGAAATTAATTTTAAAAAACGAAACATAATATTAGATTTTCATACATTTACTAGTTACACAAAAGAAATCGAAATAACATTTACTAGTTTCACAAAATAATATTTTTGGATAATGGTCTGACCAAATAATACAACGAGCACAAATCATCTAATCGGATATCCGTTGTTCTATCTTTCCGCTTCATAAAATCCATGGTAACGGCTATTGCATGGACACAATGATACATGTCAATATCAAAACACTTGCAGTCACAAGTTTTCCTTCTCAAGTCCACCAAATAAGTCTTGCCATCGCGTCTAATGGCACCATATTCAAGCTAGAAGGTGTTTAGCTCATTCATCGTTAGGAGCTTCGCAATAGCACATCTACCGTGCAATACGTTCTCCACAAAGGGAACCAGTTTATGTGCGTTCGATATAGCAACCGACTTGTTCCTATGTTTGTTTAACCACTCAGCCACTGTTTCCACAATCGCATCAATCATAGGTAATAACGAGTACTTCCTTGCGTCTAAAAAAATATTGTTCATGGACTCTGCACAATTAGTGGTGTCTATGGTGTACCTTTCTCTTAGAAAAATAACACCTTGTCCATTTTGCCTCATCTACACTATCATCCAGACACACGGCTACTTTAGGATACATTTTCCTCAAATCACCAAACTGTTGTCGAAACTCAACCTCTGTATAATTTCTTGCGCATTCCCTGAATTTACTTGCAACAAAATATTGATCCTTCGAAACTTTCAATCTCACATTCTAGTAAAAATGAAAGATGCAATACCCATGTGTAGAGTTCGGGTACGCGCCTCACCTACTGGCTTGATGAGACTTGCATTTCTATCAGAAATAAAAACCTATTTAGGACTATCCGGTATAATGGTTTTCACCGTATTGAAAAACCAGGTCAAACTTGCATTTTTTTCAGCATGAACTAACATCAAACGCCATGGGATCCGAGATGTGGGAAAAATTAGCATACCACCATGTGTAGTCTTAAGAAACGTTGCATCCACAATGATCACTTTCCTCATTGCTTGAAACCCTTCAATGCAAGCCCCCAAAGCGACGACTAAGTAGATGAACTTTTTTTCTTCATCTAATACCACACTTGTTTTTGTACTAGGATTCACCTACTTCCAAACCCATACCATCTTGACCTAGTCTTTGGTACAAAAACAAGTGTGGTTCTAGATGAAGAAAAAAGGTTCAAGTAAATATTCGTCGCTTTGGGAGCTTGCATTGAAGAGTTTAAAGCAATGAGGAAAGTGATAATTGTGGATGCAACTTTTCTTAAGTCTACACATGGTGGTATGATAAATTTTGCCACAACTCAGAATCCTAATCGTCACCATTATTCCATTGCGTTTGATGATGAAAAATATGCAAGTTGGACATGGTTTTTCAATACGCTAAAAACCATTATACCCGATATTCCTGTATTGATTTTTATTTCTGACAGAAATGTAAGCCTTATCAAGCCAGTAGGTGAGGTGTACCCGAACTCTACACATGGATACTGCATCTTTCATTTTTCCGCATCTTTCATATCCAAGAATGTGTGATTGAAAGTTTATAGGGACAAAGATTTTGTTGCAAGTAAATTCAGGGAATGCGCAAGAAATTATACATATGTTGAGTTTCGACAATAGTTTGATAATTTCATGAGAAGGTATCCTAAAGTAGCCGTGTGTCTGGATGATAGTGTAGATGAGGCAAAATGGGCAAGGTGTTATTTTTTCAGAAGAAATGTACAGCATAGACACCACTAATTGTGCAGAGTCCATAAACATTATTTTCTTAGACGCAAGGAAGTACTCGTTATTACCTATGATTGATGTGATTGTTGAAAAATTGGCTGAGTGGTTAAACTAACATAGGAATGAGCATGTTGTTGCATCGAACGCACATAAACGGTTCCCTTTGTGGAGAACATATTACACGGTAGATGTGCTATTGCGAAGCTCCTAACGGGGAATGAGCTAAACATCTTCCAGCTTGAATATGGTGTCATTGGACACGATGGCAAGACTTATTTGGAGGACTTGAGAAGGAAAACTTGTAGTTGGAAGTGTTTTGATATAGACATTTATCCTTGTGTTCATGCAATAACCGTTACCATGGATTTCATGAAACGAGAAGATAAAATAGTGAATATCCGATTATATGATTTATGCTCGAGGTATTATTTGATGGAGCAGTGGTGATATGTGTATATTTTGCATCGTTTTCATTTAGTTTTTCCACTAGTTTTCATCCATCTTTGCATGCATTTCATCATCATCCATGCATTTTAGACTAGTTTTCTTTCATCTTGCATATTAAAGTCATAGGATGTATATATTGCATATTGGTCGTTTTTAGGTACTTCTGGAGCAAGGAGGAGAAATGGCTCAAAGGAGATAAGCATGGAGGTGAAGAGGAGCAAAAAGAGTGAGGAAACAAGAGAAGAGAGGCATGTCGGTTGCTGGATCGATGTAGAAAGGCGCCGCAACAAGCACAAAAGACATTTCTCGACCAAGTCTTGGGAGACATCTGCATATTGCTAGACCGATGCAGGGAGCCGACATGAAGAGCTAAAGAAGAAGCAAAGGTCTCTTATGCAAGGGGCAGCGGTCCAAATAGCGATGAAGTCGACCGATAAGAAGAGCCAAGCTGCGAGCAGAAGTTCAACAATATGGAGACGTCCACATCGGTCCATTCACCGCCGCCACTAACCGATGTCTAGAAGCATAAGCCGAAGAAGAAGAGATTCATTCTCTGATGACCAGCATGGCAGTCGCCTGAGCACCACACACTTTCGATGCAATAAGCATCTTTTATTTAGTTTTGATCCGACCCAATTTGTTCCGGGTCGACTCGGTTCGAGTTTTCTAGGGAAAATACCAAGTATTTTAGTTGAAAAACTTGGTATTTTTTGGTTTGAAATGTGTATAAGTCTTATTGGTAAAAGCGATATAAGTCATATTAAATCAGCATTTATATAGGTAACTTTGAATCAATGCAATTTTAAACAAAATATGAAATTAAAGTAAATTCTACAATTAAAATAAAAGCGAAATTGTTAGTAGTTGTACCAATTTTACACTGTTGAATCAATGCAAATCAAATCAGCATTTATATAGGGTTAGAGAGAGTACCAAATATAAAAGTTTTAGTAATTAATTTCTCTTTTTCCCGAGTGATTGAACAGCCATCTCTTCGGTTTTCAACAAGGAGATTAATGACACTTTTCCGTCTTCTTGTATACTCATATATCCTCTGATATCTCCTCTCATCTCATCTTCTTATATCCTCCTATATCCTATGTTCTCGCCTCTCATCTCATCTTCTTATATCATTTATATCCTCTGTTTTCGTATCCTCTAAAGGTTGACAGAAATTACAGTTACGAGACGATTGTGAGGGGGTTGCAGGCACTGCAAAAGGATCCTCATACATGTTTTTCCGCAGGTCCTGTTGCCGACGATATGTACCGATTGGCAAGCAATTATCATCGGACCCCCTTGGGAGTTCCTATGAATGAGGAGTGTTTATCTTCAACATTAATTTCCCTTCGGAGTATCCTTTGACAAGACCAATGTGTACCACTCGAACATCACCCTATCCTTTGACAAGACCAAGGTGTACCACTCGAACATCACCCTGTGCCAGACTGAGCAAGAAATGACTTAGATTATAACCCATCTAATTTTATACCCACCTAAGACTCTGAGCAAAAACTACTGACCCTCCGAGTCATAACCGGAGTGGCATTGACCTAGGCTCTGATACCAATTTGAGACACCATATCACAGGAAAACCCTACTGAATAGCTTGACTTCTATTCCAAGCCAAAAATGATATCTTAAACCAAACCTTAAAATGGAAAGAGGGAAGGGTAACAAGTTACCCAGTGAAAACGATCATATATGTCCACTTAATATATACGATGCATTAAACATAATCACATAAACATCTACTTAACCTAAGATTAGACATGCAACAAATCATCAGGCATTCACAAGTTCATAGAAAACCTAGTACAAAAGTTCTTACTCACAAGAACGTCAAACTTTAATTCTGGTGACTCGTCAACCACAATCTTACAGGCCCGTCGGCTCCTGTATAGGCTACACTTCCTCTGTGTGTAGTCCAACCATGGTCTCACTCCGCGAAACATCCTTCTTGAAGACCAACAAGCAATCACTCCATTCTCTGCCATGGGTCGGGATCAATCATCAGGGCCATCCTTGGGGCAGACCCAATGAAACATTGGTCTTGGCTCCAAATTTTAGCAGGTTCATATAGAAGCTAGAAACCCATATATATATGGCTTGGAGCATATATGATCTTTCCATTTTAAGGTTTGCTCAAAGCTTCTTTTTTTTGGTCCATAAGTTTAAACAGAAACTTATATGTATTATATATAAGGATATATACATATATATAAGCAAAGTCCAATCAATTAAAACAACAAATTCATAAAACTAAAAAAGAAATATTGGCCCCCATTTTTTTTAAATGACTAGGCTTTTCATCCGCGCTACGCGCGGGTCTGTATTAATAATTTAGTTTAATCTTTTTTTTGGTTAGTAACTTTTAAATTATCTAAAACATTATGAGTTTACATAAATTTTGTTTTTATAAAAAATTATTTAAATATAATGTGTTGTTTTCTCCTATTTGTATTTATTTATAAGATTATAGATTTTAATTGTTAAGTAAAATATTAATACATCAATTGATTTTTACCTAATGAAAATAATAATTTATCAAAAATACTAGCATGTTTGGGATATATGACATGTGTATAGAAATAAGAATAGAACAAGAAGAATAATAGAAAAAGAATTGTTTGACATTTTAGAAAACTAAAAAAACATTATTTTAATATATGCTTATTTGTTAATTTGTTTGCATAGTATTCAATTTTGTTTGTATTAAGGAAGAACTCACGATGAATGTATGATTTTTATATATTTATTTTATATATTTTTGTTTCTGAATGACTGTTTTTCATCTTTTTGAAATGTCTATATGATAGCATAATACCCGGATTTTGAATTTGACATTTCACAGTAAACATTTAATGAACTTTAACTAATATTGAGTAATCTTTTTTAGATAACAGAAAAATGAGTAGTAAACATTTGATGAATTTTAACTAATGTTAAATAAATTTTTATTTATTGACTTAAAAGTAGAAAGAGACTAGTGTATTAGATGTGGTCTTCTACTTGATTTGATTCACTCATGTGTGTAGTAGCGAAACTTGTATGACTTTAATTGCATTGCACTAGATAAAACTTTTTACTTTTTACAAAAACAAATATATTCAATATTATTTTTTGGTAAGGTATGACTTTATACTGCATTGCAATAGATAAAACTTTTTACTTTTTACAAACAAAATGTAATCAATATTATTTTTTGGTAAGGTAAATAATGTTTGTTTATTTTTTTGTAGTCTTACATGGAGATTTGTAGGTACATGTGAAACCTAAATCTAGTAAACCTCTAGCATAGCATGCTGATTTGAAATCTAAAATTTCGTCAAAACTTTGTGGTCTTTTTAGTTTGTTGATTAGAATTATTAGATAATATTTGTGGCATGAATCAATGTTGTTTTTTAGTGAATTAGATTAGAAACCTGTGAGAAATCACGCTGTAGTTTGCATTGTTGTTAATGACCAAGAAATTTTTAATTTTGTAGATTACGTCGGCCTTTACGATAACCTCATAATAACCTATTCAATTAGCCGGTATGATTGCTTGGATTGTAGTTGACTTAAAAGAATTTTGTTAAAACAGAATATAATAGTGCTAATTAATTTTTCGATTGGTGATGAGTAAATAGATTTCCTAGTACCTTTTGATAGCTAAAACTGTTCAAAACCCTTAATGAAACCGTCTTTTTATCATTTGGTGCCTCCCAGAAGTGGACGACTTAAATAAGCAGTTTTTTCTTAATAAAACATTAAAACATAATAATTCTTCGTCTTTTTCTTAGTTAAGCCTAGATATCAAGTTAATTTCATTTTATATAATTTTTTCCTTTATTAGTTTAGGTTTTTATATTGATTTCCATTTTATTTTGATATATAATTTTTTTTTCTTTTTTTTTGTTTGTTAAGATTTTTATGTTGATTTTCCATAGAGTAATTACAGATATCAAATTAATTTTCTTTTAAATGTTTTTTTCTTTTGTTAATTTATCTCTTTTGATATTTATTTCCATTTTAGGAGACAAGGTTTTTTGGAATTCTTGACGTTAATTAAGATTTAATTAAAATAATGATTTGACATATTTTAATTGGTTGTTTGAAATTCATGTGGACACATTAAAATGCATAAATATTCTTTTTATTAATTTTTTTGTTAAGTTTTTTATGTTGATTTTCCATAGAGTTAACATAGATATCAACTTAATGATTTTAAATTGTTTATTTTGTTAATTTAGCTTTTTGATTTTTTTTCATTTTTCATTTTTTTTTTAATTTAGATCTTTTCATAGTTATTTCCATTTTAAAAGACACAATTTTTTAGCATATAATTTCCTTTTTCTTTATTTGTTTGTTAAGTTTTTTATATTGTTTTTCCATAGAGTTATCATATAATATCAAATTAATTTTCTTATAAATGATTATTTTCTTTTGTTAATTTAATTTTTTTATATTTATTTCTATTTTAAAAGTCACCGTTTTTTTTTGAAAATTTTGACATTATTTAATATTTAATTAAAATGCTGATTATTGGCCCCTATTTGTTTTTTCAAACCCATAATTTCTGGGCTGGCCATGTCAATCATACGTTCTAACGCGCCTAGACTAACACTAATCAACAATACATATATTTGTTCTCATTCAATCATTCATGTTCGTTTTAATTATCAATCAATCTCAAACTCTAGATTCAACACACACATACACAACTAACTACAAGAAAACTGCCCTTTTACAACTAACATAATCGTCGTAAATTGGTCGTAAAACATGGTTTACGACGGATTAGCGATGATTAACAATTCGTCGTAATATGATCGTCGTTAATCGGAAATCGTCGTAAATTGGTCGTACCATTAAGGAGGACTAAAAATCGTCGTAAAATCATCGTATATTATTCGTCGTAAAATCGATGTAAATATACAACGATTTTACGACGAATACATTACATCGATATCACGATGAAACATTACATCGATTTTACATCGAATTATACAATTTTTTTTCAACAATCCGTCGTAAAGTCGTCGTAATATGATGAAACATTACATCGAATTTACATCGAATTATACAATTTCTGTTTTGATAATCCGTCGTAAATTCGTCGTAATATGTAGCTGTAAATGCGTTGGTAAATCGATGTAAAATATTCTATGTAAATTCGTCGTAAATTTTTGAACGATGTAAAATCGATGTAAAACTATTGATGTAAAATCGATGTAAATTATTGAACGATGTAAAATCGATGTAAAATATTCGATGTAAATTCGTCGTAAATTAAATATAATTTTTATATAAATTAAATAAAATTAAAAAAAAATTTTAAAAAATTATATTTATAAATTAAAATTTTATAAATAAATTCAAAATATAAAATAAAATTTAAAATACAAAATACAAAATAAAATTCTTAATACAAACTATTGCCCAGCTGGAAAACGTAAATTATCAAAAAGCTCGTCGTCCGATCCATTCTGCTCCATATTCGCTCGTTCTTGCGCGAGCTGATCACTCGGCTGGCCCGATGTCGATCCTTCCTGCTGCCTTAGTGCAGCCGCAAAAGTCGGGTTAGTCAGGGCAATAATATCGAAGAGAGTGTTGTATCCTTGGATTGTTTTATCGTATCCTTGGATCTTCTCATCGTATACCACCTGCTTCGCCCGCAACGTGTTGATCTCGGAGTTGGTGGTGTTTAACTCAGTCCGCAAAATAACCGGATCGTCGAAAAGCTGACGACGGGACGACGCGGTGGCACTATCTACGATCGATCCCATCCCTAAAACTCTGCCCTTTTTCTTCGGGACAACCTTTAAAAAAGAAACGTAAAATTTAATAAATTGTATAAAGAAACATTAACTTTTGTAAAAAAAAAACGTTAAATTACCTCTGCGTATATATCGTCCATCTGGGCAACCGTCAAAGTCGCAGTGGATTGGACCGAACTACCGCCAGGTGATAGCTGCTAAGAAAGATGAGTTTGACGCTCGTCGATCCTTGCATGCGCGTCATTGTAGATCGCCTCAGCTCGAGGATCTACAAAAGATCCGTCTTTCTTCTTGTGAGTTTCCGCAAAAACTCGGGTCATTGGAGGAAGTTCAACTCCATTTGCCTAACAAAAAAGACATTCAAAAAGAAATCAAACCGTTGATGGATAATATAAATTAATAACAAATTAAAATTACATAAATAAAATTATAAGCGAAAAAATTATTACCATTTGAAGGCGTCTTCCCGCAAAAGATGTTTGACCCGACTTATGAGGCATAAGTGCTGGAAGACCGTCTGGACCTATAGTGTTTCGAGAAGCCGAACACTTAGCGGCCACTTGTTGCGCATGCGGATCTCTCCAGTATGCCGTCAAGCCGTTCCAAACATCGGAAGACATGTATGGCGGCTTCCCATGATCGCCTTTAACCTCCCACTTCCTCTTCCAATCGGAGACGGTATTGTTGAGCCGCAATTTTCCCTTCTTTTTGAATTCCGCCTTCACCGTCTCGATGATCGCAACGTCCCAATGCCATTTTTGCTATACAAAAAAAATTAGAAACGATATATTAAAGATAAAGAATTCTCCAAAATAATAATGAATTAAAAAAAAAATTACCGCGAAACATTTAAACCATGTCTCGACAACGTCTTCCGGAACCGAAGACCAATTGCGGTGAGGCTCCATGAAATAGGCTTTAATGGTGTCAGCCACACTCTGTCCAACTTTGTTATCTTCCTTAAACCTGAGAAATAAAACAAAAATTATTAGTAAAAAAAAACAAATTCATAATGTTATTTAAAAAAAAATTTGTAGTTACGTACCAAAAAGTATTCGGGAGCCGTCGCGGATCTAACCGGTCTAAAGAATCATGCCCCGGCGACTGCAAAATATCTTCGACCGTCAATCCCGCATACAACAACGGCGGTCGAGCATCTGCTTCTGGAGGCGGCGCTGGTCCGGAAAAAGAATCCGGAACAGCGGACTGTGTTGCAGAAGATGACGGGAGTTGTGAATTATCACTCGGTCCCATCTCGAGAAACTGCCGATAGTGTGCCTTACGTGGAGCCATATCTAAAAAATATTTAAAAATAACTCAATTTTAGTATAATATAATTCCATTCCTAACTAATAATTCCAATCCTAACTAATAAATATTACAATCCTAACTAACAATTCAAAATCCTTACAACGATAATATAATTTAAAAATACAAAAAAAAATGTTACCTTTTTTTAGAGAGAGGGCAGAGGTTTTTAGAGAGAGAGAGTGAGTTATGAGATTGTGAGGGAGGAAAATTCTTGGTCACGTATATATAGATTTTGTTGTCGTCGTAAAATCGTCGTAATACTGGAACCGAAAATTCAACCTATCGAAATTTCCCCCCACGCAGTAAATTAAATATTTTGGGTATTACAACGAAATTACGACGGATTCGTCGTAAAATCGTTGTAAGTTTACAACGATTTTATGACGAATCCGTAGTAATTTCGTTGTAATAAAATAAATCTAGAACCTAAACCCTAAATCACAATACACATATCCTGGACGTAAGAACGAAGTATATTTGTGCATCTAATACTTCTAATATTTAACAATAGATTCAATAACGACGATTGAATCTATATCGTCGTCGATTTCCATATCTTACATAATAATGTATAGCATTCGTTCTTATATATAAGTATATTCGTAACATGCATGACTTAAATAATGTAAATGATTTTGTAAAAACATAAACTTGTTTATACTATGATGAGAACTTATGTAAAACAAGATATAAGATAAAAAGCCAAACATGTAAATCAAACCCTAAACCCTATATTTTAGGTATTACAACGAAATTACGACGGATTCGTCGTAAAAGCGTTGTAAGTTTGCAACGCTTTTACGACGAATCCGTCGTAATTTCGTTGTAATAAAATAAATCTATACCCTAAACCCTAAATCACAATACACATATCCTGGAAGTAAGAACGGAGTTTATTTGTGCATCTAATACTTCTACTATTTAACAACAGATTCAATAACGATGATTGAATCTATATCGTCGTCGATTTCCTTATCTTACATAATAATGTATATCATTCGTTCTTATAAGTATATTCGTAACATGCATGACTTAAATAATGTAAATGATTTTGTAAAAACATACTATGATTAAAACTTACATAAAACAAGATATAAGATAAAAAAAACCAAACATGTAAATCAAACCCTAAACCCCAAATTTTCGAAATTACGACGAAATTACGACTAAATCGTCGTAAAATCGTTGTAAAATTACAACGAGTTTACGACGAATCTATCGTAATTTCGTTGTAATAAAACATACATGTAAATTAAACCATGATATACGTTGATAAACCAAACATGTAAATTAAACCTAAATCGTCGTAAACGCATCGTAAAATAACGACGATGTTACGACGAAATGAGTGACATCGGTATCACGACGATTTCACGTCGACTCTGAGAGTTTGGTAAAACACGGTTTTTTATAGGTCACCTAATTATTTACATCGCATTTTGTCGACGTAGTTTCGTCGCATATTCGATGTAAAATCGTTGTAATGCTATTCGATGTAAAACCGTTGTAAATTTTCGTTGTAAATCCGTTGGTAATTTCTAAAACATTTCTATAAATACATTCCACACCTTCAATGCTAACTCAAAAAAAAATACACATTAAATATATACATACCCACTTTTCCTTGAGTTTTTACGCTGATCATTGTGTTCCCACTTCTTGATGATCTGGCCAACAAATAATCCTGTAGGATCTTGTTTTCAAGTAAAGACAGTCTTCAACTACCATAGGTGAATGATTCATAGAATTGGACATCTATGTAAATCCTTCGTAATATAAGGATGTCCAATTCTATGTATCTTTCACTTATGGTGTTTGGTTTTTATGAATCTAGAAAACTCGACCCCCAGAATTCTTTGTTGGCCAGATCATCAGAAGTGGTAATACAACGTTCTGCTCCTAAACCCAAGATGACACTACGACGATATTACGACGAATGTGGTCCTAGGCGTCGTAATTTCGTCGTAAAATCATCGTTAAGTACCATCAGATTTACATTAAATAACTGTATATATAGGGTTTAGCATTATGTAAAAAGTTAAACTAACCCTAATCTACGTGTTTCATTCACAAAAACTGTTAATTCATCAATGTTTCGTCGATTTTTTATTAGTTTAATATATAATTTTACAACAAAAACTTAAACATTTAACAAACCGAAAATTACATATATATATATATATATATATAAGCTTTCAATCAGAATCATCATCTTCGTTGGGCTCATCATCTTGATTGGGTTCATCATCTTCAGGTCCATCATCATCGTCAGTTTCTTCAAACTCGTCGGAATCGCCTTCTTCTTCTGTGTCGTCAGGTAGATATTCAAGTTGCCTGTTTCGTGGATCAATTAAAAGAACGTTCTCCGTAATCTCTGGTTCTGTAATATCAAGGCAAGAATCTTGTTGCATTGGAAGATCATCAACACCAACAATTTTACCCCTTGGAGCTATTTTAATAACCGATAACCATGAGATCACAGATGTTCGAACTCGCGGATATGGAACGAACGTTACTTGTTATGCTTGTGATGCTAGGATGAATGGCTCAAACTTGTTGTAACGTCGTGGTTTGTTGACGTCAACCACACCAAATTTGTTAATTCGCACCCCTCGACCGACTGTTGGATCGAACCAATCACATTTGAAGAGAACGCATTTCAACCTAACCAGTCCGGGGTACTCGAATGGGTACATCCACCTAAACTGAACAGGGCCTCCTAGTTCTGCTTCGTGGGGGAGATGAATGGGAAGATGTTCCATAACATCAAAAAACACAGGGGGAAATATCTTCTCCAAATTGCACAACAAGATTGGAATATTAGTAGCCAGTTGTGCAATTATATCTTCTGACAACGTCCGTGTACTAAGATCCCGGAAAAACGCTCTGATGCCTGCAAAGACAAAAATTATATACATTGTAACATATATATATATATATAATTAATCTCAATAATTTTATATGTGATGAAGTATCTTACCTCCAATTGATTCATGAACATTTTCTGGAAGGAGTTCGGCAAATGCGAAAGGAAGTAAACGTTGCATAAACACGTGGCAGTCATGACTCTTCATCCCTGAAAACTTTTCTCCTTTCTCAACAAATTTAGCAAGATTGGATACATACCCATAAGGAAACTTCACGTCAGATGAAACCAAATTGAACAACGATGCCTTTTGTTCTGCACCCAACCGAAATATAGGAACTGGTGATTTTCCATTGCTCATTATATGCAACTCATTTCTGTTGCAAATATCTGGCAAGTCCAACCTTGACTTTCCGCTGTCTTTGGTTCTTCCTTTCACGTTTAACACTGTATGCATGATGTTATCAAATTTTTTTTTTCTCAATGTGCATGACATCAAGATTGTGTCTCAGTAGATGATTTTTCCAGTACGGAAGATCCCAAAAATGCTTTTCTTGTGCCAATTGTGATTAACCCCGTATCCATCAGGCATATTAGCTGGAGTGTGCCAATTTCTCTCACGATTCACAGTTTCTAATTCCCCAAAATGAACTATTTGCGCTTCTAGATCTTCCCCAGATAGATACACTGGTGGGGGGACACGCACGATTTTGTTCTTCCTAAACAACCGCCTGTTTCTCCTATATGAATGATTGATTGGTAAAAACCGGCGGTGACAATCAAACCAGCATGTTTTTCGACCATGTTTAAGTTGAAACGCATATGTCCGATCGAGGCAATAAGGACAAGATAACCTCCCATGCGTCGTCCAACCTGATAGCATTCCGTATGCATGGAAGTCGCTTATTGTCCACATAAGCACCGCACGCATCGTAAAATTTTTTTTCCTCGAACAATCATATGTCCGCACTCCTGTATACCACAACCGTTTCAACTCATGAATGAGAGGCTGCAAAAATACATCAAGGTACCGCTTCGGATGATTGGGACCAGGGACTAAAATATTCAGGAAAAGAAATTCTCTTTGCATGCACATATCTGGGGGAAGGTTATAAGGAGTTACGATAACTGGCCACAAAGAATATTGCCTACCAGACATACCGAATGGACTAAATCCATCAGTGCAAAGACCAAGATACACATTTCGCTTAGAGTTAGCAAAATCAGGGTGTACCGTGTTAAAGTGTTTCCAAGCTTTTGCATCTGACGGGTGAGTCACTTCTCCTTATCTCTGTGAATGTTCTGCATGCCACCTCATCGATGCAGCTGTCCTTTCAGATTGATACAATCGTTTCAACCTATCAGTTATAGGAAGATACCACATCCGTTGGTATGGTATCTTTGTACGCCCAGTTGTTTGGGGCCTAAATCTCGGTTTTTGGCAAAATCGACATTCCTGCAGCTTATCATCATCTTTCCAAAAAAGCATACAATTGTCAACACATACATCTATCATCTCAAAAGGCAACCCAAGACTAAACACCAACTTCTGTATCTCATAGTATGTTTCGGCAGCCAAATTATCCTCTGGCAAATACTCTTTAATAAGATCAGCTCAATCATCCATGCAAACCTCAGCTAAGTTATGATCAGTTTTAATTATCATCATCCTAGCAGCTAACGACAATTTAGACTGACCCTCTCTACATCCATCGTAGAGTGGCTGGTTTGCAGCGTCTAGCATATCATAAAATCGCTTCGCATCTACGTTGAGTTCCTCAAAAGTACTACTATCAGCATTTGTTTCATGAAATGCATCATTAACCATGGCATGCATCCTATCATGATCTGCACCCTGATCAAATTGATGTTGACGATGATCATAACTACCTTGATAATTTGATTCTACTTGACCTTGATAATTACTACTACTATCCGTTGCTTGAGTTCTTTCAAAACCCTCTCCATGTTGATACCAAACATAATATTGCGGCATAAACCCTCTATTTAGTAAATGCTTCCACACCATCTCAATAAACATATATCTCGTATTCTTGCATTTACGACAAGGACAGAACATCTTACCACTTTCCAGGGTTGTTTGCATATTTCCGGCCTGATACATGAATATTTCAAGCCCTTCTTTGAATTCTTCCGTTAAATCTCCCTCTGAATCCTTTTGCGTATACATCCATTTTCGTAGTTCGTATATAGACATTTATATATATATATATATATATATATATTTTTTATTCTGTTTTTTTTTTTTATTCTTTCGTTTGAAGTTAGGCTGTATTTATAGAAATTTTTTCAGAATTACCAACGATTTTCCAACGGATTTACAACGAAATTTACGATGTAAATTCGATGTAAATTTAGTAGGTGGACCTATTAAAAACGTGGTCTACCTAACTGGGAACATGTGACGTCAAATCATCGTAATATCAACGTAATATACATAAGACATATTCGTCGTAATATCGATGTAAATTCGATGTAAATTTAGTAGGTTGACCTATTAAAAAACGTGGTCTACCTAACTGGGAACATGTGACGTCAAATCGTCGTAATATCAACGTAATATACAGAAGACATATTCGTCGTAATATCGATGTAAATTTACGACGACATTACGACGATTTATGTTGTCGTCGTAATATCGTCGTAAACTAGTCGTAAATTTACATCGATATTACGACGACACATATTTACGAAGATTTTACATCGAACACATATTTCTTCGTAAAGTCGTCGTAATGTCGATGTAAAGTTATATCGATTTAAAATGGTCGTAAATTTTCGTTGGAAATAGACAGTTTTCTTTTAGTGACTATGTCTAAGACAATTTAAAGATTCACAAGTGTAGCCTAACCTTTGCCTTTCGGTTGAAGCTGCAATTCGCCGGAAGAAACGGTTGGAATCAACGTCTTAAAGTCTGCGTTTGAAATTAGGGTTTATGGTTTTCAGATTTGGACAGATTTCATACCCGACAGGAAAACAGTGATAACTTTTGGTACAAACCTCTAAATCGTAAAGGGAAAGATGATATGGAAAGCTGACACCGAGATATTTCTAACGATATGAAGATCGCCTCTTGGTTCCTCCTGGTTCACTGGAACCCTGCAAGTCTCAGAAAAATGGTAATAACATTTAAAATATAAGTCTAAATGGAGATAAGCTTTTGTATATAGCTAGATCTGGGAGTCGAGAATATTCTTACCAAGTTTCAGGCTGATCCAATCTGATTTGCATGTCCGTTTCTCTCCTACGCCAGAACGGGTCATATCTGCCTTGTAAATGGTTGTGGTGGCTTCTTCTTTGAGGTGGTTCGACGGTGGTCGCTCAAGTATGATTCCGGCAGGGCTTTGCCACTCTGAAATCTCTGCCTCCTCTCTCACAAGTTCCCTCTCTTTATAAGATGTGAGGCTTCCTAGGTTTATGATTTTCCAAACAAATGTCTATTTTGCCCTTAATGAACATTATGGGTTTCACTCAATAGGCTCCTCTTCTTTTTATTAATGGGCCACGAAAATAGAGTAAAAAAACTCTATGATCCATTTTAGAATGAACCTCAATACCTTTTTTTATAGGCTTTTCTTAACCCGAAACAGGTCTGACGCTTCGTCTAATGCTTCCTCCGGTCCACCACTTCTTTTCATTAAATCTTTGGCTCCAATTATTAACAGCTCAACTTAGAATGAAGTGAGCTTGGTCCCAAAAGACTTTCACTAGAGAATTTAGAGCCTGAGACATTGCTTCCTTTGCAAATTAGGGTTTTCTTTTTCGGAAAAATAAGGTTAGGGTTTAATCAGAAAAATAGCCCTTAGTTTAGGTTCTTGGGATGTCACATTAAGGCTCAAAACCTCAACTCTACTTCTTTTTCCAAATCTCATGATAGTTTTATACAGTTAGCTTAATACCCGCAAAAATTAAAATTCTCCAACTTAGTGTTGCAGTCAATAAATGACTATATAACCAAAGCAAATGAACAAGGGCGGTTTTTGACAAGTGCAAGAGAAGCAAATGCACAAGGCCCACATATTTTTAAAAAAATATAAGCTTAAGAGATTTAAATTTTATATATATGTAGGTTAAAAATTAGATTAAATGGCCAATTTCAAGAAATTTGAGATTCCATGCTGAATTTTTTTTTTTTTAGTATAAAGTATAAGGGCCAAAATTTTATAACTAGCCCAAATACTCTAAATTTATTGAGTCGTCCCTGCAAATGAATAGCCATTCCTTGATATCATAATCTCGAATTAACACGGTTTTTCAAGAAAATGGATTATAAAAAGAGAAAATTACATTCAAAAACACTTTTTCAAAGTGCAATTACAATATACACACTTTTTGAGTTTAGGCACATTTTGGTCATCTTTTTGGTGTTTTTTGACCTTTATGCCCCTCTACAAAAAGGTAAGTATCCTTTCCCCATTTTCTATTTATTTTTTATTATTTTTCATCTCACACACCCCACACATTTTGTTTTCCTTATATTCTTCTCATAAAAAATAATCTAACAATTATTTTTTCACTATCAACAACAATTTCACAACTCATCAATAATCTAACAACAATTTCACAACTTTATTACTTATATGTGAAAACTGGCGGCCATTCCCGTCAGGAATTTCTCCGTCACATTTCCGTCGGAACTAAATCCGTCAGTTATAGCTCGCCGGAAATCAAATTTGATCGAATTTCCGTCGGAACATTCCGACGAAAAATGGTCGTAACTTTTCCGATAAACTACCAAAGAAGATTTTCCGATGAATTTTTGACAAACAGTCCCTATCGGAGGGATTTTCCGGCGAAGTTATAGTTAGGATGCCCCGTTAGAAAGTTGTCAGATATCCGCCGGAAATTTTTCGACGTCTTTTCGACGGGCATTGTAGTCGGTATCCTCCGTCAGAAAGTTGTTGGATATCATTCGGAAAAATTTCTGACGTCGTATTTATGCCCCGTTGTGAATATATATCCCTTTGGCTAAGCCTCTCGATCTCGGATTTGAACTCCAAAGAAGGGTAACGATAACCCGAACAAGAAAATTCATGGCTCGGAAGTCGAACCTTATGGATATGTCGCATGTGTATCCCATGTAGTTTCGTACATGTTTACAATATTCGCGTGGATATACATGCATATCCATGTAGTTGTCTACACGTGGACGATATTCGAGTGGATACGCATACACATCCATGTAATTACGCACATGTGGACGATATGCGCGTGAATACGCATATGTCTATTCATTTAAATGCGTACACATGTACGCATATATATGGATACAAATGCGTTCGGCCAATGTGTTCGAACCACATGTAAGTAAAAATATTGTGAAATGTGTATCAAAGTATAGAAAAAAAGAAATATAATTTAAGCATAAAAAAATTGTTTTTTTGAAATTGTTTTTTTGTGCAAAACAAATAACCATAACAAAATAATTGGGCTGTGAAAAACAATAATAATAATACATTGCTTTATGTTTTGGGAATAATGATAGAAGATTAATTTGTGTATTCACATGTCAAAAAGCATAGAAATTGTGTCTAAAGCCACAAAATGTCTATAATATAAGTTGAATGTGGGAAAGTGTCATAGAGTGTAACCTAAAAAACTGTCGTGGTGATCAAGGGTGTAAACAAGAGCACTGATACAGCCAAAAAGAAGAAGAAATTTACCATGTACAACTCTGAAGCAGGTTCGATCACCGTAAGATTTGAAAATTGCCTCTGGATTTTAGGAATTCTGACTAAATAATCGGACGAGCAATTTGGGGATTAAGGGCATAATGAAATATACAAACGAAACTTGGCGTGATAAGATTAAGCAAATTTATATTCTATTATTTTATGTTACCATCTTTTATTTGGATTTAGTTAAGTCCTATATTGGAAACAAAAATTAAATTTCATGATTCTATGTTGGAAAAAAAAAAATACATGGAAACCTCTTGACCATGTGGTAATCTTTTTGGGGATTAGGGCTTAATGAAATATACAAACGAAACTTGGCGTGATAAGTGTTTAGCAAATTTATATACTTCTATTTAATTTATGTTACTATATTTTCCTTTTATTTAATATTTATTTAATGTTTATTTGGATTTAATTAAGTTCTATGTTGGGAAAAATATTAAATTTCATGATTCTATGTTGGAATTTATTTGTGGAAACCTGTCGACCATGTGGTAATGTTTTTATATTATATCTGAGGTTTGATAATTAGAAAATGCGCTTCCTTGCAAATTATAAATCTTACGGTGATCATTGTTTTGCAAATCTACTATATAAAAAGGTAGTGTCATATCAGCGTTGGAGAGAATGCCACGTATATATTGGTTTTCAATTTTTTTTTTTTTTGGAAAAATGCATTTAACTTCGTGATCTAAAGTACTCAGCCATCAATGGGATGAATATTCATCTTCCTCTTCTAGAGCGATAATGTTGTCAAAAATCTTACGGAGAGAGTATCACGTGGAATCTAATTTTTTTTTTTTTGGCATCTAAACTTTGTTTCTACGAAATCAATCAAAACAATACATGTGTACAAGTTAAAACACGTAGATCTTTTGATTTTGCATAAATCTCATTGGTTTTCCTTTGGTCAAGAAATTGAAAGCATCATGAGACAGCTAGATTCTCTGGGCAATTTCTGATCTCTTTAGGGTTTTTATTTTATATTTTAGATCAAACCCTATTGATGGTTTTTCCAACTTAAATTATCTATTTGCTCTGTTGAGCTTAAAACAGATTGATAACGACTGGAGCAAAAGTGCAGAAAATCACAGCCAATATGTTGCGGACACTAGGATATTCTTTGTTGAATGGACACTGGTAAGCTTCATTCTTATAGTGAAACTCTATGTTCTAATAACATAGTTGTGTTATGGTATTTGTGATTTAGGTTCTCGAGATGTGATGCCAATAACCTAAACTCTTATCAATTGTTGTTATTCTTTTTAATCAACAAGAATAATTTTCCTTTTTAGGTTCTGGTTTTGTCTTTTTCAATACATTATGTATTTTGCACACATTTTCGGTTATGCATATATATATTTGAGTTTTCACAATATCCTCTAATGTTAATTTTTCTTTCCATATATTTTGTTTTAGGTTTTAAACACGTTTTGTAATCTAGAAACGATAGTCTTGTTGTGCCAATATCTCTCATGTCATGCTTTAGATTACTCCTTGAATACTATTTTACTCGATTACCTTTGAACAAAACATTACTAAATTACAACGTTCTACCTTTGAGCAAAACATTTGCTCCCCCAACTATACTAGCTTGGTACAATCTCATCTTAAAATATGGCGAGAGATGAGAACGTACCTTAGACGGGCAACATCAGTTCGTCAAAACAATGATTCCATGTCCAGCTCCCTTCTTCAAATATAGTTTGTTCGGCCCTATCCTCATGAGGCGATATTATTAAATCTGTCACAGATATGAAAATAGGTTTTCTAATATATCTGCAGAGAACTGCTACAAGATTTATACAAGAGGATTAACCCTAATTAAGATATACACAAAGATTAAACTACCCATATATAACATAAAGCCTAATACCCCCCTCAAGTTGGAGCATGAAGATCTCGAATGTCCAACTTGGAAAGAAGATAGTGAAACTCACGGCATCCCAATGCCTTTGTGAAGATGTCTGCCAATTGTTCCTTTGTGGGGACATGAGACGTCGAAATAATCCCAGCCTTGATATCATCACGAATAAAATGACAATCAACTTCAACATGTTTGGTACGCTCATGAAACACAGGATTTGCTGAAATATGTAAAGCTGCATGGTTGTCACAGAACAGAGGACTCGCATGATCATGTGTAACACCAAGTGAAACCAATAAACCCTTCACCCGGTTTAACTCACACACAGCCTCAACCATGGCACGATATTCAGCATATGCCGACAAACGAGAAACAACGTCTTGTTTCCTAGTCTTCCATGATATCGTTGATCCACCAAGTGTAACAAGCCAACCAGTCAAAGAACGTCGCGTTACAGGACATCCATCCCAATCAGAATCACACCAACCAATAAGATTCAAATCACTATTCGAACTTAAAAGCAAGCCCTGGCCTGGACTCTATTTCAAATATCGAACAACACGTAGTGTGGCTTCCCAATGGTCCAAACGTGGCTGATGCATAAACTGTGACAGAATATGAACAGCATATGTTATATCAGGTCTGGTGGCAGCCAAGTAAAGCAAACGACCAACCAATCTGCGATACTTCTCTGGATCAGACAGAAGTTCGCTATCAGATTTTGCA
This sequence comes from Eutrema japonicum, assembly GCA_030161315.1. Taxonomy (NCBI): domain Eukaryota; kingdom Viridiplantae; phylum Streptophyta; class Magnoliopsida; order Brassicales; family Brassicaceae; genus Eutrema; species Eutrema japonicum. Next base: position 45,920,449 of record BSQW01000014.1, on the reverse strand, counting down.
AGACAATGATTCTGCTCCATTGGGAATGTTACAGGCTTGGAACCAAGAAAACCACAATCTGTGATGATGTCAAGTGTATACTTGCGTTGAGACAACACAATGCCCTGTGGAGAACGAGCCACCTCAATACCAAGAAAATACTTCAGATTACCAAGATCCTTCATGTGAAAACAACTTTGAATATAAGTCTTGAAAGTTGTTACAGCAACTGTATCAGAACCAGAAACAATCAGATCATCAACATACACTAACACATACACTGAAGACTCACCCCGAGGTAGATGAAATAATGAATAATCTGATGCTGATTGTACGAATCCATAGTCTTTCAAAATCTTTGAAAATTTTTCAAACCAACACCTAGAAGCTTGTTTCAAACCATACAACGATTTCTTCAAACGACAGACATCATTAGGTAAAGATGAAGTGTGACCCTGAGGTAGCTTCATAAAAACCTCTTCTTCCAAGTCGCCATGGAGAAAAGCATTGTGCACATCCATATAATGTAGTACCCAATTCTTAGCCGCAGCAACCTTAAGAAATGACCGAACTGTACACATTTTTGCCACTGGAGAAAATGTCTCTTTATAATCAACACCTTCAATTTGTCGATTACCCAACGCAACCAACCTAGCCTTATACCTCTCAATCGATCCATCAGCATTGTACTTGATCGTAAACACCCATTTGCATCCAATGGTGTGTTTACCCGCAGGAAGCGATTCAACTGACCACGTCTCATTTCGTTCTAATGCATCAATCTCACTGTCTCTAGCATTACGCCAAACTTTATGCTTAACTGCCTCATCATACGTGTTTGGCTCAGATTCTGCTACGATAGCACTCAAAAATGCGCGATGATCACTAGAAAATCGATCATAAGAAACAAACTGATCAACAGAATATTGCTCAGAATCACAAGTGGCAGTATGGATCACAAAATCTTGATATCTGACAGATTTCTTCTTCTCACGAAATCCCTGACCTAAATTATCTGCATTTTGGGCAGCCATTTCTAAGACAGGCGTTGTTTTCTCTATTTCTGTTTCTGTTGTTGTGTCTATTACAGGTATCTCTGCGCCCAACTCTACTTCAGTCACATGCATTTCTTCACTTATCTCTGTTATAGCCTCTGTCGGTGTCTCTGTTACATCCGATTCTGCATCTGCTGCAGTGATATGTATTTCTGTGTCAGCGGCTGTCGCAGGCAAACACAGGTTTGTTCCCTGAATATCCTCATCATTTTCTAATAGCCAATTATCACGTCGAGACTTTCTAGAAGAGGAAGAACTTTGATCAGATGCTGGAAACTGATCTTCAACAAACTTCACATCACGAGATACAAAAATAGAATGTGTATCAAGATCATATAGTGTCCAACCTTTCTTTCCGAAAGGATAACCAATGAAAATACATCTCCGTGAACGTTGCGTAAACTTGTCTCCTCCCCGATTCAAATTGTGAGCATAGGCAAGACAACCAAAAACTCGAAGATTTGTGTAATCAGGTAAACGACCATGCAATATCTCATATGGTGTTTTGCCCTTTAACAAAGTTGTCGGAGTTATGTTGATGAGATAAACACTTGTGAGCACACATTCACCCCAAAATTCAACACTTAAATTTGCTTGAAACATCAAAGCACGAGCCACATTCAAAATGTGTCGGTGTTTTCGTTCGACTCGTCCATTTTGTTGTGGAGTTCCTACACACGATGTCTCATGATATATTCCTTGTGCTGCAAAATAGGCTCGCATACACATAAACTCGCTGCCATTATCACTACGAACACGCTGAACTTTTTGATGAAATTACCGAGAAACCATGGCAAAAAAATCACGGAGTGTGCGTTCAACTTGTGCTTTGTCACGCAACAAGTAAACCCAAACAGAGCGAGAGCAATCATCCACAATCGTGAGAAAATACGAAGATCCACAAAAGCTTTGAATTCTGTAAGGACCCTAGAGATCAAAATGAATCAGCTCAAAAATAGTACTACTTTTATTGGAACTTGAAATAAATTCACTTCGACATTGTTTAGTCCGTAAACAAATATCACAATTCAAAAACTCCATATGACAAGCTTGATCAACTACTGGCAATTGCCTTATTATCTTTTCTGATGCATGTCCCATCCTCTGATGCCACAGAATTCCACCATCGCCTGCCTTCAATGTCTTCAAAGTACACACACGCTGTGTATCTTGGAAAAAATACAGGCCTTCATGCAACTCACCCGTTCCAATCAATGTCTCCGAACTGCGGTCCTGTACAACACAAATTTCTTCGTCAAACAACACTGTACAGTTCAGATCTCGAACTAACTGTGACACAGATATCAAACTACACTCTAATTCTGGTACAAACAGGACCCGCGCTATCTCAAAACTTGGCAACAAAATCACTTTTCCTTCTTGAGATTAAACTACTGTTTTCCCATTAGGCAAACCAACCCAACATGGAGTAACATCCCACATATCATCAAACAAATCACGTTTTCCAGACATATGATTTGTTGCACCACTATCAAATACCCACTTATACATCAAATTCTTACCGCTTAAACGAGATGGTGTATCGCTGTCAAAGAATCTAACCAGCTTCTCCCACTGATCTGGTTTCAATCCTGTGTGAGCTAGATTTTCTGTAACATGCTTTCTTACATCAGAACCAACAGTAGCTACCATGTTTGCCCTGACGTTATGCCCACGACCACCTCCTGAGTTTTGCTGTATATTATGTGAGGCATCACGTCCACGACCATAGCTCGTACCAACTGCCTCTTTTCCATATTTCTCAACGTACCAAATAGGGTATCCATGTTTTTTGTAACAGGAACATGCATCATGCCCAGATTTAGAATAGAAAGTACACACCTGATTTCTGTCTGTCTCAGGCTTGTGCCATCTGTTTTCAGTGTGTTGTACAGCAAAAGCATTTGCTTCTCCACGTTGTTCAACAACACGATCAACTCCTCGTAATTGCTCCTCTTGAATTACCATGTTGTAGGCCTGATATATGCTTGGTTACGGAATAGTATTAAGAATATTTGTTCGCACCGTGCTGTAGATCGACCCATCCAATCCCAACAAAAGCTGATGCAGTTTCTTCTTCTGATGCAGTTTCTCTGCCTCAGCCTTGTGAGCACAGGTGCATCCTGATCATGGTTCAATCTGCTCCAGCTATTCCCACAACTTTTGCATCGTTGCAGAATATTGTTCAACACTCATCTTCCCTTGAACACAGCCCACCAGATCCTTTGTCAACTGTTGCACACACACTTCGTTTGACACAGAAAATCGTTTCTGTAGATTATCCCAAAGCTCCTTCGCAATCTCTCGATCCGCGATACTTGAGCGAATCAACACATCAATCGTGTTGTAATCCATGATACAACCATGGAATTTACAGTCAACCAATCTTCTTTTTCTCCTGAATCTGCTGCAGGTGCAGTCACAGATCCATCGATAAGACCAAGTTTCTTCTTTGCCCGAAGAGCTGTTCGCATCCGGCGAGCCCACTCATCGTAGTTCTTCCCTGTCAGCGCCACTTTGGTGATGACGTTCTCGGGATCATCCTTTGCCGAGAGAGCATATGCAGACGAAGATGTGTTCTTCATCATCGTTGTGTTACTCATTGCCAATTCGGTTTCAGGAATCGTTTTGCTCTGATACCATATTAAATCTGTCTCATATATGAAAATAGGTTTTCTAATATATCTGCAGAGAACTGCTACAGGATTTATACAAGGGGATTAACCCTAATTAGGATATACACAAAAACTAAATTATCCATATATAACATAAAGCCCAATAGATATATCCCCTACCTTCCCATAGCTGATCCTTGGCATGAAGGCTGTCTTGAGCCATTCAAAAGGCTGATTTCAAGTTTAAGATTATTTATTCTTGCTACCCTTTTGGTTATATGTAATGTTGGTTTTTTAGAGACTTCTTTTGTACGAAACGCTCTGATTTTGTGTAAAATAATATATAATCCCTCTTATCAAAAAAAAAGAAAAACATGCTCTCAACTCTGTGTTTGGGTGGATATAACATTGAGAGAGACACTAAAGAGGCTTGATACCGCAAGAAACACCGGACATGGCTACGAATTTTCCGTAGTTATATGTAAAACTGTGTTGCGAATATATTTTACCTACAAACTTGTTACAAAAAATTATATACAGCTGATACTTGAAGTTTAAATCAGAGCAAGCAATATTATCGAATAATCTAACAATGAGATTAAGAGGCTAAAGTAAAATCTTTAAAGACACAAAAGAGAGCACACGAACTTCACGCAAGAACCTCAAGAACCTCACGAAAAGATGTGCATGCATAGTTTTTGATTTTTCAATGCTTTGCTGGGTGTGCTCTTTTAATTCTTGCTAGCTGAGATCTCAATCTTTTATTTGAGTTAGTAGTTCTGCTGTGCATATATATGATTCTATCATTAGTAGTTCTGATTCGCTTCCACTGAGACTGTTGTCAAAAATCTTACGGTGATAATGAAAGTTCTAATGTTGCATGTATAGTTGCTCCCATCTATCATGGTTTTTTGTATCAAAGATAATTTTGTTTTTAACATCCAAAAATAAAATTGTTTATCGTATACACACAGTGTAGTTAGAACTGTTTGTTGTGGATCCGTGTGTTGCAAGAGAGTTATTATCGTAAAGCTGTAAAATTACTGTAAAATTGTTAGATACAATCGATTAATCATCCTGTAAAATATATATGATGATATGTAATAGATAAAATAAAATAAAAGCTTTACAAACCAGAAATAGGCTTAACAAGCCAAATAGGCAATTAGATACGATAAAAGCAAAAATTAAAGTGGTAACAAAAAGTGCTAAGTCGAAACATACCATTTTTGGTCTATATCATGCAAAACAAGTTTTGGTATTCATGCATCCTACTAGTTGTGATTACGTGACGGCCATGAATCCCCGACCTTTTATTTAGACTCTCTTTCTGAACATCTGATGCATGTAAAGATAATTCAAGCCCAAGCTCAAGCCCAAGAAAAGGTGTCAAAGGAAAGTTCATTAGGGTTTCATTCCACGTTTAGACTTTTATAAATATAATTTTTATGTAATCTGAGAATGTTAACTTTGGCTGCGAATGTGTAGCCTCTTCTTTCCATTTTATGAGTATCAATCTAAATTCTTTTTGTTCTTGGTGACAACTTAAAACTTCTTTCTTTCTCTTTTAATTTCAGCACTTGAATAAAGTTCTCTAATGAGCTATTTTATTTTTTGTTTTAATTTCTATCTTATTATGTTCTTTCGAGCAACAAATCTATCTTGTTTTGAATCCGCTTTCGTGGTATCAGAGCTAAATGGTTCATGGGTTGTTACTTCTGCTTCCTCTGTTGATTTCTGAACCTACTACAAGCATTCAAAATTGATATGCGGCTTTTGGAAAATTAATCAACTCAAAGTTGCAGTATTCTCGAAGATCGGCGCTTAAATCTGAGAAAGGAAAGCCTCATGTCCCAGATTCTTCGGTACCCAATAAGGGACGAGTTGCATTTGTTGTTTGTCAAAATACTACAACTCTTGATTTGTCTATGAAGAAGAGTAATGGTCACACCAACTCACCGGCTCTTGCTTCAGACCACCTCAAAGCTTCAATACGATCACCTTCTAGGTAACGAATTGGTGTTCCTCCTTATTATGTGAGTTATGGTGTGATAATTTGAGAAGGATGTGATGCTGGTTTTAGATTTCTAAGTATGGAACTCATCAAGCTATAATGAAATAGTCTTGGGTTTGATAAGTATTTGATTGTGGCTGCAAGTTCTATTGTTTTTTATGGAAAACAAAATGATTTATAGATCGCACATAAGGTGTTCGATGATATGCCAAAGAGAAAAACAAATTGTTGAAATACAGATTTTTGGTGGTTATTAGCAAATGGATGGGAAGCAGCAAATTAGCATAGTGTTGTAGTTGTTGAATAAGAGGCTGAGAGTGAGTAGTGTGTCGTTAGATGTGGAAAAAGATTCACCTTCATTATGAGACAGCTTAGGGGAGTTAAACAAGGTAAAAAAAACTCGGAGTCTTCGTGAGATATATAGGCTATAAAGATAGACCTGAATATATCTCACACTAATGACTAATTTTACGGTGAAGTGAGGATATTGACTACTTCAAACGAACCTGCTTCGAGCTCTCTTCCCTTTCTCAAGATGCTGCACTTATGCTTCAAAACTTAGCTTTGCACCCTACGTTACGTTTGCGGGGGGGTGTAAAGATAACTCATGCCCAACCCTGTTGTATCGGTTATCGGCACCGATTAACTTATATCTACTTTATAAAAAGGGGTTCGGAGAATTTCGTTTAAGTTAAATAGAGATGGGTACAAGAATGTTCCTTTGAATAGGTGATAGATCGGTTCCTTTTCTTTGAAAGTTACAAAGTCGGTACGGTGGTCGTTTTTCCTCATTTTCTTTTTTTTTGTTACAAATGAGAGCACTCTCCTATTTATACCAAACTTAGAGCGGTGGTTTAGAGACCTTTGAAACCCTAATTCGTACGGTCGGTCAGGACAACTCGTTGGTCGGGCAGGACGAATCGATGGTGGGGCAGGACAAATCGCTTGGTTGGGTAGAGTGCACTGACCGGTCTCGGTGGCAATCCACCTAATCCTCCTCGTACGGCCGACCTGGGTGGGCTTTGTCGTTCGGTGGGCCGGCTGCTTATTGGGCCGATGACTCAAATGGGCCGGTCTTGATTTGATCGTGGGCCTTTAAGAAAAGTGGGGGGTCACGAGACCCACCTCCAAAAATTCCCCCCCCTAGTTCGACGAAGGATTGAGGGTATCTTGAGTTCGGCGAATTCGTGTGATCGGTAAAGCTGTAATCTAGATCGGTGCTTCCTATGATAACGCTCGGTGGGCTTCTTAATGGGCTTTTATTGGTGACGCCTGGGTCCAGATACTGATGCGCGGGAACTGAAAAGTCATTTAGGCGCGCGAGAAACGAAGGATCACCTGGACACGTGGGAAGCGAAGAGTCGCCTAGGTGCACGGGAAACGAAGGGTTTCGTAGATCTAATCATTATGTCTCCTCAGCAGTCGCGCTCCTCTTCTATATAATCTCCCCCTCTCGCTCTCCTTCATTTCATTCTTCAGCAGAAAAAGGTATTGTTCTCCTCTCGTTTTCTCTCTCGGCTTTATTTTATTGTTCTCTCTTTCGCGTCGTAACTCCGTCGTATCGCCGCCGTGATTTCGTTGATTCCACGACGTGATTTCTCCGGTCGGGTGGAGGTTCGTGTAGTGTCGGTCGATTGTTCTTTGTGTTCTTCGTTCTTCTCGTTTTTAGATCTTCAAAAGCAGATGGCACGTATCGAATCGAATTTGTCCTCGAGGTCGGTTGAGGAGGATGCTATCTCGGTGAGTAGCGATTCTTCTTCGGATAAGACGACGACCTCGGACAGTTCAGTGGGAGTAGTTAGCTCGCCGATCCAGGAGTTAGCCGTTCGAACGCGACCAGATGGCGCTAGTTCCAGCTCGGCTCGCTTGGAGATCGTTGTTCCCCAGTTGATGGACGAAGCGATTGCCGACGTCAAGTTTGAGGACGAGCTGCTTGCAATGGCGGAGAGATCGGCTCTAGAGATTGCTGGGGTCGGAGCTAAGGCGGTTCGTAGGTCAGTTCCTAGATCTAGGGGTCAATCAATCCCTCGTGGTTGGCTCCGTTTGGCAGACATTCCTTCAAGGTCGGATTATGCTTCCCTGAAGAGGCTACATACGGGGGCGCAACTGATTTCTGGGCTGGAAATCACGCCGTCTGCCCCCGAGGAGCGACCATGGACTGCTCCCAAAGGGTGGATCTATTTGTATGAGGCTTACTTCACTCAGTGTCGGCTCTGGTTTCCTCTACCGAAGTTACTGATCGATTACTGCGATGCTATGGAGCTTGCTATCAGTCAGATAACTCCTGCCGGGATTCGCAATATGGTCGCCGCTCTGGTATTGGGGGCCGAGTATGGCGTCAACGTTGATCTTCGTTTCTTCGAAGAGATGTCTCGCATTAGTGTGAACGGTAAAACCCATGGGACGGTTTATGTGGCCGCGAAGAGCAACCACAAGGTGATCCTGGGTGAGAGCGTTAGCAAGTTCAACGACTGGGAGCATCGATACTTTTATGTCAAAATTAACTCGGCGTCGTCGTCGAGGTCGGAAGAAGATACGGGACTCGGTGGAATAGGGACTTCGGTAGATATTAGTTTCTTATTATGCTCTTATCGTGCTACTTTCCTTCATCTTATTCTTTTCCTTTGGCTGCTTCAGTTCGGCATCCTATTTCCAAGGCGCCCCCGTAGATTTTGAAGCAGATTTGGCAAGGATTCGGGAGTTGGGTTAGAGACGGTGGCCTGAAATTCACTTTCAAAGGATTCAAGCGAGTCTAGCTCGTATCCATTTTGGTAAGCCGATCTCTGCATTATCTCCTTAATCGTCTTTGATTTCGGTGACTTTTTCTGACTTAATCGTCTTTGGTTTCGCAGCTACTTGGAGCGCACTTGTTCATTCTTCTCAAAAAAAAAAAAAATGGGTGGTGTAGACGTTAACGCTTTGCCAAGCTATTCGAGCAGGGCCAGAGTCAGGTCAGCCACCCCTCTTCCAATCGATGCGAGCACCGCTCTCGTCGTTCGATCGGACCCTGCTGATCCCTCAAGCGCCGGGGATGATCGATCTCAAAGGGAGATCGCGGAGGTCGGCGCCTCCATTAATACCGAGAGTCGGGGCGACCCGCAAGACCCGAGGGACGAACAGGTGGACGAACCTGTTCAAAGGGGGGCCGAGGACGCAAACGTTGCGGAACCGGCGATGAGAACTGAAGAGGCGAACGCTGCGGATCCGGCAGCGAGGACCAAGGAGGGGAGGAAGAAAAGGAAGCACTCCTCGAAAAAATCCTCCAGGCATCGGGCGACCAGTTCTGACAAAGGAAAGTTCATTAGGGTTTCATTCCAAGTTTAGACTCTTATAAATATAAATTTATGTAATCTGACAATGGTAACTTTGGTTGCGATTATGCAGCCTCTTCTATCCATTTTATGAGTATCAATCTAAAGTTTTTTTGATCTTGGTGACAACTTAAACCTTCTTCTTTTCTCTTTTAATTTCAGCACTTGAATAAAGTTCTCTAATGAGCTATTTTATTTTATGTTTCAATTTCTATCTTATTATGATTTTTGAGCAACAAATCTATATTGTTTTGAATCCGCCTTCGTGATATCTGTTGCAACAGCTAGAAGCTTAAAAGACACGTAACTCGAATTGTTCAACCCTAAGTTTCTTGTCAAAAGATCTTGTGGAAAACGAAGACACAAAGCTTTGTTTGCACAAGAGTTTGAGAAGAACTTCTCTTTTCTTTATTAATCAAAAACCAAAGAACAATTGAGCTAAAGTTAAAGCACTTATACAACTTTAATGAAAAGTAAAACCCTAAAACCATGACGGTTAATCAAAGGAAGAAAAGGAAATAAGAAAGCAATTCAAAAGCCCAACGATAAATTAAAACCAAACCCAAACGCTAATACATATATTTTAGCTCATAAAGATATGTTTCTACATCAGTTCACCTCGGGTAAGAGAAAATCCGTCACCGAATTTTCATCTTCGACATCAGATACGTAAGGAACCAAGTGTTTGACGTTGAAGACATCAAACGTGTTCATGTACAGAGGAAGACGTAGCCTAAAAGCATTGTTGTTTATCTTCTCAAGGACTTCAAGTGGACTGATTTTACGTGCTTTTAACATATTGTAAGAGTGTGGTGGAAATCGGTCCTTGGTGAGGACTGCCAAAACTTTTTCTCCAACTTGAAACTTAACATCACGCCTACGTGTATCGACGGCAGCCTTATACTTTGTAGTAGCAGCTTCCAAATTAGATTTAACCTGCTGGTTTACCATAGCAAAATCTTCAATCATGTCACAAGCTCGACCATGAGATCGAGTCCTATCGGGTGCAATACTCAAGTCAATCGGTCCCCTTGGTACGACACCATAAATCATGTGAAAAGGGCTAAAGTCGGTGCTTCGATTAACTGCATGATTATGAGCAAATTCTGCCTGGCACAAAATGGAATCCCAAGAGCGAATGTTATCCCCAACGAGACAATGTAGAAGATCACCAAGTGCACTATTTGTAAATTCTGTCTGGCCATCAGTTTGTGGGTGATATGCTGAGTTCATATCGAGACTAATGCGGAGTAAACGCCACAACGAATGCCAAAAATGGCTCAAAAATCTTGAGTCCTTTTCGAATACAATAGACAGGGGAAGGCCATGAAGTTTATAAATCTCACGAAAGAACAACGTAGCTACCTGAACTGCATATGTCGTTTTCTTGCAAGGCACAAAATGGACTATCTTAGAAACCCGATCCACCACAACAAATATGGAATCATGTCCATGTTGAGTACGCGGGAGGCCCAAAACGAAATTCATGCTTATATCGGTCCAAAGCTGAGATGGAATAGGTAACAGTAGATACAATCACGCATTGGAGGCATGTCCTTTGGAAGCTTGACAAATTCTACAACGCACAATAAAGCGCTCTACATCTCGACGTAAAGAAGGCCAAAAATTGGGTATCACCCGAAATGTCAGAACATTCCCCTAACACACATGTGTTTCGCGGATGATATATTGGTCTTTATAGATGGAAAAAGCGCTCAGTGGAGGGAATTCTCAAGGTTTTCGACCAATTTGCTAGCAATTCGGGCCTGAAGATTAGTTTGGAGAAATCGACAATATATATGGCTGGGGTATCCTTGCCAGACCGTGAAGCCATCCTTGCGAATTTCCCTTTTTCTTCGGGTCAATTACCTGTGCGATACCTGGGCTTACCCCTACTAACGAAATGCATGAGAACCAGCGATTATCTGCCTCTCATCGAGAAAATCAGGTCAAACATTAGTTCATGGATAGTGCGATTTCTCTCGTATGCGGGTAGACTCCAACTGATCCGATCAGTATTGATGAGCATTACAATTTTTTGGTCTATGGCTTTCCGGCTCTCAGGAGCGTGCCTTCGGGAAATTGAGAAGTTATGTTCGTCTTTCCTATGGTCTGGCCCGGAACTGAACACAAACAAATCAAAAATCGCATGGAGTACCGTCACAATGGAAAAATCTGAGGGGGATTTGGGATTAAGACCCCTAAAGGAAACGAATACAATTAATGGACTGAAGCTAATATGGAGGATTGTTTCATCACGAGACTCTCTTTGGGTGAAGTTGCTGCATATAAATCTGATTCGCAAAGAATCTTTCTGGTCAGTGAAAGAAAAATCGAGTTCGGGCTCCTGGATGTGGCGGAAAATCCTCAAACTTAGACCGCTGGCAAAACCTTTCCACAAGACGGAAATCCGCAACGGCATCGGTACCTCCTTCTGGTATGATAACTGGTCCGCCTTCGGACGATTGAATGAGGTCATGGTATCTCGTGGGTGCATCGATATGGGGATCCAAACCAATGCAACAGTCGAGGAAGTTCTTCGTAATCATATACGTCGAAGACACCGGGTGGTTCTCATCAACAGAGTTGAAGATGAAATTGAAAAAACGATGGTAAACGCAAATTTCCAAGAAGGGGACGTAGATAAATGGAAGTGTAAGGCCGATACTTTCAAGCAGCGATTCAGAACCAAGGATACATTGTTTCTACTTCGGGAGGCACAACAGCGTTGTGGATGGGACGAGCTAGTTTGGTTCAAGCATGCTACGCCAAAATATTCCTTCTTCCACTGGGTAGTAATGCACAATCGAATTGCCACAGGGGATCGAATGCAGAAATGGAACACAAATACGGATCCATCTTGTGCTCTATGCCAACACCCTCTCGAAACACAAACCAACTATTCTTCGCATGCGCATACTCTACTCAGATATGGGAAGCACTCGCTAAAGGTATCCTCAACGATAGGTTCACCACTAATTAGGAGGACCTGCTTCGAATTCTTAAAGATCCTTCGTTAGATAGGATAACTCGGTTTGTGCTACGATATACTCTCCAAGCAACGATGTATGGCATACGGAGGGAGAGAAATGTCAGGAAACATGGGGAAGACCCCTCTCTGCCAATAAGATTGGTGAAAACCATAGACAAAACAGTTCGGAACAGACTGAGCACAATACGAATGGAAGGAGACCACGACTACGAGGAAAGCCTCATGTTCTGGTTTTCAACTAGAGTCTAAGCTATAGAATTTTGTTTTTCGATTTCTAACACTGTTACACTTGATGTACAAAGGTTTTGATTGAATACTAATTTTACATTCAATTCAAAAAAAAAAAAAGAAGGCCAAAAATAAGATGCTGCCACCAAGTGAAGTGTACGATCACGCCCATATATGTTCTTCACTGTGCAGCTCACGAATTACTTGTAGACGAAGACTACAATCGGGAATACAAAGGCAATTTTCACGAAATAAAAATCCATCCACAATCACGTATTCGGGACTACGACCAAGGTGAACATCATCCCAAATTTTACCAAAAAAGGATCAACGGGATAAATATCCGGAAGAACCGAAAATCCCACCACCAAAACATTCATCGAAGACAACAAAGTGTGACGACGGTTGAGAGCATCAGCAACACGATTAAGAGTACCGGCCTTATGCTTAATAAAGAAAGTGAATTGTTGGAGGTAAGTAAACCAAGTAACATGCCATGATGAGACTTTATCTTGGGAACCCATATGCTTAAGAGCGTCATGGTCCATGTAGAGAAAAAATTCCCGGTGAAAGAGATAATGTCTCCAATGTTTGATGGCTTGCACCACCGCATATAATTCCACGTCACAAGTGTTATATATGGCACGCGAACCAACTATTTTCTTACTAAATAATGTGATTTTTTACCCTCTTGACTTAAGACGGCGCCAATACCTGACTTTGAAGCATCGCTATGCAATTTGAAGGCAAGATCAAAGTTAGGAAGCATCAATGCAGGAGCCTTCGTGAGCTTCGTTTCGATGATTTGAAAAGCCACGTCTGCTTCTGTCGTCCATGTAAACTGCATGGTATTAATTCAATCAGTACTCGGCGCCATGATGCTACTAAAATGTTGGAAAAATCGCCGATAAAAGGTGGCCAGGCCGTGAAAGCTATGGATTTCAGTCACTGTACGAGGTGTTGGCCACGAGCGAATGGCTTCCACTTTAGATGGATCAACTGCGAGTCCTTTCTCAGACACAATGTAGTCAAGAAACAACACTTGAGACACGTCAAACGCACACTTTTTAATTGCCCCATACAGTTTTTTGCGCCTCAAAACCAGCAAGACATCGCGTAAGTGCTCCAAATGATCAAAGGGCATCAACAGCCACTTGAATAACCCTGCACGCGTTTTAAATGCCGTTTTCCATTCGTCAACAGGCCGAACAAGAATTTTGTGGTACCCATTCTTAAGGTCGAGCTTGGTAAAGATGGTCGCCGTACCGATATGATAAAGAAGATCATCTAAACGTGGTATCAGAAACCGATAACGAACATTAATTTTGTTGATCACACGGCTGTCAATACACATTCGCCATGTACCATCTTTATTCGGGATGAGAAGAGCTGGAACGGCACACAGGCTTAGGCTCACACGCAAATATCCTTTTGACAATAATTCTTCCACTTGTCGTCAAAGTTCATCGTGTTCTTGTGGAGACATACGGTAATGCGGTGGATTTGGAAGTGTCGCGTTAGGAGCCAAATCAATGCAATGTTGAATATCCCGCAAAGGAGGAAGACCTGACGGAAGCTCCTCCGGAAAAACGTCTTTCAGTAACAAGGTCTCGGAATGCTGGTGGAATATCGCAAGGCAATGGAGTCGAAGATGGTTTGAGAATGAGAACCACAACCCCATCAGATCTTGCACACTCCTTAAGAAACTGTGCACGGTTTGAGATTGTTTCATGGGTTCTGGAGAAGACACAATGCTCTGTGCAGGCGTTGTAGGGGTCATAGTTTCCTTCGACGGGAGGAGAGTAATATGTTTCCCTTCAATTCTGAAAGTGTAAGTGTTATTGAAACCATCATGAACCATTTTTCTGTCGTACTGCCATGGACGTCCTAAAAGCAAGTGACAAGCGTCCATCACAACACATCAAATCCTTATAACTTGATCCAATCGAAAAAGGGACACGACATTTTTTGGAAATTCGCATATCGATCTTGCTGTTTAGCCACGCAAGTCGATATGGGGTGGGGTGAGGCTCCGTAAAAAGAGATAATTTAGCAACAACCTCCCCCAAAATAACATTCGTCAACTTCCCGAATCCACAATAAAGCGACAAACTTCTCCCCGAATCGTACAAGTAGAACAAAAAATGTTGCTCCGTAACCAAGATTCTTCGACCTGTGGGAGAAGAAAATTTCTCCTAAGAACTAACACAACACCTGTATCAACCGCGACAAGTTCTTCAAGTATGGTTTGTTGCTGAACATTGACCTCCTCATCAAACACAATCTCTTCATCACCAAAAAGAACTCGTTTAGGACAAGCGGATTGACGATGCCCTGTTTCTCCACAATTAAAGCATTTAAATGTGAATGTTCGAGTAGCCTTTGGTATCATAATGACACCGCTGTTTTCCAGCGAACCCGACGATGCCGGCTGTTCTGGCTTGGCGACAATACTCGATTCACCAAGGGTATTGGCTCGAAAACGCGATCTAGAAGCTCCCCACGAAGAAACTCGCAAACTCTGCTCGATTAACACAGCCCATTGACATGCTTCTGAAATAGATGCAGGGTTGAATTGAAGAAGTTGGTTATGTATTTGTTGCTTTAAACCTCCGATAAAACGAGAAACATATTGCTCCTCTGTCTCACATAAACCGTTTCGAGCCAGCGACGAAAAAAATTTTAGTTGCATAATCATCAACACTCTTGCTACCTTGGCGCAGATTCTGAAATTGGGTATAAATTTTCGTGAATAATTATACGGTAGAAAGTAATGTCGCATATGTTTCTTCATCTTCTCCCAAGAACCAATCCAATTTTTTCCCGAATATGCGCGTTGAACCTTGAGCTGTTGCCCCCACGCTGAAGCTCTGCCTTTGAAACGTGTCGCCACAAGGGATACTCGCATATCATCTGGCACAGATTTGAATGTCAAAAGCTCGTCGTATTGAGCCAATCGAGAAACTCATCCGCCTGCAAGCTATCGGCGAATTCCGGAAGATGGAGTCGAAAACCTGACTCCCAACGGTGATTTTCCCCTCGAAGAACATCACCTACTGTTTGTCGTTGTTGTTGACATGGTTGATTTCCTTCGGCAAACGGATTTCCCTCGTCGTCTTCAGAATCATCATCATCAAACACCGGAACGTTTCGATTAGGACGATCACGTCATGGCGGAGCTTGAAGCACCGCTCGTAAGGCAGCTTCAACAGAGTATTCAAGTGCTTGACGCAAATCATGTTGAAACTCGACCATCACCTCACGAAGAGCATTAGTGTGCTCATCACGTTGATGTTGAAGATTTTTTTTCGGTGGCATGGGAACGTTGATGTATTTGATACCAACTGTTGCAGCAGCTAGAAGCTTAAAAGATACGTAACTAGAGTTGTTCAACCCTAAGTTGCTTGTCGAAAGATCTTATGGAAAACGAAGACACAAAGCTTTGTTTGCACAAGAGTTTAAGAAGAACTTCTCTTTTCTTTATTAATCAAAAATCAAAGAACAATTGAGCTGAAGCTAAAGTACTTATACAACTTGAATGAAAAGTAAAACTCTAAAACCATGACGGTTAGTCAAAGGAAGAAAAGAAAATAAGAAAGCAATTCAAAAATCCAACGATAAATTAAAACCAAACCCAAACGCTAATACGCATACTTCAGCACATAATCAACTCAAAGCTGCAGTATTCTCCAAGATCGGCGCTTATATCTGAGAAAGAAAAATAGCATGTTCCATATTCTTCAATACCCAAGAAGGGACGAGTTGCATTTATTGTTTGTCAGAGTACTACAACTCCTTATTTGTCTATGAAGAAGAGTAATGGTCACACCAACTCACTGGCTCTTGCTTCAGACCATCTCAAAGCTTCAATACGATCACCTTCTAGGTAACAAATTGGTGTTCCTGCTTATTATGTGAGTTATGGTGTGATAATTTGAGAAGGATATGCCGCTGTTTTTAGATTTCTAGGTATGGAACTCATCAAGCTAGAATGAAATATTATTGGGTTTGATAAGTATTTGATTGTGGCTGCAAGTTCGGTTGATTTTTATGGCAAACAAAAGGATTTATAGATCGCACATAAGGTGTTAGATGATATGCCAAAGAGAAAAACAGATTGTTGAAATGCAGATTTTTGGTGGTTATTAGTTAATGGATGGGAAGCATCAAATTAGCATAGTGTTGTAGTTGTTGAATAAGAGGCTGAGAGTGAGTAGTGTGTCGTTAGATGTGAAAGAAGATTCACATTCATTATGAGACAGCTTAGGGGAGTTAGACGAGGTAAAGAAAACATGGACTCTTTGTGAGATAAATAGGCTACAAAGATAAACATGAATAGATCTCACACTAATGACTGATTTTATGGTGAAGTGAGGATATTGGCTACTTCAAACGAACTTGCTTCGAGCTCTCTTCCCTTTCTCAAGTCGATGTACTTATGATTCCAAACTTAGTTTCACACCTTATGCTAAGTTTGCGGGGGAGTTTAAAGATAACTCGTGCCCAAACCCAAGAAGAAGTGTCAAAAGAAAGTTCATTAGGGTTTCATTCCAAGTTTAGACTCTTATAATTATAGTTTTTATGTAATCTGAAAATGGTAACTTTGGCTGCGATTGTGCAGCCTCTTCTTTTCATTTTATGAGTATCAATCTAAAGTTTTTTTGATCCTGATGACACCTTAAAGCTTCCTCCTTTCACTTTTAATTTCAGCACTTGAATAAAGCTCTTTAATGAGCTACTTAATTTTCTATTTCAATTTCTATCTTATTATGCTCTTTTGAGCAACGAATATATCTTGTTTTGAATCCTCCTTCGTGGTATCAGAGCTAAACGATTCATGGGCTGTTACTTCCGCTTCCTCTATTGATTTCTGAACCTACTACAAGCATTCAAAATCGATATGCGACTTCTGGAAAACTCAGGACCGGCTCTGAATACTCGATGCTTCATTCACCAACCCGCGCGCAGTTGGAATACATTTCCTTCAATACATCATATTAACTCACATATCTAAATGGCATACCGAAGAGCTAATCTTCGCGTGAATAATCTTGGTTTCTTGTAAAGCCTATGCCTCCCCACATAAGTTAGTTAATCGTAAAAGTATAGTTAAATCCACAACATGACTAAAACTTGTCAATGTATCCATAGTATATAGAGCCTTCCATGTCTTTGCCAAAACGCATCGAATTCCTCAACCACAACGGGTCTGTTCGTTTGTATGTAGTATTAATAGGAGGTTGCGATCAAACGGTATTCGTTTAACTGACGCAGCGATTTGCGTCTGAAATTTCTGGTCGCTGAAAATATTTATCGTTACATTTGGAACTGTTGCGATCAGTCGCAGCGACCAGCCGTGCTGCTTCTAAACGAACAACAATCGCAGCGTTTGACCGCAAGTTGCAATCGCTAGCGACCGACAAACGAACAGACGCAACGTTGGTATGATATCTTTTAAGTAGTTTGCATCTAAAAGGTAAACCAAAGCTCTGATCTTCCCCTGAACACACGCCTTGGCTTCTTGTCAAACATTAGCTTCTTGAAAAGCATCTCCGTCCCCAGAAAGCCGTGCTAACTGTAATAAATTTCGGTTAGTTTGGTTTGGTTTTACAAAATTCAGATGCGATTCATATTCGGTCCGGGTAATTCGGAATGGAAAAACCGTTTGATTCATTTTAAAATTCGATGAATTTGAGTTTGGTTCGGTTCGGTTCGCTTCGGTCCCACTCTTCTGATTTCGGACCCCAGCTTCGACGGAGAATTGGGACTGGCGAAATCTGTGTGGTGTTTGGAACTTTGACGGCGAAGAAATTAAGATCGAAGGGAGATGCTTGGTCGCCTGATTCTCCGGAAAGCTTCCGCCGCCGCCGCGGAATCGAAGTTCGCTCGTCATCTTCACGGATTCGATCAGCGGGTAATAACAATTTGTTTTCCCCAATTGGAAATGACTCTTGCATCCGTTTCGTGATTTACTTTTCGTGGTTTTTGTTCAGAGAGGATTACACAGCAGGAACAAGAAAGCAATGGAGTACGTAGCCAAAGGATGGAGCGCGATTAAGGAAGTTGATAGAGTAATCGATTACTGTGAACTCAATGATCGACGCCTTATCCCTCTCCTCAGGGTGCTCTTAAAACTCTTTCTATGTTTATGCCATCTTCATCATTTGGTGAAATCTTAGTTTTGATAACGAATCCTTGTTTGGATTCTCTGGTTCAGGGAGCTAAAGAGAACTTTGAGCTTGCCCTGGAGGCTGATCATTTGAACACTCATGCTAGATACTGGCTTTCTAAGTTGCACTTGAAGTACCATGTCCCTGGTGCGTGTAAAGCTATGTAAGTAAATCAACAGGTTTGGTTGGAATATCACTGAGTTTGCCATGGCTTTTCTTACGTTGTTTGTCTTTAACCGTTACAGTGGAGCTGCTTTGCTTGTCGAAGCTGCAGACATGGGTAATGCAGATGCTCAATATGAACTAGGGTGTCGTTTAAGAGTCGAGGTCAGGCTTCCTTACAATTCGTCGCTTGTAACCACATGTTACCATGTTACCTCAGATGGAGATACTTTAGTGCTTCGTCTTTATCTTTTGTCAGTTCCATTGTTGCTTTAGTGGGCTCTTCTTTGCTGAGAAGAAACGTCTGCTTCTTGAGTAGCACTGTTTCCTTAGATGAGAAAGTTTACTTAGTTAATCTTTCTTTCAGAATGATCATGTCCAGTCCGATCAACAAGCGTTTCACTACATAGAGAATGCTGTTGATCAGGTATGGAATGTATTTTCCAGCTCGGAGAATTGAACATATTATTCGGAAATTTCAGAGATATCTCACTTGGGGTTGGTAACTCTGCAGCTGCATCCAGGTGCCTTTTACCTTTTAGGGATAGTGTATTTGACGGGAGACTGTGTGAAGCAAGATATGGATTCAGCTATATGGTGTTTCCACAGGGCTTCGGAGAAGGTACACAACTTTATGTCTTGCGAAATCACTCTTCCCAGTTTGTATCTAGATCAGTCCCGGTAAATTAAAGCAGTGTTTCTAAAAGATTCTGTTGTTCTGCTCAATTCTCTTCGATTTTCCGCTACGTTACTGCCTCTTAATTCGTAACCTTTGGCCAAGTCTGATCATATCTTCTACTTTGGGAAAGCGTTACGACTTCTTGTTGTAGTTTCCATAGTCTGACTCGCATATGTTCAGGGACATGCCGGTGCTGCTATAGCGTATGGATCTCTTTTACTTAGAGGTTAGTGAATCCTCTTTTCTGCACAGAACCATCTTGCTTCTTTTATATCAGATCCTCACGATTATCATTTCATTTCTTGCTTTCGAGGTTACTTGCTTAAGATGTTGACTTTTACAGGTGTGCAAGTCCCGGAGTCTCTAACAAAATTGAATACCGTGGGAGTTTCACTGCCCAAGAGAACAAGAAAGAACAATCCGGAAAACCCAGATACGAATCCATTAGAGATGGCAAAAGAGCAGTTCCAAATCGCTGCAAGAGCAGGATGCGATCTGGGGCTGAAATGGCTGCAAAGGGTAGAGCAGGAAGAGAAAGTTCTTATGAGCGAAGAAGATAACGAATGTGCCTACGTATAATGTAATCTGCATAAGCTAATACTTATATGTCTCTTGTGGAGCGAATCATCAAGCAAGCTTATGGTGCAGTTTCTGCTAGAAAGATATATCTGTCTATTTATACAAAATGTGAGAATTGAGATTTTACATTTTGAGTATGCGTAGAAAGCTGGAGAAAACTGCCAATACAATGTAATAGGGGTTATCTGCGATAATAACTCACTGAACTTTACAGGAGCTGAATTGACCAAGAGCAATGAGGAAGATTCTTAAGCAATCAAATATCGAAAATGTCATCAACTCTACATGAACCATTAACTCGAAGGGAATGCACCATTTCACCAGTAACATAAAACACAAACAAACATTACAGTAGAGAACATAGTACAACTCCACAGATCAGTGTTTTTACTTTGACCGGGTTCGATATATTCGGTCTCATTCTCATATCACAAATTGCTACAACAATCACCAGATAATGAAGCCCAGGTGTCTGATCTTCGAACTAAACCACCTCAGGCAAGCCATCTGCTGGAAGTAACATAGGTTTCCAGGCAATGAAAACCAGGTGCACTGGTGGGTTAACTTGTCAACCGTAAGAAACAAGTGATGACCGAGGAGTTAATAACGTGTTTGGTGAGGGAGTATTACGAGGCACTAGATTAGGGCCTGATCTTGTTTGAAACGCCTAAGACAGGCCCTTTAGATCTAATGAACCGGTGGGTAGAGAGAGACATTGACTAAAAGTGGAATTGACCCATCACAGATACAGAGTCACGTCTACAGTTGGTATCCTTGGTGTTCAGGGAAAGACTTGAGAACTGAGAGTCGAGATCTTTGCTGGTAGCACGTCTGTGAGTTGCTGATGGTTTATGAGTTTGTTGTTGTTGTTGCTGATACAGAGCTCGTAGTCTTCCAATCTCCTTTTCCAGCACCTCCTGTTCCACTGGATAACAGAGAACTCATGACTTGAAGTATTGAATATGCCAACAAGTATTGTAAAGCCTGTTTGTTAGTTTCTCTAGCAGCTTAATGTAAACAGGAGCTACAATAGATTTGAGAAGAGTACCAATAATTTTGGTAGATAAAAGAATTCATACTTCAGATTAGAGTTTGGATCTAAAGAAGCGAAAATAATATTTTTGGGGGTGGGAGAAACTTACATTGTTTGATCAGCTTCTCCTGAGCTATACTTTCGAGGCGGTGCTTAAGAGCTTTATTTTCCATACTCAGAATAAGATTCCGCTGGTTGAGAAAATCAAGCTCAGCTGAAACTTTGGAGCCTTCTGCCTATCAATACCAATGAAACCCATACTTCAGTGCGCCTGAAATTGTAACGCTCTCTTTAAAATAATGTTTTTGTTAGCCTTACCTGCAGTGCTTGTACATTCCTTTCTAGCTCAGATATGTACTGGAGCTTACGGACCCGTGATCGTTGTGCAAATTGCCTGCAGGAAGCAGCAACTAACCATGTTAGGATACTGGAAACTAAAGTATCAATAATCATTCGATCAGTGCCATAAGTGTCTCTCATCTCTCACTACCTGACATACGATGATGCTATTAAAATATGTGAGTTTTCCTCAAGTCAATAAAGACCACGAACAATATCATAAAGAATAAAAAAGCCAATTGGGTCATTCATCATCGATGGAATGAATGTTACCTACTCTAGATTGCTTTGAATAGGTATATCATTCAAGAATGAGTAAAGAGATCACATACTGTTTGGCTCGTTTTATATTGTCAGCCTCATACGTCACAGGCTGAGGATTGGAATTGTTTTCCTCCGAAGAGAACCTTTTTGGGTCATGAGAAAGAGTATCTGCGTAGTTCATTGTTTCTGATGTTGCTTCTTGAGACATATATGATGCTCCCATGTTTTTCCCAGCAACACTCTCTCGAGTGGACGGTAGCCAACAAGGACGAGCCCCAGATGCCACCAAAGAATCCCGCTGTCGATTCTTCTGTTTTAGAAAATTAGCATCAGCGTACAAAGGGGTGTCCTGAGTGTTTTTACTACGATCGAATTCCTGAATTCCTCTTTGAATAGAACAAACTGGATTCCTGTAACTGAAATCATTTTGGAGAGTCAAGCTTATGTTTGTAGCATTAGCCACGTCTAGATAAGCGTAAGAGTCACTTGACGAACGCCTATGACCACATTTGCGAGCAGGACTCTCAGGCTCATTGAGAAGATCATCAAGCCAGAAGGGAAGTTCTTCAGCCAAATGGCTCTCAGAGGAAGTCCGCTGGTGGTGCGTTTTCTCATCACTAAGCTTCTGGCCGTGCCTCGAACCCATCAACCCGCAGGGAACATACTCGGTATACGATGCTGATACACTAGGAAACGGGATTTTCGGAGGGAGCAAAGCATTTTTTCCTGAGTACATCAAATTCCTAACACCCTCTGATCCCTTGGAGCCAGCCATTGCCACCGTTGCCTGCCAATAAACATATATTCGCAAAAGCATCTCGCATTTGTAACACATCCTTAAATCATTCGAAATGCAAACAATCAAAAGATCAAAAGGATAAAAGATGGATCTGACATTTTAAACCATTGCATCAACACACTAAGCTTGGCCTAAGAACACACTAGTTTTAATGTTTTAAAGATAACCTCAAAGCACAGATCAATTCAACAAGTCTAGAAACAGCATTTAGTTTTAATGTTTTAGTTCATCAAGTTGCTTTTCTCATTAAGCTTAGATTAACATATACACTTTTGTTTTACACTAATAATAATGATTACAGTGACTAAACAAGCTTCTTAATTATCTAAGTTGATCAATAACATTTCTTCTTCTTCCCACATTTTACAATCAATAAAACGCAAAAAAAAAAATCGAGAATCGATAAAAAGCAAGTGTGATGATGAACAGATACAGATTCGTCTTCCCTGTTACCATTTACGAATAATTGAATCTATTTCAAACTCAAAGAAGAAATATTTTAAAACGAAACAAAAAAAACTAACCAGTGAGACGAGATCCGAAATCGAAAATAAAATAAAATCTCAGATAAACGGAAGATGAAAATGAGAACTCCGCTCTTCCGTCGTAGAAATCTTTGCCTCTCTGTCTTATCGTTGAAGGAGAAGAATCAAGGAGGAAGGCGATGAGAGAAATTTTGGGAAATTTTAGTCCTGAAAAGGTAAATCAAAGGCTTCTCTTTTTCTTGAGACCCTTTTGTTTTTTCTTACTTTTGAGTATTTTTAAAATCGTCCTCAATACTTTATTATATTTTCGATTTGTCCCCGATGTTTTTTTTTTACGCGGATTTTTGATTCAAAAGTTCCAAATACGAACGGAGTGAGAAAATCAAATTGACCTAATTTCAATTTGGTTTACTCGATTTCGTTTGATTAGTTATTTTAAGTAGTCATATACGAATGTTTTTATTTTACAATTGTAAATGCATGTTCTCAACGTCTAATGCTCAAATAAAACATATGTATATCTACCTAATTTTGGTTGACTAGGAATTGACCCCGCGCTTCGCGCGGACTTATTTCATATTCATGTTTTATAAATTTGTTTATATGCTATATTTTTAGGAAACAATTTTTTTTTTAATTTTGAATTTTAGTTTAATAGTCGGTTTTATGTTTATAGTTGCATTGTGTGTATCTGCATGTGTTTTGTTATTTCTTCTTATTAGTGTTTGTATATAACAACGATTTTCTCTTAATTATGTTGAAATATTGTTCTTTTTTTCATGTGTTTATATGTTGTATTTTACTACTGTGTGATTATAAATACAATTATTATATATATATTACATTTCTGTTCCTAAACTTTGTTTTGCTGATTACAGGGTATTTTTTTATCCTCCCTTTTTTTATTTGAATTTTCGTTTAATAGTCGTTTATGTTTATAGTTGCATTGTGTGTATGTGCGTGTGTTTCTTTATTAGTGTTTGTATATGACAATGTGACTATTCATACTGAGGCCAATTATAACCTCATCATACCGTCTACACATTAAATGATTGAAGTGCATGTAAATATTTGAGTATTTAAAATTATATCTATATGTACGTATAGTTTTAGATTGTTTAGAGTTACGCTCTCTAATAGAGAATTTTTTCAAATGTTTGCGCCTTTATGGTAATATATATTTTGGTCCAAGTATTGCGTTCTTTGTGAAAGATCGCTGACAAAAGATCTGTGATTTTTTCTTTGTTCCCCATCCCCGAAGAACCTATCCTCTCTCGCTTCTAAAAATCCAACCAATCCCATTCTCATATTTGTGGCGAATACTTATGCCAAAATTAGTTCATCAAACAGAGCAAAAATCCTATTATTAAGTAGTACTCCTCCTCTAAAATGCTATTTCTTGTTTTTAGAGGATATTTGCAGTTTTCTATCTATGAATTTTCTCCATTCCTGATTTTGTAGTTTCAAATGCTATTTCTTGTTTTTTGGATCATTTTGATTGTGAAGAATGAATTGTTGGTTTTATTACTTTTTTTTCTTCTTTGTTTTCACTTGGTTTTGTTTTTTCATAAAATATCGAAGGTCATATTAATAGCACAGCTAATTGTTAATTGAACTTCATATATTTATAATTGATAGATGATTTACATTTTCCTATAACCAATTGTTAATTTTTTTTTTTTATTTTGTTAATAATGACTTTTCTTTTTTCTTACAAGTTAATTTAGTTTAATCTTCTAATTTTAATTTATTTCACTCTAATCTAAATATGTGAAGTCCATTAATAAATGATTGTAGTGATGATGTGGATGGCTTAGAATGAAAGAAAACTCTCTCATTATATAATAGATTTCTTGTATAATAGAGTGCAAATACTCATTTTCTTATACCCAAATTTTAATTCAGAATAATCTAAGATTTTCTTTTTCTTACCTATATTATATATTATTATAATTGTCGTGATTAAAAGAGTAATAACTTCTTGTTTATTTGGGTTAATAGTGAAATTTTTTCAAGACAATGTTATAATATACAAAACCATATTAAAAATTGTTATAATATACAAAAGAGCATAGATAGAAAATGACATTAATCTAGTTACAATTTACACGTCATAAACACTACACAAAGGAAAAAGAGGATCTTTTGTCGAAGATCATGTTTTTAGCATATGGGCCATTTATTTATTGATTTTCTTTACTTATATAATGATTGGTGAGTTGGAATTGATCTGTTACCTAACTTAAAGTGCAACAACATGGGCCAAGTTGTTAATAGAATAATATCAAATAAATATTAAACATACGTTTATTACATTTATATATTATTATATTTATAGGTTCACAAAATGACAAAAACAAATGTAATCTCAAATTTATTTGCTATTACTCTATTAACAACCGAAACTTACTGAAAGTACAGGTTAAACCAATGAAATTTGAGTCAATATATAATATAATATTTGGTCGTGTATATATTTTATAACCCGTATAAAACTGTGTATATATTATCAAAACTACGTCATTTTAAACCATTTTTTAAAACAACATAATAATGTAAAATGAGATTTTAAACTCATGACCTCAATTACACTTTCCACATATTCATTACAAATGTGCCAAGAACATTTTTGATGTATTAACCAATATATGTATATTAATTATATTAAAATAATGTGTTTTGTTATTGGAATATTTTTGTCTTTCTTCTTCGTATATTAAAACACGGCGGCTAAGCTCCAACAATTAATCTATTTGTTTCTTCAGTTGACTAAACCTCGGAAACGCCAGTACACAGTTCTTTGTCTGCGACTGAGTCTTAAATCTAACTTAATCTGCAGCTAAAACAAGAGATGGCCATGAGGATGAGATAGATCTAGATGAGAAAGCTCTTGAAATTCATCAATGGCGGATTTTTATTTGGGTTATCATATGTAGCGATTTATTGCTCTTTAGAAAGCTCTTGAAAACTACAATCTAATGGTATAAAGCTCGTCCTATGATTTTAGCTATGCTATCCAGAATTTAACTATTAAGTTTTGGTTCACAAATTTTAAAGATACATTCCTAGAACTATAGAATGAATCTTGAATAATTGGGACCAGTTTTGAACTCAAGAGTATTTATTTGATTATGGACATGGTTAATCTTTCGGACTTGAAATTTTGAATAGCCATTACTGAAACGTACATTCGAAATTCAAAATTCCAAAAATGGATTTGGACTCCTCGTGGCGAGGGCTTCATTTTGATTTATAATTTTTCAAGATTTGACAAAATAATTTTTTTGGTTAGAATTATGGTGTTATTTGGTTCAGTATGTAAGTAAAGCTAAAGCTTAAGACAATGAAGGAGACGACTGAATATTTCTCTTGTCATTCACTCTCTTGATGTTCTTTGTTACAAAGGGTTCTTATTTAATTTATACAAGGATGTAAACGATGTAAACCCTAAGGGAGTTTGACAGGTGTCAACAATCGAGCTCCTCTGTTAAAACATCAAATCTGTTCACGGTTGAGATTGCAAATTCCTTTTTCCTTCCATGCTTTTTTGTGCCTTCAGCTCTGCTCTTGTCTTCTTCTTTCTCTTCTACTGACCGTTGCAGCTTTTCTTTAAACGTGACTTCTATTGGGCTTAAGTTCTCTTTGTCCTGGCCCAATACCTTTCCACAATCTTGCTTCGGTTTGGGCCTCCACATTTGAGAAGGATTTGCAGAGCTGTGTCTAATAGCCCCCCTCAAACTCGGTGTGGGTGGTACAACGACACCGAGTTTGAATCGTAAAGATGTGAATGCTGCAATCGGGAGAGTCTTTGTAAAAATTTCTGCAAGTTGTTGAAGAGCTGGTATATGACGGACAACGACAGACCCGAGTGCTACTCTCTCTCGAATGTAGTGATGATCGAGTTCAAAGTGCTTGGTTTTGGAATGAAAGGCTGGGTTGGCTGTAAGTTGAACTGCCGATAAGTTGTCACAGTATAGCTCGGGAGTGGTGTGTAGAGGAATACCAAGTTCCTTGAGAATAGAACACAACCACGTGATTTCCGAGTCGGTCTCAGACATTGTGCGATACTCTGCTTATGTGGAACTTTTTGACACTGTTGGTTGTTTCTTAGAGCTCCACGAGATGATGTTGCTTCCTAGGAAAGTACAGAAACCTCCCGTAGAGCAACGTGTTTCACGGCAGCCAGCCCAATCGCTATCACTATACGATCGGAGAGTGAAATCAGTGTTTTTGTTGAAGTTTATCCGCATAGTCATTGTTCCTTTAATATATCGCAGGATGCGCTTGAGAAGATGAAAATCTGCTTCGGTTGGAGCGTGCATTTTCTGGCACACATAATTAACTGCGAATTGCAAGTCGGGGCGGGTTAATGTAAGATATTGTAACTTACCCGCCAGACTCCTGAAGTATGTCGGATTCGAGAATTGATCATGCTGATTTGGGACTCGATCTAACTGAAGCGGAAGAGGTGTGGGCATGGGAGAGCAATCACTCATACCAGCAACAGCAAGAATGTCCTCCGCATACTTTTGTTGAGAAATTAAGAGACCCGCGTTGTGAAACTGGGTTTGGATTCCCAGGAAATATTTCATTTTCCCGAGGTCTTTCATACGAAATTGCTTGTGAAGATCTTCTAGAAATCTAGACATTGTGCGAGATTTGTTTCCCGTGATGACCATATCGTCAACATATAGCAGTAACATGATGACATCTTTGTTCTTGGTGTAAACAAACAGAGACGGGTCCTTGAGACTACAAACAAAGCCAAACTCCAATAGATAGTTACTAAACTTATCAAACCACGCGCGAGGTGATTGTTTTAGCCCGTATAGGGATTTGTGTAGATGCCACACATAGTCCGGGTGTGCTTTGTCAAAAAAACCTGCAGGCTGAGTCATGTAGACGGTCTCGGTCAGGTCCCCATGTAAAAATGCATTGGTGACGTCCATTTGCTTTATATCCCAATTCATTACCGTAGCAACATGTAGAATTGTCCTTACCGTTGCTGTTCTCACGACCGAACTGTATGTTTCAAGGTAGTCGATACCTTCTTCTTGTTTGAATCCCTTGGCAACAAGCCGTGCTTTAAATTTGTCTAGAGATCCATCCGCGTTGAGCTTTGTTCTAAACACCCACTTGCTGCCCAAAATATGCATTCCCGGTATGCGAGGAACCAAAGACCATGTCCTGGTCACTTTACAGTTTCCCATTTCGTCATGCATCGCATTGTTCCATCCTTTGTGTTTCATAGCCTCTGTGACAGTTCGTGGTTCATGATGTTTCAAAGTGAAGAGAGCATACCTCGGATTTGGTTTCTTGATTCCTGTTTAGGACCTTGTGATCATTGTATTTTGGTTTGTTGTTGTAGTAGGGATGGGCAAAGAGCTTAACATATATGTCCCGCTGGTGGAGAGAGGAGCGCTGTCGCCAATAGGAATATTTTTGTCTTTCTTCTTCGTATATTAAAACACGGCGGCTATGCTCCAACAATTAATCTATTTGTTTCTTCAGTTGACTAAACCTCGGAAACGCCAGTACACAGTTCTTTGTCTGCGACTGAGTCTTAAATCTAACTTAATATGCAACTAAAACAAGAGATGGCCATGAGGATGAGATAGATCTAGATGAGAAAGCTCTTGAAATTCATCAATGGCGGATTTTTATTCGGGTTATCATATGTAGCGATTTATTGCTCTTTAGAAAGCTCTTGAAAACTACAATCTAATGGTATAAAGCTCGTCCTATGATTTTAGCTATGCTATCCAGAATTTAACTATTAAGTTTTGGTTCACAAATTTTAAAGATACATTCCTAGAACTATAGAATGAATCTTGAATAATTGGGACCAGTTTTGAACTCAAGAGTATTTATTTGATTATGGACATGGTTAATCTTTCGGACTTGAAATTTTGAATAGCCATTACTGAAACGTACATTCGAAATTCAAAATTCCAAAAATGGATTTGGACTCCTCTTGGCGAGGGCTTCATTTTGATTTATAATTTTTCAAGATTTGACAAAATAATTTTTTTGGTTAGAATTATGGTGTTATTTGGTTCAGTATGTAAGTAAAGCTAAAGCTTAAGACAATGAAGGAGACGACTGAATATTTCTTTTGTCATTCACTCTCTTGATGTTCTTTGTTACAAAGGGTTCTTATTTAATTTATACAAGGATGCAAACGATGTAAACCCTAAGGGAGTTTGACAGGTGTCAACAATCGAGCTCCTCTGTTAAAACATCAAATCTGTTCACGGTTGAGATTGCAAATTCCTTTTTCCTTCCATGCTTTTTTGTGCCTTCAGCTCTGCTCTTGTCTTCTTCTTTCTCTTCTACTGACCGTTGCAGCTTTTCTTTAAACGTGACTTCTATTGGGCTTAAGTTCTCTTTGTCCTGGCCCAATACCTTTCCACAATCTTGCTTCGGTTTGGGCCTCCACATTTGAGAAGGATTTGCAGAGCTGTGTCTAATAGCCCCCCTCAAACTCGGTGTGGGTGGTACAACGACACCGAGTTTGAATCGTAAAGATGTGAATGCTGCAATCGGGAGAGTCTTTGTAAAAAATTCTGCAAGTTGTTGAAGAGCTGGTATATGACGGACAACGACAGACCCGAGTGCTACTCTCTCTCGAATGTAGTGATGATCGAGTTCAAAGTGCTTGGTTTTGGAATGAAAGGCTGGGTTGGCTGTAAGTTGAACTGCCGATAAGTTGTCACAGTATAGCTCGGGAGTGGTGTGTAGAGGAATACCAAGTTCCTTGAGAATAGAACACAACCACGTGATTTCCGAGTCGGTCTCAGACATTGTGCGATACTCTGCTTATGTGGAACTTTTTGACACTGTTGGTTGTTTCTTAGAGCTCCACGAGATGATGTTGCTTCCTAGGAAAGTACAGAAACCTCCCGTAGAGCAACGTGTTTCACGGCAGCCAGCCCAATCGCTATCACTATACGATCGGAGAGTGAAATCAGTGTTTTTGTTGAAGTTTATCCGCATAGTCATTGTTCCTTTAATATATCGCAGGATGCGCTTGAGAAGATGAAAATCTGCTTCGGTTGGAGCGTGCATTTTCTGGCACACATAATTAACTGCGAATTGCAAGTCGGGGCGGGTTAATGTAAGATATTGTAACTTACCCGCCAGACTCCTGAAGTATGTCGGATTCGAGAATTGATCATGCTGATTTGGGACTCGATCTAACTGAAGCGGAAGAGGTGTGGGCATGGGAGAGCAATCACTCATACCAGCAACAGCAAGAATGTCCTCCGCATACTTTTGTTGAGAAAGGAAGAGACCCGCGTCGTGAAACTGGGCTTGGATTCCCAGGAAATATTTCATTTTCCCGAGGTCTTTCATACGAAATTGCTTGTGAAGATCTTCTAGAAATCTAGACATTGTGCGAGATTTGTTTCCCGTGATGACGATATCGTCAACATATAGCAGTAACATGATGACATCTTTGTTCTTGGTGTAAACAAACAGAGACAGGTCCTTGAGACTACAAACAAAGCCAAACTCCAATAGATAGTTACTAAACTTATCAAACCACGCGCGAGGTGATTGTTTTAGCCCGTATAGGGATTTGTGTAGATGCCACACATAGTCCGGGTGTGCTTTGTCAACAAAACCTGCAGGCTGAGTCATGTAGACGGTCTCGGTCAGGTCCCCATGTAAAAACGCATTGGTGACGTCCATTTGCTTTATATCCCAATTCATTACCGTAGCAACATGTAGAATTGTCCTTACCGTTGCTGTTCTCACGACCGAACTGTATGTTTCAAGGTAGTCGATACCTTCTTCTTGTTTGAATCCCTTGGCAACAAGCCGTGCTTTGAATTTGTCTAGAGATCCATCCGCGTTGAGCTTTGTTCTAAACACCCACTTGCTGCCCAAAATATGCATTCCCGGTATGCGAGGAACCAAAGACCATGTCCTGGTCACTTTACAGTTTCCCATTTCGTCATGCATCGCATTGTTCCATCCTTTGTGTTTCATAGCCTTTGTGACAGTTCGTGGTTCATGATGTTTCAAAGTGAAGAGAGCATACCTCGGATTTGGTTTCTTGATTCCTGTTTAGGACCTTGTGATCATTGTATTTTGGTTTGTTGTTGTAGTAGGGATGGGCAAAGAGCTTAACATATATGTCCCGCTGGTGGAGAGAGGAGCGCTGTCGCCAATAGGAACAGGGTCGAAGCCTGCCGTACGTTCAGTGCACTCCCTTTCCACAGCAGTAGACGTGTTTGGAGCTGATGCCATTGGAGATGGAGATGTGCTTCGTAAAGCTGGTGCAGTGTGGGATACATAAGCTATTAAAGGAGGAAAGTCATTAGCTGTGAACAAAGAGGACAATTGGTCCTGATTTGCAGCTATATCTGAATTGGAGACAGTGCTCAAAGACCCTGATGATCTCATGGGATTTAGTGTTGCAGAAGATAAAGACTGATTTTGAATAATTGGAACGTTGTCTGTCCTTGTAGGTGCTGCAGGCTGATTGTTTTGTGATGCAAGAGGCAGCTGTGAAGAGAAACTCTTTTGCCAAGCACTAAGCAACGGTGTAGAACAATGGTCTTGAGCACGAAAATATGTATTAGAGAAAGGGAAAGAGCTTTCATCAAATAACACATGACGACTGATATATACTCTGCCCGTAGGTGGATACAAGCATCTGTATCCTTTGTACCTTTCGTTATAGCCGAGGAAGACACATTTGAGTGATCTAGGATCAAACTTTTTTGTAGCATAATCACGCAAAGTGGGATAGCAGGCACATCCGAAAGATCGCAAGGCTGAATACTCTGGAGCTTTGCCAAACAGTTTCTCGAATGGTGATTTGGTATCTTCCAGAGCTGTTGTTGGCAAGATGTTGCTGAGAAATTTTGCGGTGAAAAATGATTCCACCCAAAACTTGTGAGGAGTTTTGCTTTGAAAAAGCATAGATAATCCAAGTTCCGTAAGATTTCTATGTTTCCGTTCCGCAAGCCCGTTTTGCTGCGGTGTATGTGGGCAAGTGATGAGTTGCTGAACTCCATCGTTCCGTAAGTGAAGCAAGAACTGATGGCTCGTGAATTCACCACCGCCGTCGCACTGAAAGGATTTGATTTTGTGATTAAGCAGGTTTTCCACTGTCTTTTGGAACATTTTAAAAACTGTAAAGAAGTCTGATTTTAGCTTTAGAGGATAGAACCAGCAGAACCTCGAGTAGTTGTCAATGAACACTACAGAATATCAAAATCCTTGGACATAAGTCATAGGAGAAGGACCCCAGAGATCACAGTGTACTCTCTCAAGAGGTCTAGAAGCTACAAAAGTGGAAGCTACAAAAGGTAATCTAGAGCTTTTGCCAAGACGAAATGCCTCACACATCCGCTTGGTAGCTTTATTGATGTTGATAGCTTTAGTTGTGGCCAGGAACTGGAGGATTTGGGGATGAGGATTGCCGAGTCTCATGTGCCAAACTTCATCGCTTGTAGAGTGTTGTCGAGTGGAGTAAAGCGCCTGAAAGTTTGGTTCCTCCAGTAGATAAATCCCCTTATGGTTGCTTACCATTACCAGCAACTTCTTTGTTGCCTTGTCATTGATTCGCACAGCATCAGAATCAAATTCAAAAGAACAGGGGTAATCACGAGTCAGTTTTGAAACCGACAGTAAGGACTTAGAAATAGCTGGACAAACCAAAACATCCTTAAGGGGTAGACAAGTACCTGAAGTTGTGGCAAGAGAAGAAGATCCAGTATGGGTTATCGGGAGAAAGCTTGAGTCTCCAATCATGACTGAATCATTTCCATTATATGTCTGTGACTGTTTCAAGTGTTGTGGGGAGCTGGTAACGTGAGCCGTGGCTCCTGTGTCCGGATACCAGTCATGAGTACTCTGGTCAGAGATGTCAGTAATGCGCATAGCGGCCAAAGCAGTTGCAGACTCTTCATATTGGTAGCTATTATTGAACCTATGCCAACACTTGAGAGCTGGATGTCCCAGTCTGCCACATATCTGACACTGAATATTGCTGTTGGTGTTGGTTTCATAGGTGTTGGGTGATGCGGAAGAGAACTGTTGATGAAACCCACGACCTATTGTAGAGAAAGAGAAGTTTCTTCCTCTATTTCCACCAAAACGTCCTCTGCCTCTGTTATTGTTGTTGTAGTATCCTTGAGAGCTGTCAGAACGAACCGTGTTGAAAGCTACATGAGGTGAGACTGTGGTTTCAGAGGAATAGGCCTGAATACGATCTTCAAAACCCTGCAGTCGCGGGATAACATCCTCAAAGGTGGGACTTGGCAGAGTGACAAGAGAGCCTTCGATGCTTGTTTTAATGGGCTCATATTCTCTACCTAGGCCATGGAGAGCTGCAAAGATCTTCATGTTCTCGGTGACAGGATGACTAGCGGCGTCTAACTGCTCACACAATGTCTTGACTTTCTTCAAGTATTCATCCATCGTTTTGTCAGATTTGGAGACTGTTTGCAGCTTGCGTTGAAGTTCGAAGAGCTTGGATGGGGATACACGACTGAAATAGAACGCGAGAGCCATCCAGACATCCCTTGATGTGTTACAGTTTACCACAACACCCAGGAGATATTCAGATAAAGAACCAAGGAGCCAAGTGATGAAATCTGGGTTTGCTTGTTCTGAAGACGTGTTGTTGATGGCTGGGATAACGATAGTGGACAGAGGTGGAGGACGGCTGCCAGTGATAAACCCGAGCAGCCCTTGACCAGAGAGAAAAAACTCAAACTGTCTCTTCCACAAGACATAATTTTTTTCAGTTAACGTAACTGTTACACAGTTTGTGATATTGATAGAAGGAACAGAAAGAGCAAGAGAGTCCATGGATTTTATTCCCTGGAGCTCTGATACCATGTAAGTAAAGCTAAAGCTTAAGACAATGAAGGAGATGACTGAATATTTCTTTTGTCATTCACTCTCTTGATGTTCTTTGTTACAAAAGGTTCTTATTAATTTATACAAGGATGCAAGCGATGTAAACCCTAAGGGAGTTTGACAGGTGTCAACAATCGAGCTCCTCTGTTAAAACATCAAATCTGTTCACGGTTGAGATTGCAAATTCCTTTTTCCTTCCATGCTTTTCTGTGCCTTCAGCTCTGCTCTTGTCTTCTTCTTTCTCTGCTACTGACCGTTGCAACTTTTCTTTAAACGTGACTTCTATTGGGCTTAAGTTCTCTTTTTCCTGGCCCAATACCTTTCCACAATCTTGCTTCGGTTTGGGCCTCCACATTTAAGAAGGATTTGCAGAGCTGTGTCTAATAGAGTAGGAAGAAAAGAATAAGGAAGAACTCTTGTCTCTTGTCATATATATATATATATATATATATATTTATTATGATTTAACCTACGCTAGCTAAATAGTGCGGGTACTTTTTAAAAAAAATTATTTTAAAATTTAAGAAAAAATATTTATATTTAAATTTTATAATATGTCTCGCTAATGATTATCGATAAAGCTGTCACACCGAACTTGTTTTAATTCTGCCCTTTTTTCAAACACTTTTTACATTAAAAATTTGTTAAAACCTAATAAATTAATACTAGATTTTACCCGATTTTATGTGAAAGACGCTAACCGAATAGTTAGAGATGTCGCAAGATCCCTAGGAGGTCTTCCTCCATTAGCTTGTTTTTTTTTGTAATTATCAATTTTTTTTCATATGAGTCCATTTTGGTTAAACTTGGATTTATAACTAGAGAGTTTTATTTTTCCGATCGGGGACGCCCTTCTGTCATGTCTCCACGATTAATGCAGCCTTAGATGCTTTAATTTGATGAATGGCTATACAACAGTGGTCCTTATGAACTAATTGTTCTACAATTTTTACTTGGCGTAGCTGAGTTATGACAGAAGTCGCCTTATTTAACAACAACAGTTCTTGATAAATATATTTACAAAAATGAAGAAAATGGAGAAAAAAATTATAATACCACTCCCAGTGTGATGCAAGGATCCCAGAAAAACAATTATTTATTTTTACGTTTTTTATCTTTGATTCTGCATATTGTTTTTCAAAAACAATTTCTTGGTTTGATATAGCTGATTCATAATTTTTTTTCTTTATCTGATTCAAGCTCTCCGTGATCTGCCGATTCTTTTTATTCTTTATTTAGATTATAAAAAGGATCCAAAACTATTCTTCTTTTTCTTGTTACTGGAAATTAAGTCCTTAAAATGAAACAAAAAGCAAAATGGGGATCACATTATCATAACAAAAAAAAAAATCTTCTACAATTATGCATATGCAACGAAAATGAAATTTACGGATTTTGAATTCAATTGACTTAGAAAAGTATGAGAATTTCCTTAAGGTCTAGGAGAGTACCCCTGAAAAGGTGCCCTTGTTTTTCTCTTGGCCATTCAATTCCATGTTAGGAACACCTCGATGTCGATCGATGGTGTGAAAACACTTCCTGATGTCCAAATCTTAAAACCAGCGAGAGATTCCCCACTCTTCTTTGATCCGTCTTTGGACCGAGTGGCAGTCTTGACCCGAGCAAAAATGCGATGTGTCTGGAGACTTCCGGATCAAAAAAGCATTCAGAATGGGCTCCGTGTTAATTTCGTTGGCGGAAACGATCCAATGCATCTATGCGACTCCTCATACTTGGCAGTGTGATGCAAGGATTGAAAAACCAAATCTAGTTGCTGGGCAATTCTTCTTTCTAGGTTTGCTAAAGTCAAAAAAGCAAGTCAATTTGAACAAGGCGGATGAAACACAAAGGTCGAGTCACTCCGAGGAATAAAATATCTATTTAACCCGTTTTGCAATTGACTAAAACATTATTAGAGCTAACCCGCAAAAATCTATAATCTTGAAAACATAACTCTAGTATGAAATGCTTAATGACTTTGATTTCTGTGATAAGTCCACAAACTCTTTATAAAAATCAATTTTCTCGTGTCTAAATCTTTATAAAATTAGTAAAATATTTTCAACTTTTATTTTGATATATATATTCATATAAAATATAATAAATTATGGTGAAAAAATATTGCAAGATAAAACCACTAACGTTTGTTAATGCATGTTACTTGATCACATAGCGAGTAATATAAGGAAGATAAAACTACTAACGTGCTGAATTTATTAACATGAACTACAGTAGTCGAGCAATTACGTTATAAGATACGAAAACATACTTATATGGCTTTTTGTGAACGTGAATGAACCTGAATTTATTGTTGATTTATATGTGTGATTGTCAACGAAAGCTGAAGGTATTAGGCTATGCGAGAGTAGGTCTAGTACAATTATGTGTTCAAGTTCTAGAACTCAGTCGACTAAGTCACTAGAAATCATAATTAACTGCTTGTTTGTTTCGATCCATTAACCCTGGAGAATTCTCTGCTGCCCAACGTTTTTAATCCTTGCATTTTCACCATTAATTACTTGCTTAGTTTAATCATTTTCCTTACTAAAAAACCGTGACACTCACTCTGAATTTTTATAAGTTTAGACGCAAAATAGATTTGTTTGAAGTCCTAAGTACAAAAGTCTATGTGGGTTTGATCCTTTAATATACTATCGTGATTGTTGTGCACTTCCAGTTGTTTTTAGGGGTAAAAATTAGAACGTTTACCGCAAGATCACTAGGGCGTCTGCATATGTATTTTCTCATCGAGGTATTCTAGTTAGTTCGAATCCGGCAAATTTTTCTGCCAGTTTGCCGACCACTCTGAGGTAGGCTTCCATGCGTTCGTCTCTTGTTTTGTACTCGCCATGGAACTAGCTAGTAACGAGCTGTGAGTCATTGAGCGTGCTGATTTCGCGTGCTCCATACCTAGAGCGAGCTTGAGTCCAGCGATTAAAGCTTCGTACTCGGCTTCATTTTTAAAGGCGTTGAAGTCGAGTCTAAAATATTGTTCGAGTACCTCTCCTATTGGGGATCCAAGTCTGATTCTTCCCTCGGATCCATTCTTTGAGGATGTTCCATCTACATGGAGTATCCACTTTTTGTTCGGGGAGGTTTCATCGATAGCTTGAAGGGCTAGTTCGATGACAAAGTCTACTAGTACTTAGGCTTTTGCACAAGTTTTCGTTAGGTATTCTATATCGTACTCGCTGAGTTCGATCACCCATTTAGCTAGATGTCCTGATTGGTTAGGATTGCGTAGTGGTCGCGAGGTCATAACCACTATCGAGTGTGACTGAAAGTAGTTTCCTTGCGGATATTAAGACGGCTAGGGCTAAATTTTCCATTTCGGGATATCTTGTTTATGCATATATTAGTGTTTTCTTACGTAATGTATTGGTTTTTGTTCGTTTTGTTCTTCTCAACCTAGGACGCCAGTTACTGGTTACGAGGTTTAGGATTACAAAGAATTCCTTGAATTGTGTTACCTGGTTATTTTCTTTTGAAGATTTGGAGAGCATGTCGTCAATGTAATTTTCCATTGTCTTTCCGAGTTGTTCGGCGAATGTTATGTTCACTAAACTTTGGTAGGTTGCTCCTGCGTTCTTCAATCTAATGGCATGACTTTGTAACAGAACGTTCCGCGATCTGTTATGAAAGAGGTTTTCTCTTGATATTCCAAGTTCATAAGGTTTTGGCTATACCGGAAAAATGTCCATAAAGGAGAGTAGTTCATGGCCAGTTGTGGCCTCTACTAGTCGGTCTATATGTGGGAGTGCAAAGCTGTCTTATAGATATGCTTTGTTGAGGTATGTAAAGTCGATACAAACTCTCCACTTTCCGTTTTGTTTTTTACTACTACTGGGTTAGCTAGCCAATCGGGGTATTTCGCTTCCCTAATTGATCCAACTTTAAATAGCCGGTCGACTGTGTTATACTGCTTTGGCCCTATTGAGACCGATCTTGCGACGTTTCTGTTTGACGGGTTTATACGTAGGATCGACGTTCAGTTCGTGGGAGGTCACCCCGAGGTCGATTTTGGGCATGTACGAAGTGGACCATGCGAAAGTGTTAATGTTTTCTTTTAATAAAGCTATGAGTTTGGTTCCTATGGAGCTCGAGAGCTCCAATCCGATATTATGATGCACCGGGATCACCCCCGGCACGGGTTTTACCTTTTAGCTAGGCTGCAAGTGCATAGTTTTTTGTGACTATTTTTTGCACAAGAAAACACAGTTTTTTGTGACTATTTTTTGCGACTAATTTTTTAGTCGTAAAAAAGAAGGACGATATTGTGACTGATTTGCAACTACTCATAATGCAGAGGCATAATAGTCACAAATTACCGACTATAAAAAGTAGTAAGACAATAGTCGCTTATTTGCGACTATTTAAGGACTTGCAAAAGTAGTCCCAAATTTGTGACTGATTTGCTTCGGTTTAGCAACTCCACTCGATTTTTTAAAAATAAACATCAAATAATATACAAATAAATTTTAAACCCTAAACCATCAAATAATATACAAAAAATTCAACACTTACAATTTTTAAAATATAATCATTTTATAAATCCTAAATTATAAATCCTAAACCTCTAACCCTTAATCATAAACTCTAAATCTTAAATTGTAAAATATATTTTTGAACAGCTATATACCCAAAATAATTGTAAAGTGATATTCAAACCTTATTTGTTCTTAAAGTTTAGGGTTTAGGGTAGCATGTACATTAATTTGCAAACCCAGTTTTTGTGACCAATTTGGGACTAATTTGCGACTAATGTTTAATAGTAGACACAAAATAGTCCCAAATTTGGGACTAATTTGCAACTCCACTTGATTTTTTTTTTATAGAAATCAATAAATTCTAAACTCAAACCACAAACCCTTAACCCTAAACCCTAAACCTCTAACCCTTAATCATAAACTTGATCTAAATCTTAAATTTTAAACTAAATCTTACACAAACATCAAATAATATACAAAAACTTCAAAACTTACAATTTTTTTTTTAAATATGATAATTTATAATCCGTTTTATAAATCCTAAATTATAAACCTTAAACCTCTAACCCTTAATCATAAACTCTAAATCTTAAATTGTAAAATACAAATTACACATAAAAATCAAATAATATACAAAAAATATAACACTTACAAAAATTTCAATCTAATCATAACATATACTAAATGTTACATGTGTTTTATAAGGAATGATTTTGAAAGATAAAATTCTCTCAAACTTTACTTATTTTTAAGTTTTAACATATTTTTGAATTGCTAGATACACAAAATCATTGTAAAATCATATTCAAACCTTCTAGGTTCTTAAAGTTTATGGTTTAGGGTAAATGTTTTTTATTGTCACAAAATGGTCTCAAATTTGGGACTATTTAGCAACCCAGTAGATTTTTTTTAATAGTCATAAAATAGTCCCAAATTTGCGACTATTTTGCGACAAGAATAATGAAAACTTCTCATCGGCTAGTTCCTTGTGACGAGGATCGAGATCCTCCACCGTTCGTTGGTTTAATCCAACGGTGAAGGATTTAAACTGTTTTATTTATTTATTTCTTTTTTTTTAATTGTTTCTTCTCCTTCCTTCCCTTTCTCTCTCTCCTTCCTACGATTCTTCTCATTCTCTTCCTTCTTCTTCTTCTAGCTTCTCTTCCTTTTTCTCTGTATCTTCATAACTCTCTTGATTCTTAAAAAAATTTGACGATTATGGTGTCTATCTCCATCGGTTTTTCATCCTCTGCAAAACCTCCAACTCATATTTCTCGATTAACCAAGGTAAGTTCTTCGAAATTCCTATTTACAGACACGAGTTTTGTCAAAAAAATTCACAACTCTCTTTTTTTTTTCAAGATCCGACGGCGGTGGTGTTGGGCTGCGTGGCCGGATCTTTCTTCTTCCTTCTCACCAGATCGTTAATTCTCTATAAGATAAGAAGAGAAGGAGGAGAGCCGACGAAGCATCTAGAAGCTTACCGCAGCTAAGGACAGTGTCGAAAGAACGACGGACGGTGAAGAGAACCACAGGGGAGGCGGCGCGGAAGAAATTGGAGCCGAGATTGGAGGGAATTGGAGCCGAGATCGGAAGGGGATGTTTCCCGGCATCGTTTTTCTTTGTTTTTAATTTTTTTTTCTGTAATTAATTAATTTAATAAATAATTTTTTTTGTATTTTGTTTTTGTTTTTGTTTTTGTTTTTTTTAAAGTAGTCGCAAAATCAGTTTTTAAATTAAGACTGATATGTTAGTCACATATTAGTCGCAAAAGAGTGACTGTTTTACGACCATTAAATTTAGCGACTAATTATTTTAGTCTCAAAATAGTCGCAAATGACTCATTTGCGACTATTTTGGGAGTCACAAAAATTGTGTTTTCTTGTAGTGAGCAAACGCAGTAGTATTTAGAAATAGAATCCACGGGATAATCGTTGTCGAATTCTATTGATTTCTAAGTTGTGTCTAGACGTAAATAAGTTTTTATGGGTTTTGTTTGTCATGATTGTAGCTACAAAATTAAACTAAATTAAGCGATGAAATAAAACAGCAAGTAAGCTAAGAAAATGATTAAAATGAGGTTGTAAATAATTTAAACGAAGCGTTGGGCAACGGGTAATCTCTAAGGTTCATGGCCGATTTTTACTAAGAATTTTCTAGGATTTCTAAAGCGACTTTTTGTCGTCTTTGGATTCTTGAACTTGGAACACGAACACTATGTGTAGTATACTTTCGTACACCCTACACACCTACAACTTTAGTACTCGACCGGTAGCTTTCGTTTCCAGCCGCACAAAAAGTTAGTGATTATACTCAAAAGTCGTTAACGCTCACAATCCCTCCACAAGTATGCTTTCGTATCTTGTGACGGTTTTGCTCATATACCCTAGGCCAATCATATGGATCCAGTACTTTCATAGTTCTAAAAATACCTAAGTTCAGTTGCACGGAGATCAATCAAGCATACATGAATTAAGAAAGAGGATAAAACGAAGAGCCCTAATCGGTATCCTAGTCTAAAAACCTAATGAGAAATTGAACCATGAGAGCCCCTTTGAAACCCTATACCCAACAAGAAAACTACTCATCCATAGCTGAGATAAACATACTCAATATATTGAAAAGAAAACAGTAAAGAAAAGGGGTGAACAAGGCTTCTCTATCGAAGAACACCGATCGAGAATCCTGCTCCACACCGAAGAATAAGAGTAACAAGTTTACAAGGGCATGAAAAATAATATGTGTGTCTCTGTCTAAAAGACCTAAAAAGTATTTATAATCTTCACTTCGTTTAGGGTTTGATGTGAAAAGACGATTTTGGCCCCGGGTGAAGAAACGAGCTCGTTTTGGTCGGACATGGAGTGGCCGCGGGTGCGGGACTTCTGGCCGCGATGAACTGCTGCTTGGCCTCGGGACGAGCTCCTCTAGGAGTGGCGAAATGGTGCTTGGCCGCGGGTCGGAGCTCTCCTGCCGCGGTGGGCTTCTCTTCGACGCATCTTCATCTACCTTCAGCGCTTCGGTGTATTTAAGGATCCAACCATTGGATCATCTCCAATCTAATTGCATTTGAAAGCTGGTTGTATTTAATTTGTTGTGTCCAAATTTGGTGATAATCAGACGGTGAAAAGATCTTCTTTGATTGCAAAACTTCTGATGGTCCGAATTTATCCAAAAACGTATTTTTATTCCGAAATGCATTCTTTTATCCCAAGTTACCTGAAATGTCTTTCAAAACTCTGAAACATGGAAATCATTTGAAAACCAATGAAAATAGAGTTAAAAAAACCTGCAAAAGATATTAAAGTGATCCATAAAAATGGTCAAAAACCGGTGTAATCAACTCCCCCAAACTTAGATCTTTGTTTGTCCTCAAACAAAATAGAAATCTAAACTCGAAAAGAAGTTTTGAAAACGTAGGAACTAAAAAAATTTCAGTGACCGTCCTTCTAAACCATGACCAACGTAATGCATCAATCGGACTTAGTCTATAAAATTCTCACTAAAGTACTGCAACGATAGTCCACGGTATCCGTCATTCAAAAATTTAACCACTAAATTAAACCCTAACCTTCAGTCTACTAGCTTTTAACATTCATTAAAAGTTTGCGTGATTCTCATCAAAAATACTAACCAAGACAATCGAGGCTATGCATTAATGGCTTTTTAGAGGTGAGGTTAAAAGTGTTTCGGGTTACCGTATTTCCGCCGGAGGATGCTAGATATTATGCAAAACAGCAAGAGATGGTGGAGCTGTTGATATCCACAGTTTCCAGTCACTTCTTACTCGCATAGGTGTAGTTGCGAATTCTTCCTTCTTTGGTACTTTTCTGTCTTTGACAGAACTTCTCTGCCATTCCCCCAGACTTAGATTTTTCTCCGGGAAATGACGAATGGCTTCTTACTACTCACATACGAAACATGTTTGCCATGGTATAAAGATATCGACTACCCTAAGACTACTAGGCTTTTGTTTCCTTTTCTTTCGATTTTTTTTTTTGAAAAGGGAAACGCCCTTAGAATGGGAGTCTTAGGGAGGACAAAAATTACCAGTGATAAATATTTCCAAGGCAACTTTTAAGTTTGATTTGTTGATACCTCCACAACCGAATTCATCTC
Source organism: Eutrema japonicum (assembly GCA_030161315.1). Classification (NCBI taxonomy): domain Eukaryota; kingdom Viridiplantae; phylum Streptophyta; class Magnoliopsida; order Brassicales; family Brassicaceae; genus Eutrema; species Eutrema japonicum. The sequence goes on along the minus strand of BSQW01000014.1, from coordinate 45,878,261 downwards.
GTCTTCTGTCTTCTCGAGGGACTGAAAATTGTGTCGTTCCTCCCTCTCCGGCGTTTTTACACATATCTGCACATAAGATAACAAGAGATTAACGCATGAGATTCGAAAATGAATGGTTAAGGTTCAGGGTAGGGTACCAGCTAAAGGTGAACTGAACATCTAGGACAACGAAGAGTGGTAAAAATGAAAAAGATGTCCTAGATGTATGATTCGTTGTCTTGCCTAAAACAATTGATGAGAAAATTAAATATAAATTAAGTTCAAATAAAGTGAGCTAGTATATCTTGTCGGAAAAACTCTCTATGGATCAAAATCCTCTAGGGATGTCGCATTGCAAGCACTCTAGCTACCACATAGTCTAGTACCAAATCACAAAACAGCTGGCACAACAAAATAGGGTAGAAGCTCACAGGTCAAAATCATCATTGATTTTGACCTTATGTTCCTAAAAAATACTTAATAAAAATAAAAAAATTACACGAATAGTTTAAAATGCAAAAGAGAAACAAGTAGATAAATTCAAAAGAATGAAAATAAATTAGTAACGGATAAACATCATCTCCAGACTTAAATCACACTGTCCCCAGAATGAAAAAGTTGGTGAAAGGATGGAAAAGACATGAAAATAAAATTACAAATAAATAGATGGTTTGAAAATAAAATAAAAAAGATAGAGGGAAGAAAATCGATTGAACTGTGGTGGTGATGTGCATGGCTAGGCGTCGCCTGAGTCATCTGTCTCTGTGTCGGGCATGTTACCATCGAACTGGTGATGCTCTTCGAGAAAGCGTATTACACGCTTGTATCGCCTCTCTTGTCGTGTAATCTTCTTCTCCATGGCTGCGTATCCTGGTCCGTGTGCGTGTGAGGAGCTCGCGGGAGCAGATGGTGCATGGGCCTATGATTGTAGAAGTAGTCGAGTACGCTCCGCAACTGCGTCTCGGTTGGCCTTAGCCACTAAGAACTCGCCGATAGTGTATTGAAGACGCAAGACAGTAGGTGCATAGTCCATCGTTTCCGGTATCTATCTAGGTGTTGCTCTATCTCGGAGTCTAGGAACATAGTTAGAAGGTAAGAAAGCAAAGTAAGACTCACCGACGTTGGGGCAAAATTTGTAACTGAATCTGTCCAGTTCGAGTGATGCTCTAGAGATGGTTCGGTCTCGTGAAAATTGCATGAGATCAAACCAAGTCCCTTGAAGTGGAATCTCGACCAAGAAATCGGAGTGAATGACTCGTAGAATAGCCGTGATTATGCTTCCAAAAATGGTGGTGGGGCCTCGGGTCTCGTGGCGAGCGGTTCGTGTTTCACCTTCACCAAATTATTTGCAATGATACAAACGAAGCAAGCATAGCGTGGGTCGGTAGTGAATGGAAGTTGAAGGGTAACAAGCTCGCCTTTGAGAATACTTCCCATGTTTTCTCTCGAAAATATGGTGTGCGCTAAGAGCTTGTGTATAAAGTGGACAGCGGGGTGCGTGAGTAAAGAAGTTTTAGATCTTCTGTTGTCGTAGTCGCCTTGTCCCATTTTGCTCCATAGATCTTTATCGGGATTCTCCTCGGAGTGAATCTCATCGAGATATTGAAGTTTCAAAGATTCACAAAGTTCTGGGATAGTTAGAGCATAAGAGTATCCACGTATGGTATAAGTAAGTGTACCGTCATTCGCTCTCGGATTGGAGCGTCTCTTGTAACTCAGGGTGACGGTTGCTAAGAATTCCTTGGTGAGATCGTCGTAGGTGGGGGAGATTGAGCTCCATGGAAGGTCGTAAATTAAGCATGTCGAGATACCAAATCACGTCTTCTGTAATCCCGAGCGTATCGAGAATCGAGTAATCTATACAAGGTGTTGATTTGATAACTATCCTTTTGAGCTTCTCAAGGTAATTAATATTCGGGTTCATAGGCTGCCTGACATATCGTACTCTCGGTCTCGGTTCCGGAGGTGGCATCGGTTAACTTGGAGGAGAAAGAGTCGGGCGCGGTCGCCTTTGACTCATTATGAACTCGGCGAGATTACTGTCATCCTCCACACTAGTTGTATCCGATCCGCCTAGGCTCTCCTCAGGACTCCTATAGAGTGATCTTCAGGATGATTCTCCTACATATCCGCTCTTCTTAGAGCGCATTATGCGAGATCTCACGTGGTCCATTGTTCATACAAAATAGAAAACAATTCTCGACAAAAATATGAATATGGATGTGATTAAAAAGTTTCAATGTGCGAGGATACTAAACCGAGGTTTAAAAGACATATTCAATCTACAAACGAGCAATATTGAACGTAAATCTAGCAAATCGAGATGATAATTACTAATTTGGATTTGTGACGTACTTTGCATAAAAATTCTAAAGATAGATTTTAAGCTCATTCTTATGCAAATTTAATAAATTACCGTATATTAATCATCAACTAAACTAGACTTGGCCAAATTAATCAAAATTACTCTTCAAATTCGTTTTTAATTAAGCTCAAAATTTTCAAATTCCAAAAATCTCAAATCCATAATAGTTAAGTGCTAACACTGAAATCTAATCATTCTAGAAGTTCAATTTAGAGTTCTCTAACAATTTTTAGCCATCATAGACATAGATCTATTTAAATTAAGAAAAATCTTAGGGTTTGGCTCATATAAAAAAAAAAATAAGTTTAGGATAATACCTTGCTGGAAAAGATGAGATAGTTGTGGAATTGGATTTTTCTTTGAAAAAGATTGGGAATGGACCAAAGAACGTTTGTAAAAGCTTAAAAATTGAAAAAGTTGTTCTTGCTCAAAATTTCCAACTCTCCTGGAGGAGAAGAAGAAAGAGAGCTTTTAATCTAGAAATATTCTTTTTTTTTTGTATTTGAAAAATTATTTTCTTGCAAAAAAGAAGTTTTCTGTTTTTCAAAAAAAATTGGAACTTACCTTAGCGGGACACAAAAATGACACCGGAATGGTTCAATTTCATGTCGGAATCATGTTTGGGATTGCACGGTTCGGGTTTGGAAAGGTTCGGGAAACGTCGGGATGAAAATCGGGTCGGAAATAGGTTGATCGTGGGTCAAACCCACGCGACCGGGGCCAAACGCCACTTCGCCGCGGGTCCGGTTCGTGCGACCGCGGCCGATTGCCTTCTCGCCGCGGGACCGGCTATCGAAAGCGCGTTCCATGCTCCATTCGCCACGGCTGCAGCTCCTCCTGCCGCGGCCGAATGGCTTTTCTTCTCTGGTCATTTTCTCCTACGTTCCTTTGGCGTTTCGCGATCCGTTTCGACCGACTTCTTTATATTTTTTTGTGTTTTCTGAGTTTTTGAATATTTTTTGGGTTTTTGTGGTTTTATATAAAGTCTGAAAGACGTCAATAGAAAAAGAACAATAAAAGAAAAATAAAAATGGGTTGCCTCCCATTAAGCGCTTTTGGTTAAAGTCATTAGCTTGACTTCTTGCTGAGACTAGGCGTGAGGAGTAGATGTCCTGGGAACAAATGTTCCTTGGGTGTCATCGAGTTTGTGATGTGATTCGCCTATCTTTGATATCACCTTCTTCTTTCTGCGTTTCCTCAGAATTTTTGCGTTTTGAAGAACTTGTTTTGTCTTCTCTATCATTTTCTTCAACTCGTTCTTCCTTAGTGTCTCTTAAGTCGGGTGGAATGGTGATCCTGATTTTCGCAAATGGTTAAGAAATAAAATGTTGACTTACCTTTGGGAGTTCCGGTTAAGTCGACTCATCTCTCTCTCTCTTTTCTTAGGGAGAATCGACTTTTTCTTCTTGTGATGGTCCCTCGGGATTGGAACTCCGTTCGGGACAGTTGAATAGAACTTCCTTCGATCCACATTCAAGAAGACAATATGACGGTTGGCATGATCAAGAATAGCGCCAACGATGAATAAGAACGATCGACCGAAAATCAATGGTCTATCCATCTCGAGAACTTGAAAATCAGCGGAAACTCTGTGTGATCTTATTAAATCGAATGACGTTTTGAATAAATTTTTTTGTTCTAATCAAATAATATATTTGAATAAGATGAGCATTACAGAAAATAAAGTGTATTGTGTTTTGTATTTAGTTCTCGTTGAGCGTAAGTTGCCTTTTTTATAAGAATTGATCTCCACGTATTTCTCTTTGACTTATTCTCTCCTCCTTACGTGTCCGAGATATGGGGGAGAACAAAGACCAAATCCTTTGGTTTGATGCGATGAGGGCATGACAACGCATAATCATCTCTGAAATACCATAACAAGACGGGCCATTTATACATACCATTTAGAATATGAGAAATCGTTTGTTGGGTTAACCTTGGGCTCTAATGCCATATTAGGAGTCATGGGCTTCCAACTCAAAACCAATTGGCTATGAGTGGATTGACTTATGAACCTTATATACTTGTTAAGAAATATATCAACTTCCAATGTAAAACATTTTAACATTCTAATAACCAGCAACTCCTATGACACGGTACGAGTTTTTCTCATTTCCTATTTGGACCGAACCAGATAAGTTCTTTTAGGCGGTTCGGATTTCGTGTTAAATCCAACACCAACACCAACTGTTAGGGTTACATCGTGATTCGAGAGACAATGAAGATAGCTTTGGGGGACAATATGGCTGGTTATCTTATGAGGATCAACTACAACAAGCCCAGCCAGATTTGGTCGTGGGACTGCCTCCTCATACCGATCTCAATGGACACTCACTTCTCCTCCCCAATGGTCACTGATTCGATGCAAAGTCTTTGGAACCCGCCCGAACCGATTGGACCAAATTGAACCGCAACTTAATAGCTTATTTTTTGTGAAATTAATATCTTATCTGATTCTGTTTCGGTTCTGTTTTCAAAATAATGATTTTAGGCTTTTAAACATTCTTGGGCCGGCTCGCCCAAGCCCCAAACCCAGATTAAAATAATAAAATGTCATTGTTACGACCTAACACCAATGCAGTCATTTAATGGTTTACAGCTAATAAACGTGTGTGCTTCGTTGTAACTAGTTTTAAATCATATACGAAAAATAATAAAGTATCTCTATTTTCCTATTACATGATGAGATAATGGTGGCACGTCAACAACTGTTTCCTCTATTTGAATCCCGTCCTGCCGTCCTCCTACTCCCGCCAGTCAACAGACTAAACAAATCAGCCAATAATTCCCGGCGGAGAGAGTGAAACAACCATGGAGGTCGAGAGAGACCAGCACACATCTCCACCGTTAGAGACGATCCCTATCGTTGATCTAAGCGATCCCGAGGACGAGCTCGTGGTGCGTGCGGTGGCGAAAGCGAGCGAAGAGTGGGGGGCTTTTCTGGTGGTTAACCACGGTATTCCGGCGGAGTTGATGCTGCGGCTTCGGGAAGTGGGGAGGCAGTTTTTCGAGCTCCCGGACGCAGAAAAGGAAACCGTAGCAAAGCTTCTAGACTCCGAATGCTTGGAAGGATACGATGCGAAGAGTCTAAAACGTTTAGAGTCTTGGAACGATCACCTGCTTCACATGATCTGGCCACAGTCGTGCATCGATTATAAATTTTGGCCTAAGAATCCTCCAGATTACAGGTACATGATCCAAACTCTTTTTTATGGAATTGAATGTGAAATTTATTCAAATTAAAAAAACTCTTTTACAATGAATGCGTCCTTAGAGTAGATAGAAATATAATTTAAATTGAGATTGCCACTATTATTTTATGCTGGTCGGGAGGAAAACCATATGGTCATTCCCTCGTCGTATGTGTTATCTCCCGGAAACGTAACTTCTCTATATTTTAATATTCAAAACGTTCATTTTTATACAAAATTTATTAGGAAACCTATTGAACTATATACTGCAGTGTTTTATGATGGCTAATTATATTAAACTCTCAATGTTTCTGTTATTTGATCATTCAACTATATATTTCTCTATTCTAACTATTTTTATGGAACGCTAAAAAAAAAACTAACCAGTCAGATTTCGGAGTGATGAATGGTTTCAGGGAGGTGAATGAGGAGTACGCAAGGCACGTGACGAAGCTATCGGAGACGATTATGGGTTGTTTGTCAAAGGGGTTAGGGTTACGGCGTGAGGCTTTGAAAGAAGGTCTCGGCGGGGCTGAGTATACCATAAGGATCAATTATTATCAGCCGTCCGATTCGGTCGACATAGGAGCACCGCCGCACACAGATTTCGCTGCTCTCGCACTCCTAGTCTCCAACGAGATTCCTGGCCTTCAAGTCTTCAAGGATAACCACTGGTTCGACGTCAAGTACATCGATTCCGCCGTCGTTGTCCTCGTAGGCGATCAAATCATGGTCTGTTTGTTTTTAATCGAAATTTTGAAATGTTTTGGGTTTGTCTTTTTTTGATATTTATGCAATTGCAGAGGATGAGCAACGGGAGGTACAAGAACGTGTTGCACAGACCAACCATGGACAAGGAGAAGACGAGGATGACGTGGCCGGTTTTGGTAGACCCTAGGCGTGGTTTGGTCGTCGGACCTTTGTCGGAGCTCACCGGAGACGAGAATCCTCCCAAGTTTGAGTCTTTAAATTTTCAAGACTATATTTACCGCAAGATCAATATGCTTCTTCGCGATGGATAAACCTAAAAACATCGTTTACGGAAATATTGTTACCATGTTTTTTGCTTTTTTTTTTTTTTTTTGGGACAAGCAACAAAGTTTCAAAACAAAAGATTTATTTGTGTTTCAAAATAAAATATGTTATGATTGAATGCACATTTGTTATAAAATTATTTTGCAAAACGATCGAAAATCCACACAGTATTACTTTTCATGATTCATGTTTTTTTTTATAAATAAAAATAAAAAATTAGGCCAAAAAACTTTCTTAGTAATTGGTTGATGCTTACCTCAAGGGGATTCACAGAAAATATGTCGAGGTGAAAATAAAAGCAACCCACGATGGAGCCTGCACGAACCACTAGAAGAACGATGGTCAATCAGATTAAGCGGCAAGGCCTTTATTGGCCAACAATGATAGCAGATTTTTGAGACCTACTCATACAAGTGTGAAAAAAAAAAAAAAAGTGTGAAAAATACCAGAGACATGCCCCTCATATCCATCGGCCAACATAAGCAATTGCAAACGTCTCTTTGTCGTATCCGTTCATGCGTTGGTCGATGGATGTAGTCGGCCCGATACATGAATCAACTAGAGGAGTAAGATTCATACTAGTTTTGACCGATTACTTCTCGGAGTGGATAGAGTCTGATTCCTTTGAAAATGTGAGACGCCTTAATTTTACATTCACTATGAAGTGAAGATCTAACCAAGGCGGCGAAGTTTCAAAATTTATAAGCCTCGAATAAAACCACAAGTGCATGGAACACCGCAATAGTATTTGAAGGTTGATCCCAAGAGAATTAAAGATTGCAACAATAAAGATACGAGAAACAAACTAAACTAGAGCAATTGATTTTGGTTTGGTTTCTAAGCTAAGAAGTGCAAAAAAAGTAAAACAAGATAAAAAAAACAATGGAACATGGATTTAACTATCATAAGAACGAGATAACAATCAAAGAATTATGCCAAAGATTGAATTAAACCCCATATTAGAATATGGAATTCACAAATATGTCTAATCCATTTCTATAACACTAATCGCTTCACTAATTATCTAATCAACATAAAATTCCGTTTGCAATTAGATAATCAATGAACATTAATAAATAATTCTAATTAGCTCACTAAACACCCTAATCATCAACTTCCGTTGGCTAGGTATATAAAGCTCATAAAATGTTTGGTTCAAGCATTTTCACAAACACCTTTCGGACATGAAATGTCTAAGTTCTAGATTTTGAAATATCAAGTCAACACTAGCATTAAGAGCAACTTAAATGAAGGATCTATCAATTACCAACCTAAATCATCATCATCTAACCATAAAATCATCCTAATCTAGCGTAATTCATGATCCAACTAAAAACTAGTTCTTAAACATAAAGAAAAAACATAAACATTAAGATAAATGATATATAGAGGTTGAAGAACCATTCACTGGAGTGGCATGAGGAGATTAAGATCATCCAAAAACATCAAAAAAAGAGTTTGGATCAAAACTCAACTCTACAGAGAAGAAATTTGCTAAAAATTAGGTATAAAATACTTTAATAGAAAAGGGCGAACCGAGTCAATATGGGACAAATTAGATCAAACTCGGATATTTTCACATGTGCCAAGATCTGATCGGTCGATCGTGAGGTCGATTGAAAATGTATCTGAAAGTTCTGTCGCGAATCTGATCGACCGATTGATCAACTGATCAGATTTTTGATCGACCTCCCAATCGACGTGGAGGTCAATTGGAACGGTTTCGTTTCCTTTCCTTGCTTCTCTTCATTCCCCCTTGACCTTCTTTCGTCTTCTAAGTCTCCAATATTCTCCAAGCCTCCAATTCACCTAGAAAAGACTCAAAAATGCAATGTGAATGTAAAGAAACACACATATGACTCTAAAATGCATGACAAAGAGAAAGAGATTCAAATTCATGAAACTATCCCAAAAGTTATACATTGTGAGACTAAAAAACTACGGAAATAAACCTTAAAAAAAAGAAAAATACACACTTATCATAATGTTACCGCATTCACGGCCGAGCGTTTCATCTGGAGTAGTTTGTCACTATACGGACTCCCCTATGAGATCGTGACGGATAACTAGCCGTAATTCACCTCAAAACGGCTGAAAGATTTTTGCGATAAATGGAGTTTTCGTCTCAACAACTCAACCCCATATTACCTTGAAGGGAACTGACATGTCGAAGCAGCAAAACAAAACATTCTAAACCATTTGAAGAAAAGGTTGGAATTGTACAAAGGAAACTGGACGGACGAGTTACCCGAAGCCTTTTGGGAAATCAAAACTACCCCGCATCGGGTGACAAAAGAGACTCCATTTTCCATTGTATACGGAGTCGAAGCGATGGTGCCGGTCGAAGTGAAAATATCAAGTCTTCGGAGAGAAGTGTGCCCCGAGGACGAAGAAGGCAACTGTAAGGTTTTAGAGCATGCTCTAGACACGATAGACGAACTGAGGAATAAAGCCTAGTTGTGCATTGATATATCATGGTTTTTACCCGCTTTTAACCATGATATAGGTCTTATTTATAGAGTCTTTCTAGTATTTTTGGAGTCTTTTCGAGTCTTTATAGTTTTAGGTACGTTTGGAGCTAAATTGGAGATATTGGAGTATTTTGGAGCCACGCAAGATCATGCAGCTGAAAGATCAAGTCGACCGACACCAGCCCGAAGAGTCGACACAGAAGCTGGGTATCGATCGATACCACTTATGGTGTCGGTCGATACTGATCGCATGAAGGGAAGGATCGTGACTTTTTACAAGTCTGAAGATTTTACACTTTGGTCCAGAAGACTTTAATAATTACAAGAAGCCCCAAAACGTGTTTTAGCATTATATTTAGGGGGTTCAGCCACCTTGGTGGAGTACGCTTTATTCTACTTTGGTTTTTGGTTGAGAGAGCTTTTGAGGGAGACAAGTCTGGAACTTTGTTCGTCCGAGAGAAGATTTCGAACCCTTGTTTTCTTTCTCCTTTATTATTAATTTCAGAGATTTATTAAATCATGTTGTTTGTTTCAATCTCCATGTCTGAGTAGATAACCTGTTAGGTTTAGGGTTCTCAATAAAGGATCTCTTTGAAAGTTAGGTTAATTAGTTGGTTAGGGTTCATAATCTTAATTAGTTCTTCACCATAGGTTGTTCTTAAATCTAATTCTAGATTGATCACCTGGAACTTAGATCTTAGGTTAATCGATTAGGCACGACAATACAATTGATGATCTGATAGAACCTATGGTGAGCAAAATAACTATATGCAAAGAGATTTGGTTTAGTTTTTTTGTGAACAAATCAAATTTGAACTTAATGCTGGTTTAGACTTTATAATTTGCAAAACAATTTGGAATTCTGAGATTTAGATTTAGATAATTCTCGCAACGACAGTTGGTTAGTTATAGTTTAGTGATTTGAGTTCAAGAACCACGCTTAATCTAAACCATGACTAATTAGTTTACCCGCATTCTCTGATTTCCTGAGAAATACCTTGAACCTATTTTCCTCCATTGAATTTACAACTCTTAATTAATTTATTGCTTCCTGTTTTATTGATTTACTTTGCTTAATTCGAACATATTTAATCTATTGTGTGTTTCTTGAGTCTCTGTGGATTCGACCCCTAAATACTACAATCGACAAAGCTGTTAGTACTTTAGGGTATTACATTTGAGCTTATCATGCATCCCTGATTATCATCAAACGACAGCCCGACTATACAACTCGAAGGTAAAACCACGACCTCTTAGCGAAGGAGATTTAGTTCTACGAAAGGTGTTCCCAAATACTAGAGAGAAGGACGTCGAGAAAATCAGTACCAAATGGGAGGGTCCTTATAAGATAACCTAGGTGGTGATACCCGGGGTCTACCGACTTGAGGATCACGATAAGATCCCGGAACGAAGTCCATGGAACGTAATGCACTAAAAAGGTATCATAATGAAACGACAATGTACATGTCTTTTGTCAACACATAACTACGAACCGGCTTGATCTCGAAATGGGTACGTAGGCAGCTTGCGAAGTGAAGCGCAACCACTAAACCAAGCAATCTTCATTTAGTCGTATCCTCCTACTATGGTAAAAAGAAATCACGATACAACAAAAATGACTAAATCCTTATGCCACGATAAAAGAAACGATGTCATCTCTCTGGAACGAGTCAAACCCTCATACTACGGTAAATGGGGAAACAAACTCATCAAGATCAAATTCTCATACTATGGTAAAAGGAAAGAGATCATTATCATATAACGAGTCAGACCCTTGTACTACGACAAAAGAGAAAAAGAGCTCTACAAAATCATATTGCGGTGGTCAAATCCTCATACTACGGTAAAAAGAAAAAGACCACCCTCGGAATCTAAACCCTCATGTCATGGCAAAAGGGAAAAACAAAACAACCAAGATGACGCTGTTTTATTCATAGAAGGAAACAGTACAAAGTCGGGTAAACAAGCAAATACAAAAAAAAGGAGGCAAATCAACCACTTTCAATTGTGAAATTCTACTATGTTTCTTCTGTTGCTTTAGTTTATGCTATGTTTATATTGCTTTTTTCAATAGAATACCTTTTATCCAAAAAACAAAAAGTATTCTTTTGTTGTCTTTTAGGGAATTCAAACTAGGTTTAGATGACAAAATCCTTATCTGCAATCAAATTTGCTTCATAATCCTGAATTGTAATCATGCCTTATATTAGTTTTAGATGATAAAATCTTGATTTGCTATCAAATTTGCTAAAGGAAATATCTAGACGAAACATAGAGGCATCGGTTTGGGATAAACTATAAGTCAAAGTAAACGTGATATTATTGTAGCAGTATGATTGTACATTTCTATAAATGACGAACAAACTAAACATTTTAAGTAATTAATCTTATTTTATTTGGTCGAAGATTAAATCTTATTTGTAGGAAATGATTCAGCTCCTTGTAAATGTGCAACAAGTTTATTGTTTCATTAACCCTAAAACAGAGTCAAAACAACTAAGAACTGGAATGTGTTAGCACTGATGTGGCCATACCCTAATAAAGGAGGGAGGTGAGGTTACTTGCAAAAGAAGTTATAGCCCCCATGAATTTAGAGGAAATTATCTTAAAATAGAGAGAGGCATTGCGTGAACAAAGGCTTTAACAAAACAGCAAAGCCCTTTATATTTTCAATCAAACTCTCTCTCACCTCTTGCGGGAAACAAAAACTTAGGCTTCAAGAAAATAAACTCACAAAGATCAATTCAACAAAACCTTTTTCTGCTCTCTCTCTCTTTTTCATCCCATATGTTGCTTCCTTGAGATTATCTCTTCCGAAAGAATGGGAAGCAGCATCTGAGGATCCATTGATTAGCAGGCAGCAATTTATATTTACAGAAAAAAATATATATTGTGTGTGTGTCTTAATGATGAAATAGCAGATCGAGAGCAAGAAAGAGGTATATAGGTGATAACCGCAATGGAGATACAGAGGATGAGGCAGTTGATGTCCCTTTGGTCTAATTTGAAGAGTAACCGCGTTTCTCTCACCGGTGGGAATCATACAGCCGCTAGGTTCTGCACTCGCTAGACTCGCCTTTCTCTCGCCCGCTCTTCTCTCTTTTTCTCTTCTTTCTACTTCCTTTTGATTCAATTTAGCTTTCTCTTCTCTTCTCTCTTTCCTCTTCTTTAACTTTCAACTGCACTTTTCGCACGCTAGCTCTCTTTGTCTCAGCTTTTAAGACATAACAAAAACAAAAGATGGTGTTTGTTACTGTCCAAGACTTTCACTCCATGTGCCAAAAGCATTTTCACTACCTCTTGAAAAAGAGGGACCGTTCGAGCTCCTCTTTAGGCTCTTCGGATTCTTTCCTCAAGGCTTCTCGTTCTGAAGTCTTGAGTCTCTTTATGAGATCAACGCTTTTGGCTTTGTTGTTTCTGTCATTTACTTGGTTGAGTCTGCTGAAGTATGGAATAAATGCAACCACACCAGCTAAGTCGCTGGAGTCCGACCATCATGAGCTATTGCCTTTGCTACTAACTGATTTAGAGAAGGAAGGTCTCTTCAGGCTCGGAGATAAAGCACTCCTCCTTAGCGGAAGAGATGATGAGATCACTGTTTCTTCATACGCTCAAACAGTGATTGAAACCGAGATGCTTCTTGTATCTGCAAACGATGAGGAGACGCAGAGCATGGTCCCAAACGAGACCTTTGATTTTGCCTTTGCGCATTCTCTTCATATTGACTCTGCTGAATTTCTAGACCGGACTCTCAAAGTTGGCGGCATCCTCACCGTCCAACTGAACCTTCAAGATCTTCCTCCAAATTTCTTGAAACATTTGAACTACGAAATTGTCTACATGAGGAGCTCTGAGTACACGGTAATGGCGATGAGGAAAACAAGGGAAACAGAGGAAAAACAGAGCTTAGTTGCCACCGGGAGAAAGCTACTTGGTATCACAGAAGAAGAGGCCAAGAAAAAAGCTTTGAGCAAGCTAGAGGATGTTCTCCTTGAACCACCAAGAGCAGCTTCAAGGAAATCCAGAACGTACTTGAAACGGACACGGTACCTCCCGGACCTTATGGGAGACACTTTGGACCTCGGGAGCTACACGAGGCGGGTTTTCATTGATGTGGGTAACGGAAAAGGAAGCAGCGGAACAGAATGGTTTGTTAAAAATTATCCAACGAGGAATCTGAGGTTTGAGATGTACAAGATTGAGACGGTGAACGATGAGATGAGCCTAGAATCTGAGAATATGGGGATGACGGAGTGGCTGAAAGAGAATGTGAAGGAGGAAGAATACGTTGTGATGAAGGCAGAGGCCGAAGTGGTGGAGGAGATGATGAGGAGCAAGTCGATAAAAATGGTGGATGAGCTTTTCTTGGAGTGCAAGCCAAAAGGTTTAGGGCTAAGGGGAAGGAAGATGCAGAGTAAGAGTGGTCGGGCTTATTGGGAGTGTTTGGCTCTGTATGGCAAACTTAGAGATGAAGGTGTTGCTGTGCATCAATGGTGGGGTTGAAGTTAAAGAACATGGAGACAGAACTGAGAGAGAATATCCATCAAACTAGTCTCTTATTATTCTATGTTTACGTTTTGTTTTGTTTTCTTTCTCTGTTGTCTCTTTTTGGTTGTTTCTCATCTTGTGAGATCATCAATGTGTTGTTGGTATTTTGTGGTGTTGTAAGTTTGGGATCTAATGAGCTTAATTAAAGATCTTTGGTATTTCCCCATTGAAATTTGTTTTATTTTTCGTTCCACACATGTTTGAGATCATTTAGTGATTTATACTAAAAGTTTTGGGTAGCTACACAACAATTTTCGGATTCACTATTGGATGTAACAGTAACTGTTGGCTGCAGAAATTTTATCTTAAAAAAAAAGGTTATTGACGTAACAAGAACAAAAAGAAGAGTTTTAGGTATATTAGGAACCCAATATTTAATAGGGTGTATTTGAGAAATTCGTAGTTTTTAGTTTTGAAATCTATTATATAATAGGAGAGTTCTCTCTCAATTTAGGGTGTCCACCTCATCACTACAAATTTTTGTAAAATTAACACATATATAAAATATTTATTTAATACATATCTATTTATATTTATTATTATTTTTATTTAATAAAAATTACAAAAAATACAAAACTTATTGAATTAGTATTACTAGATTTATTGTACAAAGAAAGACGGTACATTACTGTCTTAAAAATAATAGCAAGTATAATGTATTTTTTAACCATAAATATAAGGAAAATAGTTTGTAGGTTATGACAAAAACAAATATATAAAAACCTAGAAAAATATAAATATTGAATTTATTTAATTAAATTATTAGTGGCCAACTAAAACATTAAATGAGGCTAAAAACGTAGAAAGATAAATATTTAATAAAATTGAAAAATAACAAATTAGAATTTGATATAATTTTAATTTCGCGCAACGCGCGGATCACTTATCTAGTTAGAAAAATGGGTGAGTTGAAGTTTTTATTAGGTAATGGGTAGTTTGTGCGAGATCACTTTTTCTTAAATGCAAAAATACCTTCTCTCTTAGAGAGAGATAGAGATAAGAGACACATGTCTTAGAGAGAGACATACACAACAATTCTTAGAGCACCCTCATCGCTGAGAAACTCTCTCAATCTCTCACATATTATTTTTTAATTATTTTAATATAATTAAGATAATTTATTTATTTATTTAGATTTTTAATTGTGATTTGTCCAATCAGGTATTGCCACATATCAATTGGGTTTATTAGTGAGGTTCTCGTTTGAGAACCGTATCTTACTCTCTCTCCTACTGTTACAATATTTTTTATTATTTAATTCATTAGAGGCTTTGTGAGAGCTCTTAGACATATTAAAGATGATTGAGCACAAAAAGCAAAGTTCGTAAAACAAGAGATATTTGAGATGCTACAAGGTTACGAGTAATGGTGGATTCCGCAGCCCGTCTTCAATATGACCATAATGGTTTTTTTTTCAGGAACTTCAAAAATTGCTGTGTTGCTTTTTTGGTGTTCTTGTTTTGTTTCTAGAATGGAAGTTATTTAATTTAACATTTCTTTCCATAAAGATACCGACATCATTTTCAATGAGTTGGAGTTAAGTACACCAACTCCAGATATCATTAGAGCACCTCCAATGGTGAGGTTCTAAAAATGGGTATCTAAAATTTTTAGAACCTCACCTTTTAGAACCCCAACATTTTGTATGTTAATTTTTAGAATCTGTATCTAAAAGTTCTAACTTTAGAACCCTTCTCTCTTCTTTTTAGAACCTCTCCAATATTTATCAATTATATATCATTATAATTTTTTAGAACTCTTCTATTTAGATCCCCTTGTTGGAGATGCTCTTACACATCAACACGACCGTTCACACTTTCTAGAATGTCCTCCATATTTAATAATGCCCATATCAACCCAAAAAAATGAAATTGTAACCACAAAACCCACAAAGTCATCTTCTTCACTAATGGCCACTTTACTCTCCTTCTTTCTTCTCTCTTCTCTAACCCTGTCCCTCGTCCTAATTTTGGTCACAGGAGAAACCCTCGAACGTGATTCCTTGCATCACAAGAAAGAGAAACTAACTCATTTTAAACTGTATTGGCACGACATCTTGGATGGCAAAGACCCGACTTCGATCCTAATCATGACACTACATGAACCCTCCAAAAAACTACACGGCGCCAACAGGCTTCGGGCAAATGCGTATGATCGATAACCCTTTAACGCTTACCCCAAAACTAAGCTCCAAAATGGTGGGAAGGGCACAAGGGTTTTATGCAGCCACATCCAAAGAAGAGGTGGGATTGTTGATGGCTATGAATTTCGCTATTACGGATGGGAAATACAATGGAAGCACGATCACCGTGTTTGGGAGAAACTCGGTGTTTGATAAGGTGAGGGAGATGCCGGTGATCGGAGGAAGTGGACTTTTCCGATTTGCTAGAGGTTATGTTCAGGCAAGAACACATGTGTTTACAATGTGTCCCTTCTTCGCAACTGTTTCTAGACGTCGACAGGCAGATCCGCAACACGATATCAGCAAGAAGACACCGGCGACAGTTTGGTGACTTAATTTTAGATGTGGATGTGCTAATTGTAATCTAGTTGGTTTATAAGCTATTTCTACCATGTTTTTATTTGTATTTTTGCCGTGGTAGCAAATGTTGGACTTTGCTCTTGTAAAACTCAGCTTTCATGTATATGATATTTGCAGTTTAGCAAAAAAAAAAAAGAACACATGTGTTTGATCTCAAGACAGGGAACGCTGTTGTCGAGTACAATTGTTATGTTTTGCACTATTGATTCTCAAGACCGGTGATTTAAGTGAATATGAATGGTTGATTGATAAATTAGGTAAGTAGTAATAATAATTTGTAAATTAGGTAAGTAGAAAAGAGAAAAAATGATTAAACCCAAAATTTCATTTGCTTTTTGAATAATTACAGAAATGTCATTGGTCTGAAAACTCATTTTCTGATAGAATAACCCGGCGATACTGTTCATCAACGGTCGGAGTTTATGTTCATCAAAACTCGACGACCACTGTTCATCGCCAGAAAAACATATATCGTTAGCATCGTTAACATTGTCATGTTAACCCAATTATAATTGTAAGAATCGTTAACTCATTGTTATTATCGTTAACATATAGTTAGTATCATTAACATTATCATGTTAAACCAGTTATCATATTGATTTTTTTATGAAATTATCATGCTAAACCAGTTATCATATCATAAATTATCGTGTTAATCCAGTTATCATTTTATGGAAATATGAAAATTATCGTGATAACCTGATTTTCATATCATAGAAACTATGTATTACTGGTTATTTAACTTTGTTATCATAACAAAAGTATACTAATAATCTATTGTCTAACTTTGTTATCGTCGCCGTCATCTTCTTCTCCTCTTTTCTTTTCCGTCGTGAATAGTAATTTATGATAGAGAAAATGTAACATGTAACTAGTTAGAAGCTATAAGGATAAGTTGGACTTTTTAATGTAAATAGTAAGTATTGTACTGTGTCAAAAAGGGAAAGTTAATTTTGATGTTAATAAATCATAGATTTTGCAATTACCCTTTTTAAAATTATGTTCATTTTTCA
Organism: Eutrema japonicum; assembly: GCA_030161315.1. Classification (NCBI taxonomy): domain Eukaryota; kingdom Viridiplantae; phylum Streptophyta; class Magnoliopsida; order Brassicales; family Brassicaceae; genus Eutrema; species Eutrema japonicum. Next base: position 45,861,117 of record BSQW01000014.1, on the reverse strand, counting down.
ATCGAAATAATATCAGTAATTTTTGTATTAAAAAAACTTTTATACTAATTATTATATACCCTTATTTACAATATTACTTTTCTTCTTCTTCCAAATTGTGTAATCATATGTACAAAGGATACATCTGAATATTAGAACTGAGGTTGTTCTTATATTTACTCAACTCCATATCTCTCTGTCTGAAACATAGAATCCATTGTTATTCTTGTCTGAACTGAGTCTCCACTTCTCAAGACTACAATCTGACAAATTGTAATAACATCCATTAATCTTGACTTCACCTCTCTTCACTCTATCTCTTATCCATGGATACGTTACCAAATTCATCACAGAATCCCGTATTGATTCCCGCCCATACAAAAGAACACACACACACACACACAAATCAGCTTCAGTACAAGTGACCTGTAGTGACAGAGAAGATGTTTGAAATTAGTTACCTTCTCACAGTTTCTGCATTGTTCATCAAAGCTTAAGTGTGATGAAGCTGCTTGTGTTCTTAACTTAGCGGCTTTCCCATTCATAACCCATCTCTCTACTAAACTATACACACAAAAGTTGTTGCAACAATCAAGAACAAGTTGAAGAGTTACTAAATTAAAAACATTTGTTTATATCTCTTACCTAGATTGATTTTCTTTGTGGTTTTGTTGGCTCATTAGCGCTGCGATTCCTCCGCAATTGCTATGACCCATTACTATAATGTTCTCAACCTATACAGAAACGACATGAGTATACACATTCTTTTGCTGCAATTTTCACTAAGTTTAAGCTTACCTGAAGAGTAGTGACTGCAAATTCAAGAGCTGAGTTGGTTTCTGTTGATCCGTTCTTTCGAAAACAGAGGAAAACATCAAATGGGGTTTAGAGGTTTTCTTGATGAGGAGACTATAAGGACAAATGGAGTAAATGTGAATGCACCTCAATGGGGGTAACGAGATTGGCGACATTTAGGATAGTAAAAGCTTCACCTGGTTGAAATCCTAGTACATAAGATGGACATACCCTTGAATCTGCACATCCTATCACCATAACCTGTTGTTTTTTTATCCTTGTTAGTTTGGTTTAACCCGCGAAAATTTCTCTACCAATTAGACGCATATTCTGCTATTTTGGAGTTTGATAATAAAGTTTGAAGAAAGAATTGAAATAGTTTTGATGATACTCACTTTTGGTGATTGAGCTATGGCCAAAGCTTGAAACTTTTCAATCTGTGGTCTGATTTGAAGTGAATCAGATAAGAACAGAGCAAAACACAGAGGATCAAGAACATGAATCAGAGAAGAACAGAGGATCAAGAACACGAATCAGAGAAGAACAGAGGATCAAGAAAATGAATCATTCATCAAATTAAAGTGAATCAGAGAAGAACAGAGCAAACGACAGAGGATAAAGAAAATGAGTGTCTTGCTTACAGATACTTTTGTCTCTTGAATCTCAGAAATCTCTGTCTCATCTCACCCAAAAAATCATAACTTTTCTCAATTTCTCTGCTCCCTTTCATAAATTCTTCTCTACTTCCCAATTCCTGAACCATGTTCGTCGTCCTAAAAACAAAACAGAGTAATCTCTGTCTTTATTCTTTGATTCCCATTTATTTGTTTTAGCGTTTCCTCTAAATGGGTAAAGGTTTATTGTTTCAAAGAATCTAGCTTTATAAAAACGCAACTTTGTAGAACAAGGAACAGAAACTATCTTATCACCTGGGTAATAATCTTATTGCTTTTGCTTCACCAAGCTGAAACCGATCCGATCCCGTTTGCTGCAGCATCAACAAATAAAAAAAATTGAAATTTGGAATAGTTTGAATAAAATCAGGTTTGAAATTATGTAATTAAGGAGATGAAGATCAAGGTGTGAGACTCACTCTGTGAAGACAACCATTGCTATGAATTGATGTTGCAGAGACTAAGCGACGAGCTCTACCACCTAAACATGGAGGTGAAACGATGACGTTTAGAGAATTAAGTTCACCTGAACTGTGACCAGCTTTGATCATAAGACTCACATAGTGTTAAGGCCATTTTTGCGGAATAGTCTTTTTTATTTTATTTTTTTGCAAAGGTCTTTGATCTTACTATTATAGAATCTTTTAGATGTTTGTTTGTGTCTGACCAAAAAGAAAAAGGTATTTGTTTGTGTATTAGTTATTCTTCATCAATAGTGGAAAATGATTCCTCTTTTGGATAAAAAGAAAAAAACAAGTAAATTAAAATCAATAGTGAAACAGTTTAAAATTCGATTTCGAGAATAAAAGGAACTGAAGTATGAATTTGGATCACTAAATCAATCTTTTATTTCAAGAAAAGAAAAATAAGAGGAAAAATAAGGGACAAAGAGGTGGCAAATGCTTATCCAGAGAAGAAGAAGGAAAGTTACGCACGGGATACGTCTCATTGCCTTGTCACATGTCATATCCACTTGCCAATAATCCAATCCTATTCATTCTTTAGAAACAAAAGAAAAATATGAGATATACCTAGAGTATTATCATTGTCTAGTATATATATTTATATTTTTTTTAATGTTGAGATTTTTATTTTATTTTTAAAATATGAAACATATAAAACATGCGGAATATAAGATTTTTTCAGAAATAAATATCGGTGGAGTATAAGATTTTTCCAGAAATAAAAGTCAATAGAATACAACATTTCTCTGGAAACAAAAACCGACAGAAAATAACATTTTTCCAGAATCAAAAACCGGCAGAAAATAACATTTCTATGAAAAGCCCTATGAAAGAGGGACATATGAAAAACCAAAACCATATAATCAAGTAAACCTATGAAACTAAGTCCATCGATGAAGAGGATAAACCGCTACAGGAAATATAAAGAATCTAGTGAAACTCTTTGCCAAAAATAAGATTTGTCATATTGAAACTCAGTTTTAGATCCCATTACAAAGCTCCAAAAACGATCGAAGACAAGAGATTACTAAAAAAATCCAACATCTAACTATTATCCGGAAAATTAAAACCCTAGAAGATTTTTTTTTTTTGTTTTTACAAATTCGGTGAAACAGCGACAAAGATGGAGACGCTACACAATTATGAAAACGACAACAAACGTAGCTATGCCACACCGTCAACAGATCTGAAGATATGTACATCTGGCGCATGCCTTTTCGTAAATCAAATTAATAACCCAAATTTTCAAAACCTAAGCGATTAGTCCCAAAAGATGGACCTATATTTAAAAAGACTATAAGAGATTGAAAAGCATAAGAACAAGCACCACAAACCAGCACCATTGATGTACTTCCGTTTCAGATTTGTCTCGACGAAATCCATTTATGATGTAATACATATATCTCTAATAAACTTGCAAACCAAACACATGACAAAGGCTCCTAGTGCCGACGACGAAGCGCCTGACACCAGAGCCGAAATCTTATTTTTTTTCTTTTTGGTGTATCATTGTCAAGTACTACATTTGTTTTATAAAGAGTGTCATTTTGACACATTTTACACATATTAAGTATTTTTGAAATTATACTAATATACCCATATTTAATATACCCATAATTAATTCAAAATGATATAAATACAAAAATTATTAGTTTTGGGTAAATGGTAATTTTGAGAATTAATTTGAAAAGTTGCATTGAAAATGTAAAATTATGGTTTTTTGTAACAAAATTAAATATCTAGAAGTGATATTATTATTTTTTTTGAAATGGGAAATTTATTAATCAACAAAAGAAAAATATGTATAAAATGTATGAAAAGCAGAGCACTAAGCCATAAATCTCAAGCCTAAACTGTTAAAGAGAAGACAAGCAGAGAAGAAAGAATGTGGAAAACCCCAGAGCTTCAACGAGTGCAATATTTAGAAGGAGAGGTGTCATGGGCGATTCGGGGCGAGACTGCAGATCGTTAGCCATCTGGTGAGCAAGACATTTTCAGATGCATTGTCGTGCTGTTGGAGAGAGAGGAGCCGTGATCGGATCATACTATCTGTTGGAGGTGGGCCTAGCACCCCCAATTAGTTAGGCCCATCTTAGGAAAGGCTCCTCTTCAGCTTGGTCGCCGACCTGAAGGCACCGCGCTCGTCTCACCCGAGCTCCCAAGGACGCACCTCGGGTCCGCGCTGACACTTCACCAAAGCAGGATTGTCAGAAGAGCAGAAGGCACGTGGGAGCTGGTAGAACAGTGCCCTACCCGCGTAGAGATACGGCTTCGACTCGACGTCCCACCAACCCCGCAGAGTCGACGAAGGAGGAAAGGACACGTGGAGGAGAGTTGGTGAAACAGTGCGCTGTCCTGCAGAGGTATGGCGCCGAGCTCATCATGACCTCCCTCCTCGAAAACCGGAACACGCCTCCTAGACCACCTTACCCGCGAAACAGGCCGAAGACGCCACGTATCTCCGAGATCCCGGGGAGCAGGAAGTCAACTGCCGGTATAAATACCCCTCGATGTCATTAATGATCTGGATCTGGAAATTTTGTATCCCACCTACCACAAGTGACCCGACCTCTCTCTTTCTCTCTCTCTCTTTGTAACAAGACAGCAATTTAGAACGCCGAACTGGACGTCCTTCGGAACCAGTTCGTAACTCTAAATTGTTCACTTCCCTCATCATCAATAAAAAGAACACGGCCCACGGCCTGCCCAAAAATATTCCCGACCTTCCTCAAATTGTGGTTGACTCTCTAATTAACGAAAATCCCGCCTCTCTCTCCCTAATCAATCTCTTAATCTTCATTAGTGATCCCCGGGATCAACAATTGGCGCTAGAAGGAGGGGGGAGATTCTTCTATACGCAAGGAGCAGTTCAACCACAACCGCAACCGCAGCAACGATGGCAATTCCGCCCCCAAGAGTGTTGTCAGACCAGGAGACCCCGGCCCAAACAACGGCCCAGGCCCAGACAACGGCCCTGCCGACGACTCAAACAACAACCCCTTCCGACGGCTCCGCCGCCCGCAACGCGCCCTGAGCGCCGGAAGACCAGCCCACGCTGTCCGCCGTAATGCAGACCCTGCTCGCCAGAATAGACGAGCTGACACGAGCTACCGATCAACGGTTCGCCACGCTAGGAGCCTCCCGTGACCGGTCGGACAACACCGGATCCCCCGACGTCCATCTCAGAGAGCCGGCCTCTCGGGAAGAAACCCCGCGAATCCGGATAAGCCGGCCCGGCGACTCACCGTCAGGATCCGAAGGCCCGGGCGGACGTTTCGCCCCGGCCGTAGGAAGCCACCCGGGCGACGAAGCCCACCATCTCCGATCCAGCTCGGAGCGCTCCAGGGACGCCGAGTTCGAAGCTATGAAGGAGACAATCCGCGCGATGTCCTCCAAAATCCATCAGGCCACCAGCGCGGCCACGGAAATAGATCGCGTCCTCAGAGAGACGCAAAACACGCCGTTCACCCGCCGGATCGCCTCTGTCCCGCTCCAGCACCTCGGGAAGCTCAAACTCCAGCCCTATGCGGGCACCACCGACCCGGCCCAGTATCTTACGGCGTTCACCATCACAATGGGCCGCGCCCACTTCTCCCCAGATGAGCGCGAAGCCGCCCACTGCCAGCTCTTCGTAGAGAACCTCACCGGCCCGGCCCTCACATGGTTCTCTCGGCTGAAGACGCACTCCATAGACAGCTTCAGAGATATGTCGACTACCTTCCTCGAGCACTACATCATCTACATCAGGCAGTCCGCATCCAGCGTGGACCTCTGGGCGATGAACCAAGGAGCGAAGGAGTCGCTCAGGTCCTTCATAGAGCGCTTCAAGGCCACGGCCTCGCAAAGCAACGTGACTGACGAGTCGGCACTCCCCGCTCTGCGAAAGGGTCTGCGGGCCGATTCGGCCTTCAAGGACGACATGAAGCTCAACAAGCCGCGCTCGTTGGAAGATGCTTTGCACCGGGCTGGGCTCTTCGTCGGGCTCGATGAGGAAAAAGCGGCTGAGTCCAGGAACAGCGCCTCGCACAAGGTCCCGGCCCCAAAGGACCGACCCCAAGAAAGGTACCAGGAGCCTCGCCAGCACTACGATGACGAATATCAGCGTAGTAAAGGAAAGCAGGCCGCGGCGTTCCTCGTCAACGGATCGCCCGCCGCCCTCCATCTGCGCGATCCCGTTCTTCTCCCCAACCCCGCGCCGAGGTTGCCCTGGAACAAGTATGTGCGAGACCCCAACCAGCAGGATCGGCGCACCGACGAGCCGAACGATAGGGAGCCCCGACCTGACGAGCAGTACGACAGGACGGCCTTCTGCGACTTTCACCAAAGGAAGGGGCATCCGACCTCGCAGTGCCGCGCACTCCAAGAGGTCCTGCTGAACCAATTCCAGAGGGGGGAAATTCGCGTACCAGAGCGGCTGCGTCCGCGAGCCCGGGGCAGCGATCGAGTACAACCCCGCGATAATCGCGGCCGCGAGGACAGCCGGGCTAGGCCTTACAACCGCGCTCAAAACGACGATCGTCGGCGGCGATCCCCTTCGCGAGACTAGGAAAGAGGCAGGTCGCCTCCACCGGCCCGGACCCTGATAGGAATGATCATGGGAGGTCTCCTCTCGTGCAGCGATTCAGTGCGGTCCATCAAGCGTCACGAGAGGAGGACCGACGCGTCCCTGAAATGGCACTTCGGCCCGGAGATCGATGCGCAGGACACGAGCAAAAGGGGGATATGTTTCTCCGAGGCCGACGCGATCGGGGTCCACCAGCCCCACAACGACCCCCTCGTCGTAAAGGTCCGCGTAGCCGACTGCGACGTCAACCGAGTCCTCGTCGACACGGGCAGCTCGGTCGACCTCATCTTCAAGGATACCCTCGCCAGGATGAACCTAAACGGGGTCGAAATCAAGCCGCACAATCCCGCTAACCGGCTTCGCAGGAGACACCGTCAACGGGATCGGCACCATCGAACTACCGGTTTACGTAGGCCGGGTCACAAAAATCGTCAAGTTCGTGGTCTTCGATACCACCCCGATCTACAACATCATTCTCGGAACCCCTTGGCTGCATTCGATGAAGGCAGTCACTTCGACATACCATCAGTGTCTCAAGTTCCCCAACCAGGCCGGGACGTATACCCTTAGGAGCAACCAGAGGGTTTCTCGCGCCTGTTTCACCATTGAACATAAGCTGCGCCACGCCGCGCCGGCCTGCCTAGCAGTCAGCACATGTCATCCCGGTGAGACAATAGCTCGGGATCTACCAGGAGAAGACCTCGTCACCCAGGTCAACATCGATCCGAGCGACCCCGCCCGTTGCGTCGGCATCGGAACCAACCTCGAAGAGGGCATTAAGAACGAACTGGTCAAATTCCTGAGCCGAAACGTCTCCACCTTCGCTTGGTCAACCGGCGACATGCCCGGCATTGACCCGGACACATGCAGCCACGAGCTCAACGTGGACCCGACCTGCAGGCCAATCAAGCAGAAGCGGCGAAAACTGGGCCCCGAGCGCGCGCAGGCAGTCAATGACGAGGTGGAAAGGCTCACCGCAGCCGGATCGATCACCGATGTCAGATATCCGGACTGGTTGGCCAACCCGGTGGTAGTCAAGAAAAAGAATGGGAAATGGAGGGTCTGCGTGGACTTCACCGACCTCAATAAGGCGTGCCCAAAGGACAGCTTTCCCCTCCCCCGAATCGACCAGGTCGTCGAAGCCACCGCCGGGAACGAGCTGCTTTCCTTCATTGATGCCTTATCGGGGTACAACCAGATCCCAATGCACCCCGATGACCAGGAGAAGACCGCGTTCATCACGGACCGAGGCATCTACTGCTACAAGGTGATGCCCTACGGACTCAAAAACGCCGGAGCCACCTACTAACGGCTCGTCAACCGGATGTTCGCCGACCAGATAGGCCGCACCATGGAAGTATACATAGATGACATGCTGGTGAAATCCCTGGTAGCAACTGACCACGTCACTCATCTCCGATCCTGCTTCCAGACGTTGAACGAGTACAACATGAAGCTGAACCCAGCCAAGTGTTCTTTCGGCGTCACGTCGGGCGAGTTCCTCGGATATATCATCACCCAGCGCGGGATAGAAGCTAATCCCAAGCAGATCCGAGCTATCACCGAGCTCAAATCCCCTGAGAGCACGCGACAAGTACAGCGACTCAACGGAAGAATCGCCGCGCTGAACCGGTTCATCTCCCGCTCTACCGACAGGTGCCTCCCGTTCTACCAACTGCTCCGAGCTAACAAGCGGTTCGAGTGGGACGACAAGTGCGAGGAAGCCCTCCAGCAGCTGAAGGAGTACATATCCACTCCTCCCGTCCTGTCCAAACTGGAAGAAGGCGAAACCCTCTACCTCTATATCGCCATCTCTGCATCAGCGGTGAGCGGGGTATTAGTACGGGAAGACCGGGGCGACCAGAGGCCCATCTCTTACATCAGTAAATCCCTTGATGACGCGGAGAGCAGGTACCCAACTTTGGAGAAGCTCGCCTTGGCGGTAGTCGTCGCAGCCAGAAAGCTCTGGCCTTACTTTCAATCCCACACGATCGCCGTCCTAAGAACCTACCCCCTCAGGACCATCCTCCACAGCCCGAGCCGGTCTGGCCGGATAATGAAGTGGGCTGTTGAGCTGAGCGAGTATGAAATCGATTACCGAGGTCGGACCGCGATAAAATCTCAAGCTCTGGCCGATTTCCTGGTTGAGTTGGTACCCGAGCTAGCAGCCGACGAAGTCCCCGAAGTGTGGAGCCTGCATGTCGACGGATCGGCCTCCAAACACGGTTCTGGCGTCGGTATACGCCTCGAGTCCCCGACCAAAGAGATCCTCGAGCAGTCTTTCCGTCTGGCCTTCCCGGCGTCAAATAACGAAGCCGAGTACGAAGATCTGATTGCCGGCCTGCGCCTGGCCAAGGAGGTCGGCGCGAATAAAATCCGAGCTTACTGCGACTCCCAGCTCGTCGCCAATCAATTTAGCGGGGAGTATGAGGGCAAGAATGACCGCATGGATGCTTACCTCAAGGTGACCCAAGGCTTGGCCGCAGACTTCTCCGAGTTCACCCTGACAAAGATCCCCCGAGGCGATAATACTTCCGCAGACGCCCTCGCCGCGCTGGCCTCCACCTCGGCCCCAGCCCAACGACGGGTGATCCCGGTCGAGAGCATCGACTTCCCTAGCATCGAACTGCCAAAAGGGGCCTACTTGATCAAGCCCCAGGCCGCGGACCCTGACGAAGACGCCCCACCTCCCGAAGTTCTACCGCCACCCCCGGCCGAGCCCGAACTACCAGACTGGCGAGTCGACCTACTGGTGTACATCGCAGACGGCGTTCACCCCCCAGACCGGTGGGCCGCTCGCCGGCTAAGGAAGAAGTGCGCCCGATACACGATGCTGGACGGCAATCTGTTCCGGTGGAGCGCATCGGGAACCCTGCTCGGCTGCCTCCACGGGCAGGAAACCATTGACGTGATGAAAGAAATGCACGAGGGCGCCTACGGAAACCACTCCAGCGGCCGGGCTCTCGCCCTGAGAATACGGAACCAAGGACACTACTGGCCAACAATGCTCCAAGACTGCGAAAAATTCGCAGCCCGGTGCGAGAAGTGCCAGCGTCACGGTCCCCTCATTCACTGTCCTACCGAGCTCCTTACCACCGCGGTAGCACCCTATCCATTCATGCGATGGGCCATGGACATAGTCGGCCCCCTTCCCCGATCTCGTCAAAAGCGCTTCATCCTAGTAATGACCGACTACTTCACCAAGTGGGTTGAAGCCGAAGCTTACGCCAAGATCACGGCAGAGGACGTCCGAAAGTTCGTCTGGAAGTTCACCATCTGCCGGCACGGGCTGCCTTACGAGATCGTCATCGACAACGGTGCCCAGTTCACATCGACCCTCTTCGAAGACTTCTGCGCAAAGTGGAAAATCAGGCTGAGTAAGTCCACCCCGAGATATCCACAAGGAAATGGACATGCCGAGGCCACCAACAAGACAATCCTCGACGGCCTCAAAAAGCGACTAGACGACAAGAAAGGCTCCAGGGCCGACGAGCTAGATGGAGTCCTCTGGTCCCATCGCACAACGCCGAAGACGTCGACAGGTCGCACACCGTTCAGCCTCTCTCACGGGATGGAAGCAATGGCCCCATCGGAAGTCGGGCTCCCCACTCCTCGCCGCGCTATGCTCACCCAGCAACCCGCACTGAACGACGCCGTCCTACTCAGCGAGCTGGATTTCCTTGAGGAGCAGCGGGACCATTCCCTCCTCCGAATCCAGAACTACCAGCGGCTCGCCTCCAAGTACTACAACAAGAGGGTTCGAGGCAGGTTCTTTACCGAAGGCGACCTGGTCCTCCGCAAAGTCTTCGAAAACACCGCCGAGCTAAACGCAGGCAAGCTCGGTGCACATTGGGAAGGCCCCTACCTTATCTCCAAGATCGTGAATCCCGGCGTCTACGAGCTAGTCACGATGAACGGCGACGCAGTCCCGCGCTCTTGGAACTCAATCAACCTCAAACGCTTCTACTACTGATCACCCGGGCTGCGCCCCGCCGTCCACCTCTGTAAACAAACGAACTACGATTGGCTTGATCCCTTCTACTAAAGGGTACGTAGGCAACCCCTAACCAGAGCTCAGCTATTAATCTAATAAAACCTTTTCAAAAAAAAAAAAAAAAAAAAAAGAAGCCGAGCTCCAACGCTCGCACCACAAAAAAAGGGGGAAGCCGAGCTCCAACCCTCGCACCTCCACACAAAAAAAAAAAAAAAAAAAAAGAAGAGAGAAGGCGAGCTCCAACGCTCGCACCTCTACAAAAAAAAAAAAAAAAAAGAAAGCCGAGCTCCAACGCTCGCACCTCCACAAAAAAAAAAGAGAAGCCGAGCTCCAACGCTCGCACCTCTACAAAAGAAAAAGAAAGCCGAGCCCCAACGCTCGCACCACAAAAAAAAGAAAAGGGGAAAAGCCGAGCTCCAACGCTCGCACCTCTACAAAAAAAAAAAAAGAGAAGCCGAGCTCCAATGCTCGCACTACTACAAAAAAAAGGGGACCGAGCTCCAATGCCCGCTCTCCCCGGCACACAAGTTATAAGTGTCAAAGCCGAGCTCCAATGCTCGCACTCACATAGTACACAAGCAATAAGTACTAAAGCCGAGCCCAAGGCTCGCACCTCTACTAGACACACAAGCATTAAGTATCTCAAAGCCGAGCTCGCTACTCGCACCAAAAAAAGGTACACAAGCTTTAAGTACCTTAAGCCGAGAACACCTCGCACCCACGAAAAAATAAAGATACACAAGCATTAAGTATCTAAAGCCGAGTCGTACCTCGCACCCTATACGAAGACACAAGGGCCCGGTCTACGACCTGCGCCCACGACATCGATTCACAGAATACGGTTTACGACCTATTCTACCACACATGCGAATTCAGAAATACCATCTTTATTACAAAAAAAAAGAGGCCTCGAAACGGCACTTACATAAACGGCCCACGGCCCGATCGTTACAAAAAAAAAAAAAAAAAAAAAAAAATACAACAACAAAATTTTTACAAGGCCACATCGGCCGGTAAATCTTCACCCCCGTCAGCACGGGTACCATCCAGATCAACGGCCCCCCCGCCTCCACTTCCATGCCGCGCTCACCAAGAACGGGTTGCTCGGCCCGCTCTCCCCCAACAGCGGCCTCAACAGGCGGCTCAGCAGGACCGGCTTCATCAGCACCCGGGGCCGGGTCTTCCAAAGGCGCATCCCCTTAAACGGCCTCAGCAGCTGGCGGAGCGTCCGAGGTCAGATCCACCACGGGAGTGTCAGAGGGAGCCACGGGCATAAGCCGCTCGAGCTGGACGCCATGAGCGCGGTCCAGAGGAATGTCCAGATCCTCCGGGGTCAGGTCCGAAAAATCCATTACGTCCAGCTGGGCACCGAATGCCGCTTCATCCTCATCCAGCTTCTGATACCGGTACCACGGTACCGACACCCCGTCCTCGGCCTCCATCCTCTTGAGGCACGCCCTTACGCCGATCACCTGGTTGTACAGCAGGTGAGGCTCTAAGGCCCGGCTGCGACCGTCAAGATGGGCGCGTATCTTCTCCATCTTCGCGGACCACTTCCGGTTCCGCGCGTCCCACCTGGCCGTCACCCGGTCGCTCTCCGCGGCCACAGCCACCTTCGCCCGGCCTATAGCGGCCTCCAGCCCCTTGACCCTGGAGCGGAGTGTTTCCCGCTCCCCCTTCAGAAGCCCGACCTCCTCCTCCAGGGCAGCCACCCGAGCCCGCTCAGCGGCAGATCGGGCCCTCTCAGCCTCCAGCTCAGCCTGAAGACTGCCCACCTCTACAGCCCGGGCCCGTACCCGCGCCGCCTCTTCCTCCAGCCCCGCTGATCGGGTCCTCTAATCCCTCAGCTCTTTCTCAAGCCCGCGGATGAGAAGGGACTGGGCCTGCGTACCGGCCTCCTGGCGTGTCCGCAAGAAGCTGAGCGACGCGTCCTTCTCGGCGAGTCGCTTCTCTTAGTCCTCCGCTAGGAAGGCGGTAATGGCCATCGTCTGCAACAAACCGGATGTTAGCAAAAACGTACAACGAATCCTGATAAAAACAACAAGATCAGCAACGAAGGCTCACCCGAGCTGCGCGAAAGGCGTCGGACTCCATCATCTCCATCGGCAGGAAGTGCGGGTGCTTCTCCCCGAACATCATCGCCTGCGCCAGCTCGGCGCACTCGTCCTGATCGACGATGATTTGGCTGCTACCGTCCTCATGGGTGAAGGAGAAGCTGTAGTCCCGAGGCCCAGTGATATATCATGGTTTTTACCCTATTTAAGCCATGATATAAGTCCTTTTTATAGAGTCTTTATAGTATTTTGGAGTCTTTTAGAGTCCTTTACAGGTTTTAGCACATTTGGAGTATTCTTGGAGATATTGGAGTTTATGGAACATTCTGGAGCGAAACTGAAGCCTGCTGGCTAAATTACTCGAATTCACGTCAAGTATCGATCGATACCCCCTGGTATCGATCGATACCAATCGAAGCAGATTTCAAAGTCGCGACTTAATGAAGTTTGAAGAATTGCAAAAAGTGCCCAGAAGACTTGGATAATTACAAGAAGACCCCAAATCGTGATTTAGGTTATAAATAGGATTTTACAGCCATTGTTTAGGCTATGCTTTATTTTGCTTTAGTTTAAGAGAGATTTTGGTGAGAGACAAGTCTGGTTTCCCTTCGTCCGAGATCAGATCTCAAAACCTTGTTTCTCTTTCTGATTTAATATAAGAGTATTTATTCAACATGTTTATTAATTTAATATCCATGTCTGAGTAGATCACCTGTTAGGTTTAGGGTTTTCTCATAGGGATTTCTTTGAATGCTAGGTTGATTATCTGTTAGGATTCACTATCTAAATTAGTTCTTCGCCTTAGGTTGTTCTCAAAGCTAATTCTAGGTTGACGAATCTGGAACTTAGATCTTAGGATAATTAATTAGGCACGAGAGTGCGATTAATTACCTGATAGAACCTTAGGTGAGCAAATTGATTATTCGCAAAGAGATTTGGTTTAATTGATTTGTGAACATATCAAACCTGATTTTAAAGCTGATTTAGACTTTAGGATTCGCAAAGAGATTTGGAATTTCTAGGATTTAGATTTAGATAGTTTTCGCAACGAGAGTTGGTTAATTATATTTTAGTGATTTGAGTTCTAGAACAGTGCTTAATCTGGATCCTGTTAGCTAACTTAGCTGCATTCATTGATTTCCTGAGAAATACCCTAAGCCTACATTCCCCCAATTGAATTTACAAACGTTTTACTTGCAACCCTGTTTTTCAATTACATCATCTGGTTTAGCTTGTTTCTGATCTATATAATCTATTGAGTGATTCTTGAGTTCTTGTGTTCGACCCCTGATTTACTGCAGCAACTGCTTTAGTACTTTTTAGGGTATTAAATTGAGCATATCAATTTTGGCGCCGTTGCCGGGGACTCAATTCGCCGTTAGATTTTAGCTAGGAAATTCGTCTAAATCGCCCGAGTATCGATCGATACCCTTGAGTATCGGTCGATACCCGTCGTAAATTTCAGTTACTTACGCTCTTTACTTGTGATTTCAGGTGCATGCATAATCTTGAAACCAGAAGCAAAAAGAGCACTCCGCTAGTTGATCTATCACTGGAACAGCTAGCACAAGTGGAACGCACAAACAGGAAAGCAAAGAAGTCAGCTAAGATGAACAACAATCAAGTTGGGTTGGTTCGTGATGCTGCTGGAGCTTACAGGGACCAACAGGGTCGGTTATGCAATGAGCAAGGACAACGTCTGGATGGAGAGGGGATTGTCATTCCACCTGCTCCTGTTGTCGCTGAGAATGCCGCTAGGGACGCAAGGGATGCTGTGGTTAATCGTGGTAGAACGATTGGTGAACACAACAGGCCAGAGCAATTTTTCGCCAATCGCTCTGCGATTCGTCCCCCTGCGTATGAGCGGAATGACTTTGAGCTGAAGCCTGCTTACTACACTCTAGTAGGACAGCATCTCTTCCATGGTTTGCCTCATGAGCATCCAATGGATCATGTAGAGAAATTCGAGGACTTGGTCACTAGCATCAAGAGCAATGGAGTGTCCTACGATTATCTCTTCTGCAAGCTCTTCCCCTACTCTCTAGGTGGAGAGGCTACTTACTGGCTGAGGCAGCTACCTCCTGGATCACTGACTAATTGGGAAGACACCAAGAGAGCCTTCCTAATTAACTTCTATGATGATGGACGATCTGAAGATCTGAGGAATAAGATCTCCACTTTTTCTCAAGGACCTACTGAGGCGTTCAAGGCTGCTTGGACAAGATTCAGATCGTACCAAAGAGACTGTCCACACCATGGATACTCTGATGTGCAGCTGCTAGGTATCTTCTTCAGAGGAGTAGATTGGAGGTATCAGATGGCTCTGGACTCTTCAAGCAATGGGAACTTCAACACCAACTATCCTGAGGACGCCTATGTGTTGATTGAGAATTTTGCATCTAGCAGCAGCACAAAGAGTGCAGATTTCGAGCGCAAGAAGCTGGCTGGTAATCAAGATGGATCGCAGATCGCTGAGTTTAAGGCTCAACTAGATTCTATGCACAGTCTTCTGCTGGGAAAGACAACAAAAGCTGTCCATTTTGCTGAGGATGTTGAGGTTTTCAATGAGAATGAAGCAGAAGACGTGAACTACATTGGTGGTTCTGGCTTTCAGGGACAGAGGAACCAGTTCAACAACAATCGGGGCTTCAACAACAACTTCCAGCAAGGAGGATTCAACCGGAAACCTGCCCAGATCAGTGGTTACACCAGGAACTACGGAAGTCCTTCTTACGAGCCTGTGACTGCTAAGACATCAGAGAACAAGATTGAAGCCATGCTTGAAACACTCGTTCAAGGACAGCAGCAGATTACAGTGACCTTCAATGGTAAGATGGACGCCATGTACAAAGATCTGAGTGGAAGGATCGATTCTCTGGGTATTGGTCAGAAGAAGCTGGAAACTCAGGTAGCTCAGACTTCAGAGAGTTCAAGAAGACAAGAAGGTTTTCTACCAGGAAAAGGAGAGAACCCAAGGGCACACATCAATGCCATTACCTTGAGAAGTGGTAAGGAGGTCAAATCAGGGGCAAAAGTGGATCAGCCTACTGTAAATTTCGAGATGTCTGACGATGAAGACACTGAAATCGCTAAGGCATCGATCGACACTCCTCAGCATCGATCGACACCGATCGCGATTCTCAGACGGGAAGACTCAAATTCCCGTGTATCGATCGATACCCCCCCTGTATCGATCGATACCGAACCTGAAGACGATGCAGAAGTTGAGGTTGTGAAGGAGAAGCCTAAAGCAGCACCAGAGAGGGTCTACATCCCGAGGGTACCCTATCCCAGAGCTCTTGGGAAGACTAAGAAGGAAGTAGAGGATGCTAAATGCAAGGAAATTTTGGATAAGCTGGTTGTTGAACTTCCCTTCATCGATGCTATCAAGACCTCTGTAGCTTTCAAGAGGTATGTCAAGAAGATGGTGTCCAGCAATTTGAACCTTGAAGAAGGCTGTCTGATGATCACTCATGAGTGCAGTGCAATCCTAAGCAACAGGATCCCAACGAAACTTCCAGATCCAGGGAGCTTTGTCTTGGATTGCACAATCGCTACTGACAGGTTTGAGCGTTCTCTCTGTGACCTTGGCTCAAGTGTCAACCTCATGCCATACTCGGTTGCTAAGAGGATGGGAATGACAGACTTCACTGCTACTAGAATCTCGCTGATTCTCGCTGATCGTTCAATTAGACTTCCAGAAGGATTGCTCGAGGATGTTCCGATTGTGATTGGGAACTGCTTAATCCCAACTGATTTCATTGTCTTGGAGTATGATTCGGAACCCAGAGATCCTCTCATCTTGGGAAGGCCATTCCTAGCAACAGCTGGTGCTCTGATTGATTGCAGGAATGGGAAGATATCTCTTAACATTGGTGAGTTGGTCATGAATTTTAACATGGAGAAGATGATGAAGAGACCAACCATCGATGGGCGGACTTTCTTCGTTGATACCTTCTGTGATATTGCTGAGGAGTACTTCTTAGAGATGCATCCTGAGGACCCATTGGAGAGAGCATTGGCCTGTTCGGCTGAGTCAGAGGTTAAGCCACACGATGCTGCTGCTGAATACGGAAGGATACTCGATTCAGCACGACCAGTATCGATCGATACTCTAATGGTATCGATCGATACCCTACGGCCAGAAAGAAGTTTGGCCGAAAGAACTATGCAAGCTGCTGGGCTTGGAGATTGGAGCGAGGAGAACGCTCCTAAAGTGGAACTCAAACCACTTCCTGCGAATCTAAGGTATGGTTTTCTTGGTCCTAATTCCACGTACCCTGTAATCCTTAATTCTTCTTTGAACAACGCAGAGGTCACTTTACTGCTAAGCAAGCTGCGCAAGTATCGCAAAGCTCTTGGCTATTCTCTTGATGACATTTCAGGTATTTCACCGAACCTGTGCATGCATAGGATTCATCTTGAGGACGAGTCAAAGGCTTCAGTTGAGCATCAAAGGAGGCTGAATCCAAACCTGAATGAGGTGGTTAAGAAAGAGGTCATGAAACTCTTGGATGCAGGAGTTATCTATGCCATCTCAGATAGCTCTTGGGTCAGTCCAGTGCACGTTGTTCCTAAGAAAGGAGGGATAACTGTGGTGAAGAACAACATGGATGAGATGATTCCCACAAGGACTATCACTGGACATCGAATGTGCATTGATTACAGGAAGTTGAACGCGGCCACACGGAAAGATCACTTCCCATTGCCATTCATTGACCAGATGTTGGAGAGGTTGGCCAGTCATCCCTACTACTGCTTCCTTGATGGATATTCAGGTTTCTTCCAGATTCCTATCCATCCAGATGACCAAGGGTATACCACTTTCACGTGTCCCTATGGCACGTTCGCATACAGGAGAATGCCATTTGGATTGTGCAACGCTCCAGCCACTTTTCAGAGGTGCATGATGTCTATCTTCACAGACATGATCGAGGACTTCATGGAGGTGTTCATGGATGATTTTTCAGTATATGGGTCATCATTCAAGATCTGTTTGGCTAATCTGTGCAAGGTGCTACAGAGGTGTGAAGAGAAACACTTGGTCCTTAACTGGGAAAAGTGTCATTTTATGGTTCAGGATGGCATTGTACTTGGGCACAAAGTCTCTGAAGCTGGAATCGAAGTTGACAAAGCCAAGATTCAGGTCATGACAAGTCTCCAACCACCTACTTCTGTGAAGGATATTCGGAGCTTCCTTGGTCATGCTGGGTTTTACAGGAGGTTCATCAAGGATTTCTCCAAGATAGCACGTCCATTCACTGCTCTGCTGTGCAAAGAGATCAAATTTGATTTCACAACTGATTGTCTTGCAGCCTTTGAGGAGATCAAAAAGGCTTTAGTGAGTGCTCCTGTTGTGCAACCTCCTGATTGGACTCTGCCTTTCGAGATCATGTGTGATGCCAGTGACTTTGCTGTGGGGTCAGTTCTGGGTCAGAGGAAAGACAGGAAGCTGCACGTCATCTACTATGCCAGCAGGACTTTGGATGATGCTCAGAGGAATTACAGCACCACAGAGAAGGAGCTACTTGCTGTTGTTTTCTCCTTTGAGAAATTCCGATCTTACTTGATAGGGAGCAAGGTGGTTGTTCATACTGATCATGCTGCTCTCAAGTATCTGATGAATAACAAGGATCTCAAGCCTCGTCTCTGTCGTTGGGTTCTTTTGCTACAAGGGTTTGACATTGAGGTTAAGGACAAGAAAGGCATAGAGAATGGAGTTGCTGACCATCTCTCGCGGATGCGGATCGATGAGGACGTCCCCATTGATGATCAACTACCTGAGGAAGCCATCTACTTCATTGAAACTGAGTTTCAGATGAATCTGGCCGAGAATCAGCAATTTCCACGAGTTGCAGGTTTCGGTATCGATCGATACCATGATGGTATCGGTCGATACCCTGACGATTCAGAAGCTGTTTTCATCATCGATCATTCAGTCGCTTCTAACCACCATCTCGTCGCTGCAGCAGATTCTGATACTCCATGGTACGCTGATATTGCAAATTATCTCGCTGCAGATGCAAAGCCAAACCACCTCAAGAAGTATGACAAGAAGAAGTTCATGCGCGACATAAGGAGATTCTTTTGGGATGAACCTTACTTGTACAAGCATTGTTCTGATGGCATATACAGGAGATGCATTGCTGAGTCAGAGGTTTCAGATGTTTTGTTTCATTGCCATGGATCAGACTATGCTGGACACTTTGCCACCTTCAAGACAGTATCCAAGGCTCTTCAAGCAGGCTTCTGGTGGCCTACCATGTTCAAGGATGCTCACACTTTCGTCTCACAGTGCGACGCTTGTCAGAGGAGAGGGAAGATCAGTAAGAGACATGAGATGCCACAAAATTTCATCCTTGAGGTTGAAGTTTTTGATTGCTGGGGCATTGACTTTATGGGTCCTTTCCCATCTTCACACAAGAAGAACTACATCCTGGTTGCTGTGGACTATGTGTCCAAATGGGTGGAAGCGATAGCTAGTGAGAAGAATGACTCTGCGGTGGTTCTTAAGCTGTTTAAGACCATCATTTTCCCTCGCTTTGGAGTACCTCGAATTGTGATAAGTGATGGTGGCTCTCACTTTATCAACAAGGTGTTCGAGAGGTTGTTGAAGAAGTATGGTGTAAACCATCGTGTGGCTACTCCATATCACCCTCAGACAAGTGGGCAAGTTGAAGTCTCCAACAGGCAGATCAAGGAGATCTTGGAGAAGACAGTGAATGCTTCTAGGAATGATTGGTCTACAAAGCTGGATGATGCACTTTGGGCATACAGGACTGCCTTCAAGACACCGCTGGGTACTACACCTTTCCAAATGCTGTATGGGAAAGCATGCCACCTTCCAGTGGAGATTGAGCACAAGGCTGCATGGGCAACAAAGATGCTGAACTTCGACATCAAGCCTGCTGCTGAGAGGAGGTTGATTCAGCTGAACGAGCTGGATGAGATCAGGCACCATGCTTATGAGAACTCGAGGCTGTACAAGGAGAGAACCAAAGCTTATCATGATAAGAAGATCATCTCCAGACACTTCGAGCCGAACGACCAGGTACTTCTGTATAACTCTCGTTTGCAATTGTTTCCTGGTAAACTGCGTTCACGTTGGTCAGGTCCCTTCACAATCAAAGAGGTCAGACCACATGGTGCTGTAGTGCTGATAAATCGCAAAGGCGAGGAATTCACTGTCAATGGACAAAGAGTGAAACACTATTGGGCGCAAGCCGAGATTCCAACAGGGCAGATAATGCCTCTGGATGATGCACCAACAGCCTGAATGGCGTTACAGTCAAGCTATTGACGTTAAACGAGCGCTTGGTGGGAGGCAACCCACTGGTGAGTCTGTCCTTGAGTCGTTTTTCCTTTTGATTTTTCATTTGTTTTGAGTCTGTGTCAGGATGAACAAGGAGCAACTCGAAATCGCCTAAGTATCGATCGATACCCCATTGGTATCGATCGACACCAATCGCGGATGAAAGTTCACCAAGTCGATCTAAGCGTGGTATCGATCGATACCATGCTGTGTGTCGATCGACACTCGCTATTCCAGGAAGGTAATTTCTTGTTTCTCTTCATTCTATCCTTTTCTTTTGTTTCTTTTACCTACTCTAGGCTAGATAACACTGGGGACAGTGTTGTTCAAGTCTGGGGGAGGTGTCTGCTGACAAAGTTTTTGTTTTTCTTAGAGTCAGTCGTTTTATAGAGTCAAAACTGTTTTATTGAGTCAAAATTTGTTGGAGATTATGATCTTGTGCTTGAACCTATTGATGTGATTTTGTTTTTGAGTGAACAGTGTTACAGGATCAGTTCTAGATCGACTAATGAAAAATCCAAAGACTGACCAGTTGACTAGAAAACATTCATGTCTCCAGCAGAGTTCTTCTGAAGCCTGAGCCAAATCTTTGCACTTCATCAATGTGGTTAGTGTTCATAGAGCTTGATTCATCATTCATATCTGATAAAGGAACCCGTGTGTTTAGAATTATGGTATCTCTCTCCCCTGAAATAAGTTGATAGATTAAGAGCATAAAAGATTGAAATGATTTTCTTCTGAGTAGAGGGTTAGGAAAATTTCCAGCGATCCCATTATTCTACTTAAGAGGGGATGATCACACAAAGGATTGGAAGCGAGGCTAGGATTTTCCTATGATGCCATTATTCGCCTACATCCTTTGATACATAGATAGGGAAGAACCGGGGATTTGGTGGCAAACACCATCAATACTCGCGTCTCATACCTTGATATGTATATGCTAAGCTGAAAATAATAAAAATAATAAGAACATAATAAGTGATAAGTCTGGGGGAGAGAAATTGATACAAGAAGTGTGAAAAATGGTGGTTCCTTTGTCAAGATATTGTCTGGTAAAGAGTCTAGAAGGTTCTTAAATATTAGCTGCAGAGATGAAACTGGCGATGAGGGCTTTACTTGAACAATGCTGTGGGATTTTGTGTGAAGTCTGGAAAAGCTGCAAATGTCTACGGAGAAGTACATGGTGGTTAGATCAAAAGCTGATCAAGTAACATTTGGGTGCTTGGAAAGAAGGTCATTTCGATGGTTCATGAACAGGTGAGTCTCCGCGTTTTCAAACCTCTTTCTCTGTTTAGTCTTCTATTTGCTTGAGGGCAAGCAAAAGGCTAAGTCTGGGGGAGTTGATATATCATGGTTTTTACCCTATTTAAGCCATGATATAAGTCCTTTTTATAGAGTCTTTATAGTATTTTGGAGTCTTTTAGAGTCCTTTACAGGTTTTAGCACATTTGGAGTATTCTTGGAGATATTGGAGTTTATGGAACATTCTGGAGCGAAACTGAAGCCTGCTGGCTAAATTACTCGAATTCACGTCAAGTATCGATCGATACCCCCTGGTATCGATCGATACCAATCGAAGCAGATTTCAAAGTCGCGACTTAATGAAGTTTGAAGAATTGCAAAAAGTGCCCAGAAGACTTGGATAATTACAAGAAGACCCCAAATCGTGATTTAGGTTATAAATAGGATTTTACAGCCATTGTTTAGGCTATGCTTTATTTTGCTTTAGTTTAAGAGAGATTTTGGTGAGAGACAAGTCTGGTTTCCCTTCGTCCGAGATCAGATCTCAAAACCTTGTTTCTCTTTCTGATTTAATATAAGAGTATTTATTCAACATGTTTATTAATTTAATATCCATGTCTGAGTAGATCACCTGTTAGGTTTAGGGTTTTCTCATAGGGATTTCTTTGAATGCTAGGTTGATTATCTGTTAGGATTCACTATCTAAATTAGTTCTTCGCCTTAGGTTGTTCTCAAAGCTAATTCTAGGTTGACGAATCTGGAACTTAGATCTTAGGATAATTAATTAGGCACGAGAGTGCGATTAATTACCTGATAGAACCTTAGGTGAGCAAATTGATTATTCGCAAAGAGATTTGGTTTAATTGATTTGTGAACATATCAAACCTGATTTTAAAGCTGATTTAGACTTTAGGATTCGCAAAGAGATTTGGAATTTCTAGGATTTAGATTTAGATAGTTTTCGCAACGAGAGTTGGTTAATTATATTTTAGTGATTTGAGTTCTAGAACAGTGCTTAATCTGGATCCTGTTAGCTAACTTAGCTGCATTCATTGATTTCCTGAGAAATACCCTAAGCCTACATTCCCCCAATTGAATTTACAAACGTTTTACTTGCAACCCTGTTTTTCAATTACATCATCTGGTTTAGCTTGTTTCTGATCTATAGAATCTATTGAGTGATTCTTGAGTTCTTGTGTTCGACCCCTGATTTACTGCAGCAACTGCTTTAGTACTTTTTAGGGTATTAAATTGAGCATATCACCCAGCGTCGGAACCCTCCGAAGCGCCGCCTCCATCAGGGCTTCGGTCCTCGGCCTCCTGCACGGCAGCAGGATCCTCCACGACGACGATCGCATCGCCGCCCTCCGTCGCACGAACCGCGACCCCGTCCTCCGCCAGGGCCCGGACCCCTTCGACCTCACCCCCCGCTGGCACCTCGGCAGCAGGTACCTCGGCCTCCATGACAAGAGCGCCTCGGGAGCCCTCGGGCTCGCAACCAGCCTCTTCAGGCCGGCCAGCTTCCCGACCCGAAGACCCTCCCACCTCGGTCCTCTTCTTTTTCTTGCCGGCCCTAGCGCCGGCAGCATCGGCCGTCCTCTTCTTCGAAAGAACCGCCTCGGACGACCCCCCCAGCCCGCGGCGCCGGATCTCGCCGGACCGGCACCTCCACCATTGGCGGCGGCGGCACCACAAAGGAATCCGCGTACAGCGGACTAGCAAACCTTGCTCGACCTGCATTGGTGGCACCCATCAGTTGGGGAAAAAAAAAAAAAAAAAAAAAAAAACAACCGACCTCCGGCCATTGCTGCTGCTATTCTCGCCGAAGTGAATGACTTCCACTCTCTTTTGCGCACCGTCCTGAGCACAGCAAGGATACCCGCGTAGTCCGGCAGCTTGAACCTAGAAGAGTGAGGACCTGAAAGCAAACAAAAAACATTAGTCAGACAAAACCAAAGAAGAGAAGTCAGCTCGACCTGCAAATCCCTACCCGGGGAAAAATTCCAATCCCGGGTGTATCTCGCCGACGGATCGAGCCCAACCACGTCGGTATCCCGGATGTAGAAGTAGCTGCGAGACCAGTCCTCGACCTTCGACAGCTTGCTAGCCTTAGACCCCGAGCTGGGGGCCTCTAGGATATTCGCCGCGGGCTTGAAGGCAGCATAGTAAGTTCCCGGGATCCCAGGATTCGCCTTCTGCTGGGTGAGAGCCTCGAACATGGGCACCGTCACCTCCACATCGCATTCGTGCCCCAAGGTCAGCAGCACGATCATCCCCTGGATCGTGGACGGGCAGACCTGCGAGAAGGCCAAACCCCGCGCCTGGCAATACTGGACGAACAGCTCGGGGAGAGGAAGGCGCAGCCCGCACTTCTGGAAGAACGCTTCATACAGGCAGACGAAGCCCGCCCGAGGAGTCCACGGGCGCTCGTCCGCCCTGGGTAGCCTGAGCTCGACACCAGCAGGGAAATAGCACAAATCCCTCAGCAGAGTTACCGATTCCGCTGTGCTCCAGGTCGGTGACCCGCCCTGCTCGTACGGAACCAAGGGGGACCTCCTCGCCTTGGTCACTCGCTCTCCGCCACCGCGGCCGCCCTGACGACCACCGCGGTCGCCCAGACGCCCGGTTCCTCCCCCAACTTGGCCAACACCGCGGCCACCAGAAGAAGACCTTATCACCGCCTTCTTTCGGAGATGGGTCCCAGGGAGCAGCGGGGCGGCCCTTGAAGTCGAGGGGACAGGCTGTTCCCCACTATCTGAGCCTCGACACGGAGAGGAGGCGCGCCGGGAACCATCGGAAGAAGAACTCGGAGAATCGCTACCGCCACCACGGGACGCCGATTCATCGCTCGACTCAACCCTAATTCCGTCTAGCATCGGCGCCATTGCACAAAGAGGAAGAAGTCGAAAAACAAAGAAAGGAAGGGAAGCAGGGAATCAGAGAGAAAGAGTTACCTTGAGAGTATGCGCAGAAGGTTTTAACAGGAATAAGAAAAAGGGGTTAAATAGAGGAAGGGGACAACGAAGCGACGCCTGGACACGTGTCGAAAGGCACGCGGCCGCCCAAAAACCTAATGATGACGTCCCCTCGTTATCCCCACGCCAAAAGCAGGAAACGCCTCGATAAACGCGAAGAGTCTGTCGCACGCCGCGCGTGGGCATCTCACGCGAAAAAAGAGTTGACCTTTCGTTCTCCCACGTGATGGGTACGCGCCAACCGTCTACGGATTTTTGGAAAGGTCAACACGTACGAGCACGGGCTCAAATCTGGGCTGTGAGACCCCGCGCTCCTCCGCCCAAATTTCGAGGAACCGTCCTAAGATGCACCGAACTAACACCATATCAACTTCGGATCACTCACCTCGCCTCGTGACACCGAACTGGGGGAGGGCCTATTGTTGGAGGTGGGCCTAGCACCCCCAATTAGTTAGGCCCATCTTAGGAAAGGCCCCTCTTCAGCTCGGTCGCCGACCTGAAGGCACCGCGCTCGTCTCACCCGAGCTCCCGAGCTCCCAAGGACGCACCTCGGGTCCGCGCTGACACTTCACCAAAGCAGGATTGTCAGAAGAGCAGAAGGCACGTGGGAGCTGGTAGAACAGTGCCCTACCCGCGTAGAGATGCGGCTTCGACTCGACATCCCACCAACCCCGCAGAGTAGACGAAGGAGGAAAGGACACGTGGAGGAGAGTTGGTGAAACAGTGCGCTGTCCTGCAGAGGTATGGCGCCGAGCTCATCATGACATCCCTCCTCGAAAACCGGAACACGCCTCCTAGATCACCTTACCCGCGAAACAGGCCGAAGACGCCACGTAGCTCCGAGATCCCGGTGAGCAGGAAGTCAACTGCCGGTATAAATACCCCTCGATGTCATTAATGATCTGGATCTGGAAATTTTGTATCCCACCTACCACAAGTGACCCGACCTCTCTCTTTCTCTCTCTCTCTTTGTAACAAGACAGCAATTTAGAACGCCGAACTGGACGTCCTTCGGAACCAGTTCGTAACTCTAAATTGTTCACTTCCCTCATCATCAATAAAAAGAACACGGCCCACGGCCTGCCCAAAAATATTCCCGACCTTCCTCAAATTGTGGTTGACTCTCTAATTAACGAAAATCTCGCCTCTCTCTCCCTAATCAATCTCTTAATCTTCATTAGTGATCCCCGGGATCAACAATTAAAAAAAAAAAAAAAAAAACAACCGACCTCCGGTCATTGCTGCTGCTATTCTCGCCGAAGTGAATGACTTCCACTCTCTTTTGCGCACCGTCCTGAGCACAGCAAGGATACCCGCGTAGTCCGGCAGCTTGAACCTAGAAGAGTGAGGACCTGAAAGCAAACAAACAGCATTAGTCAGACAAAACCAAAGAAGAGAAGTCATCTCGACCTGCAAATCCCTACCCGGGGAAAAATTCCAATCCTGGGTTTATCTCGCCGACGGATCGAGCCCAACCACGTCGGTAGCCCGGATGTAGAAGTAGCTGCGAGACCAGTCCTCGACCTTCGACAGCTTGCTAGCCTTAGACCCCGAGCTGGGGGTCTCTAGGATATTCGCCGCGGGCTTGAAGGCAGCATAATAAGTTCCCGGGATCCCAGGATTCGCCTTCTGCTGGGTGAGAGCCTCGAACATGGGCACCGTCACCTCCACATCGCATTCGTGCCCCAAGGTCAGCAGCACGATCATCCCCTGGATCGTGGACGGGCAGACCTGCGAGAAGGCCAAACCCCGCGCCCGGCAATACTGGACGAACAGCTAGGGGAGAGGAAGGCGCAGCCCGCACTTCTGGAAGAACGCTTCATACAGGCAGACGAAGCCTGCCCGAGGAGTCCACGGGCGCTCGTCCGCCCTGGGTAGCCTGAGCTCGACACCAGCAGGGAAATCCCTCAGCAGAGTTACCGATTCCGCTGTGTTCCAGGTCGGTGACCCGCCTTGCTCGTACGGAACCAAGGGGGACCTCCTCGCCTTGGTCACTCGCTCTCCGCCACCGCGGCCGCCCAGACGACCACCGCGGTCGCCCAGACGCCCGGTTCCTCCCCCAACTTGGCCAACACCGCGGCCACCAGAGGAAGACCTTATCACCGCCTTCTTTCGGAGATGGGTCCCAGGGAGCAGCGGGGCGGCCCTTGAAGTCGAGGGGACAGGCTGTTCCCCACTATCTGAGCCTCGACAAGGAGAGGAGGCGCGCCGGGAACCATCGGAAGAAGAACTCGGAGAATCGCTACCGCCACCACGGGACGCCGATTCATCGCTCGACTCAACCCTAATTCCGTCTAGCATCGGCGCCATTGCACAAAGAGGAAGAAGTCGAAAAACAAAGAAAGGAAGGGAAGCAGGGAATCAGAGAGAAAGAGTTACCTTGAGAGTATGCGCAGAAGGTTTTAACAGGAGGAAGTAAGAGGGGTTAAATAGAGGAAGTGGACAACGAAGCGACGCCTGGACACGTGTCGAAAGGCACGCGGCCGCCCAAAAACCTAATGATGACGTCCCCTCGTTATCCCCACGCCAAAAGCAGGAAACGCCTCGATAAACGCGAAGCGTCTGTCGCACGCCGCGCGTGGGCAGCTCACGCGAAAAAAGAGGTGACCTTTCGTTCTCCCACGTGATGGGTACGCGCCAACCGTCTACGGATTTTCGGAAAGGTCAACACGTACGAGCACGGGCTCAAATCTGGGCTGTGAGACCCCGCGCTCCTCCGCCCAAATTTCGAGGAACCGTCCTAAGACGCGCCGAACTAACACCATATCAACTTCGGATCACTCACCTCGCCTCGTGACACCGAACTGAGGGAGGGCCTATTGTTGGAGGTGGGCCTAGCACCCCCAATTAGTTAGGCCCATCTTAGGAAAGGCCCCTCTTCAGCTCGGTCGCCGACCTGAAGGCACCGCGCTCGTCTCACCCGAGCTCCCGAGCTCCCAAGGACGCACCTCGGGTCCGCGCTGACACTTCACCAAAGCAGGATTGTCAGAAGAGCAGAAGGCACGTGGGAGCTGGTAGAACAGTGCCCTACCCGCGTAGAGATACGGCTTCGACTCGACGTCCCACCAACCCCGCAGAGTCGACGAAGGAGGAAAGGACACGTGGAGGAGAGTTGGTGAAACAGTGCGCTGTCCTGCAGAGGTATGGCGCCGAGCTCATCATGACCTCCCTCCTCGAAAACCGGAACACGCCTCCTAGACCACCTTACCCGCGAAACAGGCCGAAGACGCCACGTAGCTCCGAGATCCCGGGGAGCAGGAAGTCAACTGCCGGTATAAATACCCCTCGATGTCATTAATGATCTGGATCTGGAAATTTTGTATCCCACCTACCACAAGTGACCCGACCTCTCTCTTTCTCTCTCTCTCTTTGTAACAAGACAGCAATTTAGAACGCCGAACTGGACGTCCTTCGGAACCAGTTCGTAACTCTAAATTGTTCACTTCCCTCATTATCAATAAAAAGAACACGGCCCACGGCCTGCCCAAAAATATTCCCGACCTTCCTCAAATTGTGGTTGACTCTCTAATTAACGAAAATCTCGCCTCTCTCTCCCTAATCAATCTCTTAATCTTCATTAGTGATCCCCGGGATCAACACTATCAATGGTGTGCGCTAGATTGGTTGGAGAGTGATGGGGGTTGCTGGTGGCGTTTTCCATTCTTCTCTTTCCAAAGCAGAAATATTACAATTTGAAATGTCAGACGAGCTAGAACAGAATCCACTGTGCTTAGACGGTTGCAAATAAGCGATCGAAGTGTGATGTCCCAATCAGGATTGATCCGACAGCCCAGACGATTGGAGCATAGCATTGTCTAGATCGTATAGGAATAAGGACACACGAAGAACAAATGATCGCGAGATTCATTTGGCTTCCCACAGAGAAGACATGGTTAAGTCACACCCATAGCTGAGCTCGTGCACCGGTAGCAAGCTTATTACGAATCGCCAACCAAGAGACAAAAGCATGTCGCGGAAGAGCTTGCTTAAACCACACCACCCTGTGCCAATTAACCACTGGTTTTTTGAGAAGGATTTGATCTCAAATTTTGCTAGAGATGAAATTTTGCTTAAAATCGTTGAGCCCGTGTTTCCAAAGATGAATCTTCTCCAGATGAACGAACTGGGGGAAGAGCATTTCGGAGAATCTGGAGCAGCTCACTAACGTGGTGCCCCCTACAGCGCCGGATATTCCAAGTCTCCCCATTCGATGCCTCAGATATTGTAGCAGAGCGATGAAGGCCAAATAATCGAGTTCCCGTTTCTCCGATAATATCGATGATACGACCCATATCCAACCAGTTGTCAAACCAGAAGAATGGAGAGGTGCCATCTTTGATCTCCATTTTCAAGAATTCGTAAGCCAAATGCCGTAATTTAAGGAGTTTGTTCCAAATCCAAGAACCCCGACTCCCTTCCCGTGCATCCCAGAAGTGATAATTCTTTAATTAGGTGGACAGCATAGAAAAACCAAACTTTTTCGGTTTCTTTTTTTGTTTGATTTGATTTGGAATCTACCAAAAAACTGATACATTTGTTTTTACGGTTTTATTATTCCTTGTGATTCTAATTTCAACAGGAGATGCACAAGCCTCTGTGTTACTTACCAAAGGCATGTAGGAAGGTGTTAGAGATGGTGATAAAGAGGAACACTTTCTATGGAGACCACAACTTTTTCGATCTTGTTTTCCTCTCCAAAACCTTGGGTTGGATTGGTTAATGGATTACAAAAGAGAGATGCATTACAGTTCGTGCCACACTAACGTTTAGTTATTGATAAAACAATGTTAATATTGATCAAAACGATGCTAAATGTTAATATAGTTATAGATCAAATTAAACGATGTTAATTTAAGTATTGCTATTGTTATATGTATAAATTAAATGTTAATATAGTTATATTTTATCGTTACGTGATAAATTAATATAATATCATCACAAATTATATTAATAAATATAAAAAATCTGAAAATACAGAAAATACGATTTTAGAGGCGATTTTTCCCAACCATCGTCTTCTGCGAATCGTCTTATGCAATCTCCTCCGGTCGGGGAATGTTTTTTAGTCTAATGCGGTTTCTCTTCGAGAACAGCGATAGAATAGGTGATTCTATGCGACTTTTTTAATCTCAATGATTTGATGATGAGGATCCAATTCGATTGATCCCGATGGTTCAAAAACGCTGGTTTGTTCTTTTACTGTTGTTTGCCATCGATCGATTGACACCAAAAAACAAGCACTGGTTGGAGAACTGCCGCCCAAGTGATGGGTGACTATGACGGCGAGGGCTTTATCACTGATAGCGAAGCAACACTTTATATTCGCTGCAGATGATTGGAATCATGATATTCATTTTGTTCTTGATTTTCTATCTGTTACTAATCCGATTTCTTCAATCCCTTTCGACAAGGGTTTCCGTACATGGCGGTGTGAAGCGGTTTCTTTTTACTATCCACTACGCATATATCTCTGGCGTGGGTTTCTTCCTAGTGCACGATGATGCTCCATCTTCATCAGATGTTCAAGTAATGATGATGATGGATCTTTGTATGTTGGTTATGAGAATTCCTCAAATTATATTCGTCTCCACCATTTGGTTTGGAGATGTCATTTGGGTATTCAATCCTGGCATCATCAGAATTCGGAGAAATAATGAGAGCACTCCGTCAACAGAAGAATCTTTTGGATTGGATGATTCTAGGTTGATTCGTATCGGCTTTTTTACTCTGCTATATATGGTATTTCTATGGAATCATCCACCATGGAAACCGCCATGGAGGGTACGAGGGTTTGGAGCGGAAGATGTAATTTTTTTTGTTATACGGCGACATTCGTACAGTCGTTGAAAATTGACAATTTCAGGTATTATTTCTATCGAAAAAATCAATAAATTGGGTTCGTATTCGAAGAATATTTGTAAATCTTACTTAGGGATGTGTTAATGTAATACAACATGAGAAAGATTGGATAACAGCCAAATATCACATCAGATCAAATGCGAATATGAAGAAGGGAGGTGTGGACACTCTTTCAGCGAGTAAAACTTCTCGGATAAAAGGATCACCAAATTTCACTTTCGTTATTTTATTGCTTGTAATTTTATATTTTATGTATTATGTTTGTTTTTATAATTTTTTCTATTTGTATCATCCGTATGTTTGCTGATTAATATAATATAAGTTGACAAAAAAACATAATATAATATCACATTATTGTTATCGTTGTATATTCAAATTGATATTTTTTGG
Source organism: Eutrema japonicum (assembly GCA_030161315.1). Classification (NCBI taxonomy): domain Eukaryota; kingdom Viridiplantae; phylum Streptophyta; class Magnoliopsida; order Brassicales; family Brassicaceae; genus Eutrema; species Eutrema japonicum. The sequence goes on along the minus strand of BSQW01000014.1, from coordinate 45,830,815 downwards.
GTTGTTTTAATGTAATAATTGATTTAACATGGTAACTATATGTTTAACACATATATGTAAAATATCAGATATTATTGTTAGCACGTTACACATATCAGATATTATTGTTAGCACATTAATATTATACATGATAATTGAGTTAACAAAATGAACGTTAACTATCCATGGTTAACATGTAATATGTAAACTTATCGCGATATCATGTTAACCAAATAGTTATCCATTGTGTTAATAGTATCGATGACATCAGATGAACGATGTTTACGGTCATCTTAACAGTGTTGGCGGTATCCTAACGCAGGAAATATCATTTTCTAAGAAATGAAATTTTTATAATTAATCTAAAATGATAAGAATGTTTTTGGTATATTTTTTTCTCTTTCTTACTGTTCTAATTATTAAGTCAACTTTGTTATTCACCTAATTAATGAGTCAACTATGTATATACACTTAACTCATCCTATGTTTATTTCAAATCATCAAATAAAGCCAATCTCATAAATCTTTTAGAAGTTGAAAAGAATGGGCTATCAAAGCCCAATTTCTGAATTTATCTACCATTGGACTATGTTTGTCCTATTTAATCAGAGTTGAACATTATTTTAATATAAGTAAACAATAAAATAAATACTTTTTTTTGTTTGCTCAATTGAGGAGATTTGAAAATCTCACGGGTCCGCGTGGACATATCGACCTTAGTATTCCCATTCATGCAATACTGGCAACAGTCTTACAATTGAATCGACGTAGAAGACATCGAGTGGATAATTGAACCAGATCGATGCAGAGATTGAAAATCAACGCCAACGAAGAAGACGAGATGCTAAGGACACTTCACTTTGGCGCTATGATAAGGATAAATTCAAGAAGAAATTTACATTTCGGAGAACCTGGAACTTAATACGATCGGTGCAGCCACAAGTGGAATGGTATAAAGGCGTGTGGTTTTCCAAATCTACACTTAAGTACTCATTTCTGGTTTGGTTAGCGTTAAAGAATAGATTGTCAACTGGTGATAGAATAAAATCTTGGAGCTTCGATCAAAACTTTGATTGCATATTATGTGAAAACATGGAAGAATTGCGTAATCACCTTTTTCGAGTGTCACTACTCATCAGAATTTTGGTCCAATCTTACACAACGCCTTCTTCAAAGGATGTTCTCAACAAATTGAAATCTGATCATTATGCACCTCAACAACACCTCTTTTGATCGAATTACACTCTTTCTACTGAAAAATATGTTTCAATCAACGCTATATCATCTTTGGCGTGAAAGGAATAACCTCAAGCATGGAAAACCACTTCTAAGCTCTTTTTTCATCATCAAACTTATCGATAAGAATGTGAGAAATCAAATCAGCTCAATTCGGAACATGGAAGACACCACATATGATGAGGAAATGACCTTATGGTTTTCCTCTCGGCCACCGTAACGATCTCAACTCTCCTTAGTTGAAATCTCTTTCAATGCAATCTTTAAATTTCTCAAACAAAAAGATGCATTCATCGTAAAATAATTTTTGGTTTGAATAAATTCTAAATTCCATTAAAAAAAAAGCCCTAAACGATTGTGAGTTATTATTTAAAATGGAGTATGTTTATAAGAAAAAAAGAATCATAAAAGAAAGTTTATGAAAGCTTTCTGAAGGTCTTGACTGAATCTCATTAGGATTATCCATGACACTCTTTGCTTGATAAAAATGAATATTGGTTAGCATTTTAATCATCTCATCATTTGACCATATGATATTTTGTAACTTATGCATCTTTGTCATGCTTATTATTTTCATGTAACTAGTGGAATCAAACATGTGGAGGCAGAGTCCTAGTTGGCAAGCTGTTTCAGCTGACCGCCACCTTGGTTTGGGAATTTCATATCTAACTAACAAAGTCTAGAAGCTCAGTTTGCCCAGCTTTGCAGAGATGCTAACTAACTTTTCTTAGTAAAAAGTTTTTAACATCAACTTTGTAATTCTATATCCAGAAGGTCCATATTCAACTGTAATCGTATTTCTCATTAATTACAAAATGAATGTACAAATATGTATGTATATATACATGGTCAAGCAAAAGGAAACTTAACCAATACATTAAACCAATACTAAACTAGCTGACTATTCTAATATACCCCCTCAAGCCTCTAAAGCCGAAACCGTAGGAAGATGCGAGTGATGATCAAGTGGAGGATCATGGAGGAAGATGCTTGATATAGACATCCGTTGAAGTAGTGAATGAAATGGACCTGGATATAAAGCCTTTGTCAGAATATCAGCATGCTGGTTTGCACTAGACACATGAAAAAACTTCATAAACCCATTCTTGATTTGATCTCGGACTGTATGACAGTCAATCTCTATGTGCTTCGTCCTCTCATAAAAAATTGGGTTAGTTACAATTTGTATGTCCGATTTATTATCACAGAAGAGCTTGGTTGAAGTCGTAATTGTGATCTTTAAATCTTTGAGAAGCTAATTCAGCCAGGGAAGCTCACAAGTAGCGAGAGCCATGCTTTGATACTTTGCCTCTGTGCTGTTACGACTCACTGTCAGTTGCTTCTTTGACTTCCAAGAAATCAAGGACTTCCCCAGATAGACACATAAACCACTGATTTATCTCCGAGAATCAAGGCATGTAACCCAATCTGCATCAGCAAATGAAATAAGGAATAGTTCAGAATCAACAACATAGACTAAACCTTAACCTGGATTATTCTTTAAGTATCTCATAATCCGATGAGTAGCTTGAAGTTGTATGTCTGTTGGAGATGACAAAACTGACTCAAGTAGTTCACGGTATAGGTGATATCGGGTCTGATAATGGTCAAATAGAGAAGACGACCAATGAGATCACGATATGGAGTAGCATTCTCCTGTTTAGAACCAAAGTGTATGCGTAAGTGAACAGTTGGATCCATTGGCACAGGAACAGGTTTGCAAGCCAACATACCAGTGGAAGCAAGTATATCCAGAGCATACTTCCGTTGACAAACTGATATTCCAGAAGTATTTTGAGCAATTTCCAAGCCTAAAAAAAACTTTGGAGATCCCATATCCTTTATCTGAAATGCCTTATGGAGAGCATCTTTGAGAAGCTGCAATTCTGAATTGTTGTTGGAAGCTATCAGGATATCATCAACTTACACCAATAAGGCAGTAAAGGATGATGCATTTTGCTTAACAAAGATAGTATTATCACCTGGAGACTGAATAAAACCAGCCTGCATAACAACCTTTTAGAAACAGTGATACCACTGTCTTGAAGCCTGTTTCAAGCCATAGAGTGACTTGTGAAGACGAAAAACATGATTAGGAGGAAAAAAACCTGGTTGAGCAGGAATGTATCCTTGAGGTAAGCTCATACAAATCTCTTCATCCAGGTCACCATGCAAGAAAGCATTGGTGACATCCATCTGAGTCAATGCCCAGTTGAAACAAGAGGCCAGACCCAACACCAGCTTGACACTCGCAAGCTTAGCTACAGGGGAAAATGTGTAAATATAGTCCATTCCCTGTTGCTGCGTATATCCTTTGGCTACTAAGCGCGTATTGTACCTCTCTACAGATCCATCAGGATTGTATTTAATAGTGTAACCCCACTTACATCCGATGACATGCTTACCAGGTGGTAAGGATTCAACACTCCATGTGCCTTCTGATTCAAGAGCAAACAACTTTGTATCCATAACTTTAGGAAAATGAGGATGAGCCATAGCCTGCTTAAAGGTTTGTGGCTCTGTTTCACTTGTGCATGAAAGAACAAAGGACTGATAGGAGGGATGAAGTTTATAGTAAGAAAGAACAAAAGAGAGAGGATAAAGAACATTGGAAGGAGTAGAAATCTCAGTGAAATTGCAATGGAAATCAGATAAGTAACTTGGAGCTTTCACCTGTCGTCGTGGCCTGCCAATAGGTAATGCTCCTTGTCATGTACCAGTAGTTACAGTCCCTAGTTGTACAGATGTAGCACTAGAGTGTGATGCAAATGATGTTGATGCAAGATTATTGTCAACAAAATTGGGAACATGAACATAAGCAACAATGTCAGGAATAGATGCATCAGGATGATGAACATATGCAGGGAAAGCAATGTCAAGTGCAAGATGAGTAGACAATGGTAATATAGATTTGAAAAATACCTCATGTTCATGAGCAGACATTAAACCAGTCTTGTAAGGAAAACTATGTTCATGAAAAACAATGTTACGAGATATGCTAACCTCATGAGTTTCAAGATCTAAGACTTTATAGCCCTTGTAGCCTGATGGATAACCTAAAAACACACAAGGCCTTGCTTTAGGTGTGAATTTATGCCTATCCTTGACAAGAGTAGAAACATAATAAAGACAACCAAAAGATTTCAGAAAAGAATAATCAGGTTTCTTTTTGAATAACAATTCATATAGATATAGTTTGATCAACACTAGAGATGGAGTTTTCTTAGAAAAACAGCAGTAAGAACACAAGCAGGCCAATAAACCAAAGGAACGTTGGATTGAAACAATAAAGCACGAGAAACATTGAGTAAGTGTTGGTGTTTGCGTTCTACTACAGAGTTCTGTTGAGGTGTGTCAGCACAAGAAAAGTAATGAGTCATACCATGCTTTTTAAGAAGTTCAGTGAAGGCTAGTTCTGGTGCATTATCAGTTCTGATAGCCTTAATAACAAATTGATACTGAGTTTTAACATGTTGAATGAAAACAGGAAAAATTTCAGTAACATCATTTTTATTTCTCAACATATAAATCCATGTGACTCATGTACAATCATCAACAATAGTAAGAAAGTACTTGTAACCTTCAACAGACTCAATTGAGAAAGGACCTCAGGTATCTAAGTGAATGAGATCAAATGGTGAACTAGACAAGTGATTATTTGACAGAAATGGTAAACGTTTATGTTTATCTAAAAGACAGACTTCACAATGATCTATACTATACTTAGAACATGTAATATGTTGTAACTTGGTAGCATATGGGTGTCCTAGGCGCTGGTACCAAAGATTTCCATCTTCTATTAAGGATCCGCAGAAAATGGTAGATGAAGAGATAACAACAGTCTCCAGAATGTAGAGACTATGTATAAGGATGCCTCTACCAATCGTCAAGTCCTGAATATGGTCCTGAAGAAAACATGAATCAGGATAGAAGTGAGCAGAACATTGTTGATGTTTTAAAAGAGTACTAACACTTAAGAAATTGAATTTGAAAGTGGAAACATATAAAACATCATGCAAAACAAGTTTAGCAGAAATATGCAGTCTGCATGTGTGACAAATAGGTACTCTAGTGTCATTGGGAAGAGAGACTGTAACTCATGTTACAGGACAATTTTCACTAAGCATTGTCATATCAGAACATACATGGCTAGTGGCTCCACTGTCAATTATCCAAGCACCTTTAGGGAGGATAGAATATAGAGTATATAGACATTGGTGTTGAAAAGTAAATGAATGATTTTCATATCTGAGACTAGAAGAAAGAAACACAAATGAAATATTACCAGATGTAGATGTAGCAACCATGACTCCATTTTCAGTAATTGAAGCCGGAGGGAAAGAAGAATTTTGTTCTGGAACCCGGACATGAGCATTGAGTTGATTGATCAAAGACTGAACTTGATCTGTAGAGAACTTGCTAAGATCAAGATTGTTAGTCATCACTGGAACCGATGAAGAAGTCACTGCATTTGCCATTGCACCAGACTTAGGAAAAGATCCCTGCTGGAACTGAGATTGATGTGGAAAAGCAGGACAAGGTCCATTCTGAAACTGACCACATGGCTGAAACTGAAACTGCTGGTGAGGAGGTTTCTGAGCCATCTTGTGACCAGGAGGATAACCATTGAGCTTATAGCACTTCTGAATAGTGTGATCAGTTCTTCCACAATGAGTGCAAACATGTCGTTGTTGTTGTTGAGGCCTATAAGTTGATGCATAAGACATATTCTCAGTATGACCATTGTATGTACCAATATTAATAATCTCAGAAGATCCATTGTAATAACCAGCATTAACATCATCATGAGTAGAAGTGTGAAATGCAACATTCTCCATTTTAGAAGATGGCTTTATCGATTTATGCCTCCCATCTTGTGCAACCATGTTGAAAACATCTTCAATGGAAGGAATAGGCTTCAACATCAAGATGTGTCTGCGAGTGGGTTCATATACTTCATTCAAACCCATGAGAAACTTAGTCACTCGACTCTTTTGTTGAAGTGATTCCCATAAGGTAACTGCATTGCATTCACATCTTCCGCAAGTACAAATAGGAAACTCTATGTAATTCTTGTATTCTTCCCAAAGAGTAACATTCATAGGACCTTGCTGAATCGAACGCAATCGCTGCTCAATTTCGTAAACTCTAGGAGCATCATGTTACTTAAATCTAGAACACAAATTCTTCCAAATTGCTTCGGTAGTTCACTACAAGAAAACACAGTTTTGTGACCAATTTTTGTGACTCTTTTTTTGGTCGCAAAAGTGGGACGAAAATGTGACTAATTTGCGACCACTTTGCGACTACTCGCAATGCAGTGGTAAAACAGTCGCAAATTAATGACGAAACAGAGGAGTCACAAAAGGGTCTCAAATTTGCGACTGTTCAAAGACTTGCAAAAGTAGTCCCAAATTTGTGACTGATTTGTTTAGGTTTAGCAACTCCACTCGATTTTTTTTAAAATAAATATCAAATAATATACAAAAAAAATTCTAAACCCTAAACCATCAAATAATATACAAAACATCAAATAAATAAACATCAAATAATATTCAAAAAAATTCAACACCTACAATTTTTAAAATATAATCATTTTATAGATCTTAAATTATAAACCCTAAACCTCTAACCCTTAATCATAAACTCTAAATCTTAAATTGTAAAATATACTTTTGAACAGCTATATACCCAAAATCATTGTAAAGTGATTGATATTCAAACCTTATATGTTCTTAAAATTTAGGGTAACATGTACACTAATTTGCAAACCCAGTTTTTGTGACCAATTTGAGACTAATTTGAGACTAATTTTTAATAGTAGTCACAAAATAGTCCCAAATTTGGGACTAATTTGCAACTCCACTTGATTTTTTTTTATAGAAATCAATCAATTCTAAACTCAAACCACAAATTCTTAACCCTAAACCCTAAACTTCTAACCCTTAATCATAAACTTTATCTAAATCTTAAATTGTAAACAAATTTTTACACATAAACATCAAATAATATACAAAAAAATTCAACACTTACAATTTTTTTTAATATGATCATTTTATAAATCTTAAATTCTAAACCGTAAACCTCTAACCCTTAATCATAAACTCTAAATTCTATTTATTTTTCAATTCATCACAAAAACCACAAACGAGAGAGATCTACATTGTTTGGTAATCGACGTAAAGTGATCATGCTCTCTCTCCTAACAATCTGGGCCAGTTTCACTCGCTCAGGTAGTCTCGAATAAATAAAGTTTCCAATTTCCTCTTTCATTCTCTTCATTCGCGAAATCCTTCACCTTCTTTCCAGAACATGATGGATCTCGAACATGTTGACTTCTCGGCTAACAAAATTATCGGTCGGATCCCATATGTCTTATTCGAGTTGAAGAGTCTCACCGATCTCTATCTCTTTGCAAATAACCTAATCAGAGAAATCCCCAAATCTATTTCGGCGACGAAAGTTTGCGGAGGAGCCGGTGGTGTTGTCGCTGAAGTTGATGGAGGAGAAGAGGTGGTGTAATCGGAGGTGGAGCAGATGGAGTTGTGGGCTGAGACGGTGACAGAGAAGATGCGGTGGTTGTAGAATTTGACGATGGTGGCGTTAAAATCTGCAAAGAAGGAACCAAACTCATTCTTTTTCTAGCCACCTTGTTATCGATCCATTTCAATGGAGATAAACAACAAAAACCCCAGATTTGAGACTTATGAACTATATTAAATTCCACAATTATCACAAAGAAAATTGTAAATTCCCAATTCTAAGGTCTATGATATATCCGAAGTCAACCTGCTAAAAAAATAACCTAATTTTGTAATTTGTTTGATTAACCCCAGAATTACACAATCTGGAGAGAAAAATTGCATATGTGAACAAAAAATTGAGCCCAGATGAAACTACAAGCGAATGAATTGCTCATTGCGATTTGAAGAGTACAGTGATAGAGATGGCGACGTTTCTCGACACCCATTTCTAGACGAAGAATACGAGGAATCTCGTAATTGTTTGAATTCTTCTTCTCCTAGTATTGTGTTGGATCGTTTCTGTCTCCACCGCAACAACGTGGAGTTCCGCTCCAACTCATTACCTCCTCTACAACCTCCGAATAACTCACCCACCGCTCATCCGTCGTTTCCTCCTCCTCGCTTGCTCCTTTCCTCATCGCCGTCCGTAGAAGCGAAGAAGACGACGAACCGTCGCAATCGACATCGGCGGCGGAAGAAGGGAGGAGATCGTGGATCAAAGAAATTAAGCTTTATAATAAATAAAAAAATTACCAACTGGCGAGAGTTGGTCGGAGGAGAAGGAGGAACGCCGGCGGAGGAGTTCATCTTGAAGATGTCTATATTGAAATGTGTGTTGTTTTACTTACACTTTGGTAAACATCATGCTGTTTTTAATATAATAAAACACTGCGTTTTAATTTCTGTTAGTTTTTCACAACTGTTTCGTTTTGCCACGTCATCGATATGAGCTTGGACTGTTTTGCGGGTGATTTTGGAGGTGAAGGGATTGACTTGCATTTTTTCAGTTGAAGAGTATTCTTGCAAAAACAATAAAGCTGATGGTTTTTTTTGCAGTAATCCCAAAAAAATTATATATATATCGTTTGTTTTCAATATTATCTCAAATCAAAGATCTACCTTTAAATGGTGATTTTTTGTTGTTGTTAAGAATGTAAATATCATTAATGAAAATGAAATGTTTAGATGTTACAAATTGTGTTAACAACTTGGATGATCTAAAAAGCTTGGTCCCATGACAAAAAAATAAAAACATGGAAGCAAATACATTCGCTACTTGTCGACACCTAAGCTTTGAAGTTCCTAGTATCAATAAGCAGCGATAATAAACTTGAGATCCCGATGAGAAGATGAAGCCGTGATTGGGTTGAAATGAGACTCACAAAGAGAAGGGTCGGGGAAACACTCACTTTACAAATCGGAAGATGTTTCATCCAGCAACCCGAAAAGAGAGCCTTTACTCTTCAACGTCTAAGATTCGACGCTCAACTAAGAAGCCTAGAGCCATCACCAGAACGGGATTACACTAACTAGCAGAGCCTAAAAACGCTAGCTCGCTCTACCAAGATCCTCCCGATGTCGGCTAGCACAGAGACAAGCACATCACATCACACTGGCCTTATTACCTCCTCCGAAAGTAAGATAAACGAGACACCAAACCTATCTCGAGGTAACCTCAATCAAGCCGTTTAAACAACACAGTTACTCCAAACCGAAAAAGAAGCCAACGAGCCGCAAGAAATTAGAACCGAAGAGGGAATGAAGAGTAACCCTCAATCCCGAGAGCCACGAACCAGTCAAAATAAAAGGGAAATTGTATTTTGGAATTCATGAAAAACCAAGATTAAACCCAAGAACAAGCTAACAAAATCCAAATACCAGTCCACATCCTCTTGAAACCAGCATCGAATAAGGTCGGTAGTTCAGAGGTTTACAGTGAACGACGAACCGCTTTGCCGGAGAACGCTTCGTCGCTGTGAGTCGAAGGACCGCCTCAAATGGTAACTTTTATTATTAGAAGACAGTGAGAAAAAATCATAAATTCCATTTATATACAAATTATAATTTACAGATTAAAAAGTTAGATATATCAACCCTACAAAACTCTAAAAAGCATTTTCAGAAAATAGATATATCCACCACTCTCCTTTAATTGATTTACAACTCTCTTTTTTTTTCCAGATCCGACGGCGGTGGTGTTGGGTTGCGGCGGCGGTTTATTCTCGGCTGCGGCGGTGGTGTTGGGCTGCGTGGTGGTTGCTCCGATGGGTGGTTCAGCGAGGAGAAGATCTTCGATGGGTGGTTCGGCGAGGAGAAGATCGGCGGTGGTATTGAGGCCATGCGGAGGAGCAGATCGGCGGTGGTATTGAGGCCAGGCGGAGGAGCAGATCGGCGAGGAGAAGATCTTTGATCTTCTTCTTTTTTTTTCTTTTTCTTTTTTTTCCTTTTTTTTTTTTGTAAATTAATTAAAGTAATAAAAAAATAAAAAATTTGGAATTTTTTTTTTGTTTTTTTTTTTATTTTTATTTTTAAAAGTAGTCGCAAATCAGTCTGTAAATTAAGACTGATAATGTGTGTCACATATTAGTCGCAAAAGAGCGACTGTTTTGTGACCACTTTATTTTGCGACGAAATATTTGCGACTACTTTTTTTAGTCCCAAAATAGTCGCAAATGAGTCATTTGCGACTATTTTGGGACTATTTGGGTGGTCGCAAAAACTGTTTTTTTTTGTAATGGTTGACATGAACAACAAACTTTGGCCAATATTTTTAGAAACTGAATTCATAAGCCATGTTGCTACCATATCGTTGCATCTAGACCAAGAACCACTATTGCGATGAGTATCAGAAGGTTTAGGGATAGTACCGTCGATAAAACCGAGCTTGTTCCGAACATTCAACGCCATGCGAACTGATCGGCGCCAAGTATGAAATTCGGATCGAGAAGCCAAGCGATCGGAAACCAGTACTAGTCTGGCATGATCTGAAGCATGAAGAAAGTAAGGATTCTCATATTGATCCGTAGAAGACGAATTTGAAGTCGTTGTGTTAATCGGAGGAATCGATCCCATTTCCGATGTGAAAATCAAGATCGACAAAGAGAATTCGAGTCGTGATGACGAGAATCAAAAGAAACCGACATGAATTTCAGGTCAAGAAAGGAAAGAAAAGCGGAAGAAAAACAACGAGAGAAAGAAGATAAAGAAAATCGAACACATCAAAAAGAAATCTGGAGAGGAAATCGAAAAACAGCTGAGAAATTGAAGAACTCATAGCTGAATCGATGCTCGTAGGACATATTTCATGAAAGAATCGAAGCTCGAAGAAGAGAAACAATGACGGAAACGAAAATCTCTAATTTGCCGTTAGAGAGCTCTGATACCATATTAAACTGTAATCGTATTTTTCATTAATTACAAAATAAATGTACAAATGTATATATATATATATATGGTCAAGCAAACGGAAATTTAATTAATACATTAAACCAATACTAAACCAGTTGACTATTCTAATAGTCCAAGATTAGTTAATTAGATATTGTGATTAAGAGATCTGTCAATTTTAGGGAGCGGCTCGCCGTTTAACCACACATAAGAAGAGTATATTGTGGAAATTAAATCGATTGGTGTTGCTTGTAAAATTGATGTGTTAAGAAATATTTTTGTCTACAGGTAAAGAAAAAAGTTGATCAAATGTCGTTAACTCAATTGGAAAAGTACACAATGTAAAGTCTAGAGGTCACATGATCGAGTGATGTTTGGGACGAGACTATTTAAAATGTCATGGTCTCTGGGGATGTACGGGCTTTAGCCCAGAATCTCCTAATAATTCAAAAAAAAAAAAAAAAATTGAACCGTTAAAATAATTTGTATGCACCGTTGTATTTGAGATTGTGACTATGTTCATGTGTAGTTTGTGGTTATAGAACATAAAATATAGATGAAGCTTTAGAAATTAAGGCTCTAGAACATGGAATTTTAAGTTGCCATGATCACGCTTTGAAAAATATCATTCATCCATTCTCCATTTGTACTATCTCTTACCACTATTTCATCCATTCTAAACCTTTTTAGTACTATCTCTTACCACTATTTCTTTAACTTATTATTAATATGAAATTAACTACTGCATGTGCTATCAATTACGAAATTGATTGATATCTCAATACTTCCTGAAATATCGCTACTAGCCATTGTGGGGGTAAATCTCCACCCAGTAAATTGGACTTAGTAAACCAATGGTAAAAAGGTCCGACGAAGTCAAAGAAGCCAGACGAGGTCAAATGAGCAAACGATGTGAATGAGCCAACGATGTGAATGAGCCGTGCTAAAAGGCCCACCGGAGTAAAGGTATACAGTCAAAGGAGAATAAATGCATAATCATTAGTCAACTCCGACGAGACCAAACACTCGTTTAAACCGGTGAATTAAGGTGCCTGAATGTAACGGCCAGAGCCTCGGACTTAAATACCATTTAATGACGAATTTAACGGAGTAAACGGTAATGTTAAACACGATCTCGGAATATAAAACAAAACAAGGGGAAGAAGCAAAGGATCCATATATAATCCAACTCTTGACACTATTTCTTACTGCAACTCATCTATACACTCAAACACTTAGCAATTCTATGTTCTTGTTCTTGTAAAACCTCTCTTGAGAATCGAAATACTTAAACCATTTTACTTCGCAAAAAACTTGTTCAAATCGCTTTTGAATCCTGCTCGTTTCTATCGAGCAATAAACAGTAGGATTCGTTTCTATCGAGCAATAAACATACTGTTTATTGCTCGATAGTCCCTCGGCTCTTTTTTTCTTAAAGATAAGCCAAAGTCCTCCGTTTATTCATATTTACAAATTTTGATCATTGTATTTTTATATACAACAGTTTGGCGCTAGAATGAGGGGATAAGCAAGTCTAGATCCATCACAAGAAGGTTCGAGATGGCTGAACACAATTTTTATCACTCGAAGGGATCCTCACCGGTCCCAAAGCGATGGATAAGAAGAGCAAGCCAAAACGAGAAAGCTTATTGCCAGGCCCACAAAGCAAAGGGTCATGACATGAAAGATTGTTGGACGAAATTGAAAACAATCTTGCTAGAAAAGTATCTAGTCGGCGAATTCGCCGACTTGATACCTTCACCGCTACAAAGCGAGATCAAGGATGAAAATCCATCCGCAAGGGCGGTTAATTTCATCCAACAAGATCATCCCGCAAAAGAAGTCAATTATTTGACTAGACGACCATAGCAACCTTTACAAAGATTGTTTTTTGTGAAAAAAATGCGCATTTATTAAACAAACCGCATGACGACACTTTGGTGTTAACTCTAGAAATTGGAGACTATGATGTCCCCAAAATCCGTGTAGATACTGGGAGCTCAGTGAATATAATATTTTCCGAGGCCTTTGGGCTGATGGATGCGTATGATGCGTACCATCAACCAGAAAAACTAATCTGGTTTACTGAAAAAACAGTCACTACTCTAGGAACGGTGGACTTACCCATCCGGATTAGTGGAAAGCCTTTTCTCACTAACTTCCTAGTTGTAGAAGGACCATCCATTTACAACGCTATTTTGGGAACTCCATGGATAAACTGTGTAAAGACGATTCCCTCGGTCTTTCATCAATGCCTTAAATTCCAACTTCAGATGGAATAATAACGCTTATTGGAAACCAAAGAATCGCAATATCTTGCATTATGGCTTACCATAAGCTGCAAACTAGATCGAAATCCATAAGTATGGTCAGTTCAAAACCGGAAGTAGTTGCCCACGGGTTACGTTTTATTGCATTGTCACATGGTCTTTATCCACTTAACAATTCATTTATGAAAAATTACAAAAAAGGCTATAAATCTTTTGAACCATTTTGAAAGCAAATCTTAGAAAACATTCAACATATGAAAAAAAAGGAACGTTATAAATTTTAAATAAAGAAGAAGATGGTTTCAAACATCAAACGAAGGGGAAAAAAAGAGATATTGGAGATATCTTGCTGATCAAAGACTCAAAGTGTGTATTTTGCGGAACAACTACTGTGGACCATCAATTCTGACTATCAAGTGAAATTCGTGAGATATCTTTCCAAAATATCTCCCAATAATAAGGGGATAAAGAGTGAAGAAGAAACAAAGGTGCTGCAAAAGTTGACTTCAGCCAGTTATAAAAAGGGAACCAGTTGAACACTTGAACCCATAAAAGAAGTCAAAGTCTTCCGCCAAAGTCACTTCAGTAAAGTCAAAGTCTTCCGCAAAAGTTGCCACGCTTAATGTCAGCAATATTTTTTTTTGTCGGCAATATTGTTTACCAACTTGAGATTAATATCTTAAAATAAACCTTGGCAAGAGTTGTAATGTGAAACCAGAAATTATCAATGTGGATGTTCTCTCCAGCATGTGTCATGGTGACGATGATGATAATGATGGTATCACTACAGATCCATGGGTACATAAGTTGCATCGAAAGCGAAAGAAAGGGATTGTTGGAGCTCAAGGCCTATGTAGACAACTCCAAGTTTCCATATGATTGGCCTAATGACACAAACAGCGACTGTTGCCGGTGGGAAAGAGTCAAGTGTGATCTAACCAGCGGACGTGTGATCGGCCTCTTCTTGACTGATATAGATTCTCCTCCCCTAAATCTTTCCTTGCTCTATCCCTTTGGAGAACTACAGACTCTAAATCTAAGTAATTTCTGGTGTACAGAGTGGTTCGATGATATCCATGGTATATAATCTTTTACTTCTGTTTTAATCATCTTTGTAATAGCTTCTTTCTCAAGTAAAGATCATTGGTTTGCAGGTTATAAAAGCTTCGGGAGATTGAAAAATCTTGAGATCCTGGATCTTAGTGGAAACGGCGTCAATAATAGTGTCTTACCCTTTTTCAATGCCGCTTCATCGCTTACAACTTTGATTCTTCGTGGAAACTTGATAGCTGCTAGTTTTCCAATGAAAGGTACGTCCATTTTTTTGGATCTTTAACAAACTGAAAACCAGTTTTGAGTAATGATATATTGGGAGATCAATGAGATCGACCAAATCGAGATTATGAAAATCATGAAGATCAAGAAAGATCTAGAAGCGATTTCCATAATCTCGATTTGATCCTCATCGATCTCTCAGATACATTAGTTTTAACAGATTTTTTTTGTTCTTATTTATTCTTGTTTTTTTCCTCACCTATTGTGCAGAACTAAAAAACTTGAGAAATCTAGAAGTGCTAGATCTAAGCCTTAACATGTTCATTGGCTCTTTACCGGGTGAAGGTAGCAAATTAGAGTTTTTCTTTACCATTCATTCTATTTCATATATAAACCCACAAATAGATCTACGACTTTTTTCAACAATTCTTAAAAATGCTCTTTTCCTATATCTTTGCCGTATCGCAGGCTTGTCGGATTTGCATAGGCTCCAAGCCTTGGATTTAAGCAATAACGAATTCTCTGGATCATTGCGAAAAGAAGGTATGTTTGACAAAGTTTGGAATCGATGAATGTTAACTTGTATTTCACAGACCCTCAGGTTAAGTATTTATACAACTCTAAGCTATTAGACCTAATTCTATATGAAAAACACTACTAAAAATAATGTGTATATAGCACACGGAAAATTCGTGGCTATTTTTAAAAAACCACAAAAAAAACCAAAATAGTCACGGATAAAATATACCACGAAGCTATAGCCACATATGTTTTTCCGTGATTATAGCTTCATGACTATTTTTCCGTGGCTTTTATGTGGGGTTTCCATGACTTTTTGTCGCTTTTCAAAATAGCCACATAAAATTTGTGGCTAATCTTTGGGAAACTAAGCCCGTAGGAAAATATACAATTTACAATATAGAATATCTTATTATAAGAAACTTGATTTATCAAACTTTGTAATTAACATGATCATTTCAGTCGATCAGATTTCGACACGTATAACAAACTTTTTTCAATTAGATACAATAATAAAAAGGGGGAAAATTGGGAGAATTTCAAAAATATAACTTTTATGATTATAATTTTCAAAAGTACAACTATTTGTTGTCAATTTTCAAAAATACTGTTTTTATAAACGTTTATAAAAACTCAAATTTATAAATATTTATAATTATTTATAAAACATGTTATAAACCTTATAAAACCTTACAATATTCTTAGAAACCCTTCTAAAACTTCATAAAACATGTTTTATAAACCCTTATAAATTCAAATTTTATAAACAACTTTATAAAATTTATAAGAAGTTGTATTTTTGAAAATAGAAATCAAACAGTTGTACTTTTGAAAAGTGGTATCATAAAAGTTGTATTTCTTAAAAAATCTCAAAAAAAATCTTGATGTCAGTTGAGAAAAGAAAAAAAGGAAAAGAAAAAAAAGTAATATGATTAAAAGTAAATATAATTCAAATTCGTCAAGGTTTCCATTTGGGGTTTTGTTTTTCCCAATAAAAAATAGATTTTGAGTCATTTTAATATTGAATTTGTGCTATTATTGCAAATTTAAACTAGTGATGCTAAGTTTGAAACAAAAACTTAAAAGTGTGTTACTTTGGACAATTCCCAAAAATATATATGAGTAGCTAAATAATAAAAATAAACATAACTCAAATATAAATATAGAGAGGAAAAAATAAATATTTGGAAACATGTGAGGAAATTTAATTGGTAACCAAATAATACAAAGAAAAAAAATGAAAATAAATAAATAATTGTTTCTCTGTTAAGTTGATCTATTGGTAGGTGATTTCGTATCGACATTCTCGTTCTTATTTTATTTATTTTCATGGATGATCTGATTTTGTTCTAATTTTTTTCAAAAGTTATAAAATACAAAATTATAAATCCTAATCTAGTATCTTAATAATCTCTATAATATTATTTAAGAATAAATTTTTAAAAATGAACTTTGTTTTGTAAGTTATTACATGAAATGCCATTACAAATAATAAAGAATAACTGAAATATGAAATGATATAATAGTCTTTTAAAATTATTGATTAGAATATGGAAAGTATATATTTTATATCAAAGAGTGTTTTATTATTTAATTTCTTAATTATTTTTAATACTATACATTTTAAAATAATAATCAATACATATATATTCAAAGAAAAAAAATCTATTCAAAATCTTGCTATATTTTTCACTAAAATTTATTATATTTTATTTGAATATATATCAAAACAAAAGTTGAAAAATATTTTACTAATTTTATATCAAGTTAGACACAAGAAAACTATTTTTTTTTAAAGAGTTCGTAGACTAACCACAAAAACTAGAGTCATTTAACAGTGCATATTAGAGTTATGTTTTCAAGATTATAAGTTTTTGCAGGTTAGCCCGAATAATATTTTAGTTCACTGCAAAAAAGGGTTAATATTTTAGTTTACTGTAAAACGGGTTAAATAGATAAATTATTACAAATCGACAGCTTTATATATAATCATTAGTTAGTTATATTGTAAAATTCAGATAAAAGCAATTTTCTTAAATTTCAAAACAATTTATTTAAAAAAATAACTCCGCCCTATAATTAGCTCGGGTTAAATCGTAGTGTTATTGAAAATCAAGTTCTCTAACCTTTGACTCATCATCAATGGATAGATATATAAGTTTTAAGAAAGTAAACGTTGTTATTTCCTTATGCCTTTGCATATGATTGTTGCAGGACTTTGTCAGTTAAAGAATTTGCGGGCGCTTGATCTGAGTCGAAACCAATTTACAGGTCCATTTCCTGAGTGTTTCGAGAGCTTGATCCAACTCGAAGTTCTTGATATCTCTTCAAACCAATTCAATGGGACACTTCCATCTTTTATGAGTAATCTCAATGCTCTTGAGTACTTATCTCTCTCAGATAATGTGTTTGAAGGATTCTTCTCTTTTGATTCAATAGCCAACCTCTCGAAGCTTAAGGTCTTTAGACTTTCATCAAGATCTAGTTTGCTGCACACAGATATAGAAATCCCCTGGCAACCGAGGTTTCAGTTGAGTATCATCGAGTTACAATACTGCAACTTGGAAACGGTTCCTATCTTTCTTCAACACCAGAAGGATTTGCGTCTGATTAATCTCTCCAATAACAAGTTGACTGGAGCATTCCCTTCTTGGCTTTTGGAGCAAAATCCAAAACTTGGGGTTTTGCTTTTGCAGAACAACTCTTTCAACATGCTTCAGTTGCCAAGACTACTACTTAATCACAGCTTGAAAGTTTTGGATGTATCAACCAACGTATTTGCAGGACGAGTTCCCAATAATATCGGAATGGTACTTCCTAATCTAAGACACTTGAATCTCTCGAATAACGATTTTCAAGGGAATCTTCCATCCTCTTCCGGAAAGATGAAGATGCTTCAATTCTTGGACCTATCTTGTAATTATTTATCTGGCATTCTACCAAGAAAGTTTCTCATGGGCTGTTACTCATTGCGTATTTTCAAGATTTCACACAACAGATTTAGTGGTCTGGTTTTTTCAGAACCAGCAAACTTGACGTCGCTGAGCTTTTTCAAGGCGGATAACAATAAGTTTACCGCGATGGCGGCTGGATTGCGTCGTTCGAATGGTCTATTAACGCTCGACATGTCGAATAATTATCTACAAGGTGTCATTCCAAGTTGGTTGGGTGATCTTTCTTTCTGGTATATTTTGGTTTCAGATAATCTTTTAGAGGGTACAATACCAAGAACCATGTTTAACAAATCTACCACCATTACACTTTTGGACCTCTCTAGGAACAAGTTTTCAGGGAATTTGCCACCGTGTTTCAACTGTAAGCTGATGTTTCTTAATGACAATGAGTTCAGTGGGGAGATTCCTAATACATTCTTAGAAAATGTTGAGGTACTCGATCTGCGAAATAACAATTTATCCGGAAAGATTCCAATTAGCTTTGCCAGCAACATATTCATCAAAGATCTTCTATTGAAGGGTAACATATTAACAGGTCATATTCCTAAGGATCTCTGCAGTCTAAGTAGCATCAACATTTTGGATCTTTCCAACAACAAATTGAATGGATCTATACCTTCATGTCTCAACAATGTATCATTTGGAAGGAGCTTAAGCAATGAGTATTCAGAAATCTTCGGCCTTGGTTTGGATAATGAATCGGGAGCGTATTCAGGGTCCTTGGATTTACAACCTGAGTTTAATCCACCATATATTAGCGATTTGAAGTTCATATTTGAATTTGCATCAAAGAGTAGGTATGATTCTTACAACGAAAGAAGTTTAGTCTTTATGTTTGGAATGGATTTGTCAAACAATGAACTTAGTGGTGATATCCCAAGAGAGTTGGGAGATCTTCAGAGAATACGTTCTTTGAATCTGTCTCACAATTCCTTGTCAGGTTTAATACCTAAAAGCTTCTCCAATCTAACTGATATAGAGAGCATTGATCTTTCCTTCAACATGTTGCGTGGACCGATACCTCAAGATCTAACCAAGTTAGACTATATGGTTGTATTCAATGTGTCATACAACAACCTGTCAGGCTCCATTCCAAGTCAAGGCAAATTTTTAACCTTGGATGAAACCAACTACATTGCTAATCCTCTTCTTTGTGGATCCGCCATAAATAGAAGTTGTGATGATAACAGGAGCAGCACAAATTCTAGAAACGGATATGAGGGAACAACAACGATCGATATGGAGATTTTCTACTGGAGCCTCGCAGCCACATACGGCATAACATGGATGTCATTTATTGTGTTTCTCTGCTTTGATTCACCTTGGCGCCGAGCATGGTTTTGTCTTGTTGATGCTTTTATCAATTTTTTCAAATGTGTTTTGATTTGTTAGTGTATTTTCGTTGGTACTTAACCACCATGTTTCTTTAAGTAAAGATCTTCCAAGTTCAAAAGTTTGTTATGCACTATCTCAAGTGTTACCGTTGGATTTAAAGTCAAATTTGATCATACTGCATTTTCCAAACACAAAAAAACTACTTCTGAGTTTTTCAATCACTGGTAATGTAATTATTTACACAGATGAAACGGCGCAAACCTCTACGCTTAAAAAATTTAACAGAGTCGCGCTCATTCCTCCAATTGCGTTTTGTTACTTTCTACAAATGCACTAAATTGCTTTGAACACAAATTTCTTTATACCTCTTGTCCTTCACTCATTCTGATGCAACACCAAGTTCTTCAGATTCCATTAATGCACCAGATGCCTCGAGTTCTTCATCAATCGGGAGTGTACGTTTTGAGCCATCCAATGCAACACCAAGAACAATATTCTCCTCTAGCGACGAACTGGTACCCGACCCACCACCATCTCGAGCTTTCTGATCTCCGCTGCTCTTCTCGGTCCCTTGTCTTGCTTTTGGTTTCAGTGTCTGCTCTGTTGCACCTTCGCCATCAGAAACTTCATCCTTCTCTGCTTTATTAGACTCTCCCAAGCTCTCTTTCTTCTTCTCTTCTGACTTCTGTTCTACTGGCTGATCTGATACTGAGGTTGGTGAACCCTTAATGCCTGTACTGGAGTTGGAACCAAGAGCCACTTTCGGTTTCTCCTTTTTGGCGTTTGAAACTGATACTGATCCGTTGTTTTCTGTTTCGGCCTTGGTTTCCGATGGTTCTCCTTGAGTGTCATTTTCTTCACTTTTATGCACTGAGTTAGGCAAGGAGGACTTTGTGTTATCATCGCTATTGATTTTGTAGGACGGTTCAATCAGCATGAATCGACGGTTCATAGCTGCTTGATTGTAAACTATGTCTGAAAATGCTGCAGTGTCCACTTCAGCTTCATTACGCATTCTCTGAACTGTGCGAATGGGAGTTGCTAGACGTGCTCCATGATGACTAATAACTCTAAGAAGATCCAAGAGTACTGCTTCCTGATCAAAAATACAATTTGTTTTATGACATAATTAGCTCATGGCATTTTATAAGGTTTATCATAAATTCCATCATAATACATATCCACATGACATGCACACAGACACACATAAACACATGTAGATGCAGACACAGGTTCTCGGAGACAGACACACGCACTGCCACACAAAATTGTTGATCAAACTAATCTAGTGTATAGTATTCCTTTGAATTGCATGGATGCTTGTTATGAACACAAAATTGCATCCGATTCACAGGAGAAATGCACAACTTGAAAGATAAAAATCAGCACCAAAAGAGATCTACTACAGCTATGAGGATTGTCTACTTAGTTAACTTTTACATACCTTAACACAGAGGTATTCTTCAAAACGTGAAGTCTTTACAAAACAGGATATCAGGATCTGCAACAATATCAGACATAGATATGAAAACTGAATAACGTGAAACGAAACACATTTTAAACTGAATAATGTCGAGAGAAGGCATCTTCTTACCCTAAGGGCTTGGTTTTCTTGATCTATATCCTCTAAAAAGACTCTTCTGTGTATTTTTTGCTGCTCGATTTGAGGATTTTTAGACAAAACCTTGCGCATATCAGCCACAATATTCTGTAAAGTTGGAAATTTATACAAGAACTTGTTACATTGAAGCAGACGTTAGAGGTGCAGGAATGAAAGAATACATGTAAAACAACAATGTTTCTCACATTAATTTTGCTGACATCAAGATGACTGATGGCAAGATGTGTTTTGATGCGCCAATGCGTCTTTTGCGTTAGATTCCTCACAATATTTACACTGAACTGGTGGTTAGGAATATGAACTGCTTCACGGTCATCACCTCTGATGATTGTAGGTGACCACCAACCGACGTGCTGAAAAAGAAGCAAAGTCAATTTCGATGGAACAAAGTTTACATACTACTATTTGAAGCCAGTGACGTGAATACGACTAAAAAAAATTGATCTAGTGCAGTATGTGGTAAAAAGATAAATTCACAAGTAAACAGACCTCTACTGTGCCAGAAACTTCATAGCCTCCTATCTTGGTCTGAATCCACTCATTCAGGACAAAGGGCCGTGTAGCATGAATCATAATGCTTGAAAGGAAGTTTGTAAGTATCTGCACAATTCACAACAAAAGGTATTATTATCCCACTGTAAAAAAAGATTTAGTATGCCAAAGTTTTTCCTCAAAGAGAAGACCTCACCTCACGACCAGCAAGAGTGAGCAGTACTGTCCCCAGACCTCCAGCTGTTAGCCACTTTTGGGTAGAGAAACCCAACAGCTCCATAAACAATGAAGCAGCAGCGACCCACGCAGCAGTGTAAACAGCTTTTCCAGCAAAACTGAAACCCATCTGGCATAACAATAAAATGAATAAAAGATAAGCATATTTCCGAACAAACCATCTTAGCTGGAGCTGGCGAGTCTTAAATAATATCATCATCTAATCTCAAGTACAACTTGTGCATCGAGCAACTGAACTATTCGACATCTATGCCGAAGGAGTTTATTCCTTCAGGACGACTTAAAAAATGAATGCAAATTGCATATACATAAAAAGAATACAAGGGATAAAATGCTGATTTGTTCATGAGAGTCACAATCTGAAGTACAGTTCAAATATACTCTATCACCTTCGTTAATGGAAGGAATAGATGTAATACGAACCATACTTAACTTCTCCTAAGAGGTAATACTAAGGAAAACTCAGGCCTACAGTTGAGGCACCATAACACATAGGCAGCTGCAGGTGTTGTGTTACCACTTAGGAAGACCAAGAATCATCAATTAAAAAGAAAGTGTCCAAATCCGTTATAAGATAGAGAGACGTACATTTCTGGTATCAGCAGGATTATTTATCTCCATAAAAAATTTCTGCGCCTGCTGAAGTAGACTGCAGAAACGACATTGTATAACATGCTCAGTAATTGAAAAACAATTTGGAACTCAATAAAACTAAGTTATGACAGATATACAAGGACGAAAACAAAATAGCATGCACTATTTCCAACCGACTGAAAGAACCTAAATGCTGAGTTTGCAGAAAGGTTACTAAGGTCTTTTGAAGACATTTATTCTTAGAAAGTACTTCAACAGTCAAGCTCAACGTAGCAGTGTTCTTACAGTAACAGCATACAGAAACTCTTGCTCACCTTGATAAACAGCAGGCAAATGCCAACACCGTTGACATGGACCGCGCAAAGCTAAGAAGGCGAGTTTTAATAGCCTGGCTGGCACTTGAAGACAATACTATTGGGTCCAATGTTCTGAGGGATAATTACATATTGGTTTTAGTAAAAACATATAATAGTTAAATAGTTAAGAAACAAAATATTGTTGACCTGCATAAAAGGATTGCTCCACTCCAAAGCAGCAAAGGCTGAAGATATGATACAACAATGTATTGTGTCCTACTCTTGTGTGAATTTGCATCATTCCCCTTCTGAAATTAAAGTTACATCCACTCAAAATTAACTACAGCAAGTACTCCAGGAACTGAAAGTGAATGAATTTATAAGAGAGAATGACATCACACCTCAAACAGGGTAGCTCTGGCAAAGCCCAGAAGAGGTCTAAGCCCCCATGTAGCAAATGCAAGAATCACAACAGCTGGAATCAGTTTCATTAAATGTGGATTTCCCCGTAAAGCATCATATGCCCTGAAATCAATGACTAGCATTTCAGGTAAAATGGCTTCAATACTTGAAAAGTTGAGAAAACGTATTTGAACGACAGGCCAAACATGGAATGTACATCCTACTCCCCCTATTCCAATCTGGTCTGTTTTTTGGTCTTAGTTGTAAGCAAAAACATGTGATGTGTTTGGTCTTAGTTGTAAGCAAAAACAACTGCATATAACCTTGTGAATATTACTGCAGTTGATTTAACAATGGGACCTTCATTTCCACTGCCTGGAAAGAGAGCTGCTCGGCAAACGAATGCATTACACCTAGATGATGCAGGGGCTATTGAACCACTCAAGCTCTCTAGAAGCTGAAGACTCCAAACGTCTTGTCTCTGAGACAACAGAAAATGAAACATACAATTAACAGAAGCCCACGTGAAGGTTATTTATTTAGAACATTACATACGTTAACATAAAATACGAGTCTAAGTTCAAGATGGGAAGATAAATAACAAACAAATGGCTAACAACCCTCACATCAGAATCTATTTTGATACTTTGTAATTGAGAGCGATACATCATAATTATAAGACACATACACACATAAACTTAAATACAATAGAAGCAGACACATACGGAAGTTACTGACAAAATAAGTTCTCAAGTGTATACTGGCTGAAGAAACAATCAGATAGAAGCAAAAACAGATGCATGAGGCAAGAAACTAAACCATTAAACTATGCAATGAGCACAGATGATACCGTGGCACATGATGAAAGACCTGTCCTTGTAAGATACACACGATTTTTACCACCAACACTCTGCAGGGGAAGAAAGAGAGATTGTAAGTAAATCAAAACGAAGGAAATGATAATGAAACCTAAAACTCAGAACATAACACTACGTACATAATGGTATCCGGAAGCTTCACGGAACTTATGAACATTCAGATCATGAGACAATGGTAGAGAGACAGTACGCATCATCATCATCACAAGTGATTGGGAGACAAAAATCAGCAAACCTGTAAAAATCTAAAGAATTAGCTTCGAAGAACATTGAACAGTGATATGATCTCTATAGTCCTAACCGCCGAATATTTTTCAAAAATCATGAAATAGATTGTACAAATACATAAGATTAGCATCTCAGAGATGCACATGAGACGATTTCATCGAATTATTGAGAATCCGTACTAAAATCAAGCCGATCATTGTGTAATCAAAGCAAGATTACAATCCGATTGACATTGCTCCATCGAATTGTAGCCAGAAGTTACCCTAAGACGTACGGAGATGAGAAAATCGAGAGAGAAGGGAAGCAAAAACGACGAGAAGAAAGGAAGAAGCAAAGATCAGTGGATGAAATCAGAGAAAACGGTGAGCTTCTTCTTCTTGATAACTTTCTTTTTCTTCCGAAAACAAGCCACAAGAAGACATGCCTCTAGCTAACGTGCGCCAATGGTTTACGTCTCCCTCTCTATAATACGCATGTTTATCGCAGCCTCGTCAAGCCCCAAACAAACTTGAGATTAGACGAAATGTTGATGATGAAAGATGAAAGATGAAAGATGAAAGACGAAAGAAAAGATGAAAGATATTTCAATTTTTCGTGGTCCCGCAAAATTACAATTTTGCACCAAACGGAAATTTAATTCGACTCTTATCCGAACGCTTTTCCTCCGCATGCTTCCCACATGCTCTATACAAAAATGGACCGTGTCGGAGATATGTATATGAGTCGGCCCATTATTGGGATCAGGCCCAATAATTGTTCCATTTCGTCTATCCAAAAACTGTGATTAAAAAAAAAAAACATTCAATATAAATTTAGGCCATGTTCGTTTATCTAGATGCTACATTCAATATAAACATCTAGATGTCATTCTAGATAAAACGTCTAGATATTGTTCATTTTTAACATTAGTTTTTGCATTTGGATACTCCGTCTAGATGTAAAATTGTTCGTTTGTGAATTTGTAAAAAAAATTAGATGAAAAATATATCAAATGAATAAAAACGTGATTTTGTGGTTTTTGCAGAAAAACGCGATTTCATGGTTTTGGCGGAAAAACGCGATTTTATTTCGTCTATCCAAAAACTGTGATTAAAAAAAACATTCAATATCATTTTGTGAAGAATTTTGTCGGATTTTAAATTGTGATGTTAATAACTAGGGGTGGGCGTTCAGTTTTTCGGTTCAGTTTGGGTTTTTGGGTTTTCGGATTTTTCGGGTTATTGAAATTAGGTTCTATTTGGGATCAAGTTTTATTTCAGTTCGGTTTGGTTCGGTTCGGGTTTTAGAAACAATTACCCAATTAAATCAAATTCTAAATTCTAAACATTTCAAAACAAAGTGATGCAAACTGCATATTCTTATGTGGATCAAACATCATATTTTGAGGCACATTTCTCTTTGCTTTAGGTTTATTTGGAAGTGAACTAGTATTCGTGGTTGTTGTTTCTTTCCTTTTTATACCAACATGTCTCGGTTGCATTTTCTTTAACTTCAACATGATAACTATCAACGTTACCTTGAACCGAGGATGAACTCATCTACAAAACTAAAAATAACAAAAACATCACATGAAACACAATACAAACATGACAAAACAGTTTTCTTAAAACCAAAATATTCAAATCAAAGACAAAATCTCACCATCAAATAAAATCTAATAATTAAAAATTGATTTAAACTCATACTTGGATTGCACAATCGCACGGTTCACAGTTCACACCATCAAACAAATTACAATCACACTGCCAAACAAAACACAATCACACATTCACCATCAAACAAAATCTAACAATAAAAATAGATTTAAACTTATGAATGATTTTTGCAAATTCAAAGTTATTTTTGTGGATCAAAGTATCAAACAAATCAATAATATAATAATATATTCAAAAATTAAAAATAGAAAGAGATATAAGAAAGCGTGTATGTATACATCGCTTGGAGCACAAGTTTGTGGAAATCATGATCTAGAGAGGAGAACAAGATATAACAGAGAGTTGGAGCCCAAGATTATGGAGTAATAATACCTTGGAATCACGCTATGATGTGTAGCTAGAGTCGGCTCTTACTCGCTGAAAATAGTGGTGTTAGGTTTTGGTCGTCGGAGACGAAGCGAACTCGCGAAGCGTAGAACGGTAGAAGAGTAATCGAGTAACAATATGCTAAATTAAAACTAAATGATATATTTATTTATATTGACGGCACTAAAGGATATTATTAATCAACTAAAACTACAATGACTAAATATACAAAACCTAAACCTTATTATGAAATTTAATTGCGGTTAACCGATCGAGTAATTTGGTTTTCGGTAAATTTCCCAAACTGAATTAGCATGGTTATATGTCCGCTTGGGTTATTCAGGTTATACGAATCCGAACCAAATTACGTTATTTGGTTCGGTTCGGTACGAGAAATTTGCCCACCCCTATTAATAACTGACCGGTTTCTCTTGTGAATCCGGTTTTTTTTTCCTTTGTGAAGAAATAGTCCACCCTCATTACTTTAATAGCTTTAGACAAGTTGATCCTGAAATGGGTAAATCTTCACCTCATTTTAATTAGAATGTTTAGTTATGACATCTTTGCTAATCCAATAATGAACGATGGAAAACTAAAAAGAAAGCAATACTTACATCGTAAAACTCAAAACTAGAATGTCCATCTTTAGGGGCTCATATCTTTACTTTAACAAACAACGGACCTTGAGTTTTAAGGGGCCACAAATTAGAGAAAAAAATAGATATTTTATAATTATGTATTGGTTTTCAGTTTTAAACCCATTTCACAAATTTATAACATATCTTGTTAAACCGCTACACTTTACCACTAGTGTAAGAAGTTTTTTAAGAATTTAAGGATCGAATTTTATTATATAAAAACGAGCAAACCCATGTTTGGCTTGCTTGGCCTCAGGGCCAGCCTTGCAAACAACATAACTTCCCTCTAAATGAAATTTAAGATCAAAAAGTTACTTTACAATACTAATAAAAATTATGAACAATTATTTCTAGAGGACCATATAATGATAAAATCTTTTATGATTTTGTCTTCGGGAGACAGTTCTTCACCAAAAAATCACGGGTGGTGAATCGAACCACACCACCAATGTTCATTTGTCATCCTGATCGAAGCTACTTTTCATGACATTGATCTTTGCCTTGGCGATGGATCTTCCATCATCTGCAAGCAAGCTCTAGACAATCTTCTCAATTGTCAAAGGAAATCCGCATAAGTATTTTTGTTCTCCTCTTCAGCATCATCCGACCATGCAAATAGGTCGGCAAAGACATCCAGCATAACCGCTAATTATCGAGATGTTATATTGGCTGACATAGTTTGACAGTCAGTGAGTTGGCTTCCTTGTTTTACGTGCAAGAACATAAATAAGAATGAGCAAAAAAAAAAAAAAACTATGAGAAATGTAGTTATCATCAATGATATGTTATTGGTTGTTCCAATTTTTCAGTTTCATCCCTCTCCTCGATCAACTGTTCTGATGGCAAAGTCGATTATGAATTTATTCTCCTCTTTGTCTAATCAGTTCTCAAATATATCTTCTTTAGAGGTTATGGTTTCTTCTTCTCACTAAAGTTTGTGGTTGGTTAGCTATGAGCCTATGAGCTAAGTTAACATTTTTCAACAAATTTTTTTAAACACTGGAAGATTTCTCTTGACCTTGCTTATCATATCAACCATTTATTAGATAAGAGTCATGTTTTAGTTATTTCCTCGTTTTATCATCTATTGGTTTGCTTTGTTGTTAAGAAACGGAATTGATACACAAATGATACTTGACTAGGTTTTTAAAATGGTTAGCAAAGGTGTAGCCCTGGCTTGGGTCCATGTATAGGGTTATGCTCGCTAACTTCACTGTTGCGGGTCACTGTTTCTTGGAACGTTTGTATTTTATGAAGCTAGGTTCACTTGGAAGAGATGTTTATGATGACAATAGTGCGCATGAGAGTTTTTTGTCTTTATCTTCTTCCAAAGACAACAGCAATGAGTGATGATTTCCTTGGAGAGGTATGGAGATATATTTGCAAGCTAATTGGAGAGAATGCTTTTGGAACTGTGGTGGTTATGCTGGCCGGTTTTATGCAACTATTTTAGAGAAGGGTAAATAAACAATAGAAAACGCCGCCTTGTATGAAGGTTGAAGATTAAGGTGGTTGTGGTTTCTGCAAGAGGCCGAGTGGCTATGGAGAAGGTGAATGATCTGGAGACAAACCAAGCTCGGTATGTTCTGGCTGATTCCGATCTCAAATAGGCTGGTGTATAAGTGGTTTATGGTCTAATTGAATCTGATTGGTTTATGGTTTCTGGTTTATGGTCTGAATTATGTGTCAATTGTTTTAATTTTGCAAAACGATATACAAAAATATCCACAACTTGGGCAATGAGACTCAAGATATACGCACTGTTTTTTCTTGTTCTTAGATTTTTTTTTTTTCTGGGTAGAAATCTTAGTTTTTCTTATATATGCGCATATAATTTGGAAAAATGCTATAAAAAGTAAATATTTTATGTTTTTTTTTAAGAAGAACTCATTTAAATGACACACAAACAACAACTCAATTAAACCAAAAAAAAAAAAACAACTCGATTACATTAAACAATACAACACCAAGTACACTAAGTTCTTCTGAAACTATCACCGATCTACTGGGAGGAACCATAAGTACATGAAAAAGCATCAGACGGTCTTCTAGATCTGCCGTCGGTTGATTCCGCTGGGACATCATAAATGACATCGCATATGGAGTTATGAACCGTTGTGAGAGTTTGGAGAGCAGTTCTAACCTCACCCACAATGGTGAGGTTGTTCACGGTACATGAACCTGATCCAAAGCATAAATATTCTATGGTTCTATCAATATGAAATGTCTGGAGAAGAATTTCAATGATATTAAAGATGTTCCATATACCAAATGGCTTATATTTATGAAAGTCATTTTAAAAGTTGGATTTATTCTAAATTCTTTGATATCGCCTCCATGCACTAATTTTGCATTTTGGAACCAATATACTAGTATCTCTTGATGAGCATTAATTTTTTTAACCGAATTAACAAGATTGATAGCATTCATAAATAAGATTGCATATTTTGTAAATTTAAGGTTAGAAATATGTATGATTTAATCGGTCTATAATATTTCACTTCAAATGGAGCTTCTAATTATCTATGCTCCCTA
The DNA here is from genome assembly GCA_030161315.1 of Eutrema japonicum. Taxonomy (NCBI): domain Eukaryota; kingdom Viridiplantae; phylum Streptophyta; class Magnoliopsida; order Brassicales; family Brassicaceae; genus Eutrema; species Eutrema japonicum. The sequence continues at coordinate 45,801,394 of BSQW01000014.1, read as the reverse complement.
ATTCTACTGATGAAACAAGTTCAAATCAAAATAATGTTAGTCGAGATAAAGGGTTGCTTTGATTTATGGAAGTTTAGGGTATTCTAATTATTATTATTATTATTTTTTTGATGCCTTTCGGTCCCTGTGAGTAATCCTAAGCCCAAATGCTCAGACTAATCTTTCGGGTGGGAGTGACACATGCCACTTATAATGACCCACTTGGCCAAGTGCTTGTCCTGGTAATTTCTCTCCCGCGGGGAATCGATCCCTGGCCTAGACCAACAGGGCCGACACTCAACGCAGGAAAGGAACCATCCGACCCCCAACAACTTGGTTATTCTAATTATTTTCTTAACTTAATTTAAAAAACCTCTAATTATTGTGAACAAAAATATGAATCATTGATTGTAAACTAGTTATTTTTGCTTCTCTAAATATCTACAACTAGTAAATACCTTCAACTTTCAACGGTTGTAGGCGATTCCGACGATGATTATCTCCGACGAGAAACTTGTAAGGTTTTTCCTGTCGATCAAAAAATGGTGTCAAATGTTTACGATGAGCTTTTTCGTTAATATGTTTAATAAGAGATGTTAGGCCTGGAAATTTTAGGAGTGGGCTGATAGTTTTGGCCCAAAAAATATTTTTCATGGTAAATATGTGAATTGCCCTTTTGAATATATATTTTAGTATTTTTAAACAAATAAACAAAATAAAAACGATATATAAAACATATATTATAAGTTTTTTTTCCTAAAGAATACATATAAACAAAATCTAAAAATTAAATAAATTACCATTAGTTTTTTAAGAACTAAAATATACAGCAAAATCAAAAACCAAAAATTCAAAATGGCAAATTTAGTATATATACTTGGTTGACCAAAAAATTAAGTATATGGTAAAGTTAATTTGAAAATTAGGTGGAGATGAAAGAGAAAAAATTTTAGACCAAAATATATTTATTATTTCTCTTTATTACACTAATGCCATTAAACTAAAATCATGAGTATATACCGGCGGTACTGTTCATCGCCTCCCGATTGACACTATTCATCTGAAATTGTTGATACTATTCATCACCGGAAAACATAATATCCAATAACGTCTAAACAATAATATATGATGCTTGTTAACGTGATAACAAAAGTATCCGATACTTGTTAACGTGTTAACAATAATATCTGATACTTGTTAACGTGCTATCCGATACTTGTTAGCGTGCTAATAATAATATCAAATATTTGTAATGTGTTAATATAGTATATTAACATATTAACAATAATATATGATATTTGTAACGTACTAACAAAAATATCCGATACTTGTTAACATGTTAACAATAATATATGATACTTGTTAGCGTGGTACCAATAATATCAAATACTTGTAATATGTTAACGTATTAACAATAATATATGATATTTGTAACGTGCTAGTAATAATATCTAATACTTGTTATTATTGTTAGCACGATAACAAGTGTCGGATAGCTCGTTAACAAATACCATATACATGTAGTCAATAAACAATGTCGGTGGGATGAACAATATCAACGAGATGGTTGACGAACATTATCGTCGACTTTATTAGTTGCTAACACAGTTTTCAGCAATTTTCAATCAATGACATTGTTGTAATTATTTGGAAAGAGAAGAATATTTATGATGTAATTTTATATTATTTTTTACTTATCTAATTTTATAATTAATTTATCTTAAAAACTAATTTTGTTACTAATGAGGGATAGATAATGGTAATCCTCAATTCAAAAAGCAAAATCCAAAAAACACTCAAACATTCGTGGCGTAAAGGTGAAAAAGTATTCGATCACGATTTCGATTAAGAGAAGAAAAAAAATTATAACCCCAGCAAGACCATCGAAGCGTTGTGATGACTACGAAGTCAAAATCCAAGTCTCTCTCAGCACGCCGTTCCTCGCCGCTTACTCGCTCCGGAGCTGTGCCAAAACCTAATTCCACGCCGCGTACTCGCTCCGGAGCTGTGCCAGAACCTAATTCCTCGCCGCGTACTCGCTCCGGAGCTGTGGCGGAATCTAATTCCTCGCCGCGTACTCGCTCCGGAGCTGTGGCGAAACCTATTTCCTCGCCGCGTACTCGCTCCGGAGCTGTGGCCGAACCTATTTCCTCGCCGCGTACTTTCTCTAGATTTGTGCCAGAACCTAATTCCTCGCCGGGAACCGACGAGATTCCTCGAACGCCGTTTTCCTTCGGTGCCGTCACTCCCGTCGCCGGAAACCTAAAATCAGTCTCGTTATCTGACTGGTGGCTGACGAAGAAGACAAACCAGAAGGGTTTGTGTGTTGCAGGATTCGAATCGAAAGGTGGATCTGAAGTGAGGCTATTTTCATCAACATCAATATCAGAAAGACATGACAGTACCACTCTCGAGACATTCGATGGGATTACAGTTTCCATCAGTGGATTCATCAATCTATCGCGTACTTTACAGAACGGATTCTCCTCTGAGGTTTGCAATCGTTTTCTCTTAGGGTTTCCGTATAACTGGAAAGATCACGATGAAGAAGAAGCAGAGGAGAAGAAGAAGCAATTCAGCGTTTCGTTTGATGAGATTCCTGTGAACAGGTTACAGGATCTTCTCTTTACCTCTTCTGCTTGCTTGAAAAATGAGATCTTGGATGATGTTGTTGACAGTTTAAGAGATTTGGTTTGTGCTAGCATTGAGAAATCAGATGAGAAATGTAAGAAATCAGGAATGAGTAATGATAATGATGATGATGATGAGAGTGTGGTTCCAAGAGTTGTGGGAGTGAAGACTAGAGGGATGCTTAAACGGAGAGAAGACAATGAAGGTGAAGCTTCCGTTGTGGAAAGAGTTCACACAACGTCCAAGAAGAAGAGATCAAGAGTGAAGACTAAAAGGTGAGAAATTTCTACTTAATTAGCTTCAACAACATGGAAGAGATCTCCTCTCCAAAGGTATCAAGAAGATGGTTGGAAATGGCAAATCCATTCATGTTTGGTCTGATCCATGGCTGAATGATGAAGGTATGAGAGCTCCTTTTATTAAAAACTACCTCATCGATGTGAATCTAAGGGTGAATGACTTGATAGATTTTCCAAATAGATCTTGGAAAAGAGAGGTTTTGGAAGACTTATTCTTCCCGGCTGATGTGAGACTGATATATGAAAATAAGCCAGTGGTTTAAAGATTATTTTTGGGTTTGGTTACATAAAAAAAATGGAGATTACTCTGTGAAATCAGGTTATTGGCTTATTTCCCGTGAAAACCTGGTTGAAGTGATTAGAGAAGTGGAAGTGCTGCCGTCTCTAAATGATCTCAAGATATTAGTCTGGACTCTTCAAACTTCCCCAAAATTGAAAGCCTTTCTCTGGAGAGCTTTGAGCAATGCTTTGCTGGTGGTTGACTTACTTGAAAGAAGAGGAATGAAAATAGATTCTCGTTGCCAGATTTGTGGAATGGAAGGTGAATCTATAAACCATGTCTTATTTACCTACTCTCTTGCCAGACAAGTGTGGGCTTTATCCAATGTCCCTTCTCTTAATGTCGGTTTTAATGAAGGCTCGGTCTATGAAAATCTGTATTCCTTGATAATCATGGGAAAGAAAGGAGCAATTCCACTGGAGACTAAGAATTTTTCCATGGATTCTTTGGTTTTTATGGAAAAACAGGAATACTTTTTTCTTAGAAGGAAAAATTTCAGAGTCTCAGGTTTTAATAAGGAAGATAAAGGAAGAGGCTGAGTTCTAGTTTTTGGCACAAGAAGTTGACAAAGATGTTCAGGTTGCAAGAGAATATTGGGGATCTAAACCCAAAATCAGATGGAAATCTCCTCCTCCTCCAGGGGTTAAATGCAATATTGGAGTCTTTTGGTGCAAACAGAATTTAGCTTGTGGTGGAGCTTGGGTTCTTTGAAATGGAGAAGGAGATGTTCTGTTGCACAACCAAAGGGCCTTTTCTATTGAATCATCTCTAGAGGATGCTAAACTAAGAGTGTTTCAATGGGTGATAGAAAGTATGGTTAGTCATAAAGTTAATCATATAATCTTAGGAGCTGTTCAAAGGCCTCAGAAGTGGCCATCTTATCTCTTTCAAGCATCTGAACTCTTGTTTTTACTTGCGGAGATCAAAGAGTGGAAAGTGGTAGTAGAAAATAGAGGGGCCTCTCTCATTGCTCTAAGTGTAACAAAGGATTTCCGGATGCAGTCTTATGTTGCAGTTGGATATCTTTGCTGGATGGGACACTTATTCGAGAGTGAGAGATCAATGTGTATTTTTATAACAAGTTTTGCAATCTTTTGAGTTTTGAATCCAACAAACAAAACACATTTTGGAATGAAGTAAAATGTACCAAAATGTGGATAAACTATACATTTAAGCATGCATCAATAAACAAACATGTATGTGTAGATTTCTCAGTATGTTTTTTCAACAAAAACAATTATAATTTGGATATTAAAAAATGAGAGGAAAACCGAAGAGACCAATGAAGATAAGAAATAAATTTCTCATTTCTTTATTTATATTGGTCTAATATTTTTTCGTTATTGTCAAAAGAAACATCCTAAAAATGAAGTTTATCAAAGATTCTTAGCAAAAAAAAAAAAAAAAAATGTTAATCAAAGATCCACCAAAATACTCGGACCATTACACACGGACAAAGACTACTTCTTTCCATTTTTAAACTTACTTCTTTGTCTTCTCCTTGTCTTGTTGGCTATATATATCGATCAGTGACATCAGTTTTGCAATGTTTTGAGTTTTGGAACAAACAAACAAAACACATATTGGATTATTTTATACACAAAAATGAAATAAAGATGTGCTAAACTATACATTTAAGTATGCATCAATAAACAACACATGCGTATGTTCTTTAACAAAAACAGTTATAATTTTGAATATAAAAACAAAAGAGAGCAATGCAGATAAGAAAGCAATTTCCCATTTCTTTATTTATATTGGTATTATCTTTATTGTCAAAAGGAACATCCTAAAAATAGGATTAATCAAAGGATCCACCAAAATACTCGGACATGTCCATTACACACGTACAAAGACTACGTCTCTCTTCTTTGTCTGATCCTGAAAGTCTCAAAGTTCTAAATTTTACACCTACATCACATTGATGAATAGGTCATGTTTGAGCCTTGTTCTTCTTCTTCTTCTTCTTGAGGACAAAAAAGATGTTGCAGAGAGCAGCGAGCAATGCATATTCATGGTGGTGGGCCAGCCACATCCGTACAAAGCAATCCAAATGGCTCGAGCACAATCTTCAAGGTACGTTCCATTTTCCTTGATTCACATTTCACATAATAATATATGTTCTTGATCATGTGTGTCATTGCTTAATCCAATGAAGATTATTAAGCAAATGAATTATCTGGTGTTGTAGATATGGAAGAGAAAGTAGAGTATACTCTTAAGATCATAGATGAAGATGGAGATACTTTTGCCAAAAGAGCTGAGATGTATTACCGTAAAAGGCCAGAGATTGTTAATTTTGTGGAGGAAGCTTTTCGATCATACCGTGCGTTAGCTGAGCGCTATGATCATTTATCTAGAGAGCTTCAAAGCGCTAACCGCACAATCGCCACAGCTTTTCCTGAACATGTTCAGTTTCCTTTGGAGGATGATGATGATGAAAATGAAGATTACGAAGGAAATCCGCGGAAACCGCCTAAGCATCTTCATCTAATTCCCAAAGGAAGCAACATACCTGAAGTTCCGGTGATTCCAAAGAAAGAATTCAGGAGCCAGTCTATGATGTTGTCAAGAAAAGGACCAGCTGGTCTGAAAAGGACAGTATCTTCTGCTCTTGCCAAGCGGGAAGCGGCGATTGTGAATTCGGGATTGAGTAAAGAAGAGGGCTTGGAGGAGATTGATCAGCTTCAGAAGGGTATCTTGGCATTGCAGACCGAGAAAGAGTTTGTGCGGAGCTCGTATGAACAATCTTATGAGAGGTATTGGGATTTGGAGAATGAAGTCACTGAGATGCAGAAGAGGGTTTGTAGCTTACAAGATGAGTTTGGTCTTGGTGCTGCGATTGATGATAGTGAAGCTAGGACATTGATGGCGAGCACCGCCTTGAGCTCTTGTAAGGACACACTAGCTAAGCTTGAGGAGAAACAGAAGCAATATGTTGGAGAAGCGGAAATTGAAAAGGAAAGAATAGCTACTGCTAAAGAGAGGTTTGATGCATTGAAGAACAAATTTGAGCAACCAGAAAGTGATGATCATGATGAGGATATTAAGACGGAAGAAGAAGAAGCTGATGAATCTGAGAGAGAAGATTCAAATGAGAATCTTACTGTCGTGAAGCTTGCGGAGAAGATTGATGATCTTGTGCAGAGGGTTGTTTCGTTGGAGACCGATGCTTCGTCTCATACTGCATTGGTAAAGACATTAAGAACAGAGACAGATGATTTACATGAACATATCCGTGGTCTAGAGGAGGACAAGGCGTCTCTGGTTTCGGATTCCACGGATATGAAACAGAGGATAACCGTGCTTGAAGATGAGCTGAGAAATGTTAGAAAGCTATTCCAGAAGGTGGAAGATCAGAACAAGAGTCTACAGAACCAATTCAAGAGAGCCAATTGGAGTGCTGAGGATTTATCTGGCAAGCTACAAGATGTGAAGATGGATGAAGATGTTGAAGGAGCCGGAATTTTCCAGGAATTGCCAGTTGTTTCAGGATCAGAAGAAGATTCTCGCGATGATCTAAAGTCAATCTCAAAGGAGACAGAAACGAGGAGTAGTGTGGAGCAAAGGAAGAGAGTAGCCATTGTAGGTAAAGAGAGTGAAGACATTGATGAAGGAGCTCAAGAAGAGAAACCTGAGATGAAAGATTCGTTTGCTTTATCAGAAACAGCAAGCACTTGTTTCGGAACAGAAGGAGAAGAGCTAGTAATGGACGACGAAGATGAAGAGACACCAAACTGGAGGCAGTTGTTACCAGATGGCATGGAGGATAGAGAGAAGGTTCTGTTAGATGAATACACATCAGTACTAAGGGATTATAGAGAAGTAAAGAGAAAGTTAGGTGAAGTTGAGAAGAAGAACCGAGAAGGATTCTTCGAGCTGGCATTACAGTTGAGAGAACTCAAGAATGCTGTTGCTTACAAAGACGTAGAGATTCACTCGTTACGCCAAAAACTCGACACGCCCGGGAAAGATTCTCCACATCAAGTAGAAGGAAATAACCAGTTGGAACAGGATCAAGGACAGCGCGAAAGTTTGAGCCTTTCACCAACTTCTAACTTTTCGGTTTCCACTACGCCGCATCATCAAGTGGGAGACATGAAGAGAACACCTGGACGGACAAAGTCAAATGAGGTTAGGGTGAAATTTGCAGACGTTGATGACAGCCCGAGAACAAAGATTCCAACTGTGGGAGACAAAGTGCGTGCAGATATTGACGCGGTGTTGGAAGAGAATCTCGAGTTCTGGTTAAGATTTAGCACATCGGTACATCAGATACAGAAGTACCAGACAACAGTTCAGGATCTGAAATCAGAGCTATCAAAGCTGAGAATCGAAAGCAAGCAACAGCAGGACTCCCCAAGAAGTACTAGTAATCCTGCAGTTGCATCAGAGGCAAAGCCTATCTATAGACACCTTAGAGAGATTCGAACAGAACTCCAGCTATGGCTAGAGAACAGCGCGGTTCTTAAAGACGAACTCCAGGGAAGGTATGCATCACTAGCAAATATCCAAGAAGAAATCGCAAGAGTCACAGCTCAATCGGGTGGTAGTAAAGTAAATGATTCTGAGATTAGTGGTTACCAAGCTGCAAAGTTCCATGGAGAGATACTCAACATGAAGCAAGAAAACAAAAGAGTCTCAAGCGAACTTCAATCGGGTCTTGATCATGTAAGAGCGCTGAAAACCGATGTAGAGAGGATTCTAAGTAAACTGGAAGAGAATCTTGGGATCTCAAGTGCATCAGAAGCAAGAACAACTCCGAGCAAGAGCTCGTCGAGTGGAAGACCGAGGATTCCATTACGGTCATTCTTGTTCGGTGTCAAATTAAAGAAGCATAGACAACAGAAGCAATCTTCATCATCTCTCTTCTCTTGTGTCAGTCCATCTCCAGCTCTGCAAAAATAGTCTAGTTACGTTAGGCAACCTGGAAAGCTCCCTGAATAATCAATCAATCAATCAATCATCTCTTTGTTATTTGCCATTTCAGTTTCTAGCCTTTCTGTCTTTTACCAAAACTATTGGCTAATGAGTTGCAAATTAAACTGTATCTTCTTGCTTTCACTGTTTTCGGAACTTTGAAAATCTCTTTGGAGATTTTGAAGTATATTTATTAAATTCATAATACTAATTAGTAGTAAGTAGTAAGCACTACTGTACATCATCATATTCTTGTCCGAGTCCTAAGACAGACATTAATGGAAACCAAGGGGAAAACAATGCAGCATATATTTCTGTAAATGAACTACATCCCCTTCTGCACGGTCCCTGTCACGGTTGCAACATCCGTACTTTTTCCTTGGCTAGCTTCATCCTTGGGTTTTGATTCAGACTCGGCTACAACGAGAGGTGAAACCGTGGTACTACTCTCTTTTTCAGGTGGTTTAGCCAACGAACTTTTCTCGGTGCAACTGCCACCTTCAGTCTGGAGTACTTGATTTTTCTTAGGCATAAGAGTAGGAGGAGTCTCCACTTTTGCAGCCACCGGCTTTCCTGTGCTAATAACTGAGTTTGTTGAGATGGTTTTATTTGGCTGAAGTGTTGTTGTAACCAAGGGGCTTGCTCTGTTTCCTTGAGTTTGCTCTTTCTGTACACCAACCGGCTTGAAAGAGGCGGTAACTGCCGCTACTGCACTTAGCTTTTGTGCAGTTACAGTAGCCGCAGGAACTCTCTGTGTGGGGGCCAACCTTGACGATGCAAAACTAGAAGGAACTGAAGTATTCTGGATTGTAGGTCCTTTGGAGAAAGGAGCCATAGGTGAAGGCTTATTAGAAGGTGATGAAGATATCAAGTGTTTTGGGCTTCCATTAACTGCATTCCTTATATTCAAAGGTCCAGCCACTTGAGTGTTAGTAGCGGCAGCAACACTCTTCGCTGGCTCAGCCTTCGGTACTGATAGAATACTCGATGGACAAGGCAAAGAGAATCCAGACGCGGTTTTTACAGGCTCAGCCTTCGGTGCTGATATAATACCTGATGGACGAGGAAAAGAGGCTGCCGAAGCTGTTTTAACAAGCTCAGCCTTTGGTGCTGATATAATACCCGACAGACGTGGCACAGAGGCTGCCGAAGCGGTTTTAACAGGTTCAGTCTTTGATGCTGAAATAATACCTGATGGACGAGGCAAAGAGGCTGCCAAAACAGTTTTTCCAGGCTCAGATGATATAGCTGATGGACGAGGCAGAGAGGCTGCCAAAGCAGTTTTTCGAGGCTCAGCATTCAGTGCTGCTGATATACCTGATGGACGAGGCAAAGAGGCTGCCGAAGTGGAAGTGATTTTTACAGGCTCAGCATTCATTACTGATGATATAGCTGATGGACGAGGCATAGAGGCTGCCAAAGCAGTTTTTCCAGGCTCAGCATTCAGTGCTGATGATATACCTGATGGACGAGGCAAAGAGGCTGCCAAAGTGGAAGTGGTTTTTAAAGGCTCAGCATTCATTACTGATGATATACCGGATGGACGAGGCAAAGAGGCTGCCGAAGTGGCAGCGGTTTTTACAGGCTCAGCATTCATTACTGATGATGATATACCGGATTGACGAGGCAAAGAGGCTGTGGAAATGGTTTTTACGGGTTCAACCTTTGGCACTAACACAGAAACAGCGTTCTTTCCTGGTTCAACTTTTGGCACTGATGCAGCAGTTGCCAGGCCAGACATACAGGCTGCAGCAGCTACTGAATTAGCTGTTACCATTAGTTCCGCTCTCGAAGTGGAATTTGCTGTTGTTTTCTTTGCAGTAACTCGAGATTTTGCAGTTGGAATGGATGTTGCTGCCCGGGCCAGTTCTTGAACTACTGGCTGAGACTGTTGTTGACCTTGCAATGAACTACCACTGTTGGCACCATTGGCTTGTGCTCCTGCAATGCTACCGGATGAAAGCATTGGAGGTATACCTAAACAAACACAGTCAAATTAATAAATCTAATTGAGAGAAGAGTTGTGACTAAAACAATTTTACTTTGCAAGAAAAAACAACTTAAGCAAGCATAACAGAGCCGGAAAGGATCTTCTGTTACTCATACCTACTCCAAGCTTTTTTGAGGGAACTCTATTTCCCACTGCCAAAGATAATGCACGATTAGCTGCCATTTTTTCTTCTGTTCGCTGTAGGCCAGATTGGGAAGAAGTGTTTGAAGTATCACACCTTCTTCTTATAGCCCCCCACCGCTGCAAATAAGAAAATTCATTTTGTTACCACCAGCCAAATGAAAGAAATATGCTAAATAGAAAGCATCACAAATGCCCATCCAAATTTGTCCCCGGAAATCTTTCTTCACATTACTTACAAAATATACCTGGAACCATCAGAAATAATCTGACAAGAAAATATCCATAAAAACGGTGGACAGAGAAGATTATTTCCTTTAGCAGCTAGCCAGCTACCTTATATGCTTGTCAAGAGATTATTAATCATATCATTTAGAGATCCGTTGCCGGGATTTGAACCCGGGGGGAACCCACATCCAGACCAAACTAGATGACAACGTATATATTTCTAGACCAATGACCACAGTTCTGCTGATATTCTCGATATGTAATAGTTACTACAAATCTCCTTCAACCAACAAAACAGGGATCCAACAAAGAAAAGTGTGAAATATGGCACCTAATTGCATCTAGACAAAGTGTGACATACATGGTGTTAAAGCTTAAGAACATAATGAGCTCATGAAATTTGTTTAAAGGGGTCTGCTATGGTTCTTCTCTTCTAAGCCAACATTATCCTTAACAGAATTCAGATAATGGTGCATAAGCAGGTTGTAATACAAAGAACAGGGCACTAACTGAAAAAAGATGAAGAAGGGGTGCAATATTATCAACAGAGGAAACTGTCACCCCTCATGCCTAGTGACTATACACTCCAAGTCCTCGATCATACTCACTTCATTTGAAGCTCAAATTCCTTTACCATACTCCTGTTACTACCAAATGGCTCTCTCCATGATGTTAAAGAACGACTATGCATATGCTACAGAGCAATAAACAGGAAAGAATGCATAAACTACACAAGAACGCTCATGCATGCTGATACGAGAGGATGCACAAAGTACATGAAGCTTATCCAAAGATATAAAACAATATCAGCCAAATAAAATTACAACCTGCGAGAGTTGTGAGGCTGTTCTCTCTCCTTCAAATTCTTCCTTAGCCATAAGGGCCCAGCTGCCTTCACCATGTCGTTTCACAGCAGTGATGAGCTCCTCATCCTCCTCAGCTGACCATTTTTTTCTTCTCTTCCGAGGAGCCATGCTGCTGGCTAACCCATTTCCATTATGTCCCTCAGCTGCTTTCTGAAGAGAAACAGGAAAGGTGATATTCATCCCTCTTGACGACCAATACGAGTCTGATGGTTCCTGAGGAACCTTATGCAGGCCATAAGGTATGTTAATGGTCAAGGGAGCCTCAACCATCGAGTCTTCAGGAATGTCGGACTCACTTGGCACATAGGAAGCAGCAATCACCTAAACAAGGAGAGAAAAACAGGAATCTTAACATTTTGATCATTAGGAACTCAGGAATAAGACATCAATACCCAAGAATAGTAGCCACCACTTAATTATCAGAAAGACTGTATGGTAGTATGCAAACCACTAAGTGAGATTATAATCATACATAGTCCACCAATTATTAGTATTTAACATGATAGAGAAATCAATAACAGATAGAGTAAAGAGTCAAAGGGACAATCTTAAAAAACTTTGATAGAAAACTCCTTGCCACAGAAGAATCCAACTTTTGGTGAAGATAATACATAAATTTTCTACTGCGCTTCATGAGCTTATCAGATAAAGAAACCCAAAGATCCAACAAAAGGAAAATGCAATCATAATCTGCTAGGTCTCTCATAATAGAGATATCAAATTTTTAAATCTCAAATAAGAATTCCACCAAACCATTGCTGAATATCTAGAAAACTATCTACGGAATCACCTATATGAATCTAGAAAATAATGTATTATACAGAAGAATTAATGCAAGGCAACTAGATAAACAGCAGGAACTCAAAAGTCAAAAATCTCTCGGGAGAAAATGTCACACAGAAACAGCTCTTATGATGCAAAAAGTATAGAGCTGGGTTTTAAATAGCGTAAAGCGCCCTAAAGCTACAAGGGGCTCGCTTAGCGCTTAGCGCTATAGCGATCGCTATGGATCGCTTTATGTTTTTTTTTTTTTTTTTTTTTACGAGAAATACATAAAGCCAAATCACGAGATACGTTCTATGGTTTGCAACTAGAACGTAGACTACAATCCGCCGACACCTTCTCCGGCGCCGGGGCCTTTCCCGGATGATGACGAATCGTCGGTTTTCTGTGTTGATGACCTAGGCGGCGTTGGCTCGTTGGATTCCACGTGTAAGCTCGTCGCCGATTTGAATCTCACACGTGACCGTTACATCTCCGGGAAGGGTAATCTCCAGTCTTGCCCGGCGTCAGATTGTTTTGCCAATTTCCAGGATGTTCGATTACTGTCAATATCTCCGGGAATTTCTCATTGGCTGAGAACTCGACGATTATCGTCGAAACCTTCCGAGATTTGACGACATTTGGTTAACCTGTTTCTATGGTTAGCAACTAGAAATCACGAGAAATACATAAAGCGATCGCTTCGTCGCTTCACCCCTATAGCACAGAAAATCGACAAAAGCGATCGCTTCATGGGTAATGCCTCGCCCCTACCTATTAAGGCGATGACCCCTTCGCTTCGTCGCTTTGAGCGCTATAGCGACCAAAGCGATCGCTATTTCAAACCCAGGTATAGAGAACCAGCTCTTCTCTGGAAACTGAACAAGGACTTTGAGAGGAAAAAAGACGGATCTCACAAAATTTATCTTACTTTCATATGTGCAACAGCTTCCGCTACTGCATCAACGCTGACTGCAGGGGAAGCTTCCAATTCACACTCCATGTCACTATCATCATCCTGCACAAGCAAGAGTTCGTTAAAATTTACAACTACAAGGAAATTCATCTCACCTTAGACCAAAATGCTTTTCACCAAAAGTTTCAATATCCAACAACAAATTAAATCGAAACAAGAAGAAGTTTCATTCTTAGACTGTCTAGAAAAGGTACACGGTCTATCAACAAACATTAACAACGCAACAGAGTACTTTGTGAATAACAAGAAACATAATTAACAAACAAGGTCATCTGTCTTCCACCCATACAGCCAGACAGAACCAAGATCACAAGAAACCGTAACAATACTCTAAGACAAAGAGCAGATAACAGCAGAAAATCCCTAATCTGATGCCAAATTGAATTGCTCAACAAGATCGATGAATCCCTAATCTGATGCCAAATTGAATTGCTCAACAAGATCGATGAATACCTAATCTGATGCCAAATTGAAATGCTAACATATATATATCATCAGAGAAACTAATACGGACCGGAAGTTGAGCATTATCTTCGTTGGGGAGGAGAGAATCTCGATAAGCAAGATGCCGCCACAGCAACTGGTATTCTCTAGCGCTGGTGATTCCAGTATTAGTCTTCTTCACTAACTCATTCCAGTCCATCTTCGGTGTAGCGTGATATGCCATTTCCTGTAGCAACTTCAGTATCGTCACGGTGTCATATCTGCAGTAAAAGGTCAATTCCAGTGTTCCCACAAATCAATTTATACCGGAGAAAAGGCCAAGAGGAGAGAAGAAAAAAGCGAATAAGGAAGTTTTAGAGAGAGACCTCTGCAAAAGAGCGGCGATGTCTCCTTCACTGATGAACTCTTTCCTCTTCTTATTGCTGTTATCAACCATTGTCGTGTTGTTTGTAAACAGCAATCACATGTTACGGATGAATCAGATCTGCAGCGAAACCTCTACTCGAAGGTATCAGTTTCAGTGACAAAACCCTAAAATAGGATTTGAGACTGATAGACACTGGAATGTCACAGATAATAGATGGAGAAGGAAAGCGATTCGATGACCGGAGAGAAGAGGAAGCTCGATGAACAATGGGATAGTGGAGGCGCGTGGAGCGCACGCGTACGGCTTGGGTTTTTGTTGTGAGGAGAAAAAAAAAAGCGACGGAGGAAGAATGGCTGCAGTCAGGCTCGCGACTAAAGATAATAAAAAAAAAAGCGATGCTCCTAGTGACCGATTTGACCGCTGAAAAAAGTTTCACGGTATTTGTTAATGGTATTTGTTTTTAGGGTGTCTTTGAGAATAGGATAGTTTTTAGTTTTGAAATTAGAGAAATTGGTAGTTTTTTTGGGCAAAATGTCAAAAACAAAATCCTCAATTTTCAAAAGTGGACAGAAAAAAGCATCAACTCTTCGAATGACAGATCAACTTTAAATAAATCTTTTATATATTATTTACAAAACAATTATGAATCTCTCTTTTAATTTTTTAAAAAATCTTTCAAAATAGATTTACGTGAAAAATAAAAATTATATTTCTTATTTATAAAACAATTATATATTCTTTTTTAATTTTAGCAGATAAATAGTTGGGGATTTTTTCTTTTGTAGATGAAAAGTTGGGGCTTTATTTGGTCGGAATTTGAAAATTGACGCTTTTTTGGCATTTTTGTAATTTTGGAGAAGGAAAAAAATGACGTCGTTTCTTTGAACCGAGTTTTTGAACGGATATTTAACCCCGTTAAATCATTCAGTCAAACCATTTAACGGTGGGACTAATTTGGCTCTGTCAATAAAAGTTAGTGATTAAAAGACAAAGTCAATAAAAGTTGATGATTTAATCTGTCATTCGAAGAGTTGATGCTTTATTCCATCATTTTTGAATGTTGAGAATTTTTTTCACATTTTTCCCTAATTGTTTTGTAAATAATATGTAAAAGATTTATTTTTTCACCTAAATCTATTTTATAAGATTTTTGAAAACCAAAGAAGAAATTCATTAAATTTTGTGAAATTTAAATATATGTTTAACATGCTAAAATTTCAGAAAAACAGAAATTACTTATTCCCATTTTTTAAAGCAAAGTTCATATAATTTATTCATTTTTTTTATAAAAGAGTTGTAATATGTCAATAATTTGATTGTTATAAATTTATATGATTAGTGTGAAATGTTTTAAATAACACAAATTAGACCACACAATGAAATGTTAGTAAATTTCATATGATTAGCGTGAAATGGTAGTAGATCATAAACATTAGAAACATACAAAGTTTATGAATTTCTCTTTTACTTTTAGCAGATGAAAAGTTGGAGCTTTATTTGGTCGAAATTTGAAAATTGAGGATTTTTTGGCATTTTTGTAATTTTGGAAAACAATAAAACGACGTTTTTTCTTTGAACCGAGTTTTTAAAATGAAATTTAACCCCGTTAAATCGTTCCGTCAAACCACTTAACGGTGGAACTAATTTAGCTCGGTCAACAAATTTTTTTCCTTTTTGAAAAGGTTAGGCTTCAAGTAATGGGAAAAAGAGAGAGAAAAAAACGTAACCTTCATACTAGGGGCTGGAAAATTCTCTTCAGAACTTGTGGAAAGTGGCGAGATGGAGGAGGATTGTGCAACTGGAGTTCGAGATGATAAGGAGACAGAAGAGGCTCAAATTATATTTCTTTTAATAAATTTATAGAATTTGAGAATACTATTTTTAGAATCTAAGTGAACTTACATAGTGAACTTTAGAGAAATAAATGGCTTACTTTCTGCTTGGGACAAATTGAAGTTTGTATATAGAAATTCGAAGAACTTTGTTATGCTCGATGATCAACTTTCATTAGTTTGATCATCAAACTTTGATGTTTTAATTTTGGCAACATGTTTGAGTAGTTTACCACAATAATCTTTTGGCTTCTTATCGAAAGTGGAAAGCACTTAAGTGAATATTATATATGTCTAAACCAGTCTGTTACTCTTCATTTAGTTTTCTGTTCAAATATGATGTGATAGATATGAGAGCTTTGCCTATTTTCCGAAATTTAAAACTGCTATACTGGTTTCAACGGATGAAAACAGAGAAGCATGTTCTTAGAATAAAAGGATTAGCTAGAAAAAATCAGCAAATATCAAACTTATAATCCAAATAGCTCAAAAAAATAACATTTACTTATAAAGAAATCCGCGCGTAGCGCGGATACTCATCTAGTATATATATATAAAGTTATATTTTCTCTATCCTCATTCCGCCACCTCATCAGCCATTTTGTTTTGGAAAAAAAAACACAAAAACTTAAAAAAATCTCATAGTTATAATTTATGGGTTTGAAATAAATATAAATCTATATATAAATATGGGTTTCAAATATAAATTGTTTCATAGTTATTTATATGAATTATCATACATTCACACTAACGGACAAACACATAAAAAACGCACACACCTTTGTTTCCAAAGTTAATATTTTTGGTTCAACTGCCCATGACAAGAACGATACAACATCTTTACCCATCTACACCATAGTTGGAAAAAACAAAGTTAAAGACTATGTATTAACTCTATAAAAGGTCAACTCTGATAAATTTCTACGGTCTCTGTAATTAATCTCTTAAGCAGAGAAAAGCTAACATGTGCTTCTGTTGCAGGGGTTCCATCTTCATATTCCACATCTTCATCATTGAACATCTTTGGCATAGTGATTGCTCCACCATGTAAATAAGGATTGTATTGTAACCCTTCTCTTATATGTACCATTATAATAAGATATTATCCAAAAAATCAACAAACATGTAATAAAAAAAGAAATATACCAAATTTTATTCCAACCAATTGGACAATCACGTGACAAAAATAATTTAATCATTGGGAGGAAAACAAAAACACCATAATGACAATTAAGAATGATTGGCGGTGACTTCAAATCTCGCTTTTGGCTTCTTTTGCCGGTAGTTATTGGATTCGAGAATCAGTAAAAACTGTCAATTGCTCTGTGATAGTTTGACAATCAATAGATGAAATTTCTGCAGTCGTCGTGAATATTACCTCCGATGATGGCGGCAAAATCACATATCCTAAAAAAAAAAAAATTTGATTGTGGTTTTCAGACGTCTCCGACTTCTGAATGAACGACGTCCACACTTAGGAAAAATTTATTCAATTTGATGGATTATTAAATCTAATATTGGAAAGTTGTGCTTGAGACGTAATAAAATCTTTATATGTGCGTTAAATTTTCATTTTCCTGTACAGTTATATATGGAGATGGACATTAAAAAAAATTCGAAAAAATGTAAAACCAATAAAGAGGATTCAAATCGAATGTAAACAATATTGGAAAGAATATTAAAAATTGGGAAAAAATAAAAACACAATATTAATAGCGGAAGACGAGATTAACGATCCTAAAATATTATGTAACTATCTCCATCTCTACGTACAATATCTTACCCTAAATCGACGATAAACTCACAACTCGCCACAGATGTTTCAGATTCCTCAATCTCGGCCTGCCACTCGCCACATGTGTGTACTAATAGACGGAGTAAATATCCATATATTTACTAATCCGTATGAGTTATGTTAAAACAACAAATATATACAGAACTAATAACAAAGACAAACAAAAAAATAAACACTTCCCAAAACTTAAAAATGACAAAAACTTTCATTTTTAAAAAACAACTAATTGCATAAATAGATAAAAATAGAGAGAAGAAGGTAAAAATGTGCATCATCAACTAAAAAACACATAAATAAACTTAAATATAAGATTTTTTAAAAATAATAATCCACATTTCCTAAGCTAATAGAGACGAATCAATTAACTTATATACTAATAAAAGTAAAAAAAATATTAGACAATTAAAAAAAAAAAAAAATTATGTTTCACGTCCGCGCGTAGCGCGGATCACACACTAGTATATATATAAAATTAGATTTTCTCTCTTATGGTGATGACACATTATCATCTACATGTATGCCACATCATTTTAATATTTAGTTTTAATAATTCAATAAGTCAAAATTTTGATATATTAATTAATTATACCTTTAATATAAATATCTTAAATTATTAAAGGAATTTGAAAGGTCATTTCTCATATTCTATATCATCAAAGTAAAAAAAAATCTCAACATAATTTACCGAAAGAATAATAGGTTTAATAATTTTTGTTATACTAATATATTTCACACTTTATTATAGTTTTAAAGTTAAAGTTCTCTATCCAAAAGATATGTTAGATGAATGGATGTTATTTGATACAAACTAATATATCTGTTTTTTAAATAATTTCACATGCCCCAAATATACAAAGAGCAATTTATATTAAAAAAACCCCAAAATATCTAATAAATAGAAAATAAACATATTATCGTTTAATAACACAATATTAAATATATAATAAATTAATATATACAAGAAAAGTCAAAATTTTTTAAAAATCAGATACAAAACGTCAAATAATATAAATGAAACGGTCATGAATTATACTTTGGAAAAAGAATCAGTAATATTTAAATTGAAAATCATAATTGCTTATTTGAAAATATGATTTATTTGGTCTTAAAATATAGATAAAATATGAAAATTCTAAACAAACATGTATATTTTTAAATAGTAACCATCGATATTGAAGTGATTGACTATCACTTCACATTTTAACGGTGGTGGAAATTAAAAAAACAATAAGTTGAGTTTTAAATAAAATTTTAGGCTTTCTTGTTTTTTGTGTCAACAATTTTAGGCTTTATATCTACAAACAATTGTTTGTTTTACCAAAAAATTCAAACGATTGGAAGCTGAAGAAGACTTGATGATCGATGTTGATGAGCACTACGGTAACGCAATGGAGAGAGGAGAACTTGATATGAACGAATTGTTCAATCGTGTTCCAATCTTTTCAAATGCAACATGCGATATAGCAGGTGAAGATTCACAGCCTGGTGATCTTACTATTGCTAAGAAAGAGATGGTTAAGAATCTAGCTGGTATCGATGAGGATTTGCAGGGAAGAACAATCCACAAAAGGAAATACACAACTGAAGCCGGGATTGAGACATAGACTAAGGCAGAGACAAAGTTTGCTGGTGAATGCAGTGGTACTGACAACTCAGCTACCACAAATCTGACCGTTGGAGGCGCGTTGGGCCCTGAACCACTTTTTCCGCCATGAGGACAACTTGCTGGAACTGTCGAGGTATCGAAAATGACTCGACATTTCGACGCCTTAAGGAGATACATCAGAAGTATCACATGGACATCATCTGCCTTTCAGAGACAAGACAATTATATCAGAGATTTGTGTTGCGACTTGGGTTTTCAGAAGTATGTAACAGTTCTACCAATAGGATTTAGTGGTGGTTTAGTAATTTTATGGCAGCAATCAATAGATCTTTCTGTTTATTTTCAATCTCCCAACCTTGTAGATTGTTTCATCAAAAGTAATGGAATTTGTTTGTATTTTTCTTTTGTCTATGGAAACCATACTCCAAGCCTTAGAAACTATATATGGGAAAGATTGGCAATTAACAGAAAATATCCATGGCTCATCATGGGAGACTTCAATGAGTTATTAAGTAACGACGAGAAGCAAAATGGCTGCTTACGACCATAAGCATTGTTCCTTGGGTTTAAACAGATGATTAGACATTGTGACTTCTCGAAACTGAAATCATTTAATAACATATTTTCATGGGCTGGTCAAAGAGGAGATCATTATATTCTAAGGGGAAAACGTCATATTTCTCCCCCCGAAACTATCATATAATAACATATCCACCTAAACTTTCGATCTCGTCCTATATCCCCCTGATTTGAAAGTTAAAAACGTATTCCCCAATCCGAAAGTTCGAAACATATTTACCCACAAAACAAAAGTTCTAAACTAAAATCCACACATATTACGGTTAATCATGGTTTACTGTTTACCGAAAGAAACTTAACCATTAAAAAATAAAACAAAACCCGATTTTGACCCGATTAAAATTAGTAAACCAAAAAGTACCCAAACCAAAAATCTAAACCCACTAAACCGAATTAAAAATCCAATTCGATCTAACCCCGATTGATTCTCTCAAAATTCATTCAATGTCTGAATCTTTAAAAACATTTCGACCGTGATTTCTCAGATCGATTCATCAATTGGTTTCTTCCGATTGATTCATCAAAGGTTGAGAGAGAGAGAGAGAGAGAGAGAGAGAGAGAGAGGATCCATGGCGTAATCTAGTTTCTCTTTCGGGTGAGAAGACTGAAAGATTTGATTCACGCCTAGATCTCTGCGTTCGAGTATGTATGTGCATAAAGTAAATAACACATAGAGTTTTTAACGAGGTTCGGTTTCCCTACATCCCCGAGACATAGTCCAGAACAAATCCACTAGAACAAGAGTACAACTTACAATTGCGTATGGTATCCATCACTACGATGCCCACCATTCTTTTCTAGATGGACGAACTGTGGACACGGTATCTCTTCAAAGTCTGTCTACCGCTTACCGCTTGGCTACAACCGATACAAACACCATCTCACAGATATGATTGTACTCCATCACTTTATGAAAACAATATCAAGCCACGCATGAGTTGACTACCACCCGACAGCACCGGTGCACCACCGTCTTCTCACGGCTGCAGAATCCATAGACCATAACCACCGATCAGATATACTAATCTTCTCCAGTGGGGCGACGCCACACACTCCTGTGTGCATCTTCACCATAATCTTCTCCAGTGGGGCACGCCTCTTTATGTGGCCATCTCTTAGTTTATATAGTTAAGGGTCAAAACCCTAAGTTTACTGAAGCCCACATGATTTATTCATCCTCCTGGGCTTATGGACCCACGTGTACAAGTTTCCTAAAACTGCGACGACTGACTCACAGACTGACTCAGCCACTGACTCATCGATTGACTCATCGTCTGATACATCATCTGAAGTATCCAACTGCAATCTTCTTGATCGCCACTATGTATTTTCATCATGTGTCCATCACTGATCATCACTTGCATAAAATGTTGCATCCGCTCTACTAGCACCTGCATCAAATACATGCCTCAAGTACTGCCTCAACAACTGTGTCAGTTCTTTCCAATGCCTATGTCTGAACTGCCACACCTTGTATATCGATTTTGTCTAGCATATATAACATATCATGTTCCCACAGCTCACACTATAGTACCACGTCATCAGTTGCTCTGTACTGTTTCCTTGTATCACTTCATGTACTACTTCCAACTGATACAACAACTGCTTCTGTAACACGTCATGTTCTTACAACTATATCATGTTCTTTTCTGCCAGCTTCTCAAGTCAGTCAGCACAACACTTTCAATCTCTCCCTTGATGACTGAGTTGTAGAGCTCAAGAACACAACCAATACCACATCACTTGATGTATCAAATCGTTCGCTCCTTTATAGTTGTGTCACAACCTGTTCCACCACTTTCTAAACTCAGTCAAACACTTCACTAACAATATCTCCCTTGTTTACTGAGTTGTAGAAAGCTCTTCCATATACACACAACATGATGCTCTTCAAACTCTCCATCAATCTTATATCATCGGTTTGTGTTATTTCTCTGAAACGCCCACTTTGACTTGCCGAGATCAGTCAACACTTAGTCATGCTTCTTGTCACATATTCTCATGAATCGTCTGATGTATCAACACTTAGCTCATAAAATCTAACATCATCTCTCCCTTTTTAGCTTAGTTTGATACTCAACCTAATTATGCATCACAAGAGTAATCCATGTATTAAAATTCACACAACCTTACTCTCCCTGAAACCAAGCTGTGCATTATAAGTATGATTACTCTCATGTATCTCATCAAGATTTCTCATGTATCTCATCAAGACTTCATCTCCCCCTGCTTGAGTGCACAACTAAGTTAAAACCAACAGAAAACACATCCTCGAAGCATATATCAAAGCATCCATATTTCCAAGTTGCTAGAACTAAGAATTGCACATTTGAATCTTCACATTCACCTCTAACTACCGTGCTTGATCCTGTTCTAACCTCGGGTCCAAACTCTGTTGTAGACTTTGATACAATCTCTGCTCCATCAGGTTTCTTGAGAGTAGCTCAGAAACAGCCGCCCCAACATTAAAAAGTTTATGCTGTCAATATAAACAAGATATGAGCTTGCCGTACGCACATAACATACTCTTTATAATATGGTAGCAGTTCTAAGAGAAATCACATAGAAAATAGAGTACCATCTCAGACTAGAATACAAACTGTAGCCCAACTTGCTGTAAACCATTGTTGTCCCTATAAAGACTGTCTTAACTTCAATAGAACGCCCATCTTTCATCCAAACTCCAAATGAGCTCTCTTTTGGCCAAACAATAGTTTCATATGTCCAGAATGTTCCTGCAAAAATTCAGCTCAAGACGCTATTATTTGAATATTCATACCCATTTTCTTGTCAAATTGGTCACAACCTTCTCTGTACAAATATGTCACAGAAATTCATGAATAAATCTCAGACCTACCGTTGAAATCACGACCCCACCGTTGATCATCAATACAGAAGTGCCAAGCAGCTCGCTACCAAGTTTCAGCCCGATCAGAACATTTTTGAGTCTCCAAACGTTGCTCTGAAGTTGGTTTGACAGGTCTGTCTTCTTCTTCTCCATAATAGACATCAGTTTCTTTTAAGCCTGCCTTTGATACTGATGAGTTCTTATTCAATTTACCTGCAACTGACCTCATGAGAAGATTCCTCCACACTCATCTACTCATATGATTACTCTTTATCTTCCAACCAGATTGAGATTACCATCCTCCAAGTACAATTAGAAGGAACTCTCTTGTACTGCTGTTCTTCGATTTGATCTCTGCAATAACTGCATCCAGCCTCACTTCAAAATTTCTTTCAACTCTCTCTCGAACCTGCAACTGTCGCCTTGATAGATCTTGACATCTCTTGTCTTCATAGAGCATTTGTCTTCTTGCAAACAAACCCCTTGACGAAAACGAAGTCCTCTAAACGATCTTCTCTAGCACAAAAATATGCAGAGAAATACCATAGATACATGCTGGACATAAACTGCATATATGTTGTATTTTCACTGTCACAACGTTCTTCCACTTCCATTCCTCTAACTCACAGTGATTGCCTTCATTTCGCTCAGATTACCTCTTGATGTTACCTGAAATTTTCTTGGACTTTAAACCTTGATTAACCAGAAAATTTCAAAAAATCCAGCAGCTCAATCACAACAAACCTTGTTCCCCCAACAAATTTCTTTCTCGTGAGTGTGATTTGGGCTGTAGACTGATAAATAAGATTTTACCTACTCAAGAATCAATCCTAAATACACATGTCATTGTAGTATTTTAGGTGTAAATCTAATATAGGGTCTAGTTCAATGCAACAAGAATGCAAGATACTCTCTAATTCAAACTAACAAAGTGGTTTTGGTGATTTAATCTAGCAACATAATTCAATTCAAGCAAAGCAAATAAGTAACAAGCTAACAAGTACTAAATAGCTTAATTGAGATTAACAAATTAATAAAGGCAAGCTCTTGGATGAAGTTATAGCCTTTGGGGAGTTCTATGATTAACCTATGATGTCTAAACAAACAATCAAACATGTTTTCCTTAGCCTAGAACACTTAAACAAGACTAATCCACTCTCATGGTACTAATCACTTTGCTAATCAACTAATCAAGAACAAACTCTCATTTGTAAAAAGTTGATTACCAAGCATTAATTACATGTTCATAAATCCCTAATACTCCTTAAACAACTACTCTCATAGGTTAAGCAAGTAAAATCTCTTATTTAGTTCTTGGGGTATTTCATCGAACACATTGTGTGCATGAAATGCCCTATGGTCTAGATTAGTTTTCTCAAGATTAATCTAGCATTATGAACCCTAAATAAGAGAGGAAACATGTAATCTAATCACTAGACATCATCGATCAAACAAAAAACCCCTAGTCAACCTCATCCATGTGCTTTAAAAGGACCTACTAACTAATCATGGTGAAACCCTCAAATCCCATAAGGAAGATGATTGAATCCATGATTAGAGATTAGAAAGATTAAAATAAATGAAAGACAAGATATATTAAGAATAATTAAACTTATGATTGCATTAAAATCAAAAGGTCTCTTTCAAAAATCCAAAAACAAAACACAAGAGAGGTTTATGCCTTAGGAAAATTTTGAGAAAAAGACTTCACCCATGAAAGAAAGGTTTTTGGGTTTAAATAGTGGACATAGGCGAACTGGGTCGACCCAAGATAAACTGGGTACTGATCCGGTCGAAATGGGTCAAATCTGGTCTTCACACCGATGTCACAAATCGGTGCAACTGATCGGTATTGGACATGTGTTTGTGCGGTCGGTGGTGTTGTAGAACATTAGGTAAAACAACTGTATCTCCTGGAATACATGTCCGAATGGCCTCACACCACTTCCAGTGGACAGTTAATTCACTAGGCTACACTTTTTGTGAAGATCATAGAAGCTAATTATAATTGTAGACCCCTCTTTCGGCCAGATTTTTCAGACACCTCGGGTGAGCTCGACAGGTTTGGGTGAGATAAGTGTTACACCGATCTGTCACACCGACTTGTGACGCCGGTGTAATCCCTTGACAATTCAATACCGATGTCACTGATCGGCTCTACATATCAGTGCTAAGGAAATTTAGCTCCTGTTTCCACACCGATCTGTTGTACCGATTTGTGGACTCGGTGTTGAAGAAACCATCTCGGCCAGGCGGACCTGTCTCTGGTAAATCAGCCATATCTCTCAAACCACACGTCCGAATGACTTGATTCCATCTCATGTGGACAGATAACTCCTTCCTATACAATTCTAATGAACACCATTGAAGTTGTATCTGACTAGAAGCCCTTCGTCCGACCCGTTGTTTCAGACACTCCGGACGGACTCTTCTTTCTCTTTTGCTCCATAACTCAAACATCATCAACTGTCTCCAAAACACCTAAAAACACTCCAAATGCATGTATGACTCACTAGGACCTAATGCAAACACCTAATACTCTAATAAAGACCAAAATGCTATACAAACTATGCAAGACACTTTCATGAGACCCAAAACACTAAATAATATGCATGCTAAAATGTGTAAATATAGGAATATCAACTCCCCCAAACTTATTTATTTGCTTGTCCCCAAGCAAACAAACAAGAAAGAGAGAGAAAGAGAGAGAAAGAGAGTGAGAGAGCAATGAAGTTGCATAGAGAGCTAGAGTCCGAAAATATCATCAAGAGAGATTCATTCAAGGTCCTAGTTAATAAATGTGAGATGCATCAAAAGACAACCCTTACTCAAAAAGATGTAGCCATTCATATTGCACAATGAAAAGTGTCCAAGCCTTGATCTCCACATAAAATTCTATCCTCCAACCCTTTGACATTTGTTAAACACAATGGTGAATCATGCATATTATAGATCAAATATACTCATTTGGCTAAGGGGATAGGTTTATGAGATAAGAATGATCTTAATGATGCGGGTTCTCCATAGCAATGGATCTCTCAATGAACGAATGAACTTTAACAAAATGCTAAGGGTGAAAAGCAACCGATACATACAAGAATAGACTTACATCTACCCAATGCCCCTTATGATTTCATCCCCACATTGAAGCCCACTAAGTATCACTCCTAAACTACCATTTGCTCAAGGCTTTTTGCCTTCTTCAAATCACATCCTTCCACCATTTCTTCCTTTAAGCACTTAGGGGATTCTTCTTCTCCTTTGGTCATCAAATGGATTGCCTCCTTATCTCTTTTCTTTCCTTTAGCTCTTCATTTGTCTTCACATTTAGTCTCCATTCCTTCATCCTTTGGATGCCTTAGCCGTTCTTGGCTTCTTTTTATTCTTTATACTTAGAGACCACTTATTTTAACACTTAGAGCTATGAATACTTTCTTTTGCCAATCATTTCAAGCTTTTGCTTCCCCTTGTCTCTTCCTTCTCATACCACTTTTCTTTCCCATTCATCAATAACTCCCCAAGATCCCCACCTATCTAGCTTAGCTCCTTGATGTTGGAACTATTTTATCATGCAAGCCTATCCTTGTCGCCTTAAACCCAACACTTTTTTGTCAAGTTCATTCAAATAAGGCCTCACAACGCTTACAAATGATATAGGCTTGAAAGGAGGTTAAGGTTAGGGTTAGGTGAACCATTCCAAAGATGGGATATTGCTATTTGGGCCAACGAGAGTGGTAGAAAGGAAAAAGAATGACCCAAATATGTGTATGGTGATCCATGAGTGTATCTTTCAGTATACAATGCATGATAATTACAAGTCAATATTAAAGTTCAAGTTAATAGGGTTGGGATCAATTCAATGCATGCTTTAACCAAGACTTAAACAAAAAAGACATGAGATCCACGAAGGGTTCGTCTTTGATTTCGAGTTTGTTTAAGTGCATCAAACATCTACTAACTAGGGTCTTGAACCAATGATCCCAAGATGATATTGTTCATGGACAAATTCATCATTGCTCCAAATGCATATGAATGCAAATCCTATATGAACTCTAGACTCAATCTTAATATGAGATGCAGCTAGATGACTTATATGAATGCAAAATTTTCAAATTTTGGAGGTTTTTCTTTGCATGAGACTCAAGTATGCAAATAGAAAAATAAGAAAACAAAACACAAGGTCAAATTACACAAACCCCTCCCCCAAACTTGAATTGCACCGTCTCGGTGCAACAAAAGTCAAGAGAGAGCAAACATAATGCAAAAAGATGAATGTAAAATGCAATGGAGTGTAGTTCAAACCTTGGAATGGAGGAAAGGGAGTGGTCGAAAGGCCAAGAGAAGCCATACTCATCACGTGGGTTCCTCACATCTTTTCTTGAAGCTCATGACACTAGACCACCAAGAAACCTTGCAACCACTCAACAAAAGATCAAAACGCCCAAGAAACACAAAATTTAAACTAGAAAGCAAAGATAATATATACAATGATAAACATGGGAATGTCTCCCAAGTGCACTTTGTTTAAAGTCGCTAAGTTTGACTTTGGTTACCCTTTTAGGCGGGTGATGGAGGGGTGTGAGCACTCTATGGTGGATTGATAAGCTCAAATTAATACTCTATTAGTACTAAAGTTTTGTCAATTGTAATACTTAGAAGTCGAATCCAAAGAGACTTTAGAAAATACACAATAGATTGTATAGATTAAAATTAAGCTAAGTGATCAATGGAATTGAAAGCAAATACGTAAATTAAACAAGTTGTGATTCGATTGGGAGAAAGATAAGTTCATGATATTTCTCAGGAAATCAATGAATGCAATTAAACTAACAAATCAGGGTTCAGGTTACGCACGGTTCTTGAACTCAAATCACTTAAATATAATTAACCAACTCTCATTGCGAGAATTATCTAAGTCTAAATCCTAGAATTCCAAATCTCTTTGCGAATCCTAAAGTCTAAACCAGCTTTTAGTTCAAGTTTGATTTGTTCACAAAACAACTAAACCAAATCTCTTTGCGAATAGTTATTTTGCTCACCCTAAGTTCTATCAAGTTTCTCAATTGCACTCGCGTGCCAAATCGATTACCCTAAGATCTAAGTTCCAGGTGATCAATCTATAATTAGCTTTGAGAACAACCTAAGGTAAAGAACTAATTCAGATTATGAACCCTAATCAACAATTCAACCTAGCATTCAAAGAAATCCCTTATGAGAATCCTAAACCTATGATATATCATGGTTTTTACCCCGTTTAAGCCATGATATAAGTCCGTTTTATAGAGTCTTTCTACTATTTCGTAGTGTTTTAGAGTCTTTTACAGGTTTTAGCACTCTTGGAGCATTATTGAAGATATTGGAGTTTTATGGAGCGTTCTGGAGCAAAACTGAAGTCTGGTGACTAAGTGCCCGATCAAAGCGTCAAACATCGATCGATAACCCCTTGGTATCGATCGACACCCATCGAGGAGATTACGAGTCGCGACTTTTAATGAAGTTTGAAGAATTGCAGAACTTGCCCAAAAGACTTTAATATTTACAAGAAGACCCCAATTCGTGTTTAGACTATTTAATTAGGTTTTACAGCCGCTTTCATGGCTATGCTTTATTTTATTCTGGTTTTGTGAGAGAGCTTTTTGAAGGGAGACAAGTCTGAAACTCTGTTCGTCCGAGAGAAGATTTCGAACCCTCTTATTACTTTTTCTATTTTATTTGATGATTTATTCAAACATGTTTATTGTTTCAATTTCCATGTCTGAGTAGATCCACTTTAGGTTTAGGATTTTCTCATAGGGTTTTCTCTGAATGCTAGGTTGATTAGTTGTTAGGATTCACCATCTGAATTAGTTCTTCACCTTAGGTTGTGTTCAAAGCTAATTCTAGGTTGACGAATCTGGAATTTAGATCTTAGGATAATTGATTAGGCACGAGAGTGCGATTAATTACCTGATAGAACCTTAGGTGAGCAAAATAACTATTCGCAAAGAGATTTGGTTTAGTTGTTTTGTGAATAAATCAAACCTGATTTAAAAGCTGATTTAGACTTTAGGATTCACAAAGAGATTTGGAATTCCTAGGATTTAGATTTAGATAGTTTTCACAATGAGAGTTGGTTAATTATATCTTAGTGATTTGAGTTCAAGAACTGTGCTAAATCCGAATCCTGTTAGTTAGTTTACCTACATTCATTGATTTCCTGAGAAAAACCCTAAACCTATCTTTCCCTAATTAAATTTACAACCGTTTTAATTTAAGTATTGTTTTCAATATTATTGATTGCTTAGCTTAATTATCTACTTCATAATCTATTGTGTGTTTCTGTGAGTCCTTGTGTTTGACCCCTACTATACTGCAACTACTTCTTAGTACTTTAGGGTATTAATTTGAGCATATCAAATTTGGCGCCGTTGCCGGGGACTCAATTCGCCATTAGATTTTCGTTTGAGAATTTCGACTAAGTTCGTCGGTATCGATCGATACTCTCTAGTATCGGTCGATACTCGTCGTTCTCTTTTTATTGATATCGATCGACACCACTTGGTATCGGTCGATACTCAACGTGTCTTTTTTTTGTTACTTACGTGCTTTGCCTAGTGTGTTTCAGGTGTGAATTTGGAACATGCAAACAGGAAAGCAAAGAAGTCAGCAGAGATGAACAACACAATGATTCTGATTCAGTATGCTGCTGGAGCTTTGAGAGACCAAGAAGGTCGTTTGTGCAATCCGCAGGGACATCATTCCCGCTGCTCCTGTTGCTGCTGGGATTGTCGCTGGGAATGCGAACGCTGAGAATGTTATGGTTAATCGTGGCAGAACGATTGGTGAGTGCAACAGACCTGATCAGTTCTATGCAAATCGATCAGCGATTCGTCCTCCACCTTACCAGAGGAATGAATTTGAGCTGAAGCCTGCATACTACACTCTTGTGGGACAGCATCCTTTTCATGGTCTTTTCAGCGAACATCCCATGGATCATATTGAGAGGTTCGAGGACTTGGTCACTAGCATCAAGAGCAATGGAGTGTCCTACAATTACCTATTTTGCAAGCTTTTCCCATACTCACTTGGTGGAGAAGCGACTTACTGGCTGAAGCAGTTACCTCCTGGATCACTGACTACTTGGGAAGAGACTAAAAATGCCTTCCTGAACAACTTCTATGATGATGCACGATCCGAGGATCTCAGGAACAAGATTTCTCAGTTCTCTCAAGGTCCGACAGAGGCACTCAAGGCCGCTTGGATTCGTTTCAGGTCATATCAGAGAGATTGTCCGCACCATGGGTTCACTCAGGTTCAGCTGCTGAGTACTTTCTACAGAGGGATTGATTGGAGGTATCAGATGTCCTTAGATGCTGTGAGCAATGGAAATTTCTACACGAGGTATCCTGACGATGCCTATGTACTTATTCAGAACTTGGTTTCTAGCAATAGTACCAAGAATGCAGACATGGAGCGCATGAGGCAAGCTGGTAACTTGGAGTGCAGACAGATTACTGAGGTGAATGCTAAGTTAGATTCAATGCACAATTTGTTGATGGGAAAACAGCAGAAGGTTGCTCATCTTGCTGAAAAGGATGAAGTGGAATATGTTAACTACATTGATGGAGTTGGATCTCAGGATCAAAGGTATCAACAACCACCCACACCACCCAAAACTTCTGAGAGCAAGATTGAATCTATGTTTGAACAGCTTATTCAAGGACAGCAGAAGCTAACGGTGGAATTAAATGGGAAGATTGATGTCCTGTACAATGATCTGAGTGGAAGGATCGACGCTATTAATATTCAGCAGAAGATGCTGGAAACTCAGGTAGCTCCGACTGCAGCAACTGTCAAAGGACTGGTGGATCATTCACAGAACGAAGAGATTTCGGAAATCACCTCTGTATCGACTGATACCCTCTTGTATCGATCGATACCCGTTCAAGAATCTGTTAAGGACGTCTCGAAGGAGCAAGCATCGATCGACACACTCCATGTATCGATCGATACCAACCCAGATACTGCAAATGAGCCGCGTATGAGTGTTGACAGACTTCACAAGCCCAAGAAGCTGAATCCTATTACTCAACACCTCCGAGCCCCCATCACTCCAAAGCAGCTGCCTGGCTTTGAGATAATGGTACGAAGAATTCCACACACACTGACTTTTGAAGAAGCTCTAGAGTACATGCCTTTGCTGAGTCACTTCCGAGATTGCAGAGAAACTGAGGACGAAATTAAGGCACTCTTCCTCAAAGCCAGAAGCAAGTCACTACCGCTGAGGCAGTTGACCAAGAGGGAAGACCCAGGAATATTATCCGTTCCATGCTCCATCTCTGGGGTTGAATTCAAAAAGTCTCTCGTTGACTCAGGGGCTAGCGTCAATGTCATGTCAAGGGCAATTGCAGAAAGATTGGGAGCTGATATTCGACCTCCAAAGGCATCTATCACATACGCAGACTGTTCCACCTCACTTCCCTATGGTACAATCCCTGATTTGCTGGTTAACATAGGAGACTGTCTGGTTCCTACTGATTTTTAGGTTGTGGAGATGAGTGCACAATCTCGTACGCAGTTGATTCTTGGACGACCGTTCATGGCTACGGTTGGTGCCATTATGGACACACCCAACAGGAGAATCTCGTTCTCCTACATTGACAAGGAGGTGTACTACGAAGCCATTCCTACTAGAGGACCTCCCACACTTATCTCTTGCATCACTGTTGTTACAGGAGAGACGTTGGTAGTTGATCTGTTGGAAGAACCTCCTGACGAGCCAACTGTCATAGATCTTCTGGATAGTCCTTCTGTCATCACCAAGAAAAACGTCAAAACAGCTAAGGCACAGAAGAAGGTGCAGAGCAAAGAAGTGAAGGATGCTGCTTCTGTGACTTTAATCCCTCAGAAGTATGATGGAGATTCGATTGAATACAAGGTTAAGTGCAAGGGAACTTTGAAACCATTCTCTAAGGCTAGAGTTCTTCTTACTTCGGAGCTGAAAGAGAAAGGAAAGGAGTTTGTGGATGGCATGATGAGCAGAACTCTGAAGATGGCGATGTCAAATTGTGGAGCTTGTTTCGGCGCGAGTTCTCATTCTTATCCGGCCTGATCGTCCGTACAGTCAAGCTAATGACATTAAACGAGCGCTTAGTGGGAGGCAACCCACTGGTGAGTCTGTACATAAGTCTTTTATTTTTCTTTTTATTTTTCGTTTCTTTTGAACCTATGTCAGCTTTATTTTTGCATTTGAACTCATGGAATTATGCTTGATTATCTTGTTGCTATTAACTTGTTTTTGAGTGTTCCTAACAGTGCTAACTTCTAACACTTTGGATCACTTTCCCTGGGTTAAGAAACTCGATCCCATTGATCTGAAATCAGTGTGTCGACATACGACAGGTATCGATCGATACCAGTCTGTATCGATCGATACTCATCACCTTCACAGGAAAGAATTTCGTTTTTCCCAATACATGTGGCCCATTTGTTTTCTTTCACCAACTCTAGGCTAGATAACACTGGGGACAATGTTGTTCAAGTCTGGGGGAGGTAGTCGCTGACTTTGTTTTTGTTTTTCTTAGAGTTAGTCCGTTTTTGAGTCATTCGTTGTTTTATTGAGTCAAAACTTTGTTGGAGACTGTGATTTTTTTCTTGAATCTTTTGATCTGACCTTGCTTCTAAGTGACCATTGTTACAGAATCAGTTCTAGATCGACTAATGAAAAATCCAAAGACTGACCAGTTAACTAGAAGACACTCATGTTTCAAGCAAAGTTCCTTAAAGCCTAAGCCAAATGTTTGCACTTCATCGATGTGGTTAGTATTCAAAGAGCTTGATTCCTCATTCATATCTGACAAAGGAACCCATGTGTTTGAAGTAATGGTATTTCTCTCCCTGTTACAAGTTAAAAATAAGATGCATTAAAAGATGAAATGATTTTCTTCTGAGTAGAGGGTTAGAAAAATTTCCTGCGATCCCATTATTCTACTTCAGAGGAAATGATCACACAAAGGTGGAAGCGAGGTTAGGAAAATTTCCTGTGATACCATTATTCGCCTACACCTTTGACTACTTTTGAGGGAAGAACCGGGGATTCGGTGGCAAACACCATCAATACTCGCGTCTCGAACCTCAATTTGTACATGCAAGAGATATAATAAGAAATAAGTCTGGGGGAGAGAAATAATACCAAAAGTGTGAAAAAGGGTGGTTCCTTGTCTTGATATTGTATGGGAAAGAATCTAGAAGGTTCATGGTATTAATCACAACGATGAAACTGGCGAGGATGGTTTAATTGAACGATGCTGTGAGATAATGTGTGTATTCTGGGAAGCTGCGAATGTCTAAGGAGAAGTACATGGTGGTTAGACCAAAAAGCTGGTTAGGTAACATTTGGGTGCTTGGGAAATTGGTCATTTGATGTTTCATGAACAGGTGAGTCTCTACGTTTTCAAACCTCTTTCTCTGGTTTAGTATTCTATTTGCTTGAGGGCAAGCAAATGCTAAGTCTGGGGGAGTTGATATATCATGGTTTTTACCCCGTTTAAGCCATGATATAAGTCCGTTTTATAGAGTCTTTCTACTATTTCGTAGTGTTTTAGAGTCTTTTACAGGTTTTAGCACTCTTGGAGCATTATTGGAGATATTGGAGTTTTATGGTTCTGGAGCAAAACTGAAGTCTGGTGACTAAGTGCTCGATCAAAGCGTCAAGCATCGATCGATACCCCCTTGGTATCGATCGACACCCATCGAGGAGATTATGAGTCGCGACTTTTAATGAAGTTTAAAGAATTGCAGAACTTGCCCAGAAGACTTTAATATTTACAAGAAGACCCCAATTCGTGTTTAGACTATTTAATTAGGTTTTACAGCCGCTTTCATGGCTATGCTTTATTTTATTTTATTCTGGTTTTGTGAGAGAGCTTTTTTAAGGGAGACAAGTCTGAAACTCTGTTCGTCCGAGAGAAGATTTTGAACCCTCTTATTACTCTTTCTATTTTATTTGATGATTTATTCAAACATGTTTATTGTTTCAATTTCCATGTCTGAGTAGATCCACTTTAGGTTTAGGGATTTCTTTGAATGCTAGGTTGATTAGTTGTTAGGATTCACCATCTGAATTAGTTCTTCACCTTAGGTTGTGTTCAAAGCTAATTCTAGGTTGACGAATCTGGAATTTAGATCTTAGGATAATTGATTAGGCACGAGAGTGCGATTAATTACCTGATAAAACCTTAGGTGAGCAAAATAACTATTCGCAAAGAGATTTGGTTTAGTTGTTTTGTGAACAAATCAAACCTGATTTAGACTTTAGGATTCGCAAAGAGATTTGGAATTCCTAGGATTTAGATTTAGATAGTTTTCACAACGAGAGTTGGCTAATTATATCTTAGTGATTTGAGTTCAAGAACTGCGCTAAATCTGAATCCTGTTAGTTAGTTTACCTGCATTCATTGATTTCCTGAGAAAAACCCTAAACCTATCTTTCCCCAATTGAATTTACAACCGTTTTAATTTAAGTCTTGTTTTCAATATTACTGATTGCTTAGCTTAATTCTCTACTTCATAATCTATTGTGTGTTTCTGTGAGTCCTTGTGTTCGACCCCTACTATACTGCAACTACTGCTTAGTACTTTAGGGTATTAATTTGAGCATATCAACCTAACAGGAGATCTACTCAGATATGGAGATTGCAACAATAAACATGACTGA
This sequence comes from Eutrema japonicum, assembly GCA_030161315.1. Taxonomy (NCBI): domain Eukaryota; kingdom Viridiplantae; phylum Streptophyta; class Magnoliopsida; order Brassicales; family Brassicaceae; genus Eutrema; species Eutrema japonicum. The sequence goes on along the minus strand of BSQW01000014.1, from coordinate 45,767,156 downwards.
ATAAATACTTGAATAAATGATAAAGAAGAGAGTAAAACAAGGGTTCAAAATCTTCTCTCGGACGAACAGAGTTTCAGACTTGTCTCCCTTCAAAAGCTCTCTCACAAAACCAAAGTAAAATAAAGCATAGCCCACAAAAGTGGCTGTAAATCCTAATAAATAACCTAAGTCACGTTTTGGGGTTTCTTGTAAATAATAAAGTCTTCTGGGGCAATTTGCTGTTTCTCAAATCTTCATAAAAGTCGCGATCCTTATGTCTCTTCGACGGGTATCGATCGATACCATAAGTGTATCGATGGATACTCATGCATCAAATCGGTGTCTCAGCTACATGATCTCTGCTTGGCTCCAAAATACTCCAAAATGCTTCAATATCTCCAATAATGCTCCAAACGTACCTAAAACCAGAAAAGACTCTAAAAGACTCCAAAATACTAGAAAGACTCTATAAAAAGGACTTATATCATGGCTTAAAACAGGTAAAAACCATGATATATCAACTCCCCCAGACTTAGCATTTGCTTGCCCTCAAGCAAAATAGAAAACTAAACCAGTTCCAAATCTAACCACTATGTACTTCTCCGTAGACATTCGCAGCTTCCCAGACTACACACATTATTTCATAGCATTGTTCAAAAATTTCATCATCGCCAGTTTAATTGCTATGATTAATACCAAGAACCTTCTAGATTCTTTCCCATACAATATCATGACAAGGAACCATCCATTTTCACATTTTCTGGTATTATTTTCTCTCACCCAGACGTATTTCTTATTATATTATCTTGCATATACTATTAAAGGTAACGCGAGTATTGATGGTGTTTGCCACCTAATCCCCGGTTCTTCCTTCAAAAGTAATCAAAGGTCTAGGCGAATAATGGTATCACAGGAAATTTTCCTAACCTCGCTTCCACCTTTGTGTGATCATTCCCTCTGAAGTAGAATAAATGGGATTGCTGGAAATTTTCCTAACCCTCTACTCAGAAGAAAATCATTTCATCTTTTAATGCATCTTATTTATTAACTTATAACAGGGAGAGAAATACCATTACTTTAAACACGTGGGTTCCTTTGTCATATACGAATCAGAAATCAAGCTCTATGGACATCAATCACAATAATGAAGTGCAATAAAAATTTGGCTCAGGCTTTAATGAACTTTGCTGGAAACATGAGTGTCTTCTAGTTAACTGGTCAGCTTTTGGATTTTTCATTAGTAGATCTAATACTGATTTTGTAACAATGGTCACTTAAAAGCAAAGTCAGAACAATAGAGTCAAGAAAAAGATCACAGTCTCCAACAGGTTTTGACTCAATAAAACAATTTTTGACTCAAAAACGACTGACTCTAAGAAAAATAAAAACAATGTCAGCGACTACCTCCCCCAGACTTGAACAACAATGTGCCTAGTGTTATCTAGCCTAATGTTGGTGAAAGAAATCAAAAGAACAGAGTGGAATCATGAAGAACTAGTAGTTACCGTAATGGACCTTCGGTATCGACCGACACACGGCCTGGTATCGATCGATACCAGGCGTAAGTCGACACATGTCCTCAAATCAACGACAATGGGCAAATATTACTAACGATTTTGTGTCAAACGATCCAAGTGTTATGGTTACCACTGTTAAATCACCCAAACACAAGTCAGATGCAACAAAAGATCATAGATGCATAGATCCACAAGTCCAAAACAAAAGAAAATGCTGACATAAAGACTCAAAAGTTCAAAAAAAATAAAAAGAGAAATAAAAAGAAAAAGAAAAATGAAATCAAACGTGATAACCAGGAGAGGGGAAACTAATCCTCCTCATCAGAAGTGTCATCGCCAGCGGTGTTAGATGGTCCAGCCTCCGTCGGTGTGTGCGGTGATCGAGGTCAACGAGGACGAGGTGTAGCCATACAGTTGCATCGGGAAATTGCAGTCCACATCGTCTGTAGAGTCTCGACGACATATCGCTGAAAAGGATCCAGCTCCATGTCAGGTGGTGGAGGAAGGGAAAACGCAGGAACAGCAGCGGGAGTACGTGCACGTTGCGAACGTCGTGGTGCAGGTGTGTCTGTAACAGCAGCACGAACACGGCCTCCAGATGAGGCTCCTCCTCATCGACGAGTAAGAGGTGAAACATGCATGTCCACCGGATTAGGCGTGAAAAGCAACTGAGCATGATCTACTCCAATGTCTGTCAAATCGGTAATAGGGAGATGGACCAGAAAGTCCCCATCAGAATGTTGAAACACCAACGTCGACCTGGTTTCAGCCACCTCAGGTTCTCCAAGTGCTGCTTGCCCATAAAATCACGTGTAGTCACAATCGAGCAGCTCGCGGTGTTGATCCCAAGATGCTGAAAAATCAGAGTGAGAAAACTGCCCACCATCTCGGTCTTGGCTCGAGTCTCGGTCCTGCGGGTCGTGCCACCACGTCCTGTGAAAGGTTTGGTCTTCAGCGAGACCAAGTGGTACGCGAACACAACACCCAAGTTGACCGCAAGGTCCAACTCAGGCCACTCGTAGGTCTCATCCGCAATAATGTCCCCAATACCGATAGAGAGAACAATAAGCTCAGCCACCCTCATCTTGTTGGGCTCTATCTTGCACAGAAGGGTGTTGCTCAAGATCCTCGTGATGCAGCGCATGACAGGATGGTGAACATCCATCTGAGTAGTGGCCTTGCTATCAAAATCTCCGTGTCCGAAATGCCGCCAGAATTCCTGAATATCGAGGAACTGACAAGGAAACTCACACCTCTCAAAGTCTATGTGGAACCCATAGATGTCGCATATCTCCAGAAATGCCAATCGGTATCGCACACCTCGAATCATGAAGGTCAGAACACCCTGCTGTGCAGTTGCGGGTGGTACACCAGTATAATAGACACGAGCTGTAGCAAGGAGCTGGCGCACTAGATCGGGATAAAGATCGAACTGTCTCGTAGGCATCGTCCCCAAACCGATCTTGCGGAACAATCTGTCGAGCTCCCTGTCAAAATCCAAATGCCTCATAGTGAGCGTATCGACAAACCGGGTGGGCCGCACATCAACATCCAACCAAGCGTTGTAGAGCAACGAATCATAATCGTCCCACTCCTCAGAAATAGGCCAGGAGACGCAAGCCCTACTCTCAGATACCTCCTTATCTGTACCCTCAAATTCCCGCGTCAGAGGTAACCGCGCCTTCTCACTCCTCTTAGGCCAAGAAGGCCTACATGATATGCTCCGAGACACGTGAGAAGTGGGCGTGGAGTGAGGCGGCGATGGTGAAGCATCATGAGTCTCAGGTATTGCGCGTAGACATGCGTGTGGAAGATCTATATCCTCGTCTGAACCATCATAGCGCACCCTGTATCGGTTACCTTCTAAGCAAGCTTTCACCATTCCCCTGCGCCAAGTGAGACCGTCGAAAATCTTAACGGTTTCGAGCAGACGGAACTCATGCAGAGGATCCTCAGGTGGATTCGAGCTTGTGGTATCTGTTCGTGTTCTCTTTCGAGTAGACATCTGCAATCAAAGACAAAGAACACAACAAACACAGAATAAGCACCAAATCTAACAGCAACAACAATCAGCAACAATTTACTCGGAAATTCCATCACAACCCGCAGGGTATCGATCGACACTAGCAGGGTATCGATCGATACTCTGGCAATTTTGAACCAGAATCTCTCACAGCAAAAACGGTCAAAGAATGTACTGAGTATCGACCGATACCAGGTGGTATCGATCGATACTCCACAGATCGCGAACCGCACATATAGATCCACAATCCAAAAATTCCAAAAGTTGAAACTAATGGAAATTAAGCATAAGGCGGGTTCCGACTAGTCCTAGAACAACTGAATCAAGTGGTATTCGTCCAACAAAGCGAGTTCTAAGAGCTAGAAATCAAAAACCCAACTGTTGGTCACAGATTGAAAAAGAGGAGATTAGTGTTTCATACCTTGTAGATCGAGTGAAAGGGTGAGAGAATGAGAATAAGCACGAAAATCCAACAAGGATAGGCCCTTGAATCACTCAATTCCGTGAAGAAACAAAGATTTGGTGATTTGGTTTCAAGTATCGTTCGATGGAGGCGAATGAGGAAGAAAGGAAATCCCGTAGGGTTTATAAGGAAACATACATGAATGGTGGTATCGACCGATACCATAAGTGGTGTCGATCGATACACGGCAGTTGGTTCAGGATATTTACGTTTAACACCGGTATCGACCGATACCAAGTGGTATCGATTGATACTGAGCCTCCGAATCTGATTCACGTGACACACAAAACACAAAACACAAAACAAAAACTAGAAAAATAAAAGACTCATATATACAGACTTACCAGTGGGTTGCGTCCCACTTAACGCTCGTTTAACGTCATTAGCTTGACTGTACCGCCGTTCAGGCAGTGGGTGCATCATCCAGAGGCATTATGTATCCTTCAGGAATCTCGGTGGTCCTAAAATAGTGTTTCACCCTTTTTCCATTGACAGTGAACTCCTCGCCTGAAGGATTCGTTAGGACAATTGCACAATGTGGTCTGACTTCCTTGACTGTGAAAAGACCTGACCAACGAGAACGCAATTTACCAGGAAATAGTCGCAAACGAGAGTTATACAGGAGTACCTGGTCATTGGGTTCAAAATGTCTGGAGATGATCTTTTTGTCGTGATACGCTTTGGTCCTCTCCTTGTGCAGCTTTGAGTTTTCATAGGCATTGTGCCTAATCTCATCAAGCTCATTCCGCTGAATCAATCATTTCTCAGCAACATATTTGATGTCGAAATTCATCATCTTTGTAGCCCAGGCTGCCTTATGCTCGATTTCAACCGGAAGGTGACAAGCTTTCCCATATAACAAGTTAAACGGTGTAGTCCCAAGTGGGGTCTTGAAAGCGGTTCTGTAAGCCCACAGTGCATCATCCAGCATTGCAGACCAATCCTTCCTAGTAGTACCCACAGTCTTTTCCAGAATTTTCTTAATTTGTCTGTTGGAAACCTCAACTTGCCCACTAGTCTGAGGATGATAAGGAGTAGCTACACGATGATTCACACCATGCTTCTTCAGCATCTTCTCGAAGACTTTGTTAATAAAGTGAGAACCACCATCACTTATAACAATTTGAGGTACTCCAAATCGAGGGAAAATGATACTCTTGAACAGCTTAAGGACCACAGAAGAATCGTTGGTGGAACTAGCAATTGATTTCACCCACTTAGATACATAGTCCACAGCTACCAAGATGTACCTGTTTTTATATGACGAAGGAAAAGGACCCATATAATCGATGCCCCAACAGTCAAAAATCTCAACCTCAAGGATGAAATTCGGTTGCATCTCGTGTTTCTTACTGATCTTCCCTCTCCTCTGACACGCATCGCATTGCGAAACGAAGACATGATCATCCTTAAACATAGTAGGCCACCAGAAGCCTGTTTGAAGAACCTTGAACACTGCCATGAAAGTAGCAAAGTGTCCAGCATACTCAGATCCATGACAATGAAACAAAACATTAGGTACCTCAGACTCAGCAATGCATCTCCTGTACGTATCATCAGAACAGTGGTTGTACAAGTAAGGTTTATCCCAAAAGAATCGCCTTATGTCTCGCATAAACTTCTTCTTGTCATATTTCTTGAGGTGCTTTGGCTCTACATCTGCAGCGAGGTAGTTGGCAATATCAGCGAACCATGGTTGATCGGAATCAGCTTCATCAACTAGATACTCTTCAGAAGCACCAAGGTGTTCAACGGTCAAAACATGTTCGGAAATCGCCGGGTATCAACCGACACTAGGGGAGTGTCGATCGATACCAAAACCTGCAATTCATGGGAATTGCATAGTTTTGGCAAAACCCATTTGAAACTCAGTTTCAATGAAGTAAATAGACTCCTCTGGTAGTTAATCATTAATAGGCACGTCTGCATTGATGCGAATCCTCGAAAGATGGTCCGCAACCCGGTTTTCTATTCCTTTCTTGTCCTTAACCTCGATATCAAAACCTTGCAGCAAAAGGACCCAATGACAAAGGCGAGGCTTGAGATCCTTATTCTGCATCAGATATTTGAGAGCAGCATGATCAATATGAACAATCACTTTGCTGCCAATCAGGTAGGATCGAAATTTCTCAAAGGCGAAAACAACTGCAAGTAGTTCTTTCTCTGTGTTGCTGTAATTCCTCTGAGCATCATCCAACGTCTTGCTGGCATAGTAGATAACGTGCAGCTTCCTATCCTTTATTTGTCCCATAACTGATCCAACAGCAAAATCGCTAGCGTCGCACATGATCTCAAAAGGTAGAGTCCAATCAGGAGGTTGCACAATAGGAGCACTCACCAAGGCCTTTTTAATCTCCTCAAAGGCTGCAAGACACTCAGGTGTGAAGTCGAATATGATATCCTTGCATAATAGGGCGGTGAGTGGGCGTGCTAGCTTGGATAAGTCCTTGATGAATCTTCTGTAAAACCCAGCATGTCCACGGAAACTTCGAATATCCTTCACAAAAGTTGGTGGTTGGAGGCTTGTCATGACCTGAATCTTGGCTTTGTCAACTTCGATCCCAGCTTCAGAAACCTTGTGCCCAAGTACGATGCCATCCTGAACCATAAAGTGACACTTTTCCCAATTAAGGACCAAGTGTTTCTCTACACACCTCTGTAGCACCTTGCACAAATTAGCCAAACAATCCTTGAATGATGATCCGTACACCGAAAAATCATCCATGAATACCTCCATAAAATCCTCAATCATGTCTGTGAAGATAGACATCATGCATCTCTGGAAGGTGGCTGGGGCATTACACAATCCAAATGGCATTCTCCTGTATGCGAATGTGCCATAAGGACATGTAAAAATCGTCTTTCCTTGGTCATCTAGATGTATCGGGATCCGGAAGAAACCTGAATATCCATCGAGAAAACAGTAGTAGTGATGACTAGCCAACCTCTCCAACATCTGGTCAATGAATGGCAATAGGAAGTGATCTTTCCTTGTGGCTGCATTTAACTTCCTGTAGTCAATGCACATTCGATGCCCAGTGATAGTCCTAGTAGGAATCATCTCATCCTTCTCATTCTTCACCACAGTTATCCCCACTGGACTGATCCAAGAACTGTCTGAGATGGCATAGATAACCCCTGCATCCAAGAGTTTCATGACCTCTTTCTTAACCACTTCTTTTAGGTTTGGATTCAGCCTCCTATGATGCTCAATTAAAACCTTTGACTCGTCCTCAAGATGAATCCTATGCATGCACATGTCCGGTGCTATACCTGAAATGTCATCAAGAGAATATACAAGAGCTTTGCGATACTTGCGCAGCTTGCTTAGCAGTAAGGTAATCTCTGCGTTGTTCAAAGAAGCATTAATAATCACTGGGTATGTGGAATTATGACCAAGAAAACCATACATCAGATTCACAGAAAGTGGCTTGAGTTCCACTTTAGGAGCTTTCTCCTCATTCTAATCGCCAAGCCCAGCAGCTTGCTTATAACTATCGGCCAACTCCCTTTCTGGTCGCAGGGTATCGACCGATACCAGAGGGGTATCGATCGATACTGGTGGTGTTGTATCGAGCATCTACGAGTATCCATCACCAACATCATCCGAGTAAAACTCTGACTCAGCTGAACAAACCAACGCTCTCTCTAGTGGATCCTCATGATGCATCTCGAGGAAGTACTCTTCAGCAATGTCACTAAAGGTATCTACAAAGAAAGTCTGACATCAATGGTTGGTTTCTTCATCCTCTTCTCCATGTGGAAAGTCATGACCAATTCACCGATGTTAAGAGCGATCTTCCCATTCCTGCAATTAATCAAAGCACCAGCTGTTGCTAGGAATGGCCTTCCAAAGATAAGAGGGTCTATAGGCTCTGCATCATACTCCAGGATAATGAAATCAGTCAGGATTAAACAATTTCCAATCTTAATCAGGACATCTTCAAGTACTCCTTCTGGGAGTCGAACAGAGCGATCAGCAAGTATCAGGGAGATCCTTGTGACTGTGAAGTCTGTCATCCCCATCCTTTTAGCAACCGAGTATGGCATGAGATTCACACTTGAACCAAGGTCGCAAAGAGAACGTTCTAACCTTTCTGTGAAGATTGTACAATCCAACACAAAACTCCCTGGGTCTGATAGCTTCTTTGGGATCCTGTTGGTCAAGATCGCGCAACACTCATGAGAGATCATCATAACACCATCCTCAAGGTTCACATTTCTTTATACCATCCTCTTAACATATCTCCTGAAAGCTGGAGAAGTCTTGATAGCATCGATAAAAGGAAGTTCAACAATCAACTTATCCACGATTGCCTTGCATCTAGAGTCTTCTACCTCCTTTTTAGTCTTCCCAATAGCCCTGGGATAAGGTATCCTCGGTGTGTAAACTCTCTCTGCAACTACATTAGGTACTTCTTTCGAAACTTTAGGTGTTTATTCGACTGCAGGATCAGTGTCGATCGATACAGGAGTGGTATCGATCGATACACATGGCTTTGATTTGTCCCGTGAAAGTATCTTGATAGATGTCGATCGATGCCGGCTAGTGTCGATCGATACTGGAGCGATTTCAGAATCCTCATCGTCAAGATCGACAAAAATATCTGCAGTTTGGCCAATTTTCACTGCTGGATTGACCTCTTTTCCACTCCTCAAGGTGATTGCATTGATGTGAGTCCTTGGGTTCTCTCCTTTCCCTGGAAGAAAACCTTCTTGCCTTTTCACAGCCTCTGAAGTCTGAGCAACCTGAGTTTCCAGCTTCTTCTACTGAATATTAATGGCGTCGATCCTTCCACTCAGATCATTGTACAGGACATCAATCTTCCCATTGAAATCCACAGTTAGCTTATGTTGTCCTTGAATAAGCTGTTCAAACATAGACTCAATCTTGATATATGGGATCTTAGCAGGTATAGGTTGATAAAATGAATTCCCATAGTTTCTGGTATACCCACTGTTCTGGGATAGTTTCTGGACAAACTGATTCAATCCTCCTTGCTGAGCATTGTTGTTGAAGTTTATGTTGTTATTCTGATATTGATTTTTCTGACCTTGAAAACCAGATCCACCAATGTAGTTAACATCTTCCACTTCATCCTCATTGAATACCTCAACATCATCTGCAAAGTGAACAGCTTTCATCGTCTTGCCCATCAACAGATTGTACATAGAATCTAACTTGGCCTGAACCTCAGCAATCTGCGAACCTTACATGCCTCCAACTAGCTTCTTGCGCTCCATCTATGCATTCTTGGTACTATTACTAGATGCCAAGTTCTCAATCAGCACATAAGCGTCCTCAGGATACCTGGTGTTGAAATTTCCATTGCTTGCAGTATCCAAAGCCATCTGGTACCTCCAATCAATCCCTCTGAAGAAAAGACCCAGCAGCTGAACATTAGTGAACTCATGATGTGGACAATCCCTCTGATATGACCAAAATCTGAGCCAAGCAGCCTTAAATGCCTCAGCCGGTCCCTGAGAAAACAGAAAAATCTTGTTACTGAGCTCCTCGGATCGTGCATCATCATAGAAGTTGTTCATGAATGCATTCGTAGTGCCTTCCCAAGTAGTCAGTGACCCAGCTTATAACTGTTTCAGCCAATAAGCTGCATCCCCACCAAGAGAGTATGGGAAGAGCTTATAGAAGAGGTAATCATAGAATACTCCATCGCATTTGATGCTTGTAACCAAATCGTCAAACCTCTCAATGTGATCCATAGGGTATTCATTGGAAAGACCATGGTAAGGGTGCTGACCCACAAGAGTGTAGTAAGCAGGCTTCAGCTCAAAGTTGTTTCTCTGAAAAGTAGGAGGGCGAATCGCTGAACGATTGGCGTAGAACTGATCAGGCTTGTTGTACTTACCAATTGTCCTACCATGATTAATCACAGCATTCCCTGCGACAATCTCTTCGACGACAGCAGGAGGTGGAATGATGTTCCCCTCCCCATCGAATCGTTGCCCTCTCGCATTGCACAATTGACCCTCTTGGTCTCTGTAAGCACCAGCTTCATCTTGAACCAAAACCACTGAATTGTTGTTCATATCTGCTGGCTTCTTTGCTTTTCTATTTGCGCGTTCCAAAAGTGCTAGCTGATCGTTTGACAGATTAACTAGCGGAGTGTTCTTGTTCCTCCTGGTTTCACGATTAGCCATGCACCTGAAACACAAAAGTCAAGAACGTAAGTAACACAAAAATTCACGACATGTATCGACCGATACCACTAAGGTGTCGATCGATACTGGTCGAACTTAGTCGAAATTCTCAAACTAAAATCTAATGGCGAATTGAATCCCCGGCAATGGCGCCAAATTTGATAAGCTCAAATTAATACCCTATAAGTACTAGGCCTTTTTGCAAAAATACCCTACAATTTGAAGTCAAAGCTAAAAATACCCTCTTCCTCTCCTCTTTTCAGAATCCCACGAATTACCCTTTAAAATTCAGGGTATTCACGCGAATGCCATTACTCAGACTGCTGTTAGAGTCTAACATTTTTTTCAAAAGACAAAAAAAAATTTCAGATCTAACTTAATTACTTGCCATCAATTCTCAACCTCCACGACAACCATCATCGTCGACGAGTTAATGCAGTAACTAACCCATTTTCCGCCATTAAAACTCAAGAATAGAGCTCATAAACACTTATCGCGACTTCACTCTCCGATTTTTCCCATTTTCCCACTGATTTTCCGATATTCAAACGTACTGAAATCGCAAATTATGGCATAAAAACGGCAAAAAACGATTGGGCTTGCGGGATTTCGGTGATATTAGACGTTCTGGGCGCTCGACGAGGGTGAAAACAAACTCTAATTGGATATAGGTACGAGTTTTTGCATATCGTCGATTTTCAGATCTGAGTTGTATACTCAGACTGCTTTAGAAGTCTGATGGAACCCATATGGTCAACGAGATGGTAGTTTTGCAATTGACTTTTAAATACTCAGATTAAAATTGAAGTCTGGTAATTTCCTTTGAAAACAAAAAAATTAAGAAAAATTCTCTAATCGTGGCATAGGGTAGTTTTGCAATTGACCGAAAACTTGACTTTTTATTCAGACTTCATATCCAGTATGACGGAAAAATGAGTGACTTTGACCGGAAGTTGACTGTTTTTCAGACGGAATCAGAAGTCTGAAAAAAAAACAGGGTACTGGTGGTAATTGACCGAAATTTTTCAGAAGTTGACCAAAATGGGGGGAAAAGTATTAGACTTCTATGGCAGTCTGAATTGGAGGGAAAAAATTTCAGACTTCTATGGCAGTCTGAAAATGATGAAATCCGTCAGACTGCTAAAGAAGTCTGATATCGAAGATTTTGGTCAACGCAAAATATACACCAATTTTTGTCAGACTTCTATGGTAGTCTGACGAATTTCTTCAGACTACGCTGGAAGTCTGGGAACAAAAGTCAAACTTCGGTCAATTGCAAAACTACCCATAATATTTTCAGACTGCAGGAGAAGTCTGACAAACGTCAGACTTCTCCGCGAAGTCTGACAAAAAAGTTAAAATTTAGGTCAATTGCAGAAATACCTTTTTTTTTTTCTCAGACATCTAATGCAATCTGACAAAAAAGTCAACGTTTGGGTCAATTGCAAAAATACCCTTTTTGTCAGACTGCGATAGAAGTCTGCTTTGATAACTTTTCGCCAGACGGCATCCGCAGTCTGCTTTGTAACATTCTAATTGCAAAAATACCCTCTTTTTCAAACTGCCATAGAGGTCTGACGTACTGTTTGTCAGACTTCTCTGGCAGTCTGGATTGACAAATTTTTTAAAACCGTTTTTTTTTATATTTGTGATGAATTTCGTTGATTTTAAATTTTTTTATATGTGTGTTAGTTGTATATGTTCCTCTTGCGTTAGTTTTACATGCTTATGTTCGGTAATTATTTTTAAATATTTTTTTTAAATAATTTTGGCAATGTAACTAATAGAATCAGACTTCGCGAAGAAGTCTGATATTTCCATTAAGATCGCTAATGTTATTTTCCATGATTGTTTTTACAGATAATTGTGCATCTTTCTGTTAATTTTGGCGAATGAGTTGTGAGAGACGATATTTGGCATTTTGTGGTGGATACTCTAAAAGGAGGGCGGTTTATTACTTTGGGCGATCGTTCTACATATTGTGAACTTGTTGAGATGGTACAAGATGATTATATGCTGGACAAGAAAACCGAGTTGGTGGAGTTATTATATCCTTTACCGGAACCACTCTTGCAACATATCGGTCCGGATAGCCCTCCTATTTATGTCACAAATGATAGGCAAGTAAGGAGCATGGTCGAGTTAGCTAGTACGAAGACAAAGACTGGGAAGACAAAGATGTGGGCTCAGTATAAGATGATTCTATTTGTGGTGGTGTTGGTGGTGGTGATGATGGTGGTGTTGGTGGTGGTGGTGATGGGCTTAGAGACTGCATTTCAGACCAATATCCTCTGGTCATAGTCTCAGATAGGCACACCTCCATCAAGAATTCTATTGAAAAGGTTCTTTCTTGGGCAAAGCAACAGAGTTTTTGCAACATATTTGCAATAGATTTGTTCTTTGCAATATTTGCAACGATATTTCGTGGATAGTCGTTGCAAATGGATTATACCTTGCAACATGTGCTTCCATCACTAATAAAAATATATTGAGAGAGCTATACCTTCTCTCTTCCGGCAGCGATTACCTCATCTCCCTCTCGTCGGCTCTTCCTCCTCCGCCGTCTCCTTCTACTTAGACACTGGCAGCGACTTCGTCTGGTTCCCCTGTCGTCCTTTCACATGCATCCTCTGCGAATCCAAACCTCCTTCTCCCTTCTCTCTCTCCTCCTCCGCCGCCCACCGTATCCTGCTCCTCCCCTTATTGCTCTGCCACTCACTCTTCTCTTCCCTTCTCTGACCTCTGCGCCATCGAGAAGTTGCTGGTTAGGAAGCGCCTGGAACAAGAGAATAACCACACCGAAATTAGAAAGGAAGAACACATAAACGACGAATTTAAGAAATCTCATGAGATCTGAGACAATATAAACCCTAGATCGAACAAGATCTATATGAAGAATCAGACCATATTATCCGTTTGCAAACGAGAGAGAGATAGAGAGAGAGAGAGAGAGAGATAGAGAGACCGAAATTAGGCGATGTGAGTGAGAATCGATGGTTGGATCCAAATCGCCGCCACAAAAGCATGGTTCTCAGAGTCTAGGAGAGATGAGGACGAGAAGACGATTAGTCTTCTTCTTTTTGTATGGCAAAAAGAAAAAGAGTAATCTACTGGAGAGAATAAAAAATAGAAGAAGGAAGGGATGAGATTTGGCCACATCATTAATCTGAGTGATCTCTTCTTATTGGCTCTCTACTTTTATTTAGTTTTTAATGAATAGTTTTTATTTATTTTGGTGTTTATGAGTTATTTATTTTACAATAAACTTAAATTTGTGTACTTTGATTTTTTTAAGGAATTTGTAATGTTATATTTCTTTTTTAATTTGTATTTTGTAATAGTTTTTTCAGTTTTATATTACGTTTTTAGTATGAAACAATAATTTATTATATTTTCTTTTCTTTTTTAATTGAGAAATATATATAAAAAAATATTTTACAAATGTGAATCCATATATACTAAATCAAACACTCATTAATACTTAAAAATTATTATATTTGTATCGTTAATAGAACAAGAAAAATATATCATAACCCTTATACCCTATACCTCAAACCCTATGCCCTAAACTCTAAGTCAAAAACTCACTAACTTTTAGTTTTCTTTTTAATTTTGTGATAGTTGTTTCTATTCTATTTTATGTACTGAGAAACAATAATTTGGCTATGTGTACCAGAAAACAGTCGCAAAAATTAAAACAAGTCTAAAGCCAGACTTCTTATAAAGTCTAATTTAAAATCAAGTCAAAATTCAGACTTATAAAAGAGTCTATATCTGCAAAGTCTATTTTCAGACTTCTTCTCAAGTCTAATTCGTACAAACTCAAATTTCAGACTTCTAACAGAGTCTAATTAAATGAAAGTATAATTTTAGACTTCTAATCGAGTCTAATTCAGATCAGGTCAAGTATCAGACTTCTTATCGAGTCTAATTTACTTTCAGACTTCTAATATAGTAATTTTCAAGTTTTTTTTGGCCTGAATACAACCAAGTATCAAAATACATACCAGACCTAGAACTTTTGTTTGACATAGAAAAATGGACTTCTATCTTGTGGATCTAAAACAAAATTAATTAAAAACCCATATGTTTGTTTAGATCTAGGCAAATAACATGGAAAAATGGTCTTATTTCGTATAGATCTAAAAAATTTGCAAAAAACTAGAGTAGAAGGCGAAAAACTTGTTTCTAGGAAGCTTAACTCAGTTGCAAAGACGAAGTTGACGACGGCGAGGGCGGCGGCGGTGGCGTTGGCGATTCGACCTACAAGAAAATGGAGTTGTGATGAAAAGATGAAGAGAGATAGATGGAGGGACTGGTAAGGTGACACAAAAAAGGAGAGGTAATTACCAGACTGAAGAAGCTGACGACGGCGGTGGCGGTGGCGACGAGGGTTTCCGGAGATATGTTTGAGGGAGTTTAGAGAGAGAGAGACTCTTCCTGTTTTAGAGAGAGAGAGAGAGTCGATAATGACTTTTACAGATTAGGGTTGGTAACTTTAGTTTATATATGGGATAAAATCACAAGTATGGTAATTTATTTCAGGTTAATTCACAGGTTTCCATCAAGAAGTCTGATAAACCATGGACATGATCAGACTGAAATGGCAGTTTGATAAACCCTAAACTTGATAATTACTACTTAAATACCATCATATTATATATAAAACTTATAACAAACATCAAACATCAAACTTGCGGGATTTCGGTGATATTAGACGTTCTGGGCGCTCAACGAGGGTGAAAACAAACTCTAAACGGATATAGGTACGAATTTTTGCATATCGTCGATTTTCAGATCTGAGTTGTATACTCAGACTGCTTTAGAAGTATGATGAAACCCATATGGTCTACGAGAGGGTAGTTTTGCAATTGACTTTCAAAAAATCAGATTAAAATTGAAGTCTGGTAATTTCTGAGAAGTTTGAGAAATCCTGATTCTCTCAGACTTCTCCGATAAGTCCGAGTAACCCTAAATCTAATATTTAGCACTTATGAGTGACAATATTAAAACATAACTTCTAGGAAGCATCAACTTCGTGTAATATATGCACATTACAACACATATGTGCAAATTTAAAATTTCAAATGTAAATTTGGTAAACCATGAATCTAACCATAAAGTTATATGTAAATGTTTCCATTACAAAGCATGTTTTGAGGTTTACAACCTACTTTGCCTTACATATTTTTAATTTGATTCAATTTTACGAAATTTAATTTTAATACTTCGAAATCGTATATATTTAATTTATGTATAAGAAATTTTTAACAAAATAATTTTTTACAATTTTTAAATTCAAATTTACTAATTAAATATGTGTAAGACTTCTTCGAGAAGTCTGATATTTATTGAGGTATAAGCATAATTAACTAACCTTGTTTAATTTGATTCAATTTTATGAAATATTAATTTCTATACATCAAAATCGTCTATATTTAATTATTGTAGAAAACAATTTTAACAATTTTTTTTTAAATTTTTAAATTTAAATTTACTATTTTAATCTGTATCAGACTTCTCGAATACGTATGAGAGAAGTCTGGTAAGAGAAATCAATCAGACTTCTATTAGAGTCTAAATATCAGACCTCTATAGAAGTCTGACATGTCGCGAAGGTTAAAATGGTAATAGCGGTTTCGCGATTTTTTGTTTTGTCATAAGGGGGTAACTGTAATTTTCCACCTCCGAAAGTGTAGCGCAACATTTGATTGAAAGGACGGTGTATTTTTTGTCAGAAAAACGAAATTTTTGGGGTAAAAACAGCAATTTGCCCTAAGCACTAAAGCTTTGTCGATTGTAATACTTAGGGGTCGAATCCACAGAGACTCAAGAAAACACATAATAGATTGTATAGATAAAAATTAGGCTAAGTGATCAATGGAATTGAAAGCAAATACGTAAATTAAACAAGTTGTGATTCGATTGGGAGAAAGAAAGGTTCATGGTATTTTTTAGGAAATCAATGATTGCAATTAAACTAACAAATCAGGGTTAAGGTTACGCACGATTCTTGAACTCAAATCACTTAAATATAATTAACCAACTCTCATTGCGAGAATTACCTAAGTCTAAATCCTAGAATTCCAAATCTCTTTGCGAATCCTAAAGTCTAAACCAGCTTTTAGTTCAAGTTTGATTTGTTCACAAAACAACTAAACCAAATCTCTTTGCGAATAGTTATTTTTTTCACCCTAAGCTCTATCAAGTTTCTCAATTGCACTCTCGTGCCAAATCGATTAACCTAAGATATAAGTTCTAGGTGATCAATCTAGAATTAGCTTTGAGAACAACTTAAGGCAAAGAACTAATTCAGATTATGAACCCTAATCAACAATCCAACCTAGCATTTAAAGAAATTCCTTATGAGAACCCTAAACCTAACAAGAGATCTACTCAAACATGGAGATTGCTACAATAAACATAACTGAATAAATACTTGAATAAATGATAACGAAGAGAGTAAAACAAGAGTTCAAAATCTTCTCTCGGACGAAAAGAGTTTAAGACTTGTCTCCCTTCAAAAGCTCTCTCACAAAACCAAAGTAAAATAAAGCATAGCCCACAAAAGTGGGTGTAAATCCTAATAAATAACCCAAGTCACATTTTGAGGCTTCTTGTAAATAATAAAGTCTTCTGGGGCAATTTGCAGTTTCTCAAATCTTCATAAAAGTCGCGATCCTTCTATCTCTTCGACGGGTATTGATCGATACCATAAGTGTATCGATCGATACTCATGCATCAAATCGGTGTCTCAGCTACATGATCTCTGTTTGGCTCCAAAATGCTTCAGTATCTCCAATATTGTTCCAAACGTACCTAAAACCTGAAAAGACTCTAAAAGACTCCAAAATACTAGAAAGACTATCTAAAAAGGACTTATATCATGGCTTAAAACAGGTAAAAACCATGATATATCATGGATCCTTGAGTTCAAGCTTGAGGATCTTGCTCATGACCTCTTGAAGACCGGCTTCCCCTTTCTCCTTAAGCTCCGATGTGAGGATGGCTTTTACCGAGGCAAAAGGCTTGGACAAGCCCTTGCATTTGATCTTGTATTCAATCATCCCGTCCTCATACTTTTACGGTGTGAGAGTCATGGTGGGAGGTTGGCTTAGCTCGGACTTAGACTCAATGAGCTTGCTTGGTGTCTTCTTCTTGACCTTGGTCCTTGTCCTCTTCTTAACACCTTTGCTACACTCACCATCATTCCCCATTGTGGCGTGAAAAGGGGATGCTAAGCAATCACCATCCAAAGAAAGGGTTTCCTCATTATCACCATAAGCCATTGTTGCATAAATGCCCACGTATTCAACTCTTGGAGCTTCTTTACCATCACCACACTCTAAACTCTTTTTCTCAAGACACTTCTCTTTCTCTTCATAACCCTTTGGAGTTGGAGCTTCATCAACCATCTCACAACGACCCGCATACTTCACTTCCTCAACACAAAACTCATCATCCTCAATAGTAATTGTGCAACAAACCTTGGTGGAAGAAGCATTCATTGGGTAGTAAACCTTGTCGTTCACATTCATAAGAGCTACCCTTTGGTTTTTGAAGTCCATGCTTGCACCGGTAGTATTGAGGAATGGGGTTCCAAGGAGGAGTGAGAGTTTGTTGGCCTTCTTCATTTTCATAACAACGAAATCCGTTGGTACTATGCAATCCCCAATTTTGAGCGGATAATCTTCAAGGAGACCAAGAGGCTTCCGTGAAGAAGCATCTCCAAAAGTGATGGGATATGGGTGATTGGTGATGTTTCTTATCCCTAGACTCTTAAGTATCTCACGGGACATGACGTTTACACTTGAACCGGAGTCACATAGAGCATCCTCAATCTCCAAATCTCCAAGAGAACAAGCTATAGAGAATTTACCGGGGTTTCCGAGCTTGGGGATAGCCTTAGGCGCGACCTTTGTCAATCCTTGTGAATCAAAGCAAGCAACACTACCCTTGTCTTCAACCATGGTCACGTTTTCATCATTGCCAACGGTCACCCCCTCACCTTGTTCCTCAATGTCAACATTGAGCTTCAAGGGAATGTGGCTAGGGGAAAATTCTTCGACTTGTGAACCACAGAGTAAAAGCTCAATTTCCCTAATAGCGGCTTCATGCTCATCGATGGGACGTGATTCATTTGAGAGGATGGCATTGAAATACTCCTTTGAGGTTTGTATGGCTTTTCCATGTGAAGAACTTTGAGGGTGAGGTGATGAAGAAACGACCCCTTTGGTCTCCATTTGTTGCACCTTTGAGCTCAATGCTTCAAGCTTCTTATGTAGATCATTATAAGAGCACACCATTTTGGTGTTGATTTCTTCCATCTTCTTACTTATATCAAGTGCTCCATTGGCTTGACCTTAAAGAAGTTGTTGAAGAACATTCTTCACATCAAGGTCTTGAGACATGGAGTTGTTACCTTGAGCTTGTGGTGGGAGAATGGAGACTTGTTGTAGCAGCCACCTTGGTGTAGATTGTCGTTGAAACCCGGTTGATAGCCACCATGGTTCCCAACATAATGCACTTCCTCTTGGTTACTCAAATCCACCATTTCCTCATCGGACCCTTGATTTCCCTCAAAATTATCAACAAAGTGAACCGACTTCTTAGAAGCATTATGCCATTTCTTAGAACATCGACCCCTACCCGAGAGGTCGGCATCGACCGATGCTGAAGAAGACGGGTCGATGCTACCCCTACCCGAGAGGTCAGCATCGACCGATGCTAAGTTGGTATCGACCGATAACAGCCGACGAGAAGAAGAAAAGAAACTTCTGTTTTCCTTATTTTGCCCGGGGAACTTCCTGTTTCGACCTAGACCTATATATACTCTATTTTTAGCCTCTTGGAGGCAGCCAGCTTTTGTTCTATTCTGACTTTTTGCTATTGAATCATTGTAAGCTTTGGAGAAGAATCTCTACATCTATTGAGAAGAATTCTAAACCCTTTCTCTCTTTATTTATATTATGATATCTTCACCTCTTTGCTTGTTCTTCGTTACTATGTCTGAGTAGTTCCATAGTTAGGTTAGGGCTTTCAAGGGGATCCATGAGTCATTGAATTAGACACATATAGGGATTTATTGATATACTCATATATTGCATGTTTTAGCATGCATTTCACTTAGAGTTTTGTGTAATTTACATGCATAATCATGGTCTTGTCTTGCATTTAGGTCTCAATTAGAGATTAGGATATTTACATTAGGTCTAGTGCATTCTTGCATGTTTTGGAGTATTTTCTAGGTAATTGGAGGCAATTGGACATAGTTGGAGAGTTGGACCTAAGTGGAGTGCAAAGTCCATCTTAGAAGCCGGAAAGATGTGTCTCAAGGAATGCCCTCCGTTCTGGACTAGCCTTGACGACCTTCACGAAAGGTGCAGAGAAGTGAGTTAGCTGTCCAAAGGAGTTTGAATAAGGTCATTTGGACGTGTGGTTCAGGAGTTACGGCCATTTTACCAGAGATATGTCCGCCTGCCGAGTAAACTTCGACTTACACCGACGCCACGGAGCGATGCAACTGATCGGTGCTGGATCATGGCCTTAACATCGACCTGTTTCAGCGACCTGTGACCTCAATGCTACACCTCAGGAAAGTTACAGCGACCCCACGGAACGATGCAACCGAGCGATGCTGCACCAGGCCCTTAAGACCGACCAGTTACCACCGTCCATGGAGCGATGCAACCGGGCGATGCAGAAACCCAGCACCAACATCGACCTGTTGCAGCGACTTGTGGAGTCGATGTTGGCAGCCATGAGACCCACTTCGACCCAAAGTTTCCGGATCAATACCCGGTTTGTCCCGAGTTGACCCGGTTAGACCCAAAAACACTTTATATAGCCCAAAAACCTAATTTTATGGGCTAAGCTTTATTTTTCTCTCTTTCTCTCGACCAAAAACGTGTTCTTCCTTGTTCTTAGAGGATTTTTATGGTTTTGTAAGATATATCTTGAGGTTTATGCAATTGGAAGTTTAATTTTCTTTAATCTTTCACTTTTCTATTCCCTAATCATGATTAACATCATCTCTTTCACAAGAATACATGTGTTCTTCATGATTAGTGAGTAGTTCTTCTTAAAGCTCATAGATGAGGTAGATTAGGTGAATTTCGTGGTAGATCTTGATGTCTAAGACTTAGTTTACATCTTCCCTATCTTATTTGATGTTCAGAATGCTAGATTAGGCTAGATATAGTTAATCTAGATCTTAGAGAATTTCATGCACACAAGGTGTTCGGTGAAATTTTCCAAAGAACCAAATAAGGGATTTTGCTTTCTTAGCCTATGAAAATAGTTGTCTAAGGAGCATTATGGCCATAGGAACCTATGTTTATTACTTGTTAATCATCCTATCACAAACGATGGTTTGTTCTTGATTTGCATGATTAACAAAGTGATTAAGACCATGAAAGTGGCTTAATCTTGTTTAAGTGTTCTAGGCTAAGGGAATTGCTTGTTTGTGTGAAATGACATCTAGATAAACCATGGAAGGATCCAAAATCAATAACCTCATCCAAGAGCTTGCCTTTATCGTATTGTTAAACTCGTTTTTAGTCTTTTCTTACTTGTTTGCTTGTTTATTTGAATCATTTAGGTTGTTTAGAAACAAAAACCAACCTGTTAGCTTAACTTATAAAGTTTTATGCATTCCTAGTGCTTGAAACTCTACCCTTGGATTCGATACCTCTTATGCTACTTAGGCATTTGAGTAATTGATACTTGGCAAAATCCTTGTATCAATTTGGCGCCGTTGCCAGGGAGGTTTAGCATTGATCATTAGGATTTTGATTCTTCTTAAGACTAGAGCTTTTTATTTTCTTTTGTTGCTAATCGTTTCACTTTTCTT
Source organism: Eutrema japonicum (assembly GCA_030161315.1). Lineage (NCBI taxonomy): Eukaryota > Viridiplantae > Streptophyta > Magnoliopsida > Brassicales > Brassicaceae > Eutrema > Eutrema japonicum. Next base: position 45,746,160 of record BSQW01000014.1, on the reverse strand, counting down.
GTGATTTTCATGAAGGGAGTGACAATGAGGAAGCAACCGTCAAGCTAGTGACATTAAACGCGCCCTTGGGGACCTCCCCAAGCCTATGCCTTGTCAAGCTAGTGACACAAAACAAGCATCAATAAGGGTCTTTTGGGTCCAAGGTCGTGGTTTGTGATGAAAGGAGGGCTTGAGCAACAACATGTCACACTCCTCTATTCACCATCTCCATTCCGCTAATCTCACTCCTCTTTTGTAAGTATCTCTTTTCCTTTTGAGTCTTTGCATTTCATCTTTTGTTTTTGGTCTCTTTCTTGAACTTGTTTCACACTGAGACGTTGTTATTTAAGTTTGGGGGAGGGACCGGTGTCTAATCATGTGTTTTGTGATCTTATTTTGCCTTTTGCATCTTGAGTCTCATGCATATCATACATTTTCAATAAATTTGAAATTTTTTGAACTTTTGTGCATTTCATGTAGGATTGAGTCTAGATGCATATCATATAGGGTTACACTCACTTGCATTGGGAGAATTATCCATGTAAAATATAAACTTAAGAACTTGATTTAATGCCCTCGTTAGGAGTTCTTTGATGCATTTGAACGATCACGAAGTTAAGGATGATCCATGCTTTAATCTCGCGTTTTGAATGTTTATGTCTTGGTTGAAGCATGCTTAGATTTTATTCCAACTCTATCTATTATTTGAACTCTAATCTTGACTTGGAATTATCATGCTCATGCATTGAAAAGTTGAACTCATGGATATCATATACATATTTGAGCTATCTTCTTCCTTTTACCACTCTCTTGTTAGCTCAAATAGCCATGTCCCACCTTTGTAATGGTTCACCTCGCCTTAACCCTAATCTTCTTCCAAGCCTACATTACTAGTGTGTATCGTGAGGCATAATTTCGAATGAACTTAGCAAAAAGTGTTGAGTTTGGAACGACAAAGAGAAGCTTCCATGTAGAACTAACTCACACATCATTGAGCTAGACATAGGCTAGGATGGATAGGTTTGGGTTTTGGGTGATTGATTGAAAGAAAAGAGAGAGTGGAAAAATGGAAAGAGATGGGAGGAGAAGATGGGGATAAGCAATTGATTGAGATGGTTGGCAAAAGAAAGTTGGTTTAGCTCAAAGTAATAAGAAAATAATCTCTAGCTTTGAAAAGAAAGAAAAGAAGCCAAAATGGCTTAAGCTATAAAAGAAATGAAAGAGACTATAGAAAGCAAAAGAAGAGCTAAGGAAAGAAACTTGTGAAAGCCAAACCATTTGCTCATAAGGCGAAGAAGAAAATTCCCTAAAGTGTTTGAAAGAAAAAAAGTGATGAAACATTGTGGTTCAAGAAGGCAAACGGCCTTGTGAAAAAAGGGTAGCTTAGGAAGGGTCACCTTGGGTTTAGAAGTAGGAGTGAAGTTCATATCGGGGCATTGGGTAGATGGAAGTCATCCTTGTATGCATCGGTTGATCCTTACTCTTAGCATTTTGCCGAAGTTCGTTCTTTCATGAGAGATCCCTTGCATCGGAATGCCCACATTGTTTGAGATCACTTGTACCTCAAGACCTCTCCCTTAGCCAAATGAGTTTACTTGATTTGTATGAGCATGATTCACCTTTTGCACTTAATGAATGTCAAATAGTTGGATGATAGGAATGCTTGTGGATGCTAAGGCTTAGACCCATTTCGTTTTGAAAAGAGTATGGCTATATCTTTTAAAGTAGAGGTTGTTTGTGCATCATATAACTTCTCTCAAGGGCATTGATTCGAATTCTTTTGTTAATATTATCGGATTTGATCTTCCACTTTCAAACCTCTCTCTCTACTTGTTTGTTTGCTTGAGGACAAACAAATGAATAAGTTTGGGGGAGTTGATATTCCCATATTTTGCATCTCTTAGCATGCATTCTTGTTATTGTTTTGTGTCTCATACATGTGCCTTGCATTGTTTTATAGCATTTTGGTCTTTATTAGAGTATTAGGTGTTTGCATTAGGTCTTAGTGAGTTTTGCATGTATTTGGAGTTTTATGTGTTTTGTAGACGGTTGATGATGTTTGGAGTTATGGAGCATAAGAGAAGAAAAAGTCTGTCCGGAGTGTCCGAAATAATGGGTCAGACGAAGGGTTTTCAGTCAGATTCAGCTTCGGAAATGTTCATGAGAGTTATCGAGGAGTGAGTTAGCTGTCCAAAGGAGTTTGAATTAGGTCATTCGGACGTGTGATTCGGGAGTTACATCCATTTTACCAGAGATATGTCTGCATGTCGAGTAAGCTTCGACTTACACCGACGCCACGGAGCGATGCAACTGATCGGTGTTGGACCAGGGACTTAACATCGACCTGTTGCAGTGACCTGTGACCTCAATGCTACACCTCAGGAAAGTTACAGCGACCCCACGGAGCGATGCAACCGAGCGATGCTGCACCAGGCCCTTAACACCGACCAGTTACCACCGTCCACGGAGCGATGCAATTGCAGAAACCCAGCACCAACATCGACCTGTTGCAGCGACCTGTGGAGTCGATTTTGGCAGCCATGAGACCCACTTCGATCCAAATTTGCCGGGTCAATACCCGGTTTATCCCGGGTTGACCCGGTTAGACCCAAAAATACTTTATATAGCCCAAAACCTAATTTTTAGATCTAAGCTTTCTTTTCCTAGAGTTGGGTTTTATCCCAAACTCTTCCTAAGATGATTTTGGATGGATCTTCATCATTCATGCCACTCTAGTGAAGGATTCTTCAACCTATCTTTATATTATGTTTATTTAATCTTTGTTCTTTATCTTTATGTCTCTTTTTCCCTTGTGTTCTATCTTGTTCTTTATGTTTAGGCTTTAGACCCCCTTTTGTTGGATTTTGGATTTAGCTTGATTTTGATGATTTGGTGATTGATTCTTGATGCTTATGTTCTTAATCCTTTCTTTCCTTTCTTTCTAAGTGATCCTAGTACTAGATTGGGCTTGAGAGAGTCAATCTAGATCATAGGGAAAATCATGCACACCAAGTGTTCGATGAAATTTCCCTAGAAGCTTAGTAAGAGATAAACATTCTTAACCTATGAAAGTAGTTTCTTAAGATGTTTATTGGTTGATTTGAATGTTGATCTTAATGCTTGCTAATCATTTGATCACAAATGAGAGTTTGAACTTGATTTAGTGATTAGCAAAGTGATTAGTACCTCGAGAGAGGATTAGTCATAATTAGTGATCTTAACCTAAGGTTTAGCATTGATTGTGTGTATTAGCATCATTGGTTAATTGTTTTGATGATTAGATGATGATGATTTAGGTTGATCTTTGTTAAATCTTTCATTTAGGTTGGTTCTTAATGCTAGATTTGATAAGATAAACCAAAGTTTAGAACTGCACCTAGATTAGGTAGTTCTAGTTGGCGTGACAAACCAATCTAGAGCTACACCCTAGGATTTATGGTCTCATCCCATGCATTAGGGAGAGATTCGAGTAAATTGTGTTAGTGCTAGATTAGATTTATCCATTCGAGTCTTGAACTTAGGCATTTCACTCCTAACCCGAGTTTAAATGAATTGCTTGAACCGAACCTTTTGTGAGCTTTTCTTGCCTAGCCAACGAGAGTTGATGTCTAGGGTGATTAGTTAACTAAGTGGGATTGGAGATTAATGCTTGTTAATCATCTTATCACATACGATGGTTTGTTCTTGATTTGGTGATTAACAAAGTGAATAGTGCCACGAGAGTGGATTAGTCATAATTGTGAATTTCATGTTCTAGGATAGTGTTTAATGCAATCTTTGTCATCATTATTTGATTGTTAATCATTCATTTGATAGTTCATTTCATGATCCAACACTTATATCTTTGTTTTCTTTCTTGCATTTTACATTCTAATCTAAAAATATAAAAACCCAAAACATTTGCTCTAACTTAGGAAGTTTCATGTATTCTTAGTACTTCAATCTTAACCTCTTTGGTTCGATCCTCAAATACTACAATGATACGAGTAGGTTTGAGTAATTGATATGAGCTTAACACAAATTCTATCTATCATTTACCTTTTGTGGTTTTCGCTTATTGTTGTGTTTATTGCTTAGACTTGAGCTGACCGCTAGGTCTATGAACTAGGGCTTAATCTAATAGCGCGGAAGTGTGAAGATTGTTAGAAAGAACATAAGCGAGCGAATCACCTAGTAGCGCGGAAGTGTATTAGGTTGATTCGTGAACCTATCGAATCTGCTCGTTAAGGCTGATCTAGAATACTATGAGCACGGAAGTGGATTAGGATGCTAGGTTTAGTAACTGTTGGGCCCCGATTTAGCACCCTAAATCCAGCCCGAATAAGCATGCTTGACAAAGATGGCTCGACCCACGACGAGGTCTCATGAGACTGTTTATAAGCTGAAGTAAGCGAGGTCGCCAGATAGAGCAAGTCAACAAGCTGGAAGCAGTGAGTGTGTTGGAAGCAGCGAGCATGTTGGAAGCAGCGAGCATGCTGAAAGCACCGAGCACGAGGAAAGGAAGCGAACTCGCAGGAAGATAGGAGTATGCATTTGACCAAGTTCAAACCTGGTCAAATGCATTTATTTCATATTAAAGACACAAGATCACGAGTTTAATTATGTATTCAATGTGTATATTGACTAGACAGTTACATTTTTCAGATGGTATAAGTTTGAAACACCAGCCTCATTGTAAAAGACCGAATTCTTGGCTAATAATAAGAATACACATTTTTCTCTCAAATCTTCTAAGTAATTCTCAAGAACATACGACCTGAAAAGCCAAGGATTGAGGTTGTGAGATTCTTCTCTCACAATTTGGCGCCGTCTGTGGGGAGAAGCAAAACAATTTCCTTCTTCTAACCCACGAAGTTTATCATTCAAAAAAGGATAATGCCAGGCACAACAAGCGCATCAATCACTGTTTCATTCGGAGCTATAAACACATCCATTCCACTCTCCCAGCCTGATACTACCGCTCCGATGAGCTCGGATGGAACAACCAATGTTCCCATCACCGCCTCGGAAGCGAATGTCACAGCTGGGACCAACGAAACTATTGTTCCTTCGGGACCTACAGTCTTAAACCAGCGGGTTCCGGAGCAAATAGCTGAGATCCGGAACTTGATATCAGTTCTCATAGACCAGAATCGCCTAATAGCAGCTCGGCAGGACGATCTCGAAAGGGCAGTTCAGGCGAGCGCGAACATACATTCTGAGGGCGCAGACCATGTCCAAAACGAGGGGGGGGGGGCTTATGATTCGACCTCAATAAAATTACCAAAATGGTTCAGGATTGGGCAGCATGCCTAAATTTGAGTCAATCAAGAAGTACTATGAGGACACAAGTGCGGAGCTCTAGCAGCTTGAGGTCTCTCAATTTCTATTTACAAGCTAAAAGCTTTACTCCATAAATGAACAGCCTTACGAGCTAGAGCGTGCTACCAGCTAGCATGACTTGACTTTGCATCTAAATTGCAAGGTCACAACCTTTCTAGTCTCTAAATGACAACAACCTTTACGTCAAAACTGTTTAGGTTGCATGCCTGCCTCTAAACGGCTTCGAACTTGCATCTTAAAATCGCCTGGTCAGCTCCCTAGGTCTCTAAACGACCTGGGAGCAGGGTCTTCTAAACGGCCCGAGTCCTTGGCTGAAAAACTGCCTTTGACTTCTAGTCTCTAAATGACAACAACCTTTACGTCTAAACTGTTTAGGTTGCATGTCTGCCTCTAAACAGCTTCGACTTTGCGTCTTAAAATCGCAAGGTCAACTCCCTAGGTCTCTAAACGACCTGGGAGCAGGGTCTCCAAACGGCTCGGGTCCTTGGTTGAAAATCTGCCTTTGACCCATTAAAAAGTGTCAGCCTCTAAATGGTGAAAGGCTTGATCCCTCCTCAGGGTACGTAGGCAATCTCACAAGGGTGCAGCTGTTAAATAAAAAAAATCAGAAATTAAGCCTGCTAAAAGCAGCATGTAGTTCTTCAACTTCCATCTCCAAGCTAAAAGCTTAATTACTTAAATGAACAGGCTTACGAGCTAGAGCATGCTACCAGCTAGCATGACTCGACTTTGCGTCTAAATTGCAAGGTCACAACCTTTTTAGTCTCTAAATTACAACAACCTCTACGTCTAAACTGTTTAGGTTGCATGCCTGCCTCTAAACAGCTTCGACTTTGCGACTTAAAATCGCCTGGTCAGCTCCCTAGGTCTCTAAACGACCTGGGAGCAGGGTCTCTAAATGGCTCGGATCTTTGGATGAAAGACTGCTTTTGATCCATTGAAAAGTATCGGCCTCTAAATGGCAAAAATGATAAATAAATCTAGAGTGAAACGAATGATTGCAGGACCGCATCCTCAGTGACACATCACCAAGGATGATGGGGGGCTACTGGTGGGCCTGGATTTAGCACCCTAAATCCAGCCCGAATAAGCATGCTCGACAAAGAAGGCTCGGCCCACGACGAGGTCTCATGAGACTATTTACAAGCTGAAGTAAGCGAGGTCGCGAGATAGAGCAAGTCAACAAGCTGGAAGCAGCGAGCGTGCTGGAAGCAGCGAGCATGTTGGAAGCAGCGAGCATGCTGAAAGCACCGAGCACGAGGAAAGGAATCGAGCTCGATGGAAGATAGGAGTATGCATTTGACTAAGTTCAAACCTGGTCAAATGTATTTATTTCATATTAAAAACAAAAGATCACGAGTTTAATTATGTATTCAATGTGTATATTGATTAGACAGTTACATTTTTCAGCTGGTATAAGTTTGAAACACCAGCCTCATTGTAAAGGACCGAATTCTTGGATAATAATAAGAATACACATTTTTCTCTCAAATATTCTAAGTAATTCTCAAGAACATACGATCTGAAAAGCCAAGGATTGAGGTTGTGAGATTCTGCTCTCACAGTAACCATGAGCACGGAAGTGGATTGGTTATATATTTATGTTTGAGTTTGAAACTTGCTTTTAATTATTCCATAAATAGTTGTCTGATTTATGATCTCTGGATTCCTGCGAATAAACCCTTGACCTAACGCCTTTCCTTTATTGAATTTACGTCGTTTAAATGGCTCTTGTTACTTTTCTAAAACAAACCATATTTATGTTAGCTTAATTTCTTAATTGTGAGAATAGTAGTGTAACCTTGGTCTCTGTGGATTCGATCCTAAAGTACTGCATTGACAACCTTTATGATTGCGGTAGTGTGAACTTTAGTTTTAATTGACTCAGTGAAAACGCTTAAATCAATTTGGCGCCGTTGCCGGGGACCAATAACGTTACCTTCAATTCTGAATTTGAAATTTAGTCTAAGATTTACTAACGCATTCTATTTTATTTTCTTTTTGCTTTTTAGGTGACCAACAGAAAAACTGAATAGAGTTACCAGAAGTAGGGGCTCTGAAAACCTTCGCGAGCTCAGCAACGAAGAGCTAGCAAGGTTAGAACGAACAAACTAGAGAGCAAGGTCAATTCCCGTCATCATGGACGAACAGAACAACGAGCAACAAAATGGTGCAGCCGCTGAGCTCGCGAGGCTGCAACAACAAGTGCAGCAGCAACAACAATGGCAGCAACAACAGCAGCAGCAGCCTGCCATTGGGGACTTGGACACGCCTCACGTTTTCTACCAGAACAGAGCTGCCATCAGCCCACCAGCTATTACGAGGCAAGATTATGAGATCAAACCTCTGATGATTGCATTGGTGAAGCAGCACATGTTCCATGGTCTCCCTGCAGAGCATCCAATGGACCACAACTTCGAAGAAATCTGCAGCACTACCAAGTCTAATGGGGTACCAGCTGATTACCTCAAGTGCAAGATCTTCCCTTTCTCTTTGGCGGACAAGGCGATGAGATGGCTCAAGTCACTTCCACCTGGATCGTTGACTGCTTGGGATGAATGCAGAGCTACCTTCATGGACCATTTCTACACCAAGTCTAAGACAACTTCGCTGCGAAACAAGATCACTAATTTCCAACAACACGCAGGAGAGTCCTTTTGCGAGGCTTGGGAGAGGTTCAGAGAGTACCGCAGAGAGTGCCCTCATCATGGGTACTCGGATGAGCATATTATAAGCATCTTCTACGATGAAGTTGACTGGGACTATAAGAACGCCGTTAATGCCGCGAGCAATGGAGATTTCATGACTAAGACCAAGGAGGGGGCGTACCAGCTAATCGAGAACTTGGCTTTAAGTTCTGGAAATCGATGTCCCGAGTACGACAGGTCTAAACGTGTCAACGGTGCAGATTCGCTGAAGATTAACGAGCTGACTGCGAAAGTGAACTTGCTGTTGAAGGGAAACCAGAGAGGTGTGTATTCTTGCGATGAGACAGGAGATGCAGATTTTAGTCGGGGATTAGCTAAAGATGAGAGTGATGAGATGCAGGAGGTTAACTTCGTTAGTGGACAGCGTTATGTGCAAAACAGAGGATTCAACCAGAACTACCGAAACCATCCAAATTTGTCTTACAGAATAACCAATGTCGAAAATCCCCAAGATTAAGTCTACCCCCAGCAAGCTCAACAATTCCAAGGGAAAACTTTTGTGCAAAACGGTGGCGTCTCAGGTTTTTCTCAGGGCTTTCAAGGTCAGAACAATTTCCAAGGTCGGTTTCAGCAGAAACAACCATTCAAGACCTTCCAGACAGCATCACTGCTCAAGGAGAAATGAAGAATGAGGTTGAAACACATGCTATTATAAAAGAGAAGAAATACGCTTCCATCACCCCACCACCTTATGTTCCTAAGGTGCCATACCCTATGCCACCCAGACACCTCATGAAGCCTATTAGTGCAGAGAAGATGAGTGGTTTTGATAAGTTGGTAAGGAGGATTCCCCATGAAATCTCGTTTGAAGAAGCCTTGGAAGACCGACCTTTGTTAGATTTCTTCCAGTATTGTAGAGAGACTCTAGCAGAGATTAAGGCACTCTTCATCAAGGCAAGGAGCACACCACCACCGATGAAGCAGTTGTCTAAGATTGGAGACCCCAGAAAGTTCGTTATTCCATGTTCTATCTTCGGAGTCGAATTTAAAGAATCTCTTGTAGATTCTGGGTCTAGCGTAAATCTGATGTCGAAGGCTGTTGCAGAGAGGTTGAGAATTGCCGATATGAAGCCTCCTCAGATGACTCTTGCGTTTGACAACTCCTCTACCACAACCCCATATGGTTACATCCCTGATTTGCTTGTTAGGAAATTGCTTGGTTCCTACTGATTTTCAGGTTGTGGAGATCGGTGAAGGTTCTGATATGCCTTTGATTATGGGAAGACCATTCATGGCTACAGTGGGAGCAGTTGTAGACATGCCCAATAAGAGAATCTCACTCTCTATCATTGATAAAAAAAGTATTCTACAAAGCCATCCCCGCTAGAGGAGTTTCCAAACACGTCTCTTGCATCACTGTTGTCACAGGAGGGACGCTGTTGGTTGATCCTTAGAAAGAGCCTTATAAAGAAGATGAAGTCAAAGTAGTCTTAGATGATCCTCCTATCATCAGCAAGGGCGACATCATAAAGACCAAGACACAAGGGAAGGTAAAAAGCAAAAGAGTCAAGGGAGATGCTTATATAACTTTGATCCCTCAGAAGTGTGATGGAGATTCGATTGAGTATAAGCTAAAGTGCAAGGAAACATCGAAGTCATTCTCAAAGGTTAGAGCAATTCTCACTTCAGAGCTGAAGGAGAAAGGAAAAGATGTTGTAAAGGGAATGATGAGCAGAATACTGAAGCTGGAGATGTTTGATGGTGGGACTTGTTTCGGGGCAAGCTCTTATGCTCTTCCTGACTGATACCCTAGCCAAAGTCAAGCTAACGACTTAAAACAAGCGCTTGGTGGGAGGCAACCCACCGATATGTTTTCTTTTATTTTCGCTTTTATTTTATTTTTCTTGAGTCTGTTCCACCTTCTTCCTAATTTATTTTTATACCGAGACGGTGAGAAGTAAGTCTGGGGGATGGTATATATCGTTACTAACGCTATCGTTTCTTTCTTTTGTTTTTCTCTTGAGTCTTTTTATATTTTATATTTTATTGAGTCAAAACTTGTTGGAGATTAAGATCACCACTCTTGAATTCTTAATATGATTTACATCTAAGTGACCATTGTTACAGATTTAGCTCTGGACAAGACTAATGGAAAATCGAAAGGCCAAACAGTTATTCAGAGGTAACCATATTTCCAAGAAATTTTTTAAACTTTGAGCTAGTTTCTACGCTCTTCCTTTTTCTTCATCATCGTGATTGGTGTTTTCAGAGCCTGATTCCTCGTTCATACCCGACAAGACAACCCGTCTTAAAGTATGGTACCCATCTCCCTCATTTTTAATTGAAAGCAGAAAATATGAAATGATTTTCTTTCGAGTAAAGGGCTAGGAAAATTTCCAACGATCCCATTATTTTACTTCGAAGGAGATGATCACACTAAGGTTGGAAGCGAGGTTAGGAAAATTTCCGAAGATACCACTATTCGCCTACGCCTTAGATTAAAAAGGTGCACTAAAATGAATCGGGGATTCGGTGGCTAAAACCATCAGTACTCGCGTTCCATCAGCCATTAGCCCTATGAAAACGAAATAAGGAACGTATATGTCTGGGGGAGGGGAAAGGTACCAAGGGTTTTGTTGTTGTCTTGTCGCAATATCGAAAGGAAAAGAGTCTATAAGGTTCTTGGCACTATGATCTTTGATGAAACCCATCAATGATAATTTTGAGATTGTTCTGTGAGATTATGTGTTGAAGCTGGGAGGCTGTGAATGCTTGCAGAGAAGTACATGGTGGTCCAATCAGGAACTAGTCTAGCAATACGTGGATTGATAAGGTGACGGTCATTGCGGGATTTTAAAGGTAGTGTGAATCTCGGAGTTTTCAAACTTTTCTTCCTTACTAGTTTTCTGTTTGCTTGAGGACAAGCAAAAGACTAAGTCTGGGGGAATTGATATGCTTGGTTTTTACTGCTTTCTAACCTATGTTTTTAATGTTTCTTCCAATTGTTTTATCGAGTCAAAGTCCGTTTTAGAGTCTTTTAGTCTTCTATTTAGATATCTCAGGTAAAAAAGCGTTCAATGATGAAATTGGAGTCACGAGGGCAAAAACGCAGGAAACCGTGAAGAAAGAGCAAGTATCGGTCGATACCAGTGGAACAGGTCGATGCCACCCCTACCCGTGAGGTCGGCATCGACCGATGCTGAAGAAGACGGGTCGATGCTACCCCTATCCGAGAGGTCCGCATCGATCGATACTGAAGAAGACGTGTCGATGCTACCCCTACCCGAGAGGTTAGCATCGACCGATACTGAAGAAGACAAGTCGATGCTACCCCTACCCAAGAGGTCAGCATCGACCGATGCCGAAGGAGACGGGTCGATCCTACCCCTACCCGAGAGGTCAGCATCGACCGATGCTAAGATGGTATCGACCGATACCAGCCGACGAGAAGAAGAAAGGAAACTTCTTTTTTCCTTATTTTGCCCGAGGAACTTCTTGTTTAGACCTACTTCGACTTAAACCTATATATACTCTATTTTTAGCCTCTTGGGGGAAGCCACCTTTAGTTCTATTCAGACTTTTTGCTATTGAATCATTGTATGCTTTGGAGAAGAATTTATGCATATATTGAGAAGAATTCTAAACTCTTTCTCTCTTTATTTATATTATGATTTCTTCACGTCTTTGCTTGTTCTTCGTTACTATGTCTGAGTAGTTCCATAGTTAGGTTAGGGCTTTCAAGGGGATCCATGAGTCATTGAATTAGACACAGATAGGGATTTATCTTTTGTTGTTTTTGCTTATTGTTGTGTTTATTGCTTAGACTTGAGCTGACCGCTAGGTTTATGATCTAGGTCTTAATCTAATAGCGCGGAAGTGTGAAGATTGCTAGAAAGAACATAAGCGAGCGAATCACCTAGTAGCGCAGAAGTGTATTAGGTTGATTCTTGAACATATCGAACCTGCTCGTTAAGGCTGATCTAGAATCCTATGAGCACATAAGTGGATTAGGATGCTAGGTTTAGTAACCATGAGCACGGAAGTGGATTGGTTAGATATTTATGTTTGAGTTTGAAACTTGCTTTTAATTATTCCCTGAATAGTTGTCTGATTTATGATCTCTGGATTCCTGCGAATAAACCCTTGACCTAATGCCTTTCTTTTATTGAATTTACGTCATTTAAATTGCTCTTGTTACTTTTCTAAAGCAAACCATATTTCTGTCTTAGCTTAATTTCATAATTGTGAGAATAGTAGTGTAGCCTTGGTCTCTGTGGATTCGATCCTAAAGTACTGCATTGACAACCGTTATGATTGCGGCAGTGTGAACTTTAGTTTTAATTGACTGAGTGAAAACGCTTAAATCAAGAGATTAGTAAACAAAGAAAACATAAGCTTAATCTCAAAGAGAATCCAAATCCAATTGACTAAACTAGAACCCCGAATTGGCAACGGCGCCAATTGATAAATAGGATTTTACCTACTCAAGAATCAATCCTAAATACACATGTCATTGTAGTGTTTTAGGTGTCAATCCAATCTAGGGTTTAGTTCAATGTAACAACAATGCAAGATACTCTCTAATTCAAGCTAACAAAGTGGTTTTGGTGATTTAATCTAGCCACTACAAGAAAACATGCAGTTTGCAACGAACGATTTCGTTGCGAAATCGTCGCAAATCGCCTGTACCATCGACTTTGCGACGAAATTCAAATCGTCGCTAACTGATCGTCACAAACCAGATCTCGTCGTAAAAACGTCGCAAAATTACAAGGAATAAAAAATCGTCGCAAAATCGTTGGCAATAAATCGTCGCTAATTCGTCGTAAATGTTACATCGACATTACAACGAATAATAAAGAGTCGTAATAACGATGGTAAACGAAGGCAATTAACGAAAATTTAAGGATGCACATCAGCGATGATTTAACGACGATATGTTTTTGCGACGCTTTAAATTAGCGACGATATGTGTTTACGATGATTTGGTGACGATTGTTTTTGCGATGATTTAAATTAGCGACGATTTAGTGACGATATGTGTTTGCGACGATTTGGCGACGATTTAAATTAGCGACGATTGGTTTTTGCGACTATTTAGCTACGAATGTTAATTGTTTTCGTTTTTAAATAATTTAATTATAAAATTAAATTTTAATAATTTTCGAAAATTAAATTTGAAAATTAAAATTAAAATTATAAATATAATAAAAGTTTATTACAAAAAACATTAAATAATAAAATTTATAAAGTTATATCGAAATCATCGATTCCGAAAGTGTGGTCGGGTTGCTGATGACTTGGCCCCGCATCTGCCGCCGCATTTGCCGCCGCTGCTGCCTCCGCTCGTCTTTGGAGCTTCAGCTTCAACATGGCCTGCATTGTCAGGTTATCGATCGCCATGATGTCGAAGAGGTCATCATTCCTCGAAGTCTCCATCTCTAACGCCCGTTGAAGACTCAAAATCTTCGCCTGATTTGTCGCAGCTTCGGTCTCAACCCTCTGCTGTAGACTCGTAATCGTCGCACGTAAGACGACTGGATCATCATCTGGAGATCGTCGTCGTGGAGCAAATGACAAGGCGGCCGAAACATCTCGAATAGATCCTAACACGACGACTTTCCCCTTTTTCTTAGGAGCGGCCTATAATTAAAATTACATTTAATGAAAATTTTAAAAAGATATAATAAGCACAAAAATATTTAGATATATACTAAACTATTGTAATACCTCCTCGAAGATCCGGTCCATATCGGTTGTGGTCAACCCTCCAGAATTGACCGACGAACCGCCAGGAGATAGCTGTTGAGATAGCTGTGTCTCACGCTCGGTGATCCTGGAAGTCACCTCGTTGAAGATCTGCTCGGCCTTCTCTGAAACGAAGACACCATTCTTCTTCCGGTGTGTCTTCTCATAAACTTCCGTCAACGGAGGGAGTACACCTCCATTTTCGGCGGCCTAAAAAAAATAATGTTATTAATCATATAAATTTAAACGAAATAATTTAAATAAATTTTGATTACCATTTTTAGACGAACACCCGAAAAGGGCGTTTGGCCGGCTGTATGAGGCAAATCCGCGGCTTTGCCATCCGAGCCAACGGTGTTGCGGGAAGCCGAACACCGTTTCGCGGTTAGTATCAACTTCGGATCCAGCCAATACTGCACCAAACCGTCCCAAACCGCTCTATCCATCGAAGGAGGCTTCGCTTCATCACCATCCTTCTTCCACGCCTTCTTCCATTCCCCAATTACCCCTTGGAGACGCAACTTCACCTTCGCGAGGAACAAAGTCTCAACCTCGTCGTGAATCTCAATATCCCAGTGATATTTTTGCTGCATCAAAAACAAATTTAATTAAATATTTTATCAAATGAAATTAACATATAAATATAAATTAAATATAAGTTTCACGTACCGCAAACATCTTGAACCATGTATCTTTGACGTGGCTAGGGAGCTGTTTCCAATTGGCATGAGGCTCGGTGAAGTAATCCTTGATGATTTTGGACACGGTGCGACCAACTTTGCATTCAATCCCAAACCTGAAACAATAATTAATAATTAAATAAAACATATTTAATCTAATAATGTAATAATAAATGTAATTGGAAAACAAAATTACCATTCAGAACCGTCGGAATGGTCCGGGTCTAATCTCGTAATATGATGACGTCCCGGCTGTGCAAGCAAATCCAACACCGACATGTGTGAATATGGGGCTGGCTGACGGCCTCCAACTGGTGGAACCTGCGGTGGTGGTGGTGTGGCGGCGGTGGCTCATGTGTCTGCGGGACGAAATCTGTGTGCGTAGCCTCAGAAGACTCGGGTTGGACGCTACCCGATGTCCCAGTACCAGCACGATCTCTCAAAAACTGAGCATAATGCGCACGACCGCTCATCTACATAAAAATTGAAACATATTACTAACTATAAAAACATATCAAAATTAATCTCCTAATTTCTATTTTTCTATCAACCTAATTTGTTCCATTCCTATCTATCATTAACTAAACAAATTAAACATTATTAAAATTAAACATTAAACATTATTAAAATATTCTATCTATTCCAACTAAACAAATTAAATATAATTAAAATAGAAATTATTTTTACTAACCTTTTTTTTTTGGTCGCAGGGGGTGAGAGGGAGAGTTTGAGAGAGATTAGAGAGTGTGAGGAATGAGTTGTGATCGGCTGATTATATAGAAATGAGTGTCGTCGCTAAATCGTCGCAACATGAAATTTAATTTTTTGGTATTTCCCACACGCGGGAACAGGTACGCGATAAATTAAATTCTGTGTTGCGACGATTTTACGACGAATCGTGATTTCCCGATAATCGTGATTTTACGACGAATCGTGATTTAAATTCTGTGTTGCGACGATTTTATGACGAACAGGTACATGATACATTTGCTAAGATGAAGTAAGATAATGAGTTTGTCGACAGAACGGTGATTGATTGAGTTTATATTCCCGATAATTCAATGAACTCATTAAAGATTTCAAATAAGTTTTGGAAAATACAATGAGATGTTACGGTTTAGTGTTTAGGGCTTGGGGTTTAGGGTTTGTATGTATTTCAGTAAATCGTCGCTAAATCGTCGTAATTGGCGACGATTTAGCAACGATTTCTATAAATCGTCTCGAAATCGTTGCCAATTACAACGATTTGGCAACGATTTAATGAAATACATACAAGCCCTAAACGATCTCTATGTTTTAGTATTTCTTCAATCTCGATGAACCTATAGATGATTTGAAGATTTAGAGTTTAGGGTTTAGGATTTAGATGGGATTTCATAGAAACCGTCGCTAAATCGTCGCAAATTCGCGACGATTTAGCGACGATTCCTATGAAATCCCCTGAACCCCAAACTTCATCCCATCTCCGATCACCGCTCATTTCCCGCCGTAGTTGGGGCGATTAATAAATTAAAAGACACATATTTCTCGTAATTTATTAATCGCGGCACCTACGATGGGAAATGAGCGGAGATCGGAGATGGGATCAAGTTTGGGGTTTAGGGCATTTCATAGAAATCGGATCACTTAAATTTCACAATAATTACTCGATCACAATATTAATTAATACATTAAATTCACAATAATTACTACGCGGTCACTCTGATTCATTTTCGGACGAAGACACATCCGTTTCTTGATCATCTGGTTCATCACTTTCTTCGAACTAATCTTCCTCATCTTCTTCCTCTTTATCGTCTGGGAGATATTCAACTTCCCTGTTTTGAGGATCTATCAAAAGGATGTCATCAGTGCTCTCATTTGGTTCTGGCATATCAGAGCAATGATCTTGCTGCATTGGGAGATCCTCAAGCCCCTCAATTCGACCCCTCAGAGAAACTTTTATAACAGATAACCATGAGATACGCGTTGTCCGAACTCGCGGATATGGAACAAAGCTGACTTGTTCTGCTTGTGATGCTAGGATAAATGGCTCATACTTATTGTAATGCCGCGATTGGTTGACGTCTACTGCCCCAAATTTGTTTTTACGGACCCCTCGATCAATTGTTGGATCGAACCAATCGCATTTGAAGAGAACGCATTTCAAACCTAAGCAGTCGGGGCACTCAACTTCAATTATGTCTTGCAACATTCCATAAAAATCTATTTCGCCCAGCACACATACCCCGTAGTTGGCAGTAGCTCTTTGATTGCCGTATTTGAATGTATGAAATATATATCCGTGTGTGCAATACATGTGTGCAGTCGTTATCTTCGATACGGGGCCTTTGATTAACTCATGGAACCAGAGTGGATATACGGTATCCCCATGCTCGACCTAAATCGTTAATTAACAAAATCAATATATATATATATATATATATATATATATATATGTTATAGATTGTCCAACTAATTAATTTCTACGTACTTGCGTCTTCAACCACGGGGCAAAGTGTTGATCTTTACGCTTGTTGATTTCGTCTTCTGAGATTCCTTCAATGACTTCTCGTACTTGTCTAACAAATTCACTGCATACAAAAGTATATATATCCAATTAAGCATAAATGGATATATAATTTAACTATATATATATATAAACTTACTTCTCAAATTGACTAACTTCTTCTCAATTTAAGAGGATATACGTTTGGGCACTATGATGGTCTTTTTCATTGGCAAACCAAACTGACTTCACGCTTCCACATAATCGACTGATTGAAGAAAATATGTCTGGGACACCTTCATTAGCATATTTTCTTCCTACACCTCCATCATCATATCGTCGTGCTGCCCTTTTCCGTGTGCGGACCTTCGAGCCGAAATAGTATCGCGTGAAGTGAGAAGTTTCTTCTGTTAAACTTCCTGCAACTATTGAGCCTTCAACTTTGGCTAGATTTTTAGCCTTCCGCTTCAAATGTCCCATGAATCGCTCGAATGGGTACATCCACCGATACTGCAAAGGTCCTCCAAGTTCTGCTTCGTGAGGGAGATGAATAGGTAGATGTTCCATAACATCAAAGAAGGCTGGGGGGAATATTTTCTTCAAGTTGCACAACAAAATAGGAATAATAGCATCAAGTTGTGCAATAACATCTTCTGACAAAGTGTGGGTACAAAGATCCCGAAAAAACGCTCCAATGCCTACAATGACAATAAGGTAGACTTGTTAATTTTTAATTTCATATATATTATATCAATGTTTACATTTGTGATTAATTTAAAGTTACCTGCAATTGCTTTGTGTACATTTCCTGGTAGAAGTTCAGCAAATGCAAAAGGAAGTAGCCGTTCCATAAAGACGTGACAGTCATGACTCTTCATCCCGAAAAACTTTTGCCCTTTCTCAACACATTTAGCTAGATTAGATACGTACCCATCCGGGAACTTCACATCAGATGTCGCCCATTTGAACAAGGCTGACTTTTCTTCTTCACCCAATCGAAATATGGGAACATGTGCTTTCCCATTGCTTGTAATATGTAACCCATTCCGACAACAAAGATCAGGCAAGTCTAGTCTTGACTTACCGCTGTCTTTAGTCCTTCCACGTGCGTTTAACACTGTATGCATGATGTTATCAAAACGTTTTTCTCAATATGCATGACATCCATATTGTGTCTAAGCAAATGATCCTTCCAATACGGAAGCTTCCAGAATATGCTTTTCTTATGCCAATTGTGATGCTACCCATATCCATCCGTCATATTAGCTGGAGTGTGCCAATTTCCACCACGATTGATTATTTCCAGTGCACTATAATGATCAATTTCTGCTTCTAGATCTTCCCTAGAAAGATAAATGGGAGGAGGAACACGAACAGCTTTGTTCTTTCTAAACAACCGCTTGTTTCTCCTATATGGATGGTGAATCGGTAGAAATTGGCGGTGACAATCAAACCAACTTGTTTTTCGACCATGTTTCAATTGAAAAGCATATGTCCTATTGAGACAATACGGACAAGCCAATTGCCCATGCGTAGTCAAACCTGATAACATCCCGTAAGCAGGAAAATCGCTTATTGTCCACATAAGCACCGCACGCATTGTAAAAAAAAAAATTTCTGGCAAAATCATATGTCCAAACCCCGGTATACCACAAATGTCCCAATTCCTCTATCAGAGGCTGCAAAAACACATCAAGGGAACGCTTCGGATGCTTCGGACCAGGTACTAAAATACTCAAGAATAAAAATTCCCTTTGCATGCACATATCTGGAGGAAGGTTGTAAGGTGTTAGGATTACTGGCCATAAAGAATATTGCCTACTAGACATACCAAATGGACTAAATCCATCTGTGCAAAGACCAAGATACACATTTTGTTTCTCTCTAGCGAAGTCTGGGTGTAGCGTCTTAAAGTGTTTCCACGCTTTTGCATCTGAAGGATGAGTAACCTCCCCATCTGTCTGCAAATGATCTGCATGCCATTTCATCGATGCAGCTGTCCTCTAAGACTGATACATTCTTTTTAACCTATCAGTTATAGGAAGGTACCACATCCGCTGGAACGGTACCTTATTCCGACCAGTACCTTGCGGCTTATATATTGGCTTATGGCAAAATCGACATTCTAGCAACTTATCATCATCTTTCCAAAAAAGCATGTAATTGTCAACACAGACATCTATCATCTCAGAAGGCAACCCAAGACTGTAAACCAGCTTTTGTATCTCATAGTAAGTTTCAGCAGCGAAATTGTCCTCTAACAAATACTCTTTAATCAAATTAGCCCAATCATCCATGCAAACTTCAGCTAAGTTATGATCAGTTTTAATAGTCATCATCCTAGCCGCCAATGACAATTTAGAGTGCCCTTCTCTACATCCATCGTAGAGTGGCTGACTTGCATCATCTAGCATATCATAAAATATTTTTGCATCTAGATTGGGTTCCTCATTATGATGATCCGGTGCAAATGTACTTATGGTTTCATGAAATGCATCTGTAACCATGTCATAAATCCTATCATGATCTTGACCATGCTCCGCATGATAATCAAATTGATTAAAATCATTTGACTCATCAAAATTCGATGCTTGATAATTGCTACTACCACTACCTGCATTTCCCCCTTGACTATCTCCATGATAATACCAGATATAGTAATTCGGCATAAACCCTCTATTTAATATATGCGACCACACCTTCGAGGTAATGATAAATTTCATATTCTTGCATTTTAGACAAGGACAGTAAATCTTACCACTGGTAATCGTATTTTGTATAGCTCCCGCCTGATGCATGAATCCCTCCACCCCATCACTGAACTCCTTTGTTAGCGATCCCTCCGAATCAAAACGATTATACATCCATCTTCGTATATTAACATTTTTTGTTGTTCAGAGAGAAGTAAATGTTTTTGAATATGAAATTTTTCTTATGAGGTTAGCCGCTATATATAGATTTTTATTTTCGTTACCATCGAATTAGCAAC
The DNA here is from genome assembly GCA_030161315.1 of Eutrema japonicum. NCBI lineage: Eukaryota > Viridiplantae > Streptophyta > Magnoliopsida > Brassicales > Brassicaceae > Eutrema > Eutrema japonicum. The sequence goes on along the minus strand of BSQW01000014.1, from coordinate 45,726,306 downwards.
AAATTTTGCATCGATTTTGCAATGATTTTACAATATGTTTACCTAACCATACACCCATTAACTTAAACGTGTTCACCTAACTCATATATCGTCGGTAATTCGTTGCAAAGTTCAACGAATACATTTCCTTGGTAATACGTCGGTAATTAACGACGATTTAACGATGATTTTTGAAATCGTCATAAAATCGTCGCCATTTTGAGATGATTTTACGACGATCCCAAAAATCGTCGTTAATTGGACCAAAATTAGCAATGAATTTACGACGATATATTTTGTCCCAATTTTGCGACGATTTAACGACGAGTTTTACAGTCGTCGTGAAATCATCGTAATAACGATGTTGATTTGCAACGAAATAAAATCGTTGCAAAAAATCGTTGCAAAATGCATGTTTTCTTGTAGTGAGCAACCTAATTCAATTCAAGCAAAGCAAATAAGTAAAAAGATAACAAGTACTAAAAGCTTAATTTAGATTAACAAATTAATAAAGGCAAGCTCTTGGATGAGGTTATAGACTTTGGGGAGTTCTATGATTAACCTATGATGTCTAAACAAACAATCAAACATGTTTTCCTTAGCCTAGAACACTTAAACAAGATTATTCCACTCTCATGGCACTAATCACTTTCCTAATCAACTAATCAAGAACAAACTCTCATTTGTGAAAAGTTGATTACCAAGCATTAATTACATGTTCATAAAGCCCTAATACTCCTTAAACAACTACTCTCATAGGTTAAACAAGTAAAATTTCTTATTTAGTTTTTGGGGCATTTCATCGAACACCTTGTGTGCATGAAATGCTATATGGTCTAGATTTCTTTTCTCAAGCCTACTCTAGCATTATGAACCCTAAATAAGAGAGGAAACATGTAATCTAATCACTAGACATCATAGATCAAACAAGAAAACCCCTAGTCAACCTCATCCATGAGCTCTAAAAGGACCTACTCACTAATCATGGTAAAACCCTCAAATCCATAAGGAAGATGATTGAATCCATGATTAGAGATTAGAAATATTAAAATAAATTAAAGACAAGATAGATTAAGAATAATTAAACTTAAGATTGCATTAAAATCAAAAGGTCTCTTTCAAAAATCTAAGAACAAAACACAAGAGAGGTTTATGCCTTAGGAAAATTTTGAGAAAAAGACTTCACCCATGAAAGAAAGGTTTTTGGGTTTAAATAGTGAACATGTGCGAACCGGGTTGACCCGGGACAAATCGGGTACCGACCCGATCGAAATGGGTCAAATCTGGTCTTGAGTGGCTTCACACCTATGTCACAAATCGGTGCAACTGATCGGTATTAGACTTGGGTTTGTGCGGTCGGTGGTGTTGTAGAACCTTCGGTAAAACAACTATATCTCCTGGAATACATGTCCGAATGGCCTCAAACCACTTCCAGTGGACAGCTAACTCACTAGGCTACACTTTTTCGTAGCTACATAAGCTAATTCGGATTGTAGACCCTTCTTTTGGCCAGATCTTTCAGACACCTCGGGTGAGTTCGGCTGGTTTGGGTGAGATAAGTGTTACACCGATCAATCACACCGACTTGTGACGTCGGTGTATGATAAGCTCAAATGTCATACCCTAAAGTACTAATAACTTTGTTGATTGTAGTATTTAGTGGTCGAATCCACAGAGACTCAAGAACCACACAATAGATATTATAGGTTCGAATTAAGCTAAGTAAATCAATGAAAAACAGGAAGTAATAAAGTAATTAAGAGTTGCAAATTCAATGGATGAAGATAGGTTCAGGATATTTCTCAGGAAATCAGGGAATGCAAGTAAATCAATTAGTCAAAGTTCAGGTTAAGCTCGGTTCTTGAACTCAATTCACTAAGCTATAATTAACCAAATGTCGTTGCGAGAATTATCTAAATCTAAATCTCAGAATTCCAAATATCTTTGCAAATTCTAAAGTGTAAACCAGCATTAAGTTCAAGTTTGATTTGTTCACAAAATAACTAAACCAAATCTCTTTGCATATAGTTATTTTGCTCACCATAGGTTCTATCAGATTATCAATTGCACTGTCGTGGCTAATCGATTAACCTAAGATCTAAGTTCCAGGTGATCAATCTAGAATTAGCTTTAAGAACAACATATGGTGAAGAACTAATTCAGATTATGAACCCTAGCCAACTAATCAACCTAACATTCAAAGAGATCCTTTATTGAGAACATTAAAACCTAACAGGAGATCTACTCATACATGGAGATGGAAACAAACAACATGATTGAATAAATCTTTGAAATTAATAATAAAAAAGAAAGAAAACAAGGGTTCGAAATCTTCTCTCGGACGAATAGAGTTTCAGACTTGTCTCTCTCAACCAGAAAACCAAAGTAGAATAAAGCGTCGCTAACACAAGTGGCTGAAAAACATAATTATAATGCTAAAACACATTTTGGGGCTTTTTGTAATTAATAAAGTCTTACGGACCAAAGTGTGGAATCTTCAGAGTTGTAGAAAGTCGCAATCCTTCTCTTCATACGATCAGTATTGACCGATACCATAAGTGGTGTTGATCGATACATAGCTTATGTGTCGACTATTCAGACTGGTGTCGGTCGACACCATGACTTAAATTTGATCCTTCAGCTGCATGATCTTGCTTGGCTCCAAAATGCTCAAATATCTCCAATTTAGCTCCAAACGTACCTAAACCTGTAAAGACTCGAAAAGACTCCAAAAATACTAGAAAAACTCTATAAATAAGACCTATATCATGGTTAAAAGCGAGTAAAAACCATGATATATCAACTCCCCCAGACTTAGCCTTTGCTTGCCCTCAAGCAAACAGAAAGCTAAACAAGAGAAAGAGGTTTGAAAAACACAGAGACTCACCTGTTCTTGAAACACTGCAATGACCCTTTTTCTTAGTACTCCACATATCACCTAACCAGTTCCAAATCTTACCACCATGTACTTCTCCGTAGACATTCGTAGCTCCCCAGAATCCACACATAATTTCGCAGCATTGTCCAATAAAGCCCTCATCGCTAGTTTCATCGCTGTAATCAATGCCAAGAACCTTCTAGACTCTTTCCCATACGATATCATGACAAAGGAACCACCCAATTTTCACACTTTTGGTATTGTTTCCTCTCCCCCAGACTTATTTCACAACATGTTCTCTTGCATATACATATTAAGGTTTGAGACGCGAGTATTGATGGTGTTTGCCACTGAATCCCCGGATCCTTCCTCAAAATGTATCAAAGGTGTAAGCGAATAATTGTATCACATGAAATTTTCCTAACCTCGCTTCCAACCTTTGTGTGATCATTTATTTTCAAGTAGAATAATGGGATCGTTGGAAATTTTCCTAGCCCTCTACTGAGAAGAAAATCATTTCTTATTTTCATGCTTTTATTTATTAACTTATAACAGGGGAGAGGTGTTGATCCGTAAATCACACAAAAAGGGTAAAACAGTACTTTGGTCGGAATCTCGTTTATTGATCAAAGGTCGCGGTTACAACAGATTTTAAGTATGAAGGCAAAGACAAAAGACTTGAGATCGGTAATGAGCTCTCTCTAGTATTCTCTGTCTCTGCGGAAGTTGTGGATCCCTTCAATGAGGTGATGTCCTCTTTATTTATAGTGTTTCTGAGGCGGCTGGCAGGAGGATTTCTCCTTTTCCGAGTTCGATTAGGAAAAGGAAATCTTCCGGTTTTCTCGCCGAGATAAGGATAAGTTTCCTGATATCACAAGGAATCGGTCAAAGAGAATATTTCCTTTTCCGAGATCGGTGGAAAAGGGAAATATTCCGGCTTTATCTGTTGTAATGGACCGGGCCCGTGATGGGCCTAGATCGGTAGCCGAGATGGGCTTTCAACGAGGTTCCGAGCTCGGCCCAGTGTTTTTGGGCCGACTTACCCTCGATCCGAACTATCGTAAACCGGTCTTGATCGAACCGATCTCGGTTCGAACCGAGTTAAACCAAGGGGGTGCTAATCCCCCCTCTAACAATTAGTCCCCCCCTCAGTTCGGCGAGGGATTTTATGAGTTCGGCGAATTTTTAGGAAGTATTTTTAGCTCGGTTAAAACTGAGATCGGTACGATCTGATCAGATTCTGTTTCGAACTGCACGAGTTCGGCGAACTACTTAAGTTCGGCTGGATGATACGAACTATTCGAGTTCGGCGAACTGCTTAAGTTCGGCTTGATGTTTCGAACTGTTCGAGTTCGGCGAACTGCTTAAGTTCGGCTTGATGATGCGAACCGTTTGAGTTCGGTTTGATGTTTCGAACTGTATGAGTTTGGCGAACTGCTTAGAGTTCGGCTTGATGTTTCGAACTGTACGAGTTCGGCGAACTGCTTAGAGTTCGGCTTGAGAGGACGGATCCTTTTTAGATTAAGTTCTCACGGTTGAATCGATTTTACGAACTTTCGAATTCGGTAATGATTTTTTTTTATATCGATCCCGAACATTCGAGTTCGGTATTTTTTCTTGAGAAGGGGGCGTCGTTTCGTCTTCTCTCGCCGCAGATTTCGAAGAGGCGTGCGTCGATTCGTTATCTCTTGCCGCGGAATTCGAAGAGGCGCGTGTCGATTTGTCTTCTCTGGATGCGCGTTTCGAGGAACTGTCATCATTGCCTTTTTCTTTATAAATATCGCTCGGAGTCCATTTCGTTTCTCACTTCTGCTCATTTTCTTCGAAAAGGTATTTTCTCTCTCTAAACGCTCTCCCTTCTCTCTAGGATTTTCTCTTATCTTTCCCTCCGACCATCTGCTCCGCCGTGATTTCTCCGATCTGTTTGAAGATCTTCAAACTTTCCGGGCGATCTTCAAGCTGTTCTTCATCAACTTCTTTCGTTTGATCGGCATGGTTTCGAGGACTTCTTCCCCTTCTGCAGAAAACCGAGCTCCTTCATCTGAGCTTCCAGATATTGGACTGTTCGTCAACAGTTCTGATTCCAGTTCGGACGGACTGAGTGACGTTGAACGAGAGATGTTTAGGCGCAACTCTCAGCATGCCGCGGCCGGACCGAGCAGCTCAAGAGTTTCGGTCGAAGTCCCGCATCTCATCGATGAGGCCCTGTCCGAAGAAGAGACTGCTGATTTAAACGAACAAGTTCGGGCAGATGCCGAGTTCGCTGCTCGGCTTGCCGAGGACGAAGATGCAGCTGAGCTGGACAACCGCGCTGTTCCTCCAGCGTGCCATCCCGATGAGGGGGACGATGGCCCCATTTTGGCTGCTAGGCGGATGACTGAAAGACCAGCCAGCATTGGACCATCTCGGTCTACCGCAGAGACAATTCAGATCACCTTGGAGCGGTGCGGTGCTCCGAATGATTTGTTGTTCAAGATCCCGAAGGCCGCTGATCGCCCGTGGGATGCTCCGGATGGCTACATTTGCGTCTACGAGGAGCATCTCAGAAGTTGTGGGCTTCGGTTTCCCATCCCGGAGCTCGTCTACAAATACTGTAAGAGGCGGCACGTCGCGATCTCCCAGTTGATGCCGGCCACAGTGATCAACCTTGTGGGTCTTCTTTCGCTCGGGGAAGAATGCGGTATTCCCATTACGGCGAAGGTCTTCGAAAAATTGTTCCGAGTGAACCTATCGAAGGCAAAGCCGTGGTTTCTATCGGCAATGGCGAAGCCGGAAGCCGACCTTATTACTGGGAATAAACCGAGCAAGGTCAACTATTGGAGCGCCAGATACTTCTTCGTGAAGATCAACGAATCCTCCGTTGAGTGTCCGGGAGGAAGTTACCGAACTCAATGGAGAACTCCTATTGGTAGAGACTTGTTCTTTGTTTCATTTTAGTACCTTATTTTGCCTAACTTATATCTTTCTCTCCTATTCCCAGCTCGTCATCCCCCAAGCTTTCTTATCACCACACCGAGATTCACTTTCGCGCACGCGAAACAACTGAGTGCTGCGGGGAAAGCTCGGTGGCCTGAAGCTTACCAGGAGAAGCTCGATTTAAAGGCAAAAAGGGTTCTTAGAGGTAAATCGGCAAACTCTTTTGCTGTTTGTTTATACCGAACTTCTTCTTATTTACCCGTTGCTTCTTCTCAGCAAAACCGTCTCGTCAAAGAAAGATGAAGTTCGAGGACATCCCCAATCTCTCAGCCGAGATGGATGATGACGAGGTGGACGCGGGTATCCCTTCGTCTGATGTCCGGGCGAGTCCCGAGGCTACGGCCGTTAATGAAGAAGTCGGTCAAGACGAAGTTCCTTCTGGGGATCGCGCTCCCTCGTCGACCGCGCAGGCAGATCCGGAGGCCTCGGACGTTAACAAAGAGGTTCCCGCTGGGGAACACATTTCTCATCCGGCCGAGAAGAAGAAAAAGAAGAAGACCAAAAGGGGGTCTCGGCGGGCTGCTGATTCGGCTGCCGGAGTTAGTGCCGAACACGCCGAAGATGGCGTAGGCGACGAGGGGGTTACCGGGCCCCAGCAAACTGATGCGGAAACAATTGTCCTATCGGACAGCTCTCCGGTGCAAAAGAGGCGTCGGGTATCGGATCCCGCGGAAGATTCCTGGGATTACGTTGAGTCCTACCGGCGCTTGGGTTTCGGCCCAAACTTCCTTCCGCCGGTCGGTTCCCTCCGCCAGTCTGAGGCTTACAAGAAATTGGCCCAGACTACTGCCGAGGTATCCCTTCTTCTTCCCTCCTTTTTTTTTTTATTATCCTTTTTCTTTCGATTTCTTACTTTTAAAGCTCGTTATTCCCGCAGATGATTGCTCAGACGAATGAGATCGTCGGGTCTTACGACCGCGAGCTCGGTGAATCACGCCGAAAAGCTCTTGAGGCGAGGGTTCAAGTAGCGGAGCTTCGCAAGGAGCTGCGTATATCCGAGGATCGAGTTGAGGCGGGCGATCGTGCGGTGGATCAACTGAACCGTGAGATCGCTGCCCTGAAGAGGTCCAACGCCGAGCTGATGTTGGAAAGGGACGCTGTATCGGTAAAGCTTTTCGCTGAAACTTCGCGACTGAGGGCTGGCCGCACCCAGCAGATTTCCAGGAGGAAGGCGGTCACTGAAAAGTGCGAAGTCCGGCTTCAGAAGGTGAGGGACCACTTATCGGCCGTCGAACGGGCAAAGAAACCGTTCCTCGTTATCAACCAGGTTCAGGGAATACTCGATTTCTGCGAGGGCCTCAAGAAGAAACACGGTATCGATATCCCCTTGTCTCGTATTGATCGGCTCGAAAAGCTCAAGGCCGAGAAGATGAAGGAGCATGCCGCGGTCGACCTCTGCGAGCTGGATGAGGCGGACTTGGTCGTCACGCCTTTCAGCGATCCGGTGCATCCAGAGGTCTCGACGTCGATGGGTAATGAAGTGCCAGCGGGCCTCGACGAGTTCGGATCAAACCGGGCTTCCATGTCGGCTGATCGCGCTGATGCGATGCGGAAGCAGAACGTCTGAGCTCCCCCTCCCTTCTTTTGTAATATTTTTAATTTTCTTCTGCCCGAATGGGTTTATAACTCGACCTTTTGGACCGGAGGGTTTTTAAAATCCGGTATCCGTCTTGTAACTTTGCCCGAGGGGCTTTTGAACGAATTCGATTTTGATCGATCTTCTTTTTTGAATGTTTAAGTTTTATTATTTCTCGAGTTATTCTTATGACGAATTTTGGTATATTTGAAGTCGTACTTAATACGAACTTCTCAAACTTATCGTACACAGTGGTGCCGTAAATAGTACGGTCTTAGCCGGGTGAAGAGGACAAGTTCGACTGAACCCGTTCGAGGTCGGCAATCCTTATCGTAGATCGGCTTACTGATTTTGCGGTTGTTGAGAAACCGGCTTACTGGTATTTGCGATTGTTGAGAAATCGGCTTACTAAATTTTGCGACTGTTGAGAAGTCGGCTTAGATTTGCGAGGAAGGACGTTCGGCTTGACCCTAGAGTTTAGTTTAAGAGTACGTGAACAGCTCATCTTAATATGCTCTAGGTTTTCTCAGATTGAATCCGAGTGTGCGAAACGGGCTCGGCTTATTTGGCTCGGATAACCTGAGAAGTTGGTGCGAGACTGATCTCGGCTTTGAATGTGGAAAGTGTGTTATCCATTGCACCGTGAGGATGCGTGCGAGCTAAGCTCGGCTTTATCAGGTCGTCTGGCCAGGACGTTGATATGGGAACCGTTGATGGTCCAAAATGCGAACTGTTGTAGTTCGGCAAACGTAAAGTTTGGCTTAATGATACGAACTGTTTGGAGTTCGGCAAACTCAGAGTTTGGCTTTGGAAAATACGAACTGTTTGAGTTCGGCAAACATAAAGTTTGGCTTAGGAAGGTACGAACTGTACGAGTTCGGTAGAATGCCTTGGTAATATATTTTTATTAATGTTATAGCTGCGCCTTGTGAGGGCTGCCTACGTACCTTCGAAAGAAGGATCAAGCCATTCGTAGTTCATGTTACATTTTAGAATCGAGCGTATGTGTAGTAGCTCGGTTATCTTTTTTTTTTTTTTTTTTTTTTTTTTTTTTTTTTTTTTTTTTTTTTTTTGTGCTTGAAGGTTGGCCTAGATGTAATACCGCTTGAGGTTCATGGAATTCCACGAACGGGGAATGGGGGTTCCGTCTAGCTTCATGAGTTCGTAGACGCCAGGTTTGACTACCCTCATGACCTGATACGGTCCTTCCCAATTTGTGCCGAGCTTGCCGGCATTCTTTTCTTCGGTGCCTTCGAAGACTTTTCTTAAGACGAGGTCGCCGTCGGTGAAGTGACGTCCGCGGACCTTTTTGTTGTAGTAGCGTGCTGCCAAGTTCTGATAATTCTGAATCCGAAGTAAGGCTTGATCGCGTTGTTCCTCGAGATTGTCGAGGTTATCGAGCATGATTTCGTCGTTAAGATCGGGATTTTGTACGAGCATCGTCCGACGGATAGTCGGGATGGTGAGTTCGGCGGGGCATAGGGCTTCCACGCCATAGGCCATGTAGAAGGGGGATTGCCCCGTTGACGACCTTGGGGTCGTTCGGTAAGACCATAAGACGCCGTCGAGTTTATCTGACCATGTCCCCTTACGAGTATCCAATCGTTTCTTGAGGCCGGCTATGATCGTTTTGTTCGTTGCCTCGGCCTGACCGTTGCTCGGCGGGTATCTTGGTGTGGAAAAGCTTAGTCGAATTTTCCACTTGGCGCAGAAGTCGTTGAATAGTGTTGATATGAATTGGGGACCGTTATCGGTGATAATCTCGTACGGAATTCCGTGTCGGCAGATAATGAATTTCCAGACGAATTTCTGGACGTCAGAGGCGAGGATGACGGGATATGCCTCGGCTTCTACCCATTTGGTAAAGTAATCCGTCATGACGAGGATGAATTTTTTCTGCGAAGTGGATCGTCTGAAAGGACCGATGATGTCCATCCCCCATCGCATGAATGGATACGGAGCTGTCGAAGTGGTTAGCAGCTCGGTAGGAAGGTGTATCATTGGGCCATGCCTTTGGCATTTGTCGCACTTTGCGACGAACCTTTCGCAGTCTGCTTGCATACTTGGCCAGTAATAGCTTGCTCTCTTGATTTTCAGGGCTAGAGATCGGCCGCCGGAGTGATTGCCGCCGTCGCCTTCGTGTATTTTTGTTATGACTTCCTGAATTTCATCGCCTGAGATGCATGTGAGGAGGATTCCTGCTGCGCTCCAACGAAACAGTCCGTCTTTGATAAGTATGTAGCGGGCGGCGCGCATTTTGAGTCGTCGAGCGGCCCATCTATCGGCCGGAATTTCGCCATCGATGATGTACATTTTTATTTCCAATGTCCAATCGGCAGGAGTCTGCTCGTCGGACTGTTCGAGGTCTATTGGTTCATGAAGTCCGTCTGTCTGTTCCTCCGTTTCATCGTCTGATCGGGCCGTGTCACCGTCTTGCAACGTGTCGCTGTTGCCTTCGGCGGTGTTAGAGTGTTCGGGCTCGGTGCCCTGATCGGGCTCGACGGTTGGAGTCCGTCTTTGTCGATGTGAGACAAGTTCAGTCGCGGGATTTTCCTCGTAATCCCGTCTGCGAGTCGTGACAATGCATTGTTCTGTGCTGCCGATACTAGGTTCTGATATACTTTCCACCGGGATCGTCCGTTTGAGGTGAGGGTCGGAGCTTGACGCCAAGGCAGCGAGTGCGTCGGCTGGAGCGTTTTCGCCCCGCGGAATCTTGGTAAGTTCGAACGAATCGAATTCGGAAGCGAGTTGTTTTACGAGCTTGAGGTATGCGTCCATTCGACCATTCTTGGCATCATACTCCCCGCTGAACTGACTTGCGACGAGCTGTGAGTCGCAGTAGGCGTGAATGCGTGTGACGCCGATGGCCTTGGCCAAACGTAGTCCGGCAATTAGCGCTTCGTATTCTGCCTCGTTGTTAGACGCGTTGAACGTTAGGCGGAAAGATTGCTCCAAGATTTCTCCCGTCGGAGATTTGAGGCGAACGCCTATTCCAGAGCCTCGGTGAGACGACGACCCGTCGACGTGAAGGATCCATCGTTCGGCGGTTATGACATCAGTGTTGATGTATTCCGGAGATAATTCAACGAGGAAGTCGGCGAGGACCTGTGATTTGATGCTTGTCCGGCTTTTGTAATCGATATCGTATTCGCTGAGTTCGATAGCCCATTTAGCCAACCGACCGGACTGGCTTGGGCTATGTAGGATTGTCCGGAGTGGTTGATCGGTTAGCACGGTGACCGAGTGTGATTGGAAATAAGGGCGCAATTTCCGAGCTGAGACGACAACGGCGAGGGCCAGCTTTTCAAGAGTCGGATACCGTCCTTCAGCTCCATCTAGTGATTTGCTGATATAGAAGATCGGTTTTTGTTCGCCCCGGTCTTCCCGAACGAGGACCCCGCTGATCGCTGAGGTTGAGATTGCGATGTAGAGATAGAGGGTCTCGCCGTCTTCGGGTTTTGCCAAAACTGGTGGTGTTGACAAGTAATCTTTGAGCTGCTTGAATGCTTCCTCGCACTTATCATCCCACTCAAGATTTTTGTTTCCGCGCAGTAATTGGTAGAAGGGGAGACACTTATCGGTGGACCGGGAGATAAACCGGTTGAGTGCGGCGATGCGTCCCGTGAATCTTTGCACTTCCCTTCTCGTTGTTGGCGATGGTAGGTCAAGGATTGCCGAGATCTGTTTTGGATTGGCTTCGATTCCCCTTTGAGTCACGATATACCCGAGAAATTCTCCGGAGGTTACACCGAATGTGCACTTGGTCGGGTTTAGCTTCATGCCGTACTCGTTCAGGATATCGAAACAGGTGTTGAGATGTCCGGCGTGATCCTTCGCAACCAAAGATTTGACGAGCATGTCGTCGATGTAAACCTCCATCGTTTTGCCGAGCTGGCTAGCGAACATCCGATTAACGAGGCGTTGGTAGGTAGCACCGGCGTTTTTTAGGCCGAAGGGCATCACCTTGTAGCAGTAGATACCGCGGTCCGTGATGAATGAAGTTTTCTCACGATCATCCGAATGCATGAGTATCTGATTATAACCTGAGAAAGCGTCCATGAACGAGAGGAGTTCGTTCCCGGCGGTGGCTTCGACGAGTCTGTCGATATGTGGGAGCGGGAAACTATCCTTTGGGCAGGCTTTGTTCAGGTCGGTAAAGTCGACGCATATCCTCCATTTTCCGTTTTTCTTTTTTACGACGACCGGGTTTGCCAACCAATCGGGATACCGAACCTCTGTTATCGACCCTGCGCTGAGTAATCTTTCGACCTCGTCGTTCACAGCTCGGGCCTTCTCGGGACCGAGCTTGCGTCGTTTTTGCTTGATCGGTTTGAAGGTGGAATCAACGTTGAGCTCGTGACTTGCTATCTTCGGATCGATTCCGGGCATGTCTGTGATTGACCAGGCGAAAGTTGAAACGTTCCTTTTAAGGAGTCGGATTAAATCCCTTTTGATGTCATCATCGAGTTCGGCCCCGATTCCTACACATCTCTCCGGATTGAAATCGTCGATATTGACTTGGACGATTGTTTCGCGTCGCGGTAAATCGGGATCGTTTGAATTTTTCTTGTTGATCACGCAGGTGCGGGGAGCGGTCCTCAGTTTGCATTCGTTAATGAAACACGTTCGGGACATCACTTGGTCGCCTCTAAGGGTGAAGATTCCAGAAGGTGTTGGGAACTTGACGCATTGGTGATATGTTGACACGACTGCTTTCATCGAGAATATCCATGGAGTGCCGAGTATCACATTGTAGATTGCGGGCTTGTCCAGTACCAAGAACTTGACCATTCGACAAGTGCCTCCGGTATACATGGGAAGTTTGACCGTTCCGGCTGTCATGGTTTGCTCGCTCGAGAATCCGGTGAGTGGTTCGATGTTCGGTCTGATTTGATTGTCGGGAAAGTCCATGTTTTTCAGTGTTTCCCTAAAAATCACGTTAACCGAGCTTCCAGTGTCGATTAAAATTCGTCCGACTACGACATCTCCGATGAGTGCCTCGACGACTAGCGGGTCGTTATGCGGCATATGAAGTCCTTCCGTGTCGGCCTCGGAGAAGGTGATTGGCGTTCCGCAGGGTATAGTCTGATGTGACTGTTTTGCGGCCAATGCTTCCTTGCTGTATGTCTTTAGAGCTCGGACAGAGTAGTTGCACGTTTCCAATGCACCCATAATCATGTTGACGCGTTTCCGAACCTGTGGAGGGTGTTGATTTTCCACGTTGTCCTCCCGATCCCGTTTCGGTTGTTCGTCGTTGGTTTTGTCTTTCCTTTGCTCGGCAGGTTTGTTTGGTCTAAAGGTACGTCTCCTACCGTTATCGTTACGGTACGGTCTGTTTGAGGGTTGGAAGGCTCCTTCGACTGGAACTTCCCCCTTTTTATACTTCATCATTAAAAATTCCTGTAGGTGTCGGCACTCCTCGGTCGAATGATTTCCATACCGGTTATGGAAATTGCAATACGATGCGGATTCAGTGGTGTCGGACTCTTTTGACTCTTTCGGCTCATCCGACCGAACCCAAGTGTTTGACCAGGATTGCTGAGTTTGGACCGTATTGACGGGTTGTTTCGGGGGAAGGTACAGTCTTTCTTTAGTGGCGGGCTGTTTCGTGACTGCGTGTCGCCTATCTTTCTCGGATCTTTCCTCCTCCTCCATGATGAAGACATGCGCCCTGTGCAGGATGTCCTCCAATGTCTTTGGATTATTGCGTTTGATTTCCCTGTGAAAGTCTGATTCGTACCAGGTGGCTTTGTAAAGAGCCTCGATTGCGGCTTCGTCATCGATCGTGCAATGGGATACAACTGCTTTGAAACGTTCCATGAAGTTGCGTAAGGGCTCGTCCTGCTTCTGCTCGAGGGCCCAGAGTTCGGCGTTCTTGGTTTTCTGCTTGACAAACATGGTGAAGCGTTTGAGGAATTTGGTAGTGAGCTCGTTATAGCTGTTTACCGAACTTGGCTCGAGTGTCGAGAACCAATCGAGCGCGGCTCCGGATAAGTTCTCCACGAACAGTTGGCACATGGCTGCGTCCTTCTCAGTTTCCGAGCCGAAACGAAATCGGTTCATTGAGATGGCAAACGAGGTCAAGAAGCGTTTAGGATCGGTAAACCCTTCGTATGATGTGATCTTGACTCTCTCCAATCGCCGAACGGGAGTGTTGATGATCGTATCGGTAAATGGTGTCCTCTGCGACTCCTGAATTACCCGGTCGATTTCTGGCGCCGAACTTGTAGCCTGGTGGACTTTGGTCCGCATCTCTTGCAGTTGGGCCTGTACCTTGGCGAATTCCAGATTTACGGCAGCTTGATCTGCGATGTTAATTTCCGAACCGGACGCGGATCTTCTTGTCGGCAGGTCAACTGTGCCCGGGGGTCGAGCGTCGGTTAAGTCGGATAAGAGATTTCGGCGCAATGTGTTTTCGTTGGTGGGGGTGATCGGGTTTGGTTCGAGGATACCGATCTGATTTCGGCGTTCGAAGTGGGATGCTATCAGTGAGGCGATCCGTTCTTCGTTCCTTTTATTGATCTCGGCGAACTGCGTCGCCATGGCTTCCATGAAGGCGGTCGGATCCGTGAATATCGAAGCAGCCGGAGGCGGCGGAAGGGTTGTCGGGAGGTTGGTTCGATTATCCCCTTCAATAAGTGAGTTCGGAGGAAACCCTCCTTCGTCTGTTGGTAGTTCGGTATTGACTGGATTGGGTTCGTCAATGGGCGGGTTTCGACCGTTGTTGTCCGAGCTGTCGATGAGGGCTGCGGTGGTATCAGCTGGAAGAACCATTGTCGAACTTCAATCAAACGATATCCGAAAGTACTGTTCTATTTTGCCCCACGGTGGGCGCCAATTGTTGATCCGTAAATCACACAAAAAGGGTAAAACAGTACTTTGGTCGGAATCTCGTTTATTGATCAAAGGTCGCGGTTACAACAGATTTTAAGTATGAAGGCAAAGACAAAAGACTTGAGATCGGTAATGAGCTCTCTCTAGTATTCTCTGTCTCTGCGGAAGTTGTGGATCCCTTCAATGAGGTGATGTCCTCTTTATTTATAGTGTTTCTGAGGCGGCTGGCAGGAGGATTTCTCCTTTTCCGAGTTCGATTAGGAAAAGGAAATCTTCCGGTTTTCTCGCCGAGATAAGGATAAGTTTCCTGATATCACAAGGAATCGGTCAAAGAGAATATTTCCTTTTCCGAGATCGGTGGAAAAGGGAAATATTCCGGCTTTATCTGTTGTAATGGACCGGGCCCGTGATGGGCCTAGATCGGTAGCCGAGATGGGCTTTCAACGAGGTTCCGAGCTCGGCCCAGTGTTTTTGGGCCGACTTACCCTCGATCCGAACTATCGTAAACCGGTCTTGATCGAACCGATCTCGGTTCGAACCGAGTTAAACCAAGGGGGTGCTAATCCCCCCTCTAACAAGAGGGATACCATTAATTTCTACACATGGGTTCTTTTGTCAGATGTGAATGAGGAATCAAGCTCTGTGAACATCAATCACATCGATGGAGTGCAAAGAATTAGCTCAGGCTTGAATGAACTCTGCTGGAAACATGGGTGTCTTATAGTTAACTGGTCAACCTTTGGATTTTTCATTAGTCTGATCCAGAACTGATTCTGTAACAATGGTCACTTAGAAGCAAAGTCAGAACAATAAATTTAAGAAAAAAAGCATAGTCTCCAATAAGTTTTGACTCAATAAAACGATTTTTTGACTCAAAAACGACTAACTCTAAGATAAACAAAGATACTGTCAGCAACCACCTCCCCGAGACTTAAACAACACTGTCCCCAGTGTTATCTAATCTAGAGTCGGTAAAAGGAATCATAAGAGCTGAGTGGAGGCGTGAAAATCAAAGAAGTTACCGGATTGGGGTAGGAGTGTCGACCGACACACATCACCGGTATCGAGCGATACCAGGCTTAGGTCGTCACAGGTAACTATTTTCATCGATTTGATAAGTTCAACTCCTTTGTCGCGCAAGTGGTGTCGATCGATACCATTACTGGTATCGCTCGACACATCTCCTTTGTAACCGATTCACGCAAAACACAATACACAAAACCAAAAACCAAAAGAAATCAAAGAACTTATGTACAGACTCTCTAGTGGGTTGCCTCCCACCAAGCGCTTGTTTTGAGTCATTAGCTTGACTTTGGCTCATGTATTAGTCGGGATAAGAATGAGAACTTGCTCCAAAATAATCTCCACAACTAGACATTTCCAGCTTCAGAATTCTGCTCAACATACCCTTCACAACATCCTTTCCTTTCTCTTTCAAATCTGAAGTGAGGATAGCTCTAACCTTAGAGAATGGTTTCGAAGTTCCCTTGTATTTCACCTCATATTCAATCGAATCTCCACCACACTTCTGAGGGGTTAAAGTCATATAGGCATCACCCTTTACTCATTTTCTCTTCACCTTTTTCTTTGCCTTAGCCGTTTTGATGTCTCTCTTCGTGATGTTAGAAGGACCATCAAAACGTCTATGACATTTGGCTCATCATAAGGCTCTTCCAAAAGATCAACCATCAACGTCTCTCCCGTAACAACGGTGATGCAAGAGACATGTTTGGGAGCTCTTCCAGAAGGAATGGCTTTGTAGGGGACCTCTTTGTCAATGTATGAGAACGAGATTCTCTTACTGGGCGTGTCAATAACTGCACCAACTATAGCCATGAACGGTCTTCCAAGAATCAAAGGTATATTAGAACTTACGCTCATCTCCACAATCTGAAAATCAGTAGGAACCAGACAATCTCCTACTTTAACAAGCAAATCAGGGATGGTACCATATGGAATTGAGGTTGAAGAGTTCGCGAATGCGAGAGTCATCTTAGCAGATTTAATATCACCAATTCTCAACCTCTCTGCAATTGCCTTTGACATAACATTGACACTAGACCCTGAATCAACGAGAGATTCTTTGTATTCAACTCCAGAGATAGAGCATGGAACCAAAAATTTTGATTTCTTCGATTTCCTCAACTCTCTTGCCTTTGCCCTTACCGGGGTGAACAAGCTCCAAACCGCTTGGTAGAGGAGTTGATCCCTTGGTCGTTTTCTTGGGTTCGGAGCTCGTATACGCGGTCTTGCCTTTTGCTTTGGTACCCTTGGCAATTTCTTTCCCTTTTTCCGCGGCGGTAGCTTTGGCAACACCTTTCCCCTTGCCAACGGTTGAAACCTTGGTCCGTGCTCGTGTCGATGGCGCACATTTGTCAGTCATTAATTGTGCTTACAAATATTCTCGAGACAATTTGTGAGTATAGGTACAATAGTTTCTCAAAATCAACAATGGTTCTCCAAAAGATGAACTAAGAGCAATGAACAAGGCAACATTCCACACTTAGCAAGCAAATTTTCCAAATGTGCAATCCCTAATTCTCATTCATCTCAAAATCCCAATTTCTCAAATTTTCATCAAACTAGCAACAATAGGCTCATGAATCATCAATTTTAAGCATATAGAAACCATCCCCAAGGTTTATGCACAATTGAAAAGCAATATCAAACCACATTCAAGCAATATGTACTCAAGAACAAAACCATGGGTTTCCAAAAATTTAATTGATGAATACCTTGGGGGATTGTGATTAAATTCTTAGAATGATTATAAATCGAAAAAGAGCAGTGAAAATCGAGACTGTAGGGCTTGGAATCGCGAAATTTGGTTGAGAAAAGAGAAAGATGTGAAGGAGAGAGACTTAAAATCGCGAAAATAAGGTCGAGAGAGAAGCAGGTTTTCACGTTGAAGAAGAAGGAAAAAAGAGACTTACCTGGGTCGGGTCGGATCTTACCTGGGCGAGAACAAGGTCGGTCAACGAAATTTGAAAAATCTGGTCAATACCGATGTCACACGTCGGTATTGCACATCGGTATTGACAGATTTTAAAAATTCATCGTTGAATACCGATGTCACTCCTCGGTACAACAAATCGGTGCTAAGGGATTTTCTTCATGTTTCCATACCGACTTGTTGTACCGATTTGTGACGTTGGTATTGGTCCCATGTTTGGCATGGTCGATACCGATGTCCTTGGTTGGTATTGAGCATCGGTATTGGCTGCACCGATGTCACTCCTCGGTGCAACAAATCGGTGCTAAGGAGATTTTCCTCCTGTTTCCTTACCGACTTGTTGTACCAATTTGTGACGTCGGTATTGCTTCTTTCTTCACTCGGCAAGTGCATACCGATGTCACACATCGGTATTGCACGTTGGTATTGTCCATGGACCTTGGAAACCCTATGCACACTTAACAAAAACATCAAAAAGTTCTACCAAAGATAGAAAAAGAGAAAAAATAAATGTATATACAAGGATAAGCTTGGGGTATCTCCCAAGAGAATTTGTTTTACATCGCTAAGTTTGACGTTGATTACCGTATTCAAGCGTGAGAAACATCATCAAGGGGAAGTGAGACTCCCTCCTTAATGATTTCATTAGCATGGTACGGTTTTAGTCTTTGACCGTTGGCAACAAATTATTCCCCATTCTTGTTCAAAAGAACAACGGCTCCATAAGGCCTCACTTCTTTGATCACAAAGGGACCGGACCATCTCGACTTGAGCTTCCCGGGAAATAGCTTCAACCAGAAGTTAAACAACAACGCTTGGCCTCCAACCTTAAGATCCTTGGGCGTTATCTTCTTGTCATGGAATAACTTCGTTCTCTCCTTGTAGAGACGTGAACTTTCATAAGCATCAAGGCGGATTTCATCAAGCTCGTTCAATTGAAGAAGACGCTTTTCCGAGGCTGATTTGGTATCAAAGTTTGAGAAGTTTAACCGCCCACAAAGCTTTGTATTCCAACTCAACCGGCAAGTGACAAGACTTTCCATAAAGAAGGTGGAATGGCGTTGTCCCAATCGGTGTCTTGTAAGTGGTTCGGTATCCCCACAAAGCATCATCCAACTTCACGGACCAATCTTTCCTTGAAACCCCAACGGTCTTCTCGAGGATAGCCCTGATTTGGCGATTCGAAACTTGCACTTGGCCACTCGTTTGAGGATGGTAAGGCGTGGCCACCTTGTGCTTCACCCCGTGTTTCCTAAGTAAGCTTTCGAAGACCTTGTTGATGAAGTGTGAGCCCCTATCACTAATCACTACCCATGGAACTCCAAATCGAGGGAAGATTATCGGCTTGATCATCTTGAGAACAACCTTTGCATCGTTTGTAGGACTTGCAATGGCTTCTACCCACTTAGAGACATAGTTCACCACCACTATAATGTATTGATTCCCATATGAAGAGGGGAACGGTCCCATGAAGTCAATGCCCCAAACATCGAATATTTCAACCTCGAGGATAGGATTTTGAGGCATCTCGTTCCGTTTACCAATGTTCCCTATCCTTTGATAAGCATCACATCTAGACAAAAACTCTTGAGCGTCTTTGAAAATTGTTGACCACCAAAAACCCGCTTGTAGGACCTTAGCAACCATCTTGAACGAAGCAAAGTGACCTCCATATGACGAACCGTGACAATGCATCACAATGCCTTCAACTTCTTCCTCGGGGACACATCTCATATAGAGTTTGTCCTTGCAAAGAGTATACAAGTAAGGTTCATCCTAATAGAAACGAGTGATGTCTCTAAAGAATTTATTCCTTTGATAGCCATCCAAATTAGGCGGTTCTTTCCGCAAGCTAAGTAGTTGACATAGTCCGCATACCATGGTAACTTCTCATCCGCCAAACTTTTAGCCTCTTCAAGAACTCTCACCGCCTTGATACCTTTCCTCAAAACGCTAACAACATCAATTGCTCCTCGAGAAGTTTATCATCAATCGGGAGAAGGTCTTCGATTCTCAACCTATACAAGTGGTCCGCTACCCCATTTTCAATGCCTTTCTTGTCCACGATTTCCATGTCAAACTCTTGCAAAAGCAAAATCCATAGGAGAAGCCTCGGCTTGGTATCCTTCTTTGCATCTATATACCTCAAAGCCGCATGATCCATGTATACCACAACTTTAGATCCAACCACATATGACCAAAACTTCTCCATGGCAAACATTACCGCCAACAACTCCTTTTCTGTGGTCGCATACCGTGCTTGAGTATCATCCAACGTCCTACTTGCGTAGTAGATGACATTAACTCTCTTGTCCTTCTTTTGGCAGAGGACCGCTCCAACCGCGAAGTCGCTAGCATCACACATTATCTCAAACGGTAGCTCCCAATCCGGAGCTTGAACAATTGGTGCACTACCTAGAGCCTTCTTGATTTCTAAGAACGCCTCAAGACACTCTTCATCGAAGTTAAACTCCACCTCCTTGCAAAGGAGCCTCTTGAGCGGTCTTGCAACCTTCGAGAAATCTTTGATGAACCTTCGGTAGAACTCGGCATGCCCCAAAAAGCTTCGGATGTCCTTGACCGTTCTTAGCGGTTCCAAACAAACCATGACCTCGATCTTAGCCTTGTCTACTGATATATCATGGTTTTTACCTGTTTTAAGCCATGATATAAGTCCTTTTTATAAAGTTTTTCTAGTATTTTGGAGTCTTTTAGAGTCCTTTCAGGTTTTAGGTACGTTTGGAGCATTATTGGAAATACTGAAGCATTTTGGAGCATGTTGGAGCCAAGCAGAGATCATGTAGCTGAGACACCGATTTGATGCATGAGTATCGATCGATACACTTATGGTATCTGCCGAACCGTCGAAGAGACAGAAGGATCGTGACTTTTATGAAGATTTGAGAAACTGCAAATTGCCCCGAAAGACTTTATTATTTACAAGAAGCCCCAAAACGTGACTTAGGTTATTTATTAGGATTTATAGCCACTTTTGATGGCTATGCTTTATTTTACTTTGGTTTTGTGAGAGAGCTTTTGAAGAGAGACAAGTCTGAAACTCTGTTCGTCTGAGAGAAGATTTCGAACCCTTGTTTTACTATCTTTTTATTATTTATTCAGTCAAGTTTATTGTTGCAATCTCCATGTCTGAGTAGATATTATGTTAGGTTTAGGGTTCTCATAAGGAATTTCTTTGAATGCTAGGTTGAATTGTTGATTAGGGTTCATAATCTGAATTAGTTCTTTGCCTTAGGTTGTTCTCAAAGCTAATTCTAGATTGATCACCTGGAACTTAGATCTTAGGTTAATCGATTTGGCATGAGAGTACAATTGAGAAACTTGATAGAACTTAAGGTGAGCAAAATAACTATTCGCAAAGAGATTTGGTTTAGTTGTTTTGTGAACAAATCAAACTTGAACTAAAAGCTGGTTTAGACTTTAGGATACACAAAAAGATTTGGAATTCTAGGATTTAGACTTAGATAATTCTCGCAACGAGAGTTGGTTAATTATACTTTAGTGATTTGAGTTCAAGAATCGTGCTTAACCTGAACTATGATTTGTTAGTTTAATTGCATTCATTGATTTCCTGAGAAATACCATGAACCTATCTTTCTCCCAATCGAATCACAACTTGTTTAATTTAAGTATTTGTTTTCAATTCCATTGATTACTTAGCTTAATTTTCATTTATACAATCTATTGTGTGTTTTCTTGAGTCTCTGTGGATTCGACCCCTAAGTATTACAATCGACAAAGCTTTAGTACTTATAGGGTATTAATTTGAGTTTATCAAATTTGGCGCCATTTCCGGGGATTCAATTCGCCATTAGATTTTAGTTTGAGAATTTCGACTAAGTTCGACCGGTATCGATCGATACCTGTCGTGAATTTTTGTGTTACTTACGTTCTTGATTTTTGTGTTTCAGGTGCATGCCTAATCGTAAAACTAGGAGGAACAAGGACACTTCGCTAGTTAATCTGTCAAACGATCAGCTAGCACTTTTGGAACGCGCAAACAGAAAAGCAAAGAAGCCAACAGAGATGAACAACAATCCAGTGGTTTTGGTTCAAGATGAAGCTGGTGCTTACAGAGACCAAGAGGGTCAATTTTGCAATGCGACAGGGCAACGATTGGATGGAGATGGAAACATCATTCCACCTCCTGCTGTTGTCGAAGAGATTGTCGAATGGAATGCTGTGATTAATAGGACAATTGGTGAGTAAAACAGGCCTGATCAGTTTTACGCCAATCGTTCTGCGATTTGCCCTCCTACTTTTCAGAGAAACAACTTTGAGCTGAAGCCTGCTTACTACACTCTTGTGGGTCAGCACCCTTTCCATGGTCTTTCCAATGAACACCATATGGATCACATTTAGAGGTTTGAGGATTTGGTTACAAGCATCAAATGCGATGGAGTATCCTATGATTACCTCTTCTGTAAGCTCTTCCCATACTCTCTTTATAACGCCCCGACCGCCCCTACCTGTGGGCCCCATGCCCTCTCTCGGCCCGTGGGCCCCACCCTTGTCCGACGGCCGGTGCGTTAGTCCGGGAGGCTTGTAATACTTGTTTACTGACCCTGCAATCACCACGTGACCTTTCCCCGTGTTTTGTCCTCACTCACACGCTACCGCGAATCACTTCCCGGAAGGTCACCCATCCTTAGACTACTCCAGCCCAAGCACGCTTAACTCTGGAGTTCTTTCGGGCAAGTGATCGGAAAAGGTAAGTGCACTTTGGTGACATAGGTAGCCAAATCAATTCTTATAAGCCTCTCCGCATATACAAGAAACCGGGATGTTACAATCACCCCCACTCACAGAGCGCAACGTCCTCGTTGCGCACCAGGATCGTCACCCTAGACGGTGTGAGCCCACCTGACTTCACACACGTGTTTGGGTTCGTCTCTGATACCACTTATAACGCCCCGACCGCCCCTACCTGTGGGCCCCATGCCCTCTCTCGGCCCGTGGGCCCCACCCTTGTCCGACGGCCGGTGCGTTAGTCCGGGAGGCTTGTAATACTTGTTTACTGACCCTGCAATCACCACGTGACCTTTCCCCGTGTTTTGTCCTCACTCACACGCTACCGCGAATCACTTCCCGGAAGGTCACCCATCCTTAGACTACTCCAGCCCAAGCACGCTTAACTCTGGAGTTCTTTCGGGCAAGTGATCGGAAAAGGTAAGTGCACTTTGGTGACATAGGTAGCCAAATCAATTCTTATAAGCCTCTCCGCATATACAAGAAACCGGGATGTTACACTCTTGATGGGGATGCAGCTTATTGGCTGAAGCATTTACCAGCTGGTCATTGACTACTTGGGAAGAGACTAAGAATGCATTCTTGAACAATTTCTATGATGAGGCACGATCTTAGGAGCTCAGGAATAAGATTTCTCTGTTTTCTCAGGGACCGGTTGAGGCATTCAAGGCTGCTTGGCTCAGATTTCGGTCATATCAGAGGGATTGTCCACATCATGGGTTCACTAATGTTCAGCTGCTGCATCTTTTCTTCAGAAGGGTTGATTGGAGGTACCAGATGGCTCTGGATGCTGCAAGCAATGGAAATTTCAACACTAGGTATCCTGAGGACGCTTATGTGCTGATTGAGAACTTGGCATCTAGCAATAGTACCAAGAATGCAGACATGAAGCGCAAGAAGCTAGCTGGTGGCATGGAAGGTTCGCAGATTGCTGAGGTTCATGCCAAGTTAGATTCTATGCATAATCTGTTGATGGGCAAGACGATGAAAGTTGTTCACTTTGTAGATGATGTTGAGGTATTCAATGAGGATGAAGTGGAAGATGTTAACTACATTGGTGGATCTGGTTTTCAAGGTCAGAAAAATCAATATCAGAATAACAACAGAAACTTCAACAACAATGCTCAGCAAGGAGGGTCGAATCAGTTTGTCCAAAAACCATCTCAGAACAGTGGGTATACCAGGAACTATGGGAATTCATTTTATCAACTTGTACCTGCTAAGATCCTAGATAGCAATATTGGGTATATGTTTGAACAGCTTGTTCAAGGACAACAGAAGCTAGCTGTGGATTTCAATGGGAAGATTGATGTCATGTACATTGATCTAAGTGGAAGGATTGACGCTATTAATATTCACCAGAAGAAGCTGGAAACTCAGGTTGCTTAGACTTCAGAGGCTGTCAAAAGGCAAGAAGGTTTTCTTCCAGGGAAAGGAGAGAACCCAAGAGCTCATATCAATGCAATCACCTTGATGAGTGGAAAAGAGGTCAATCCAGGAGTGAAAATTGGCCAAACAACAGATATTTTCATCGATCTTGATGATGAGGTATCTGAAATCACTCCAGTATCGATCGACACTAGCCAGCATCGATCGACACCTATCAAGATACTTTCACGGGACATATCAAAACCCCGTGTATTGATCGATACCACTAATGTATCGATCGACACTGATCCTGCAGTCGACCCAACACCTAAGGTTTCAAAGGAAGTACCTAATGTAGTTGCAGAGAGAGTTTACACACCGAGGATACCTTATCCCAGGGCTACTGGGAAGACTAAGAAGGAGGTAGAAGACTCTAGATGCAAGGCAATCATGGATAAGTTGATTGTTGAACTTCCTTTTATCGATGCTATCAAGACTTCTCAAGCTTTCAGGAGATATGTTAAGATGATGGTATCAAGCAATGTGAACCTTGAGGATGGTGTTCTGATGATCTCTCATGAGTGCAGCGCGATCTTGACCAACAAGATCCCAAAGACGCTATCAGACCCAGGAAGTTTTGTGTTAGATTGTAAAATCTTCACATAAAGGTTCGAACGTTCTCTTTGAGACCTTGGTTCAAGTGTGAATCTCATGCCATACTCGGTTGCTAAAAGGATGGGGAAGACAGACTTCACAGCCACACGGATCTCCCTGATACTTGTTGATCGCTCTGTTCGACTCCCAGAAGGAGTACTTGAAGACGTCTCGATTAAGATTAGAAATTGTTTAATCCCGACTGATTTCATTGTCCTGGAGTATGATGCAGAGCCCAGAGACTCTCTTATCTTAGGAAGGCCATTCCTAGCAACAGTTGTTGCTTTGATTGATTGCAGGAATGGGAAGATCGCTCTTAACATCGGTGAATTGGTCATGACTTTCCACATGGAGAAGATGATGAAGAAACCAACCATCGATGGTCAGACTTTCTTTGTAGATACCTTTAGTGACATTGCTGAAGAGTACTTCCTGGAGATGCATCCTGAGGATCCACTAGAACGAACATTGGTTTGTTCAGCTGAGTCAGAGTTTCACTTGGATGATGTCGCTGCTGGATACTCGAAGATGCTCGATACAACACCACTAGTATCGATCGATACCCCTCTGGTATCGGTCGATACCCTGCGACCAGAAAGGGAGTTGGCCGAAAGTTCTAAGCAAGCTGTTGGGCTTGCAGATTGGAATGAGGAGAAAGCTCCTAAAGTGGAACTCAAGCCGCTTCCTGCGAATCTGAGGTATGGTTTTCTTGGTCCCAATTCCACATACCCAGTGATTATTAATGCTTCTTTGAACAACGCAGAGATTACCTTACTGCTGAGCAAGCTGCGCAAGTATCGCAAAGCTCTTGGCTATTCTCTTGATGACATTTCAGGTATAGCACCGGACATGTGCATGCATAGGATTCATCTTGAGGACGAGTCAAAGGCTTCAATTGAGCATCAGAGGAGGCTGAATCCAAACCTGAAAGAAGTGGTTAAGAAAGAGGTCATGAAACTCTTGGATGCAGGGGTTACCTATGCCATCTCGGACAGTTCTTGGGTCAGTCCAGTGCACGTTTTTCCTAAGAAATGAGGGATAACTGTGGTGAAGAATGAGAAAGATGAGATGATTCCTACTAGGACTATCATTGGGCATCGAATGTGCATTGACTACAGGAAGTTGAATGCAGCTACAAGGAAATATCACTTCCCATTGCCATTAATTGACCAGATGTTGGAGAGGTTGGCTAGTCATCCCTACTACTGTTTTCTCGATAGATATTCAGGTTTTTTCCAGATCCCGATACATCTAGATGACCAAGGGAATACGACTTTTACATGTCCTTATGGCACATTCGCATACAGGAGAATGCCATTTGGATTGTGTAATGCCCCAGCCACCTTCCAGAGATGCATGATGTCTATATTCACATACATGATTGAGGATTTTATGGATGTAATCATGGATGATTTTTTGGTGTACAGATCATCATTCAAGTACTGTCTGGCTAATTTGTGCAAGGTGCTACGGAGGTGTGCGGAGAAACACTTGGTCCTTAATTGGGAAAAGTATCACTTTATGGTTCAGGATGACATCGTACTTGGGCACAAGGTTTCTGAAGCTGGGATCGAAGTTGACAAAGCCAAGATTCAGGTCATGACAAGCTTCCAACCACCAACTTCTGTGAAGGATATTCGAAGTTTCCTTGGACATGCTGGGTTTTACAGAAGGTTCATCAAGGATTTCTCCAAGCTAGCACGCCCACTCACAGCCCTATTATGCAAGGAGACCACGTTCGACTTCACATCTGAGTGTCTTGCAGCCTTTGAGGAGATTAAAAAGGCCTTGGTGAGTGCTCCTATTGTGCAACCTCCTGATTGGACTCTACCTTTCGAGATCATATGCGACGCTAGTGATTTTGCTGTTGGATCAGTTCTGGGACAGAGGAAGGATAGGAAGTTGCACTTTATCTACTATGCCAGCAGGACGTTGGATGATGTTCAGAGGAATTACAGCACCACAGAGAAGGAACTACTTGCAGTTGTTTTCTCCTTTGAGAAATTTCGATCCTACCTGATTAGGAGCAAAGTGGTTGTTCATACTGATCATGCTGCTCTCAAATATCTGATGCAGAATAAGGATCTCAAGCCTCGCCTTTGTCGTTGGGTCATTTTGCTCCAAGGTTTTGATATCGAGGTTAAGGACAAGAAGGGAATAGAGAACGGGGTTGCCGACCATCTTTCGAGGATTCAGATCGATGCAGATGTGCCTATTAATGATCAACTACCAGAGGAGTCCATTTACTTCATTGAAACTGAGTTTCTAATGGGTTTTGCCGAAACTATGCAATTCCCACGAATTGCAGGTTTTGCTATCGATCGACACTCCCCCAGTATCGGTCGATACCCGGCGATTTCCGAACCTGCTTTGACTGTTAAACACCTTGGTGCTTCTGAAGAGTATCTAGTTGTTGCGGCTTATTCTGATCAACCATGGTTCGCAGATATTGCCAACTACCTAGCTGCAGATGCAGAGCCAAAGCACCTCAAGAAATATGACAATAAGAAGTTTATGCGAGACATAATGCGATTATTTTGGGATGAACCTTACCTGTACAAGCACTGTTCTGATGGTATCTACAGGAGATACATTGCTGAGTCAGAAGTACCTAGTGTTTTGTTTCATTGTCATGGATCTGAGTATGTTGGACACTTTGCTACTTTCAAGACAGTATCCAAAGTTCTTCAAGCAGGCTTTTGGTGGCCTACTATGTTTAAGGATACTCATGTCTTCGTTTCGCAATTCGATGTGTGTCAGAGGAGAGGGAAGATCAGTAAGAAACACGAGATGCCACAAAATTTCATCCTTGAGGTTGAGATTTTTGACTGTTGGGCATCGATTTTATGGGTCCTTTTCCTTCGTCATACAAAAACAGGTACATCTTGGTAGCTGTGGACTATGTATCTAAATGGGTGGAAGCAATTGCTAGTCCCACCAACGATTCTTCTGTGGTCCTTAAGCTATTCAAGAGTATCATTTTCCCTCGATTTGGAGTACCTCAGATTGTTATAAGTGATGGTGGTTCTCACTTTATTAACAAGGTATTCGAGAAGATGCTGAAGAAGCATGGTGTGAATCATCGTGTCGCTACTCCTTATCATCCTCAGACTAGTGGGCAAGTTGAAGTTTCCAACAGACAGATCAAGGAAATTCTGGAAAAGACTATGGGTACTACTACGAAGGATTGGTCTGCAAGGCTGGATGATGCATTGTGGGCTTACAGGACCGCTTTTAAGACACCACTTGGGACTACACCGTTTCACTTGATATATAGGAAAGCGTGTCACATTCCGGTTGAAATCGAGCATAAGGCAGCATGGGCTAAAAAGATGATGAATTTCGACATCAAGTCTACTGCTGAGAAGCGATTGATTCAACTGAATGAGCTGGATGAGATTAGGCACAATGCCTATGAAAACTCAAAGCTGTACAAAGAGAGGACTAAGGCATATCATGACAAAAAGATCCTCTCCAGACACTTTGAACCCAATGACAAGGTACTCCTGTATAACTCTCGTTTGCATTTGTTTCCTGGTAAATTGCGTTCTCGTTGGTCAGGTCCTTTCACAATCAAGGAAGTTAGACCACATGGTGCAATTGTCCTGACAAATCCTTCAGGCGAAGAGTTCACTGTCAATGTACAAAGGGTGAAACACTATTTTCGGAGCACCGAGATTCCATAAGACACATAATGCCTCTGGATGATGCACCCACTGCCTGAACGGCGCGCGGTACAGTCAAGCTAATGACGTTAAACGAGCGCTGAGTGGGAGGCAACCTACTGGTAAGTCTGTACATATGAGTCTTTTATTTTTCTAGTTTTTGTTTTGTGTTTTGTGTGTCACGTGAATCAGATTCGGAGTCTTAGTATCGATCGATACCACTTGGTATCGGTCGATACCGGTGTTAAACGCAAATATCCTGAACTGACTGCCGTGTATCGATCGATACCACTTATGGTATGGTATCGGTCGATACCATCAATCAGGTAAGTTTCCTTATAAACCCTACAGGTTTCTTCTTCTTCCTCATTAGCCTCCATCGACCGATACAAGAACAAAACTTCCCACAAATCACTAAATCTTTGTTTCTTCACGGAATTGAGTGATAAAAGAGTCTATTGTCGGTGGATTTTCGTGCTTATTCTCATTATCTCACCCTTTCACTCGATCTGCAAGGTATGAAACACAAATCTCCTCTTTTTCAATCTGTGACCAACGGTTGGTTTTTTATTTTTAGCTCTTAGAACTCCTTGTGTTGGACGAATACTACTTGATTGCGTTGTTCTAGGACTAGTGGGAACCCACCTTATGCTTAATTGCCATTAGTTACGACTTTTAAAATTTTTGGATTGTGGATCTATATGTGCGGTTCGCGATTTCTTGAGTGTCCATCGATACCACCTGGTATCGGTCGATACCACCTGGTATCGGTCGATACCACCTGGTATCGGTCGATACTCAGTATATTCCTTGACCGTTTTTGTTGTGAGAGATGTTGGTTCAAAATAGCAGAGTATCGATCAATACCCTGATAGTGTCGATCGATACCCTGTGGGCAGTGATGGAATTCCGAGTAAATTGTTGCTGATTGTTGCTGTATTATTGGATTTGGTGCTTATTCTGTGTTTCATTTGTTCTTTGTCCTTGATTGCATATGTCTACCTGAAAGAGAACACGTACGGATGATGCATCAAGCTCCAACCCGCATCCAAAGGAATTCCACTCGTTTCAACGTGTAAAAATCTGGGATGGTTTACATTGGCGGAGAGGCGCAGTGATCGGTTGCCTAGGCAACGACTACTACAGAGTGCAGATTGATGGAGCATCAGAACATATTGAGCTTCCACACTCTTCCCTGCGCGACATTCCACCACCAGTGGCACCGCCATCACAACCACGAGCTGCTCCCGCTGATCCTGTGGCACCTACTGCCACAAGTTGAGGTCTTTGCCTAAGAGGAACGAGAAGGCCATGATTCCTTGCAACAGAATTTGGGAAGGAACAGACAGGGAGACTGCTGAGAGTGACGATTGTGTCTACAGGCCTATATCTGAGTCTTGGGACGACTATGACACGTTGTTCTACAACGCATGGCAGGACGTTGACGTACAGACCACTCGGTTTGTTGACCCTAAGACCATGCGTCGTCTAGGTATCGACAGGGAACTCGGGCGTCTGATTGAAAAGATTGGCCTGGGTACTTTGCCTCTGAGGCAGTATGATTTGTTCCCTGACTTGGTGCGACAGTTCGCGTTTATTATCAGGATGAGGTCCTTAAGGACGCACAGGAAGGTACCATGACCTTCATGATTCGCGGAGTGAGATACAGATTGCCACTCCCAGATCCTCAGGTGGTTGAAACCTGTGCGACGTTGGTGTTTCTCCAACACAGGTGGAGATTTTCTGATTCAGCTCCCCAACAGAGCGCTGATGGACATTGGTGACGACCCCGATCAGCTGCGTTTTGTGCATGACCCGAGCCTATTGATTGTTTCACCTCGCACTCGCTGGGGCCGAGGCTCTTCTACGAGCGTACCCGCTGCTGCTGAGGATGAGCCAGTACCTGACCTTGCTGGAGGTCGATCTCGACGTGCACGCCATCCTCCATCTTCTGCGCGTACTTTTCCTCCATCACATGCAATTCCCATGGAGCAAGCTGCCTTTCAGAGGTTTGTGGTGGAGAGTCTCCAGAGCATCTGGAACCATATTTCACGTTGTGGCTGCATCCGTCCTCCTAGCCCACGCTCACCTTCAGGCGAAGGACCGTCTCATACTGCTGGAGATGATGATTCTGATGAGGATTAGTCTTCTCTTTTTTCTCGTTCACTTTTCTTTTTCTTTCTCTTTTTATTTTTTTTTGAACTTTTGCGTCTTTATGTCTGCATTTTCTTTTGATTTTGAACCTTGTGGATCTATGCATTTATGTTCTTTTGTTGCATCTGACTTGTGGTTGAGTGATTTAACAGTGCTAACCATAACACTTGGATTGTTTGACACAAAATTGGCAGTAACATTTGACCAATTGTTGATGATTTGAGGACCTGTGTCGACCTACGCCTGGTATCGATCGATACCAGGCCGTGTGTCGGTCGATACTGATGGTCCATTCCGGTAACATTCTTGTTCTTCATGATTCCACTCTATTCTTTTGCTTTCTTTCACCAACCTTACGCTAGATAACACTGGGGACAGTGTTGTTCAAGTCTGGGGGAGGTAGTCGCTGACATTGTTTTTGTTTTTCATAGAGTCAGTCGTTTCTGAGTCAAAATTTGTTTTATTGAGTCAAAACATGTTGGAGACTGTGTTCTTTTTCTTGACTCTATTGTTCATGACTTTGTTTTTAAGTGACCATTGTTACAGAATCAGTATTAGATTGACTAATGAAAAATCCAAAGGCTGGCTAGTTAACTAGAAAACACTCATGTTTCCAGCAAAGTTCTTTAAAGCCTGAGTCAAATTTTTATTGCACTTCATTGATGTGATTGATGTCCATAGAGCTTGATTCCTCATTCATATCTGACAAAGAAACTCACGTGTTTAAAGTAATGGTATTTTTCTCCATGTTACAAGTTAATAAATAAGATGCATTAAAAGATGAAATGATTTTCTTCTGAGTAGAGGGTTAGGAAAATTTCCAGCGATCCCATTATTCTACTTCAGAGGGAATGATCACACAAAGGTAGAAGAGAGGTTAGGAAAATTTCTTGTGATACCATTATTCGCCTACACCTTTGATAACTTTTGAGGGAAGAACCGGGGATTCGGTGGCAAACACCATCAATACTCGCGTTACCTTTAATAAGCATATGCGAGAATATAATAAGAAATAAGTCTGGGGGAGAAAAAATAATACCAGAAAGTGTGAAAATTGATGGTTCCTTGTCATGATATTGTATGGGAAAGAATCTAGAAGGTTCTTGGTATTAATCACAGCATTTTGGAAATACTAAAGCATTTTGGAGCATTATTGGAGCCAAGCAGAGATCATGTAGCTGAGACACCGATTTGATGCATGAGTATCGATCGATACACTTATGGTATCGATCGGTACCCATCGAAAAGACAGAAGGATCGCGACTTTTATGAAGATTTGAGAAACTGTAAATTGCCCCAGAAGACTTTATTATTTACAAAAAGCCCCAAAACGTGACTTAGGTTATTTATTAGGATTTACAACCACTTTTGATGGCTATGCTTTATTTTACTTTGGTTTTTTTAGAGAACTTTTGAAGAGATACAAGTCTGAAACTTTGTTCGTCCGATACAAGATTTCGAACCCTTTTTCACTTTCTTCTTTATTATTTATTCAAGTATTTATTTAGTCATGTTTATTGTTGCAATCTCCATGTCTGAGTAGATTTTCTGTTAGGTTTAGGGTTCTCATAAGGGATTTCCTTGAATGCTAGGTTGAATTGTTGATTAGGGTTCATAATCTGAATTAGTTATTTGCCTTAGGTAGTTTTCAAAGCTAATTCTAGATTGATCACCTGGAACTTAGATCTTAGGTTAATCGATTTGGCACAAGGGTGCAATTGAGAAACTTTATAGAACTTAAGGTGAGCAAAATAACTATTCGCAAAGAGATTTGGTTTAGTTGTTTTGTGAACAAATCAAACTTGAACTAAAAACTGGTTTAGCTTTAGGATTCACAAAGAGATTTTGTAATCTAGGATTTAGACTTAGATAATTCTAGCAACGAGATTTGGTTAATTATAATTTAGTGATTTGAGTTAAAGAACCGTGCTTAACCTGAACCCTGATTTGTTAGTTTAATTGCTTTCATTGATTTCCTGAGAAATATCTTGAACCTATCTTTCTCCCAATCGAATCACAACTTGTTTAATTTAAGTATTTGTTTTCAATTCCATTGATTACTTAGATTAATTTTCATATATACAATCTATTGTGTGTTTTCTTGAGTCTCTGTGCATTCGACCCCTAAGTATTACAATCGACAAAGCTTTAGTACTTGTAGGGTATTAATTTGAGCTTATCATCTACCTCGATTCCCTTCTCCGAAATCTTGTGCCCAAGCATGATCCCATCTCGAACCATGAAGTGACATTTTTCCCAATTCAACACGAGGTTTGCTTCTTCGCACCGAGAGAGTAGCTTGCAAAGATTGGAAAGACAAACACCAAACGAAGAGCCATATATGGAAAAATCGTCCATTAAGACCTCAACCATTTCTTCGATCAAATCCGAAAATATAGACATCATACATCTTTGAAAGGTTGTTGGTGCATTACATAACCCGAACGGCATTCTTCGATAGGTGAAGGTACCATAGGGGAATATGAATGTGGTCTTTTCTTGATCATTGGGATGTATCAGGATTTGGAAGAATCCTGAATACCCATCAAGAAAGCAATAGTATGGGTGGTTTGCAAGCCTTTCAAGCATTTGGTCAATAAATGGGAGTGGGAAGTGATCTTTCCTAGTGGCAGAGTTAAGTTTTCGATAATCAATGCACATCCTATGCCCGGTTATGGTTCTAGTGGGCACTAATTCATCTTTTTCGTTCTTCACAACCTACTATCGGAGATAGGATAGATAATGACGTCATCTAGAAGCTTTAGAATCTCTTTCTTAACGACTTCCTTCAAATTTGGATTTAACCTCCTTTGATGTTCGATAGAAGTCATTTATGTTATTGTAGTATAGTGGACCTGGGTTTGTGTACCGATGAGGGATACCGATTCGTGATGTCGGTAATCGGTGACGTCGGTACTGGGGTGAAATGCCTTGGTGCTCCTTTGATGAATACCGATGTCACTCCTCGGTACTGCATGTCGGTACTAAGGGATTTTCCTCCTGTTTCAATACCGACTTGTTGTACTGATTTGTGACGTCGGTATTGCTGCTACGTTGAATTTGGAGAAGTGGTACCGAGGTGTTGCACCGAGTTGTGACCTCGGTACAATCCCCTGAAGCTGTGATACCGACGTCACTCATCGGTGTTGCACGTCGGTATTGGGACTGCTTTCCTCCGGACTCCATACCGATCAGTCATACCGATATGTTACATCGGTATGACCCTTCTGCCTTCAATACCGATGAGTTATACCGGTATGTGATATCGGTATAACCTCTTGGGGTTTCATTCCATGGCTTTTTTCCAACCGTCTTCACTCCGCGGATCTCGAATCTCCTCCAAAGCACCTAAAACACGATCCAAAACATGCAAGGACTCTCTAAGACCTAATGTGGACACACTAAACTCCTAAGATGACTAAAATGCTAAGGAAATATCATGAACTATACGCAAATGACTCAAAACCTAAGTGAAATAGATGCTAGAATGATGCAAAGTATGATGATATCACGGGAATCGATCTCTGACCTAGACCAGCAGGGCCGACACTCACCGCAGGAAGGGAACCACCCGACCACCAACAACTTGGTTTATATACAAAAATTTGAAACGCAGAAAATAAGATTATGTGGGTATTAGCAAGTATAATCAACTGCCTTTTTTACTAAGTGTCAAATGTCTCACATTAGAAGTTTGAGAATTCATATTGGTACCCTAGACATTTGATTGAGGAAACTAGGGGTCATGCCCATATCAAAATCCATTCAACGAGAAATTTTTGAAAGAACTTTTAGAAACTCTGATAATGTATGCAAAAATGCATGTTTATCGGAAGACGTTGAGTTTTCTAGATTTTGGTGAGCTTTAGAGGAGCAAATAAGGTCACGTCCATATCAAAATTCGTTGAACGATAAATACTTGCAAGAACTTATGGAAGCTCTCATAATGTATGCAAGACATGTTATATGAGACGTATAACAATATCCTAAAACAATAACATGTTTTGGACAATCTTTGAGAGGAGTAACGATGTATGTATTTTCAAAAATTCGTCATCACTCAAGTCAGACAAAAGATCACAAGACTAATCGAAAACCGGAAACAAAGAAGTGAAAGATAGTGGACACTAGTTTACAAAAGATAGTGGACATTAATTGAACCATATAGATCTATATGGTTCAATTAGTCGTATTGGATAAGGAGAGGAGAGAGGGAGAAAGGAAGAGGGAAGAGAGAAGAGAGAGTAAGAGAGAAAGAAATGATGTCATCCAGAAAAAGGTTTAACGCTTCTTAAAAGAAATTTACATTAGATAAGTGAACATTTTTAGATTTGAGAAGAGAGAAATATAAGTATGAGTTTAAATATTCTAGAGTCATCTCTTTCTCTTTTTGCGTGAGATGTATATGTTTTTATAGTGTATATGAGTTTTTTAAATAGCGTTAACAAACAATAATACAAATCTCGCGTGAAGCGCGGATCACCAACTAATCTATATATATATAGAGGAGAGTTTTTTTACTTGTGGTGATGACACATCATCCTCCACTTCTGAAAAAAAAACAATAATAAACAAAGAAAAAGACCACAAAAACTTAAAACTATGACTCTCCAAAGATCTTTAAAAAAAATGAACTCACCTAAGCATCTACATCTATGCCACATTATTTTTATATTTTATTAGTTAAAACTTTGATCTACATATTAACTATATCTTTATTGAATTATGAAAGGAATTTGAAATGTCATTTTCATATTTATATCATAAACTGGAAAAAATCAACATAATTTATTGAAAGAATAATATATTTAATAATTTTAGTTATACTAATATTTTACACACTTTATTATAGTTACAAAGTTAAAGTTTTATATCGAAAATATAGGTTCGGTGAATGAATGTTATTTGATCCAAACTAATAGTATACAATATTTACAATATTCATTTATTATATCACAAATATATAAAGAGTAATTGTTTTTTTTTAAAA
This sequence comes from Eutrema japonicum, assembly GCA_030161315.1. Lineage (NCBI taxonomy): Eukaryota > Viridiplantae > Streptophyta > Magnoliopsida > Brassicales > Brassicaceae > Eutrema > Eutrema japonicum. The sequence continues at coordinate 45,691,512 of BSQW01000014.1, read as the reverse complement.
CCAGAATATCTGATAAATAAAAAGTAAATTCATTATCATTTAATAATGCATATTATAGTAACTTTTGTTGAATAAATACTAAATTAATTTTAAAATTTTAAGTACAAAACTTAAAATAATAAAATAAAATGGTCTATAATTTGGATAACATGATTTATTTGGTTTTTAAATATAGATTATATATGAATCTTCCAAACAAGCATTATTATTTTTTAAATAATAATCGTAGATGTTGAAGTAATTGATTATCACTTTACATTTTCATTGTAATTGAGATAAAAATAAGAGAAGCAATTATTTGAGTTTCAAATAAAATATTATGTTTAAAATCTACAAGCAATTGTTTGGTTTATCAAAAACAAATAATAAAAGTTCTCGTAAATAAATTCATCGGATATCTACCCTATAAAAAGAGAATGGGTGTTCTCCAGGGTTGACATATGTCCCCCCTTTATTGGTCATTTTTTCTTCTTTAAATTAATTGCATATTAAAAATTAATTGAATCAATTTCAAGTTGGATCAACAAAATCAATGATAATGCAGAGCATCATGAAACCGAAGGAAATCATGAGATTCCTATCAACTACATCTATAATGGAAATATATAGAATCAGAATAAAATTCCACAGCAACGTTCCGTCAGTCACATCGTGGTTAACGGAGCGGCCGATGAAAACGCCATCGATCAATTACGTGACTTGAACGGCGAGGATTGGTCGCGGACGTGGTCGGATTTTGCGTCGGCGAAAAAGAAATTCGCGCCGGCGTCATTGCAGAGCCGGCGAGAGGAGGGAAGTGAGAGAGGGTGACAGAGAGGGAGAGTGTTTGAGGTGAGAGAGAAGCGCATGTGTAGGGAGGTGACCAAGACGCGTGAAGAGGAATCTTTCAGGATTTTTTCCAGTTTTTTTTAAATTTTTATTTCAAGTCAAAGAGAGAGAGGCAATCATGTCGGGTCCTAGAGAGGCACGACTTCAGGCCCATTGGACCCGGCCGGAGAGATTTCGAGATCTAACTCCGCCGGCGTGCATTTCTCGGCGCCGCTCGGTAGCTTATACTGAAGAAGAGCCAGAAAAGGAAGAAGCGCCTTTCCCGGCACCCAATTTTCTGGGAGAGGGAGCAACGGTCATGGATTATTCCGGTGTCGAGTTTCGTCATGGTTCTAAAAGGGAAAACACTGTGAGACCCGACGGCGGCAGCGGCGTTATCGTCGAAGTTGCGTTAGCGGCTGCCGAAGTGAAGACAAGTGGCGGAAGCGAGAATAAATTACAGTGGGCATTGGGGAAAGCATGAGAGGACAAAGTACAATTAGCGGTTTAAGAGAAGCAATGATGGCTTCTCGCTGGGATCTACGACATTTTCAATGGATCCAACGCTCCAAAATTTATGATGGCTAATCTTTACCGTAATGATCATAGTGAGTTAAAAGAAAACCCGCGCGTAGCGCGGATGCTCTCCTAGTACTATTATAAAACTTAAAAAAACAAAACATGCGCGGTTCATATTCTACTATCCTATAAAGTAAACAAATGTCTTATAGATTCATCGAAGATATTATTATCAGAATATTTTCATACGTTGTTTGTGAAGTGAATTTGGAGAAACTAATGATGTGTCATCTCCACAAATATTACTTTAAAAAAGGTGATTTACACTAAAAGCCACATTTGTCACTTTTTCTTACAAAAAAGCCACATTTTTCTATTGGTGTACTTCTTGGGGTCTTTTTGGGGGTAAAATAACTTATTAGTCCTTGTGTTAAAAATTAGGGGTGATTTACAAAATAAACCACTTAATTTGTTTTCTATTTTTTTTTTATAATGTGAAAGACGTAAAACAATATTTTTGGTAACAATAAATGATAATTCTATTTTTCCAACATTTTAAGATCCAGTTTGCTATAGTTTTGATGTGAAACAAGAAATCTAAAGAAAAAAAACAAGAAATCTAAACATATGAGAACCTCGTATTATTAATGTGGATGGTCATATGTGAATAGTAATTTATTTACAAATATCAAGAACTACATCCACACATGATCATCAGTAAATTAATATCCACACAAATATTATGAGATTCCCACCTGTCAACACACAACTGTCTACGTTTTCATGTCCACGTCGATCTGGATTTTATATGTTTAGATTTTTTTTTTTTTTTTTAATTTCTTATTTCACATCAAAACTATAGCAAAATGGATCTTAAAATGCAGGAAAAATATAATTATCATTCATTGTTACCAAATAAATTGTTTTTATGTCTTTCACATTATAAAAAAATAGAAAAAAAAATCAGGTGGGTTAATAAATTGGGAAGAGAGAGAAACAGAGAGTGAGAGCAAAGAAATCTAAAAAATTGTGAGTATGCAAGTGTAAAAAAGGGCGAAATTACCTTTTCATGGTAAAAAATACACCAATAGACAAATGTGGCTTTTTGTATAATTAGAAAATAAAAAAGTGGCTTTTCATGGTAATTATTTCTTTAAAAAAAGATGACATGAGACATTTGTAAGGGAATTTTTTATTTTCAACTTTAATTAGTGTTCTATAAAATCTGGAGCCACATCATTTTTCTTAACTAATTAAAACTAAAGACTAAAAAGTTAAAAATTGTGTAGTTTTCAAAATAAAATCTCCTTTCAATTTAATTTTTCCAAATTTTCTCTTTTTATATTTATGTTTCTTTTGAAAAAAATGATTTAACAGCTAAATTTTTATAGTCTACTCTGATAAACCATTAAGATAATGATTCTAAATAAGATTAGTAAATAATATAAATTGTTTTAATAAGACTCTCCTTTAATTAAATAATTAAAATATATATATTTAATTAAATTAGTGATTTTAAATAAAACTCTTTATTCTAAATTTTTTTGTTTATCAAATAAACCATTTTTACTATCTATAATTAGATATTATGTTTCCACCTAGTAAGATTTGGTTCTAGATCCATTCTTGACTATGTATACAATAATAATTACCATATGACCAAAGTTCTAACATAATTAGGTAAATAATTTATTTTACGTGTTTTTCTCTTGACTAAAAATCTATAAGAAATAAATTGAAAGATTATATTTATTTTTAACTTTGACTCGGAAAAAAATCTGTTTACATATGTATCTCTCACTATATATATAAACAAAGAAAAACTCATCAACAAAAAGTTTTAAAAAACATCATAAAAATGGTTAGTATCATGAAAACTTTAGTCACACTTGTTTTCAGTGTCCTCTTCATCACATCTTCTGTTCATTGTCGTACGACAACGACTACAACTAGTACTCGAGGTATTGCTTTATTTTTATACCCAAATTTATAATTGCGAACATGAATTTTTTTTAATGAATGTAGATTGTTTGATAATTTTTATAAATAAATAGGTTATGGATCAGAGAACAAGGAATCTGAATGCGTTATAGTTCCTGGAGCAAAATTATGTAGTCATGGAGTCAAAGCCTGCAATGCATATTGTGATGCTAATGTTTTTGTTTATGGGACGTGTACTAGCTATGGCAAATGTTGTTGTCATACCTTCAAATGAGTAATTGAAAAGTGAGTTCGATAATGATGACATGGTTTCATATTAATATTATTATTTTACAATTCACAAAAGACTAATCTAACTATTAACTAATAGAATAAATAACACACAGTTTTCAGATACAACAAAATATCCTCATTTACGAGGACTACTATTATCATTAATACTCTTTCCGTTCTAAATTAAATAAAGTTTTAGAGAGTTTTTTTTCCACAATTAAGTGATGTTCTCACTAACCAATGCAAAATTAAATGATTTTTTATTATTTTTGACCAATTACATTTTATAGACTATTTGTTCATTGGTTCAGATGAATAATAAATGAGGTTTTAGTATAGAAAAAAACAAAAATTAATTGTTTCCTTAATTTGTATGCATACTACTAAAACATCACTTAATTCAGAACAGAGGGAATATTATTTTTTACAATTCATAAAAGACTAATCTAACTATTAACTACTCCCTCTGTTTTTTTAATAAGGGGTTTTAGACATTTTATTATTTGTTCATTGGTTCAGATGAATAATAAATGAGGTTTTAGTATAGAAAAAACAAAAATTAATTGTTTCCTTAATTTGTGTGCATACTACTAAAACATCACTTAATTCAGAACAGAGGGAATATTATTATTTTACAATTCATAAAAGACTAATCTAAGTATTAACTACTCCCTCTGTTTTTTTATAAGGGGTTTTAGACATTTTGTTTTGTTTTTTTATAAGAGGTTCTCACATTCTCATGCAAAATTTAATTAATTATACTCATTAGTAGTCTTGGTACTATCATGAAACATTAATACTCCTCTATCTAATTGGATAACTAAATGCTGTTATGGTAATGTTTAATGTTTCAAGCAAAAAAAGAAATTTTCTTAATTCCTGTGCTTTTAGGAAAAATCCTTTATATAAAAAAACATAGGGAGTAATAGAATAAATAACACACAGTTTTCAGACACAACAAAATATTTCTTAAAAACTATCTAACTAATTGAATAAATGACACAAAATTTTCGTAATTATAACATTACCGTTAGTTGTAAGATCTCCTAAGAATATGAAAGGTTAAGATCAAAACTACTACAATCATATAATAAATATAGATACGATATATATATATATAATAATATTTTATCACTTCTCATAAAAGCCATCTAAGCATCCACATCTATGCAACGCGCATGTCATTTTCTAGTATCCTATAAACAAACGTCTTATAGATTCATAATATTTTCATACATTATTTGTGAAGTGAATTTGGAGAAAATAATGATGTGTCATCTCCACAAATATGAATTTAAAAACAAACAAAAAAGATGACATGAGACATTTGTAAGAGAATTTTTTATTTTCAACTTTAATTAATCTTCAATAAAATCTGGAGCCAAATAATTTTTCTTAACTAATTAAAACTAAAGACTAAAAAATGTCCAACCACATACATTTTCCTTAACTAATATATATATATATTGCCATCTAAATCTCCTTTATTATATATCGAAATCACGGTCATTGTTTACAGCAATATTAAGAAAAGCAAGACATACATGGTACAAAGACCATTGATTGTTACAAGTAATAGTTTTTTTAGCTAAAATATCAGCACAAGTATTTGCTTTTCTATGTCAAAACGTAAAAAGTATGTTTTCGAACCTATTACGCCAGCTTTGGATTTCTTGAATAAAATGATGGAGTCGTAAATTATACCCATATTCATTGATAAGTCAGTTGATTATTAGGTTGTCACCTTCGAATTCAACATTCTTGTAACCCAAAAACCAGGTTGCTTGTAGTGCCCATAAGAGTGCTGAACATTCAGCTTCCTCAACCGTTATCCATCCTTGAAATCTACCCATTCCACAGTCCAAAAATACTCCATTGGAGTTTCTTATTATCCATCCGAGCCCAGAGTCACCTACACCAATATGATGAGATTCGTCATAGTTACATTTAATCCAACCCCTTAGTGGCTTTCTCCATTTAAGATGACGCTGGTTGTGTCGTCCTTGTATACTCTTGGCATTTCATCAACTCCTCCCGTCACATTTGAAATCCATTCTCTAGAATCAGCGGAGGCCCGATTAAATGTTTCTATGGCTTCGATATTAATACGGTTGAACAATAAATCATTCCTACTCTTCCATAGTCTCCACATAATCCACAAGGGTAGAGATCTTTGTAATTCTCCATACATATTATTATGGTGAAAGCTGAATAAGTATCGAAGCTTAACCTCAATAGGAATCTGAGGTGCACATAGCATCGAGATTGGGAAGCCAAAAAGTCGCCAAACAGATTCAGCATAGGGACATGTGAAGAACATATGGTTACTAGTTTCATCATCTCTACAACATCGTGTACAATTTTGAGCAACCATAATATTACGACGTCGAAGATGCTCTGCTACACCGATAGCTCTTGATGCGATTCTCCATAAAAAGTGTTTTAGTTTTGGCGTGATATTGAGCTTCCAAATACTATTAGCGATATGGGTTCGTAGCTAATGGCGGTTGTGCTTCATTATCATCATCACCTTGAGTAGAAGCTAGCCAATAACCTGATTTAACCGTATAATTTCCATCGGCTGAGTAACCCCAAATATGCTCATCTTGCATAGATTGATTGGGTAAAAAGATCTTCTGTATGATTAAATGATCAGTAGGATCAATAAAAGACCAAATTTTCCTCTCATCCCATTGGAAAATATTCATATCAATCAGAGATTGAACTGTAGATTCAGGATCACTGTGAGTCGTTAAAAGGGGAGATCGTGGTAGTAATGATGGAAGCCATTTGTCTGATAGCTTTGTACTTTCTCCATTTCCGATTCTGACTTGAATTCCTTTGCTAAGTAATTCACAACCAAATCGAAGAAAGGTTCATCCATATGATGGTTGGGTGCCTCTGGAGGCATTGAGTAGGGTGCCATTTCTAAAGTAGCGTGCTTTAAGCATACGGTAGAGGAGACGCATTAGTTTCCAAGCTTGATTTGCTAGTAAAGCCTGATTGAATTTATGAAGATCCTTAAAACTCAAACCTCCATTTCTTTTAGAGGTTGCCATTTTCTTCCAAGAAACCCATGCCATTTTTTGGTTTTCTGATGTCGAACCCCACCAGAATCTAGACATCATACTATCAATTTCATAGCAGAGTTCTTTCGGTAACTGGAAACAATTCATGGAATAAACTGGCATTGCATATCCTACGGCTTTAATTAGGACTTCTTTCCCAGCTGTTGAGAGAAAACAATTATGCCAACCGTTGATTTTTTGTTGTACATTCTCTTTAATGTATTGTAGCATCTCTTTCTTTCTTTTTTTGCCAAGCTGTTCAGGTAATCCCAGATACTTTCCTCCACCTCTAATATTTGGGATTTGCAAGATCCGTTGAATATTATCTCTTGTATGTTGAAATACCTTTTCGCCAAAAGTTATTGATGATTTCTCCAAATTGATCATTTGTCCTGAAGCTTTGTCATACTTAGTAAAGATCTCTATAAGGTGGTGGCTGTTCCGATGATCAGTTTTTAGAAAAAATAGTGAATCATCCGCAAAAAGGAGATGTGGTATCGCTGGACCTCGGTTACTAACTCTAATCCTTGTATTTTATGATCTTTCGCAGCCTTAGCGAGAAGAGAACTCAATACATCTGAACATAGAATAAATAGATACGGAGAGAGAGGGTCACCTTGTCGAAGACAACAAGAAACTTTGAAATTTCCATAAGGACTACTGTGTCATCCCAAATCCGGCCCAAAACCGTAAAGCCCAAGGAAATAAAATCCTAACTCTCATTAAGGGCAAAATGGTCAATTCTCCTCAAACCCTAGACCTAATGAGCTTGCCCTATGCTCTATATAAGGAGGAGCCACGTTTTTCATAGAGTCACAGTGAGAAACCACAGCGAAGCTCTGCCGAAATCCCCACAGAAAGGCCAGCCGTCGAAGGAGAAGAAGTGCAGAGATAGTTCCAGGCTAGCATCTTGTCGTGACGATTGCGATCAGACCAGGAGGAGCTACGCGACGATCCGCACATCCTTGGAAAGAGCTCGCTACAAGGAAGCCATAGCAGTTTTCAGATCTGAATTCCAAGGTAAACTCCATCCGCAAATCGATCTCAAAGTTGAGGCGTAATCACTGTTTTCTGTCAATCCCAGAATCTGACTTTGTACAGTTTTCAGAGCCAACTTGCGATCCACTTTCTAAGCGAACAAGAAAAACCAAAGTACGATCTACATACCGTTCTAAAGATCTCGCAGCCACCTTTCCAGATCCACTTTCTTCTTTCGATTCTGAGGTAAGATCCATCCGGAAATAGATCTCCAATTTGAGGCAGAGTCACTGTTTTTCTGTCAAATCCAGAACCTGATTTTTCACAGTTCCTATAGCCATATTGAGATCCATTTTTCTGTCGAACCAGAAGGTATCGGATTGCGATCTACATACCGTTCTGAAGATCTTGCATCCCTCTTTCCAGATCTACCTTTTGTTTTTGTTTGTGAGGTATGACGCGAAAGTTACAGTTGTGTCTTGTTGGGCAAGAAACTGTCTAAGCTTGAAAATCTGGAAAACCCTAGTTGATTATTTTTGCTTGTAAACGTAGAGTTGGACCTTCAACCGCTATTATTCAGAGTTGTTTCGTCGTGATTTAAAGATGAGGACTAGATGTGGATTCTCAAGATGTGTTAGTTGAAATAGGAATATTTATATGTTTAATAAAATTATATAGATATGATTGTTGGTTGTGCACTTGTTAAGATGATTGATGCATATTTATGTGAAGTAGCTGTTTGCTAGGCGTGTTAGTACACTATTGCTTGTCGCCGGGGTCATGGTCATGAGCCATGAAGCGGCATTTCTATGTTGGGCCGCAACCAAAGAATGAGAACGGGTTGTGGTCCCATCGCAGGTAGTGCTGACGAGTCCAGAATGAGAAAGAGGTTGAATAACATGGGTTGCGACCTGTGCGAATGTGATGCATACTTGTTAGGATGTTTGAGGTGATGTGAACTAGTGCATATAGAAATGATTGTTCATGATTTGTAGTATGGTTAGGAAAGACATGTAGGTTGTGTGTGTCTATTACTTATATTGTGCATATTCATTATTGCTAATTCAAAATAATGTATCTAGGAATCATGTGTGCTCCAAAAGCACACCCTCGCTGAGTATTTTCCCAAATACTCATCCCTCTCTTCTTTTCAGGTGAGACCGAAGAGTAGAACTTGTGGCGGTCGTTGTGGCGTTGCTTTCCGGGGAAATATGGGCGCATTTTGTTTCGTTCTTTTCTATATTTAATAAGGATTTCTAATAGTATTCTTTTACGCTATTTCATTAAGTTTTGGATATGGATTTATTGCTAAGACGTTTCAAATTTCCTGGTTGATTTTTTCTTAATAAGAGATTTTCAGACATTTATTGCGTATTTAATAAGTTCGTTATATTTTAAAAAGTTGTTAAGTGAGTGTGATTCAAGTTAGGTTAAGTTTGTGAGATTAGGGTGTCTCAACTACCATTTATTAGGACGGAGAAAGATACGGTCTTTACGCAGAGCATGATCCAGCCAACCCATTTATCATTGAATCACTTCTTTCTCAGAACTTGCTCCAAAAAACCCCACTCAATCCTATTGTATGCCTTGCTAATATCTGTATTAACTGCCATATATGATGTTGCACAACGTTTTCGAACTCGTAAGGAGTGCAATACTTCATGAGCAATGAGTACATTATCCGTGATGAACCGGCCAGCCGTGAAAGCTGCTTGATTTTCGGAGACAGCATCTGGGAGCACCAATTTCATACGCTGAGCCAATATTTTTGAGATGATATTATATATAACATTACACAGTGCAATTGACCGGAAGTCTTTCATTGTTATCGGGTTTTCTGGTTTCGGGATAAGGCACAAGTTAGTATGATTCAACTCGTGGTTAAGCTCCCCCTTCTCGAAAAAGCGTCTGATTTCGTTGATAATTGTTGGACCAACAATATTCCAATATTTCTGATAGAATCCTGCCGTAAACCCATCTGGACCAGGTGCACGAGAAGCACCAATTGAGAATAAAGCGTTTTTGATCTCCTCCACTGTCACGTCCTTTGTTAATGTTGTGTTCATGTCGTTTGTGATAATATGAGAAACGCTACTAAGAACGTCAGTAAGATCACTTGGTCCTGATGTAGGGAAGAGTTCTTTAAAATATCTCTCAGCTTCTTTTGCAATATCTCGGTTGCCAATAATTTATTCTCCATTGAAATCTTTTAGAGAGACAATACGGTTTCTAGCTCTTCGGTTCTTCGTGGAGGCATGATAAAATCGCGTATTGCGATCACCTTTATTAAGCCATTGATTCCGACTTTTCAATTGCCAAAATGAACTCTGCTAAGTTCAGCTCACGTCTCAATCCATGAATTTCTTGTAAGGAGGTTGACAAATCTGTATGAGCTGTGTCAATGCGAGTTATTCCTTAATCTGCTTAGCTGAATTTGTATTGTTGGATCTTTTCCATGTAGCTATTGTTTTCCTACAGTTGGAGATATAATTGAAGATCGAAGATCCATCTCCTTGCTGCGACGGACTCCATCCATCTTTGACAATTGCTTCGAATTCTGGTTGTTGACAAAGTCGATCTGGTTAGATCGTGCCTTTGCTAATGATGAATGGAGAGCAAAGTACCTGCAACTTATTGAATCTGTTCACATACCAGCCATCACTAAAATCCTTAACTAATATTTTTAAAATTTGTTTTTATATTAATATTAGTGTGTGATCCGCGCTACGCGCGGACGTGAACACAATTTTGTTTTAAAAAAGTTTGGTATAATATTATTTTAGTTTTATTAGTATGATTGTTAATGGATTTGTCTCTATTAGCTTAAGAAATGTGGATTATTTATTCTTAAGTTTTTTTTCCTTTCTTAATTTTATGTTTATTTATGTATTTGTTTAGTGAGTGATCCACAATTTGAATTTTTTTTTTTTGGTTGACTATTTATTCAATTAGTTGGTTTTTAAAAGTTAAGTTTTTGTCAGTTTAAAGTTTAGGAAATTGTATATTTTTTAACCCAACTGAATACTAATAAAATAAATACTTCGAAATAGGGTTAGTTTTATATAGTCCGAAAGTTACTTCGAATACTAATAAAAGGAAAGTTAGTTTTGTGAATTTAGAATTCTCCGAACTTAAAAAAAAAAATACTTCAAAATAAGTCACTATATTTTTATCTATTTTTACCTAAAACCGAATACTAATAAAATGTTCAGAATTTAATATTATTCATTTTCGATGATCCAGTGTTGGTGACTACAAAATGAATCTAATTTTATTTGAAAAACGATTTAATTTCTATCACTAATTTACTATCAAAATCATTGTAGATATATAGGTTAATGGAAACATTTGAGATAATATGGGCCGACTTGAAAAAATATAAGAAATATGGGATCGAGCGTCGATTTAAATATTTAGAGAGAGAGAGAGAGAGTTCTTGTGAATATAATTAACCTGTAAAAAACATTACCCACTGCTCTAAAACCCTCGTCTTCTCCGATATCTTTCCCCATCGTCGGTGAGATTTCAATTTCAATTTCAATCACAAAGGGTGTGATCCGCGCGGACGTGGTAAACAATTTTTTTAATCTAATGGTATTTTATTTTATTCCGTCTCGTAGTTAATTTAATTATCTCTCTCAGCTTAAGATCTGTGTATTTGTTTTTTTTGTTTTAATTTATGATCATCTATGTGTTTATTTATTGGATGGTACACATTTTTACCTCTTTTTTTTCTTTGGTGATCAATTTTATGCAATTAGTTGAGTTTTTTAAAAGGAATATATTTACATTTTAAAGGGAAGATATTTACATTTTAAAGGTGCATAATATTTTTTTTTAATTTTGTTTCATGTGAAGTTATTATTTTTGGAGTGTTTCATGTATGATTTTAACCCTATTTATGTGTGCAATATGTTTGTGATTCCTAAATCTATTTTTCTTTTATTTTTGTTGAAAAATATTTCCATATATATAACTGATTGTTTGAAATCACAACATTTGTTTGATTTTATTTAAAATAAATCTAATCCATAATTTATAAACACTAAATTCTATAGTTTTCTAAACTATATAAATAAACTGATAAAAGTAAACTATTAAATTGAAATTTCTTTAGATTAATTCAATATAATCTATCTTCTATTAAGTAAATGTCTTTTCAAATTTTAGGGAAAACTATTGTATTAATGGATGGTAATTATTATGAGAATTGAAATATATTTACATCACATGATATATATTTTGCATATACAAAACTTTTATTTTTTCTCCTGTTGTAGTTACATTTATTTTTATTTTTTTGTTAAAAATAATATCACAAAACACAACGATCTTAAATTTTCAAACTTAATTTATATTTTGAGTAAATACTTTTAATATGTTTCTTAATTTTTTTGGCTCTTATTCTCTTTTTCATAGTTATGTATAATTGCAATTATTATGTTAAGTATACCTAAATTATATTTATTTTTCTCTTTATTAGATGTAAAACTTGTCAACTTATATTTTGCTTTATGAATTTAGTTACATATTTAACTTATTTGTTTAATTGTTAGGACTTGTTTGATATTTTAGTTTTTTATAATATTTGCGATACAACTTAACCTAATTAAATATTTATAAAAGTTGAAATATATTATAATAACCAAATTTATTAAACCTGTTATTATTTCAAAGAACTATATTCATATAAGTTTATTATTTTGTGGTTTAATTTAGAATATGAATAATGCATTTTCAAATTCTTTTCATAATGTTAAAACCAAATTTATAATTAATATATGTATTTAGTATGTGTATTAAATTTGTAGGATGCTGAGGTGGCCATTATTTTTGAAAAGATGATATTTTAGGGTATTACTCTATTATATAACCAATATATATGTTTATTACTTGATAGTAATAAAATTGAATAAAAAAAAAATTTACATCTAAATTCGATAATTAGATGATGGAAAACATAAACCTAAGTATATTTTCTAGTAAATAGACAATATGAATATTGTGTAGATAAAAATGTAATTGGTTCTTAGAGAGCAAACTTTTTATTGATCAAGTCTGAGTAGATTAAGAGTTAAGACACTGTCAATTGACTTATGAACTCTAGTGGAAGTTTATTGGGGTTTCTAGAGAAGACATTGAATATATAGTTTTTTTACGGATAAGTAAATTCCAATAAATTTATATATTCATATTCTTCCCTAGAAACCCCAATCGATTAATCTATCTGCATTTCAACGTATTTGATATCTAAGCTATTATCTCCAAAGTTAATGGAATTTATATATGCATGTGATAATATATAAAAATTGCATGTAGATTGGAATAAAGTCCATCATACAAACAGCCATAAGCAAATCCTCGATGGAAAGCAGAAACTGGAAGAAGCAATGGTGAATCCCGTCAATGATGGAGCCCTTATCGCTAAACTGAATGAAGAGCTTAAAATTACTTACCAAGCAGAAGAAGATTTCTGGAAGCAGAGAAGTCGAAACTTGTGGCTGAGTTTAGGGGATCTAAATACATGATATTTTCATGCTATAGCGAAAGGCCAAAAGGCTATGAACAACTTCTCTGTCATCGAAGATTCCGATGGAGTTCCTAAATTTGAAGAGAATGAGATTGTCGAGGTGGTGATCTCTTATTTCCAGAAACTATTTTCAACAGAAGAAAACCTCAGATATCAAACCATCGAGGAAGCAATTAAACCAAAAATCTCAGCCGAAACAAATCTCCGATTGATCTCGGATCCAACGGCGGAGGAAATTCGACTTGAGGTGTTCTCTATCCATGCCGATAAGGCGCCTGGACCAGATGGATTTTCTGCAAGCTTCTTCCATTCCAATTGGGGTTCTATAGCACCTGAAATTGTTTTTGAAATCCAGGAATTCTTCTCCACTGGTGTGTAACCTCAATCAAGCAACGAAACTTTTATCAGACTGATTCCTAAGGGGCAAGGTCCAAAGAAAGTTGCAGACTACATGTCGATTTCCTGTGCAACGTCTACTTCAAAATTATCTCTAAATTATTGACAAGAAGATTACAACCGATCTCGAATGACTTGGTGTCGGAAAATCATTATGCCTTCGTGCCGGCGAGGGCAATAGCGGATAATGTCCTCATAACCCATGAGATGCTACACTATCTAAGGAATTCAACAGCCGAAAAGTTCTGCTCAATGGCCGTGAAGACAAATTTGAGTAAGGCTTACGATCGTCTCGAATGGGAGTTTATCAGGTTAGTTCTCACTCGGTTTGGGTTTCATCAGCGTTGGGTGGACTGGATCTTGCAATGTGTGAGCATGGTCTCGTACACTTTTTTGATAAATGAGGGTCCTAAAGGCTTCGTAAAACCGACTAGAGGCATTAGGCGGGGAGATCCCCTGTCTCCATATATTTTTATCCTGTGCAGCGAAGTTCTGTCGAGATTGTGTACTAATGCACAGGAAAATGGTTCCCTCAAGGGACTGAGAGTTGCTACAGGAAGCCCAAGACTCAACCACCTGCTCTTTGCAGACGATACGATGTTTTTTTACAACACTAGTGTAGAAAACACAACAACGCTAGTCAACATCCTCAAGAAATATGAAGAAGCATCGGGTCAATCTATCAATCTAGTAAAGTCGTCTATAAGCTTCTCAAGGAAAACACATATTGACATCAAAGAAAGGGTCAAAGGAGAGCTGAAAATAACCAAAGAAGGAGGAGTGTGGAAGTACTTAGGCCTGCCTGAGCATTTTGGGCGCCGGAAAAAGGATATTTTTACGGGAATTGTTGATAGGATCCGCCAAAAAAAACTATCAGTTGGTCTTCAAGGTTTTTATCAGGGGCTGGTAAATTGGTCATGTTGAAGAGTGTGCTAGCCTCTATGCCTTCCTACGCTATGACCTGTTTCAAGCTGCATGGGTCCCTATGTAAGCGGATTCAATCTGCCTTAACCCGATTCTGGTGGGATTCAAAGTTAGACAAGAAGAAAATGTGGTCCTGGGAAAAGCTCTCCCAGCACAAGAAAAATGGAGGCTTGGGATTCCGCGATATTCCTTGCTTTAATGATGCACTTCTTGCTAAGCTAAGCTGGAGAATTCTAAGTAAACCAAATAGTCTTTTCGCTAGAGTGGTAATTGGTAAGTATTGCCTTAGCTCAGAATTTGTGTCTTGTGTTTGCCCTGCTTCTGCGTCCCATGGATGGAGAAGCATTCTGACTAGTAGCGACCTACTAAGGAAGAATTTAGGATGGGATATTGGTAATGGGAAATCCGTTAATGCTTGGAATGATTTCTGGCTATCTACCTCCTCTCAATTGGCACCTTTAGGCCTTTGTTTGGAGACCGATAAGGATTTAATGGTGGCTAATCTGATTGATGATGTCAGCAAGGACTGTGACGCACCAAAAGTCCAAGCAAAATTTCCCCTCCTAGCTTCAGAAATCATGTCCCTAAAACCAAGTAGAAGCGGTGTAAAAGACAAGATAATTTGGTTAAAAGAAAAGTCTGGTATTTACTCTACAAAATCTGGATACTTTCCTGTTCAAGAAGAGCTAAACCAGCAACAGGCAAAAAGCTCCTTGAGCTGGAAGACCGA
Organism: Eutrema japonicum; assembly: GCA_030161315.1. NCBI lineage: Eukaryota > Viridiplantae > Streptophyta > Magnoliopsida > Brassicales > Brassicaceae > Eutrema > Eutrema japonicum. The sequence goes on along the minus strand of BSQW01000014.1, from coordinate 45,676,346 downwards.
TATCTGGTCAATCCCTACGTCCCCCAAGGTTCGAACCTTCCTCTGGCGTGTAGCAAGTGGAGCAATACCGGTAGGTGAAATATTAGCAGAGAGGATTCCAGAAGTTTCCCTACCCTGTCCCCGGTGTGGAGAGACAGAATCCACTGTGCATCTGCTATTCCATTGTGTCTTTGCAGGAAAGGTATGGGGTTTGGCCCCCTTCTCCGCTGAAGTTGATCATAAGCAGCATCCCAGTTTTGAAGAAATGTGGAAAGAGGTAAAACAGGCGGTTTGCTTGCCTCCCTTGGGATTAACTAATGCAACCCTGACCCCTTGGATCTGCTGGAACCTCTGAACAGCCCGGAATAACCTGATATTCAGTGATAAGGAATTCTCAGAGGCAGAGGTAATGAACAAGGCGGTTCGTGAAGCTAAGCAATGGCAAGCGGGGCAGACGAGTAAAACCAAGGCACCCCTACCTATGGTGTCGTCTACTGTGTCAGATGTGCACACAGAAGTAGTATGTCAATTTGATGCAGCTTGGAATGAAGACCAGAAGAAGGCGGGACTGGGTTGGACCCTCTTAAACTGGAGAAACAACTCTCTGAGTAAGTTCTCCCAAGTCTCTGACTTCGTCAAATCCCCCTTAGTGGCAGAAGGGACGGCAATCTGTGCAGCTTTGGCTCACGCGGTTTCTGAAGAAATAAGGACTATCTCGGTTGAAACCGACTCCTTACAACTGGTTAGAGCAATCAATGCAGGTTCTAGTATCTCGGATCTTCATGGTATCCTTGAGGATATCACAACTCTCATCAGAAGATTCGATCTTTTTACTGTCAAATTTATCCCTCATGTATCTAATGTTCTTGATGATTCTTTGGCAAAGAATGCTCTGTATGCTGTTTCAGCACTTTCAAATTAAGTAATTGAAGTTTCGGTTGCCCAAAAAAAAAAAACCACATGAATATAGAAATTCCATTAACTTTGGAGATAATAGCTTAGATATCAAATACGTTGAAATGCAGATAGATTAGTCGATTGGGGTTTCTAGGGAAGAATATGAATATATAAATTTATTGGAATTTACTTATCCGTAAAAACTATATATTCAAATTCTTTCCTAAAAACCCCAATCAACTCCCAACTGTACAATTAAATTCCACTAGAGTTCATAAGTCAATTGACAGTGTCTAAACTCTTAAACTACTCATATATACTTGATCAATAAAAAGATTAATACTATAATTTAAATTGTGTTTTCCGTAGACTCCAAGAACCAATTACATTTTTATCTATACAATATTCATATTGTCTATTTACTAGAAAATATACTTAGGTTTATGTTTTCCATCATCTAATTATCGAATTTAGATGTCAAAAAAAAAAGATATCGAATTTATTGCTATCAAGTAATAAACATATATATTGGTTATATAATAGAGTAATACCCTAAAATATCATCTTTTCCAAACTTTTTTCCAAACTTAGCACCATTAGCTTAAAATTTCCAAAAATAGCACAAATTATTTTGTGAAAAAAACATATGTACCAAAAAAATAGAAATAATGTTAAAACTTTATATTTAGGTTCCCCTTTTCCAATTTATGGTTTAGATTTTCCACCAATAAAAAAAGTTTTTAGACATTTTAAAGGTAAAATTTGTGCTAAATTTGGAACACAAAATTAAAAATGTGGTATTTTTGAGAATTTCCCTATGTAATAACCACCCCGATAATTATTATGAAAGCAAACAAATGCTTCGAATAATGACTAACAAAAGAAAAAGAATGAAGATGAACACTGAATTCTTCTTCATTCCTACAAACATTTCACCAGGAGTTGGTACATAATTCTCCTTTATTCCTTTTTCTGTGAGAGATTATAGATCAAAAATATTAGTTTGGATACAAAGTTTGGGAAAATTGCTAGAATAGTCTTTTTCAAAAAAAAATTTGAACTTTTTGGTTTTAGGGTTGGATTGTTTAGCCATAAGCCCTAAACCCTAAAAATTTTCCAAAAAGACTATTTTTATAATTTTCCCAAACTTTGCACTATTCTAACAATTAGTTTCTCATTTTGTACTGTTTCAAAAATTCTCTCGTGATCTTAATGCTATATTAAGATATAAATATGAAAATGACATTTCAAATTCTTTTCATAATTCAATAAAGATATATTTATTATGTAGATCAAAGTTTTAACTAATTAAATATTAAAATAATATGGCATAGATGTAGATGCTTAGGTGGCTTCATTTAAAAAAAAAAGATATTTGGGGAGTCATAGTTTTAAGTTTTTGTGGTCTTTTTCTTTGTTTATTATTGTTTTGTTTCTGAATGGAGGATGATGTGTCATCACCATAAGTGAGAAAACTCTCCTCTATATATATAGACTAGTTGGTGATCCGCGTTTCCCGCGGGATTTGTATTATTGTTTGTTAATGCTACCTAAAAAACTCATATACACTATTAAACACACATACATCTCACGCAAAAAGAGAAGGAGATGACTCTAGAAGATTTAATCTTATATTAGAAAACAACTCATACTTATATTTCTCTCTTCTCAAATCTAAAATGTTCACTTATCTGATGTAAATTTCTTTTAAGAAGCAACAAACCTTTTTCTGGATGACATCATTTCTTTCTCTTTATCTCTTTCTCTCTTACTCTCTCTTCTCTCTTCCTTTCTCCCTCTCTCCTCTCCTTATCCAATACGACTAATTGAGCCATATAGATGACTCATTTGTAAACTAGTGTCCACTATCATTCACTTCTTTGTTTCCGACTTTCGATTAGTCTTGTGGTCATTTGTCTGACTTGAGTGATGAAGAATTTTTTTAAATACATACGTCATTACTCCTCTCAAAGATTGTCGAAAACATGTTATTGTTTTAGGATATTGTTATACGTCTCATATAACATATCTTGCATACATTATCAGAGTTTCCAGAAGTTCTTGCAAGCATTTATCGTTCAACGAATTTTGATATGGGCATGACCTTATTTTCATCCATCAAATGTGTAGTTATTTTGCTCCTCTAAAGGTCACCAAAATATAGGAAACTCAACGTCTTTCGATAAACATGCATTTTTGCATACATTATCAGAGTTTCTAGAAATTCTTGCAAGAATTTTTCGTTGAATGGATTTTGATATGGGCATGACTCGTAGTTTCATCAATCAAATGTCTAGGGTACTAATATGAATTCTCAAACTTCTAATGTGAGACATTCACTACAAAAAAAACATGGGCATTTCCGACGGCCATATTTCCGTCGGAAGTTTCCGACGGATTTTCGACGGTTTTCAGACGGATAGTACGTTCGTCGGAAATCCGTCGGAAAATTGTACCGGTCGGAAATCCGTCGAACCAATTGCGACGAATTTCCGACGGATAAAGTTTTAGCCGGGTAGATGTCGATACGAATCCAGTTTTAGCCGAGGTTTTAAAATCCGTCGGAAATTTCTAACGGATTTCCGACGGAAGTATAGTTAGCATTTTTTATTTCGGTTTTGTAAACGAGGTAAACATGTATAAAACCCTATGGTCAACAATCCGTCGGAAATCCGTCGGAAAATCCAAGTCGAATGACCTCGAGGACGATGTGTGGAAGGGATTCTGCGAGTACACGAGTGAGACGAAGACGAAGACACTCGCCAATACAAACTCACAAAACCGGAAGAATTAGTTTGAAATTAATGTTTTTTTTTTACATTAAATTAGTTTTTGTAATGACTTGTATTTTTTGATGATAATGAATTTTTATTAATGAATTTCTTTTATAAATTTTTTTATTTCATTTCATTTTATTTAATAATTATAAAATTTGAATAAAATCATAAAAACTTAAAATTCAATATCCGTCGGAATCCCGTCGGAAATATATCCGACGGCTTTCCGACGGATTTCCGACGTGTATTTCCGATCTAATATCCGTCGGTTTATCCGTCGGAAATAGGATCCGTCGGAATACCGTCGAAAATATTTCCGACGGTATTTCGACGGTTTTCCGATGTTTTGTTCCGACCTACATCTGTCGAAATATCCGTCGGAAAAATAGCCGTCGGTAATCCGTCAGAATGGTCCGACCATTTTCCGACGACCTAATTCCGTCGGAATAATCCGACGGATATTAATTTCCGACGAGTTAGAACCAACGGACAATATCCGTCGGAAAGGGCGTTTTCCGACGGAATTCCGAAGGGAAACGACCGTCGGAAATCGCCTGTATTCTTGTAGTGATATTTGATACTTAGTAAAAGAAGCAGTTGATTATACTTGCTAATACCCATATAATCTTATTTTCGACATTTCAAATTTTTGTATATATATTTTTTATTAATTGTGTACGTAAAATATCTTTCAAAAACTTGAGTATTTATAAAAGAAAAAGCATGTAACTTGACAATATTTAAATATTCAAAAACTATGTTACAAATATGAAAAATGTCTTTTTAAATTATAGGTAAAAGTATTATCTTTAATAAATAGTACTTATTATGAGTATGAAATGTAATTAACAATAAATTTTAATAACAAATCAAACATATTATTTAAAATAATTATGTGTTCTTATATTTCACAATTTATGACATTCAAGTGATGAGGTGGCATCATGAAAATATAGCTTATTTTAATTTTAGGCTTTATTTTTATGTCTCAATTTTAGGCTTTATATCTAGAATATGATCCGCGTGATGCGCTGGTTTTTGTTTTCTATTTTTTTGTAATAGTTGAATTTGTTAACATGACCTTAAATTTATCAAATATTTATTATTTGTTTTTGGTAAAACAAACAATTGTTTATAGATATAAAGCCTAAAATTGTTGACAAAGAAAAGATAAAGCATAAAATTTTATTTGAAACTCAACTTATTGTTTCTTTTATTTTTACCACCGTTAAAATGTGAAGTGATAGTCAATTAGTTCAATATCGATGGTTACTATCTAAAAATAAACATGTTTGTCTAGAACTTTCATATTTTATCTATATTTTAAGACCAAATAAATCTTGTTTTTCAAATAACCAATTATGATTTTCAATTTAAATGTTACTGATTCTTTTTCCAAAGTATAATTACTGACCGTTTCATTTGTAGTATTTGACGTTTTCTATTTGATTTTTAATATTTTTTTTTACTTTTGGTTTATATAATTAATTTATTATATATTTAACAAAAGTTACTTTAATATTGTATTATTAAACGATAATATGTTTATTTTCTATTTATTAGGTATTTTGGGTTTTTAATATATATTGCTCTTTGTATATTTGCGGCATGTTAAATTATTAAAAAAAGATATATTAGTTTGTATAAATTATTTAAAAAAAAAAGATATATTAGTTTGTATCAAATAATATCCATTCACCTAACCTATCTTTTGGAAAGAAAACTTTAACTTTAAAACTATAATAAAGTGTGAAATATATTAGTATAACCAAAATTATTAAACCTATTATTCTTTCGGTAAATTATGTTGAGATTTTTTTTTTACATTGATGATATAGAATATGAGAAATGATCTTTCAAATTCCTTTAATAATTTAATATATTTATATTAAAGGAATAATTAATTAATATATCAAAATTTTGACTAATTAAATTATTAAAACTAAATATTAAAATGATGTGGCATACATATAGATGATAATGTGTTATTACCATTAGAGAGAAAAACTAATTTTATATATATATTAGAAAATGATCTGAGCGATGCGCGAGTTTTTTTTTTTTAAGTTTTATAATAGTTTAATTTATTTATGAGAACTTTTTTATTTATTTTTAGTAAAACAAATCATTGCTTGTAGATTGTAAGCCTAATATTTTATTTGAAACTTAACTAATTGTTTCTTTTATTTCCACCTCCATTATAATAAAAATGTAAGTGATAGTCAATCAATTCTATATTATTTACAAATAATCATCTTTATTTGGAACTTTCTTATCTTATCTATATTTAAAGACCAAGTAAATCATGTTATCCAAATATCTAAATTACATCATTTTAAATTATGTACTTATTCTTTTAAAAAAATGATTTTCTTATATATAATGTATTTAACAAAGTTACTATAATATGGATTATTAAACGATAATGAGTTGACTTTTTATTTATTAGATATTCTATTTTTTTTTTAAATCTCTATATATTTGTGATATGTTAAATTAAAATCGTATATATTGTATACTATTAGTTTAGATCAAATAATATTCATTCACTAAACATCTTTTCGATATAAAATATTAACCTTGTAACTATAATAAAGTGTGTAATATATTAGTAAAACTAAAATTTTAAATCTATTATTCTTTCAATAAATTTTGTTGATTTTTTAAGTTGTCATTTTAATTATAAATATGAAAATGACCTTTTAAATTCTTTGCATAATTTTATAAAATGTATAGTTAATATGTATATCAAAATGTTAACTAATTAAATTATGAAAATTAAATATCAAAATGATGTGGCATACATGTGGATGATGATGTGTCTTCATGAGAAGTGAGAAAACCTTACTTTATATATATAGATTACAAATTTGTAGTTGTCATAATAAAATGAATTAAGAATTTAATTCATCTATTAAATTGGTTGGCATCACATCTACAACTACAAAAATCACATGAATCTCCTCATTTCCAAAGAAAGAGCAAATCTTAAAATTGTTATTATTAATTGTATCAAAATGGGCGACAACGATAGTAACATGAACTGGAAAGACGATACTTTTTTTTTTTGGTCGAAGAAAAGAAGATACTTCATATCTCGGAATAATTATGGCAATCATAGGTGTCGTCGGAGCCGTAGCCGATTAATTCACAGGTATGGGATCGGGACTGGAAAAGAAGACCATGAAGGCTCCCGAGAAGGATGTTAGAATTTTCAGGGATGTTTTCGAAAGCAACAAATGAAGATTTGAATATTTAATTTAGAATTAATACTTCCGAGTTTCTAGATATTATATATGATTAAATAATAAGAATGATAAGAATAGCTAGGTTGCATATGATATTCATATGTACCATGCTATGATCGTTATGTTTCAAAATATTGGGATATCATATCCCTTAAGTTTAGCTTATCAAGCAATTGATTTATCTACTTACTTTTGTAGCATTATTCTATATTGATTATAATTGTATGTACATTAGAAATGTAGATTCTCTTATGAAAAAGTTGGCTATAGGGTAGTTTTAAAATATGAAATTAGATAAATGGGTAGTTTCTTACAAAAGTAGATAAATGGGTAGTTTTTAGTGTTCACTTTCCTTTCTAACCCCTAACCCTTTAACTTATTTACGAAACATGCCATTATGTTATTTTTATTGTTTTTTTTCTTTTCTCTTTCATTTCATCTTCTTTGTTCGATTTGTTTGTGTCATTGTCTTTTAAAAAAGAACTTAATTAAAATTACGAAAAAACTTAACTAAAATTATAATTGGATTAACCTGTGAAGATTTCAACGAATCTAAACTCGACCAAATACCTGGCAAACTTACAATCCTCTGTGCTCGCTTTAACCCTCAGAAACTACCAAAGATTCGTCGGTTAGAGAATCATCCATTTGGCTCCTCTGTCGTGTTTCCTGTCTCCGGGAACATATTTTTAGTCAATTATAATGATTCTAGATGCGTACACCAAATACACGTAGACCACATACATGTACACCACATACACGTACACGTATGCGGTTTAGGATTTAGATTTCTATAATTTTTTATATGGTTGTCATACTCTACATTATTCAAGTTGTATCCCTTTTATGGGATAAGTATCCCCATTAGTATATAGAGTTCCTTATGGTTTAGTATCCCCAGAGGATTTTGTATTTTTCCTTAGGGTTTAATATTTTCCCTTAAGGTTTCATTTCTCCCTTATGGGTTTAGTATCCCCAGATTGGTATATGGTATTTCTTATGGTTTAATATCTTTTTATTGTTAAGGATTTATGGTTTAGGGTTTAAGGATTAGTATTTTTCCTTAGAGTTTAGTATCTCTTTTTGGGTTTAGGGTTTAAGTTTTGGTTTGGATGTCCACGTTAGTTTACTTTATTCCATTTCAGTTTGATATTTCTCATATTCTCTATTACCCATTTAGGATTTAGATTTCTGTAACTAAATATTCTATATGGTTGCCGTTCTTTACGTTATTCATTTTGGGTTCGCTATTACTCATTTAGGGTTTAGATTTCTATAGTTGAATGTTCTATATGGTTGCCATATTTTATGTTATTCACTTTGGGTTCCCTATTACCCATGTAGGGTCTAGATTTCTATAATTAAATACTTTGTATGGTTGCCATACTTTACGTTACCTATTTAGGGTTTAGATTTCTATAGTTGAATGTTTAATATGGAGTCCATACTTTACGTTATATAAGGATACAGAGGGTCGTTCGACTATGCTCACAATTGATATGCACAACCTAATTGTGTGTTATAGATTTTATAAAAGTCAAGCACGGTTACAACAAACCAACATAACTAACACAAGAAAATTTGGGTTCGCTATTATCCATTTAGGGTTTATATTTTTATAGTTAAATTTTCTATATGGTTGTCATTCTTTACACGTTATTCAGTTTGAGTTCGTTATTTTCTATATTTGTTATTACCCATTTAGGCTTTAGATTTCTAAAGTTATATGTTTTTATGGTTGTCATACTTTAGGGTTTAAGGTTTAACATTTCTCCTTAAAAATTTGTATCTCCTTTATGGTTTTAGTATCCCCTTTTATTTTTTGAAAAACTACTGATTCATTAAACGAAAGTGTTACAAAACCAAAGGAGCAGGGGAGAAATTCCTGAGGGAGTGTTTTGCTATGGCATCAGCCCTCTCGTTTGCTAGACGAGGAATGAAAACAAAAGAGATAGACGAAAACATAGACGCAAGAAATTTGATATCGAATAGGAGCCCGTAGATCTTCTTGATTGGTTCTTGCAATGAGATGGCTCGGACAAGATCCTGAGCGTCATATTTGAGGCAGAGATTGGTGAAGCCCTTCTCTAGCTCATGATTGAGAGCAGCACGGATAGCCAGAGCTTCCGCCATTAATGGGGAGTATACAAATGGTTCTGCAAATTGTCCATAGCTTAACTCCATTTGGTCGTGATCGAGGAAAATCTATCCTAGACCCGATGTTTTTGTGTCCTCTCTCCAGGCTGCATCCGAGTGGCATATGACTATGTTTGGATGAGATTGTCGTCGGGATTGTCCAAAGTTACATAGACTTGCTGAGATCTCCGAAAGTTGTGCAGCTTGCCACTCTCTTGCATCCTTTAGAGCTTTGATGCAAGTTTCTTCTATGCTGAAAATTCTTTCTTCAAAAGACGGTTGTTCCTTGACGTCCAGATGGCCCAGCATACCCACGGAAATAGCGGCCCGGTTCCAATGCCCGTAGGGGGGGGGGGAGACAGATCATATGTTTTGCCCCAGTGAGGGATGAGACAAAATCTGTAAAAGACGATGAATAAACTCTGGTTTTTGTAGGTGCTAGAGACCATACTTGTTGGGCAAAAGGACAATGAAAGAACAAAGGTTATGTTATTTCAAGGTCTCTGTAGTGAATGCATCAATTAGCAGACCACGATTGAGTAGATTTTCTCCTACAAGAAGCGTATGTTGAACAATTTTCCAAAGGAAGAGCTTTAACTTTGGAGAGAAATTCCATTCCAGATTTTAGAATGCCCGTTTAGGATGATTGGATTATGTGCTTCTGGATGTGCCGCCTCTGATACTGAGAAGTGATAACCGGATTTTGAAGAGTAATCTCCCGATTTGTTTGGTAGCCACACATACGAATCCTCGGCTCCTTTTTTGTTGGGTCTGATGCAGAGGATATCTGAGATATATTCATGTAAGAGATCTTCAATCTTTGCTATGTTCCATTCTAGGGTATCCTCATAGATGAGGTCTGAGACTCTCAGATCCTTCGTTGTCAGGGAAGGGGAATCAATAGGTGTCAAAGGTGAGGAGAGTGAAAGCCACGGATCTGTCCAAATGGATGTATCTTTACCATTCCCAATCGATTTTCCTAACTGTGTCTGAAGAAGATCTCGGCCAATCAAGATCCCACGCGATCCGTGAGAACAGTTAGAAGGTGGATGAGCTTATAGCAATGGTTTGTCCTTTAAATATTTGCCAGCCAGAACACGAGACAGAAGGCATGAAGGTCATTTGAGGAGGCGCCAACTAAGCTTTTCTAGGAGGAAATCGTTAAAGTTTTGAATTTCTCGAAGTCCTAAACCTCCATCCTTTTTGGATTTTGCAAGCTTCCTCCATGGGATCCAGCACATTTTCTTTTGTCCAGGTTTTGTATCCCACCAAAATCTGGTTAATGCTAATTGTATTCTTTTGCACAAGCTTACCAGGAGTTTGAAACATGACATAGAGTAGGTGGGGATGGCTGAAAACACCGACTTTATCATGGTAAGCTTTCCCGCGGTAGATAAAAAATTTGAGGACCAGCTGATTGCTTTTTGGCGGATCCAATCAACGATCTGGGTGAATAAATATTTTTTCCTTATACCAAAACTCTCAGGAAGTCCCAAATATTTGCCTTGTCCTCCCTCCTTTTCTATGTCGAGTATTCCTTTTACTTGCTCTATGATCTCGGATGGTGTTTTATTCAAGAAAGTGATGGATGATTTCTGTTTATTGATCACTTGGCCAGCAGTTGTTTCATAAGCTTTCAGGATGCTCAAAATAGCATCGCAACATCGCATGTTTGTTTTACAGAAAAACATGGTGTCATCCGCAAACAAGAGATTAACCCTCGGACTTCCCCGTGAGACACAAACACCCGAGAGAAAACCATTATCTTGAGCTGCTTTACATAATCCTGACAAGACTTCTCCGCACAAGATGAATATATAAGGAGAGAGAGGGTCTCCTTGGCAGATTCCCCGATGGGGAATAACTGATCCTTGAGTTGTTCCATTAACAAGGAATGAGTAGGAGACTGTATAGATACATTGGAAGATCCAATTAATCCACTTTGCATGAAAAACGAGTCTCTCTAAACCCGCACTGATGAAGCCCCATTCTAGCCTATCGTAGGCTTTACTCATATCCGTTTTAACGGCCATTGAGCAAAGTTTTTTCGCTCCTGGTCCTTTGAGAAAGTGCAATATTTCATGTGTGATGAGGACATTGTCTGAGATAGATCTGTTTGGTACAAAAGCCTATTGGTTTTCAGAGATGATGGAATCAAAAATTGGTTGGAGTCGCAAGGTAAGAATCTTGGAAATGATCTTGTAGTAAACGTTACACAGAGCTATTGGATGATAATCCGAAACAGTTTTTGGACTCTGTATCTTTGGGATTAGGCGAACGTGTGTACTGTTCACAGATCTCGAGAGGATACCAGAAGAGAAGATCTCGATGATCTCTATTGTAATCTCATCTCCAACAATTCCCCAATTGGTTTGAAAGAAGCTAGCTGAGAAACCATCAGGTCCTGGGGCTTTCTCATAATGAATTGAGAATAGTGATGCATGAACCTCTTCTCTAGTTGGATCAGCTATAAGATTTTCATTTGTTTCCGGAGAGATGCAAGGTTTTAAAGCCCGAGCTACTGTTTCCCGACAGTTGGAAGATCTCGAGATGAAGATGTCTTGAAAATAAGAGCCAATTAGTTGAACAATCTCTTATTCTTCATATACAGCTCTGTCCTCATTGTTTTCGATGATAGAGAACTTGTTGACTGTTCTTCTGCCTCATGTTATAGCGTGGAAGAATCCAGAGTTTTGTCTCCTAGAGAGAGCCAGAGGGTTCTACTTTGTTGTCTCCAATATTCTTCCTCTTCTTTGTAAGCCTTTCTCAGCCTTTGATTTATGTCATTGATCAGCAGCTCATCTGGTACGTGTGATGACATTGCTTTTTCCAATTTTATGATTTGGTGGTTGTTTATGTGATGGTTCCGATTCCAGCAAGAGATTTCCTTTCAACAGCTTGAGATTCTTTGTTCTACCAAATCAAGGGGATTTGCATGCCATGTTTCAGCAATAAATTTTGCAATTTCAGGGTTTTTCCTCATTCGTCGATCGTATATGAACAGTCCATCCTTTTTCAGTCCCGCTAGTTCGAAAAATGAGACCACCGGGCGATGATCTGATCCTTCAAAATTCAGGTTGTTGCATCGGCCAGAAGGAAATAAATTAGCCCACGCGCTATTTGAAAGGGCTCGGTCGAGTCGACAATGCACCAGATGAGAGTGTCGGATTCCACGCTAGGAGAGATAGTTGCCGGAGTGTCTAAGATCATATAAATTGCATTGAGATAGAATGGATCGGAAGTCACCGAAAGTCCCTTCAGCTCTGGCTGGACCCCCTGATTTCTCTGAGTTGTCGATGATGTCATTAGAATCGCCCGTAAGAAACCATGGAGCATCACGGGTAGCGGATAGATCGGTGAGTTCATACCATATTGCATTTCGTTTGGATTTGTCTGGTTCATCGTAAACAAAAGTTGCAAAGAAGGTACTTTCTTTGTAAGAGATTTGTGTATCAATAAAGTTGTTGCAAGAAGATAAGACCTCGAATTCCATATCTTTTTTTCCAAAACAGGGACAACCCTCCACCACCAGGGTTATGAGGTGAGACAAAATAATGGGAATAGCAGTCTAAGAATTTCAGTTTCTTGAGGACGAAGTCATTATTATTTTTTGTCTCCATGAGGAAAGTGATAGCTGTAGCAGCATAATTGTAAAGCTCCCTTATGCGATGAACTGTCATGGGATTCTCCATCCCACAACAGTTCCAACTCACCACTTTTAAGGAAGAGGACTTTGCGAAATCTGAAAATCTGCCACCTCTTTGAAATTCTTGGGATGATGTTAATTCGGGGTACTGCTATCCTTGAATTTTGTACAAATTCCTCTGACTGTGAAGTCAAAAGTTGAGCTGGTGAGTTACGGGATGCTTGGTTCTCCATCTGTCCAGGGATTGGAGATGCTCTGCCCTGGGAAGCTCGGGAGCTTGGGGAGTTAAGAATATGGTGAGCTTTTTGTTTGTGGGAACTTGCTCCAGCAATACTTGGCGATGGTTGATTTGTCGTCTTTTTATTCGGGGGACGTCCTCTTCTCTTTTTATGAGGTTCAGGAGGGTTTTCCTCTGCGAGATTAGGATCAAGATTAGGGGAATTCTCCCTCATTGATACTCTCTCTACTGTAATTTCTCTAGCTCGGGAACTTTCTCATTGGAGAAGAGCCTTCGCTGCGAAGATATGAGCTGCAATTTCCGGCATCATACCTCTATCTTCCTCTTGAAGCACTCGATGTTTTCTTGCCGCACTTTTGATGGGATCGCCGCAGTTGATATACTGGATGGTAACTTCTTGTAGCTCATCCATGATTTCCTCTGTTGTTTGCGCAGGAGGAAGAAGAGGAGGGAAAGCTTCTCTTTCTAGGTTTCTCTCCAGTGGAAGTCGAGTCCTTCTGGATGTATCAGATTGTTCATAGTGTTCAGAGCTGTTAAATTTTTCCCTATGAGCTTTTTCTCTCCAGATTTGCCGAGGAGGGGATCTGTAGGAGGGCAGTTGAGGATTATTCTAGGGAGATTTTTGGGTTTCACGGCTGGGAGCTCTTTCATGATAAGCAAGTTGTCGAGGAGCAGATATTCTCTCCCTTTGGTAGAGTGGGAGTCAACAGGGGTTTTGTGTGACACACAATGTCTAGCTTGCTCCATACCATGTCTAGCCTGATCCAAGTGTTGATCTTCATGTCGTAGAACTGGGTGTCTCTCAAGGGGCTGGGATCGAGTGGGCTCCAAACTCCTTCGAGAGGGCCTTTTGCCGAAGTATCTTCCATAATTGTCTTTCTGCTGGCTAAAAGGTTTAATTTTCTCTCTATCTGCGGGGTGAGAGAATCGAGTTAGGTGATTTTGAGGTTTGTCGATGTTGTCCAGCAGAGAGGCTCTGTTTTGGTTATTTTGGGGCAGAGTTCTGTTTTGTGAGAGAGTCTTTTGCAAAAAGAGCAGTGATTCTCCAATTTTTCATACTCCAGCAACACCATTGCCTCTTCCCCTCTAGGGAAGTCGACGATAGTCTCCTTGATAAGGGGTTGTAGCCCGTCTATCGTTACCCTAATTTTTGCTGAAGTTTGAGTGATTTCAAAGTCTTCAACGTTTCCAAGCTCTTTTCCAATCTTGAGGATGAGTTCTTTTTCAGATAGTAAAGCGGAATTCCTTTAACCCGTATCCAGAATGAGATCTGAGAAGGAAAGATTGGAAAGAAACAAAGTGATACGGACGGTTATCAAGGACTTTTTTTAGATCCTCTTCAGTGTCGAAACGAAACAAAATCAGTTGTCTCCTAGGTCAGAACCTATGGCTTTCCCTTTGATGTCCCACCGTTTAGAGATGAATGGAATCATGGCCCAGAAGCGTTGCTCAGCAGGGTTAGTTAGTCGGCCGATTAGGGTCAGGGCATCCTCTTGAATAAGGTCAGAGGTGTCAATTTCTGGCGCTTTGATTCTCTTACGAGGCGGATAATCCGAGCTGAGAGCTGTTCCTTTTCCCTTTTCTGCGTATATGAGACGACGCGCCATGATGAGTGTAAGGAGTAGTAGAAGCGCGTTGAACAGATTAAGGGGGACTGTCAGAAGAGTTAATCACCGGGAGTGAGGTGGGTTCTATGAACTTGGCCTCGCAGACTTGGGGCTGGTGTTGACGAGAAGGTTCTCAGGATAAGTAGAGCCAAGGACAGACATAGGACAATTTTGCAAGAGATGGAGAGCGTTAGCCGGTGTTCCAAACCTCCGTAGGTTGAAACAGAGGTACGTTGTTGATACAGAAATTTTTATCGTTTGAGAAGACTTTTCGCCGCTTGAGACTGTAGCTTAGTCAGCTTCCGGGAGAAGTCGAAGAGCTCAGAAGATGGTGGAGAAAATACACCTATCGCAGAGTTCAGAAGATGCTTTCCGAGAGAAAACCAGAGGAGAGGGGTCGTATGAAGAGGTGGTGGAGTTTCGGGGAGAGAAGGAGGTGGTATTACCGGCGAGGAATGGACCCTCCGACATAATGTCGGGGGTGGAACCCGGTGATTTTCCAGTCAAGAAGAGTGGGGAAGAGATAAGGTTTACTATTTTAAGTAAAGAAAAGTATATGGAATTAGGAAAAAGTATATCTAAGCTAGTTTAGGAAATCCGCGCTAAGCGTGCTTGGGAGCAAAAAACTAAGATTTGAGTCCTTGAATCCTTCACTTAAACAAACCAATGTTAAGGGTGTTTTAGTATCCCCTTATGATTAAGGTTTTAGGGTTTAGTATTTTTTTCTTAGGGTTAAGTATCCCATATTGGGTTTAGGGTTTAGGGTTTAGTATTTTTCCCTTAGGGTTTAAGGTTTAGTATTTTTCCCTTAGGGTTTAGTGTCCCTTTTTGGGTTTAGAGTTTGGAGTTTACTATTTTTTAGGATTTAGAGTTTATATTTCCCCTGAGGATTTAGTATATTTCATATTTTCTCTCTATTTCTCTTCTTTATCTTCTACTCTCTCTCTCTCTCTCTCTCTCTCTCTCTCTCTCTCTCTCTCTCTCTCTCTCTCTCTCTCTCTCTCTCTCTCTCTCTCTCTCTCTCTCTCATGTAGGTCTCGAGTATACGAATTACATTTGGGGTATACGAGGTAGTGTACGTTAGTTTAATTCATACACCGCATACTGTTAACGCGTATAATGTTAACACCGTATTTTATTAATGTGTGCATCGCATATGCATACATCGTGTACGCGTACACCGCATACCTATCATACTTTTGGCGTACGTATACCGTTAACGCGTTTCATCGTATATGCGTACAGCGCATGCGCATACACCACATGCATATATACCACATATGCGTACACCATATATATATCAATTAAAATACTTTTTCGAGTATGCGTACACTACGCATTGGCATCAACCACATATACGTATACCACGCGTTGACGTACACCACATATCGTAATAATGTCTGTTTTCAAAAACCTAAATTACTAAGATTCAAGCCTATATGGTATACATACACCATTTTGGTGAGCGGTGTACGCGTAAACCACCATTTTGTTGTATATATACCATATATTAACATGTACACTATATTTAGGTCTGGGCAAAATACCCGAAATCGAATAACCGAATTGGAACCGAACTAAATTAAGAGATATCGAACTCGAACCAAAACCTATAAAAATATCCGACGGATCCTAAACTCTTATACCCGAAGAACCAGAACCAAACCGGAACCAAACCGAAAACCGATCGGGTACCCGAAATATATGAAGTATAATTATATAACCATAGATATTAGTTAATTTTTTTGGGTATTTCGGGTATATTTTTGGTTTTAAGAATATGTTTTTTGTAGTTTTTTTTTTGTTTACGGATATATTTTCGGGTTTTCGGGTAAAACAAATACCCAAACCAAACCATATCCAAAAATTTAAGAACTGAACCGACCCGAAACCGATTGGAACCAAACCGAAACCCTATCGGTTCCTATATAAGTCCAAAATCCTTCTACAATAAAGACCCAAAATCGAACCGAATATATGAATGCCCAGGACTAACTGTATTCAAGCAGACAAGCCGTATATTTCGCGTTAATAATGTCCCTTTTTGAAAATTCAAATTTCAACATATGTAGAGAAAAATCTGTTTTTAATATATATGTCATCATTTGATTCACTTTTTATAAAAATATATATGAATCAAAGATTTGAGAGATGAAATTTTTTGAAAAAGTAAGAAAGAGAAAATAAATAATTTTTTTTTCTCTTTTTTTATCTTATGTGCCGCGATTTGTTATCTTTTTCCCCTACTTTTATATGTCTATCTCTCTCTCTCTAAGAGTAGGGATATCAATCGGGCTGGCCCGACCTAGTCCAAAACTCGTAAAGCCCGCAAATATTTGAGTCCGGCCCGGCCTGATCCGAAAAAGTCAGACCTATATTCCAAAGCTTGGTCCGGACAGGGCTCTAGAGCTTTTTGGACTTTTTCGTGTTTTTTTTAACAAAAACAAAAATTCATAATTCTCAAATGAAAAATAATTAAAACAAAATATTTATCAAAATAAATCTAAATTGAAATGTATTATATCAAATCCAATTAAATTTAAAAGCAAAAGTTTGACAAAAAACAAATAAAATTCAAATAAATTATATTACCAAATAAAACATAAAATCAAAACACTTCAAATCTAGGTAGTAGAGATTAAATTAGAATCTCATTCATCGTCTTCTAAATCATCATCACCATCAAGAGCTACATATAAAAAAAATAAAATAATATTAAGTTTTGACTTGTATAAATTATATAGAAATATCATTGAAAGTCTATAGATAATGATTTTTAAAATATGAAGTAAATATGGATGAATGATAATCGTACATGGATCACGAAATGTATAGAAAATATATAAAATTATTATTCTTAGAAAGATAAATGTTTAAATAAAATCTTTAACTAATTAAAATGTAAAGTTCCGGGCTTTTCGGGCTAGTCCGAGCCCGATCGAACTAAGCCCAAAAAACACACTAGCCTGAACGGGCTTAGCCTGAAAGATCCGATTTTTGTTGGGCTTATATTTTTAGGCCTGAACCCGATGTTTTTCAGGGCCGGGTCGGGCCGACCCCTCGGGTTTTGGCCTTAATTGATATCCCTATGTAAGAGACACACATCTCTATCTCTATCTCTCTCTAAGACACAAAGGCAATTCGGCATTATTGAAAAAGTGACCCCACACAAATTACACATTCCTTAATAAAAACAAAAAACTACCCATTTCTCTAATTTGAAAACTAAAAACTAACCTATTCTCAAATACACCCATTTTAATATCTATACTATTACATAAGCATTTTTCAAATCTGTTTCCAAACATCTTTTAAAAAAAAAAATTGAACATATTGCCAAACATATATTAAACGTGTTAACGTATTGCGAAACATTTATTAAATTTATTATAAATTTAAAAATTACAAATTAAACATATTTTAATCAATAACAATGAAATTAGTTCTTATTCCTCATTTTACATTTTATATATGATAAAAAAAATTATCATACACGTTCTCACGGATCTAGAATCTAGTTTTGTCATTAAAAACAAAAAACCCATGAAAATAAAAGTATTTTGATGGGATAAATAAGGGTTGATAATTTATTTCCCCATCGAAACTTTCATATAATATTATATTCATATAAAGTTTAGGTCTCGTACTATTTCTTCATCGGATTAAAATTCTAAACCTATTTCCACATAAAATGAAAGTTCTAAAACTTAATAGGCATGAATATCGGTTTTATCAGTTATTATTACAATCCAAACCTAAACCGAGCAAACCAGATCCTAAACCAAACCTAACCCAAAAAACCCGACCCGTAAACGACCCGGCCCGACCTTACCTTTTCAAGTTGGACCCTTAAATTTCTCTTTCTTTTTTGTTTTTTTACCCCAAAAAAAAGAAGAATTTTGTTCTTCTCCCACAATTCACGAATAGTTTCCATTCTTCTTGACACATTGAGATCAAATCCAATTTCTTCTCCTTTTTGTTTATCCATTGGTTTTTGAATTTCTGGAATTATTTCACTTTCTTCTTCACAAAATGAAAAAAAAATTGGGAAATTGGCTATAGAATTTTGCTAAACTTGTTGGCTTCAGAGGTTTCTGAATTCGCAACTTCAGCTTCAGAAATAGCAATTGAGCGAGAAGAGCCTTGAAAGGTGACGGCGAATCTCGGGAAGAGTGGTGGCCGTGGCAGAAGAGAAGGGACGATATTACCCGACGGTGTTGTTTCAGTGTCATAATCGCAAAAGAGAAAGAGTCTGAAAATTATATATATTTGCACGTCCTGCTCAAGTTGTTTGATTTAGAGTCTTGTATGGTGCTTTATCTCAGTTGGCACTTGAAGCTATTTTTCAGTTTCATCCATCATTGATATCAGTGATTTCTCGAATCTTTTATCAGTCTTTGACTGCGAGTCCTTATAGACAACGAGTCTTACCCGATATGACTAACAAACTCTCATCGTGGATACGCTTATTCGGGTTTGGGAATGGGAATGGACATGTATTATATGGGTGGAGTCGATAAACCAGAGATTCGTGGATGGTCAGCAGCTAGAAAATAAGTTTGGTGATGAAGAAGAAGTTGAGAAGCCATTTTTCTGGGTAGAATAAGAAGTAAGCTTCACTGAAGAGTTGAATCAGAAGAAAGAAGAAGGTAAGAGGAAAGAAAAGATTCTTACATTGGGAGAGTTTGTAAAGAAAGAATTTTCTAACTTGCGTGAAGAATTGGAGAAGATTATGGACCATATGGTGGATTTGTACACACATCTGCCTAAGTCTTTTATATCATCTTATGATGTGAAGAAAATGATCACATGCCGTCAAGCTCTTCATCATGCTAGAGATCCGAGCTTGTGATTTATGGACAAAGTAATGTGGACAACTCTCTAACATGCGAAGAAGCAGATGAAGAAGGCTCTGATGGACAATCTTCGGGTGGATAAGATACAGTGGACAACGTTTGCTTGATTTTTGAACATTTATTTGCTTCTATATGGACACAAAATTGAACGTGTTCTTGCTTTTAGTGTAACCAATTTTGAATGCATAAGAAAATAGCCATGTTTCAAGAAAATAAGAATAAATCATTGAAATAGAGTTTGAGAGGCTAAACAAAGGATGAGCTACTTAAGAACAAAGAAAAATCTCTAGCGAGAAGAAGCAGATGAAGAAGGCTATGATGGACAAATTTCAGTGGATAAGATACGGTGGACAGTTTACGATGGCCAACATTTGCTTGATTTTTGAACATTTGTTTGCTTCTACATGGACACAAAAATTGAAAATGTTCTTGCTTTTAGTGTAACCAATTTTTGAATACAAGAGAAAACAGTCATGCTTCAAGGGAATAAGAATAAATCATTGAAAAAAAAGATTGAGAGGCTAAACAAAGGATGGGCTACTTAAGAACAAAGAAAAATTTGTATAACAAAATTGGTGCTTTTAATAAGTTTAATGAAATCCAAAGATGATAATTCATAATACACAATTCAACCTGAAATTACTTGTCCATGAACTGTAGTCCATTAATACCGCCACCATGGACAAACTACCGTGGATTACTCTGGTCCATTATCTATCCACCATCTTCTAATCAGGAATTGGAGTAAAGTTATCTTATTATCCATCGAACTTTGTCCACCATAGGAGTTTCCTCTGTTATTGGCATCTTCTCTGGCTCTCCATAAGTAATACATGTGTTTGAATATATCAAAGTCTTCACACCGTGAGCAGCAGCAACACAAGAAGATGAACCGTGAGGAACCTCATACTAGTTGCAACGCCTCGGTGTGTTAATGGAATCCCCAGATCTGCTGCTATCCCCGACGCCCCAGTAATCCCTCTGACGCCGCAGTAATCCCTGCGGTCAATCATAAAGAGTTCCCAAAGAATGCAAAATACCCACATTGATAAGAAACAAGATGAATTCCAGAGAATTGCAACTCTAATTAAAACCACTTGCATAGAGAATTATCATTTTGATATATGGTAATCCGAATAGAGTGACAAGAATGATGGAATGTATAGCATAACAACATTACCTGGGTTGACTTGAACTCGGATCCCTTGCTGTTTCAGAAAGTCCATTTCTTCCCCGACTCGTCCAAAAACATGAAACATCAAATCAGAGTTGCGAAAACACATTTACAAAGGAGCCAAAGAAGAAAGTTACCAGAGCGTATATCAAAAGAAGAAGGAAAAAAAAAAGCTTACCTCCACCTTTAATCCTCACAACAGTGGCTCCAGCTTCATCAAGCTTAGGAGTAGTTCATGTATCTCTTCCTGTAACAACAACAACAAAAAGGCTTATTGCTCCAATTCCATCAATTCAATTCAGACAAGAGCTTTACTGATCATAAGCAATCTTTATTGATCACCAAGCTAAGCAATCATTTAGGATGTACCTGAGTCCTGCTATGATAACCAGCAGTTTTGCCGTCATAAAGGAGCCTCACATCAGGAGCAACCAACTCCAAAACATCATTAGAGACAAGCCAGTCGTAAAGCAAAAGACCGGCGCTTTGAATGACTTTGACTGCTTCAAGAGTCAGAAGCTCATTATCTCCTGGTCCTGTCCCAACTACATACACATCTCTTGGTCCAAAATTAAGTAAAATTACGATGCGTAGAGAGACATTGACTCAGAAGCTTAGAGAACCATGCCAGTCGGTAATCGCTGCGTGAGGTGTGGAGTCAGACGCTTAGAGAACCAGACGGGTCACCGGAGCCTCGATTTCTTGTCCAATGGAGATCCGATCAGTCTAATTAATCTGAATTCTTCATCGTCTCCGATATCAATGGCCGCGGTGGCGTCGGAATCCGATGCGAAGTGTTCGAAGCGCGTCAGAATACTTTTATGCAGATGTTTGCTGCCTTCTGATGAAATTGCTTCTCCGATTTCCATGTACAAATGACATTCCTGAACTTTTTCTTGAATGCTAAAGAGGGTCTTTACGTTCTTCAAGTCGATCCTAAGAAGGTTTATGATACGTAGGAGGCCTCACCACTGTTGTTTTACCTAAAGTAGTAATGAATAATAATCCACCGTCCTTTTATGTTTAAGTTAAGAACTAGTATATAAACGTGTCTAAGGTTTAGAGAGAGGTTATCTAGAATTTGGATCAAAGTGGTGAGGTGAGGTGAGAGACTCCAATATTAATTCTCTCAGGTTTTGTAACTTCTTTTGATCAATCGGGAATAAAGAGTTTCTTTCTTATTTCCATTAATGTGAGTTTTACAAGTTAATCGTAACAAATTGGTATCAGAGCATCTTTCTCTGGAACCATGGCAGCAAGGAAGGCCGATTTGGAGAAAGCAGTGGAGAATCTGCAAAAAGACATGGGGAAGGTCGCATCGTTGGAGATGACAATCTAGGAGATGAAGAAGCAGATGTGTGAGATGAATATTATTGAACGCCAGGAACGCCTG
The DNA here is from genome assembly GCA_030161315.1 of Eutrema japonicum. Classification (NCBI taxonomy): domain Eukaryota; kingdom Viridiplantae; phylum Streptophyta; class Magnoliopsida; order Brassicales; family Brassicaceae; genus Eutrema; species Eutrema japonicum. The sequence continues at coordinate 45,654,395 of BSQW01000014.1, read as the reverse complement.
GAAAAACTCTTGTTGGATAAGTATCAACGCTCCTCAGAGGCTGGGAAAATCCAGGGAGAAGAGACCCAAATTTCAGAAGGGATCGCGAGTCAAATCGAAGGATCTCAGAAGATCTTCCACTCGATTCCGACACTGTCTCATCAAATGGCTGCGCAGAAGAAGAACGAACCAACGCCACAGGAGATCGAGATCCCAATGTTCAAGGGCGAAAACTCTGCAAGCTGGACTATCAGAGTGGAGCAGTACTATGAGAGGGGTAAATTCACGGAGGAAGAGTTTGGTGGGTTTGTTAACTCAAAGATCAAGGAGCACCATCAAGAGTTAGAAAAATAGTCAGAGGATGAGATGGATAATTGTGCCCACCATGTGTTCGATAAAATGATTTTGAGTGGGAAAAGGGTAACGAAGAAGAGAAAGAAGAAGAGATGGAAAGAGATTGCAAAGAAGAACTATAAACCTTATGGAAGGTCAGAGTGATGCAAGAAAGATGAAAGAGTTATGCTGAAAAACATGGCACGATGGTGGAACTGTCATGTGTTGAAATGTATTTGTGTGAAAGTGAACAAGAAAACAAGTGACCAGATGAAGATGCACAACCACCAAGTGTCCGATAGAAGGCTGTTGTTGAGTTTTCCAAAGAAGAAAGGAAGAGCAGAGTTGGAGCGTGAGTGGATGGGTATCAAGCCTAAAGTTCAAAATGTGAGTGCAAGGAGACAATTTAAGAGGCTGAACTACTGTGTATTGTACACTTGTCGTGTGTTCAACCTAAGGATTTCTTTGAGATTCACAAAGAAGAAGAGAAAGACAACAGAATTGAAGTATACGCTTTGTGTGAAGTTCTTGATGGAATGGAAGAAACAAAAGGCCAAATAGAAGTACAAGAACAAGCTCAGGACTAAGATCAAAAGGAGGTCTTCTAGGAATCATGTTGAATTTCCATTAAATTACATACTTAAGCTCAAGTATTCTGAAAAACACCTTAGGGAATGGTGTAAGAAAGAGCAGCAAGGGTATCGAAAAGCTTCCCGGATGCAACAGTTGCCCAACAATTGCACCAATGCATTGATGTATGTAAAGGTGTTCTTGGGATTTATGAAAGTGGAAAAGAGGCAGTCCGTGACAAGCAGGAATAGAGCTAGGTTTAGAATAAACCACATGAAAAGGAAAATGAAGTTTGGTGTGGTTAAGCAAGAAAGGCGGGACAAAGTTCTCTGTGAATTGCTATTCTCAAGTGTGCGAGCGAACAAGAATACAGAGAGTGGGATGAACTTAAACTGTCACCAAGTGCTTGATGACCGGCCACAATCTCGAGTAGTTGGAAAGATACTAAGAGTATTTGTAGTGCACCAGTTTCTGCGGTGAAGAAAAAGAAACAGTTTCAAAGACCAGCAATCAAGTATGAAAGGGTGTTGAGGATAAAATGGATTTTCACCCATTGCTGGATAATATGTCATTGTTTGGAGTTAAAAAGACAACTACGCAGGTTACATTCTTCAAAAAGTAGAAAAAAGGAAAGAAGAGCAGACATGTTAAAAAGAAAATGAAGGATGCGACACTTCTTCCTCTAAACTTAGGAGATGAGTGTGATCAAAATATTGCACCAACTAATAGAAAGACGACACCCCCTATATCAGCAAAGATCAAGTGCATGTTGAAGAAGAATACAACTGAGATGGTGAACCACACATTCTGTTTGTGTGAGATGATGTTGCTGTCAAGAGTTACAAGGAAGAGGAAAGAGGCGCATGCACAGTCCAAGAAGAGGAAAATGTTCAAGAACTTATGTTTTTTCTTGATGCTTAATTCTGAAGACCAGGTCAGAGAATTTGCATCACACATGTTTGATGTTAGATACAATGATTTTTGGGCAGTGCACGGAGAAGACAAATGCAAGAACGTGGAGCTCACTTTGAAAACCTACAATTGATACGTAGGAAGGCTCAGCACTGTCGTTTTAGCTAATGTAGTAATGAATAATAATCCAAAGTCGTTTTATGTTTAAGTTAAGAAGTAGTATATAAGCGTGTCTAAGGTTTAGAGAGAAGTTATCTAGAATTTGGATCAAAGTGATGAGGGGAGATGAGAGACTCCAATATTAATTCTCTAAGGTCTTGTAACTTCTTTTGATCAATCGGGAATAAAGAGTTTCTTTCTTATTTCCATTAATCTGAGTTTTACAAGTTAATCGTAACAGTTTATTCATTCATGTTGACTCTATCCTTTAATATGTAACGTAAATGTGGATGCAATATGATCTTTTGGTATCAAGGATCGGTCTAGTTTTGTGAGTGGTTGATTTAGAATAACGATAGTTTCTGGTGTGGTTAAGTTCACGTTTGCAAGTATATGAGCAATTAACAAAAGGGAATATGAAATCAAAGCAAGAAACTTCCTAAGGCTGCCTTGTCATCGTGTGAGTTTTCCCTTGTGATGTTGATTGATCCTAGAGTTGGTTATTAGTGCGATTTTGTAGACTTTGAAAACTATACACACAAAAAATGGGTTTCAAACCTTTTTCTTAACAAGCTGCATTACGGACTAAGACAATCCATATAACAGAACCATGATCTTAGGATGAACATTGTTGTAAAGTTATTATAGTTTTCGGCGGAGGAGGAAGGTATATTGGTCAAGTGATGCAGGATAGAGCAGGGAAGACGTTTAATATGAACGGTAAAGGAGGAAGGAGGAACGAGATGTCATATCTTGGAATTTTATGATTATTGGGTATCCGTTTTCATACTCATGATAGACTATAATCCGGTAATAGAAGAGATTATCTTTTGGTCATTTAGAGGAATTCATTGAACATTTACTAATTATCTAGTCAAAATGAGTACAACCATGTTTTGTTTGGATTCTTCTAAAATCCGAATATGCAAAATTGTGTTTGGTTAATCGAGCATAATTGGAGGAGACGACCACTACTCCTATGTTAAATGTAGTCGAGGATGATTGTGGTTTCATTGTTTGAAGTGTTTACTAACTATGTTTATATCTTTTCATGTCTTGCCTGAGTTTATTATGTTTAATTTGATCCGGTTTTGCTTTTGGCAGAGCAAAAAACTGAAACTAAGATTGCTAAAGCTGAGAGAAATAGCAGAGAAGATGGAATACACTGAGCTTGTTAAAGATATAACACCTACGAAACAAGTAGACAAGCATGCTTGTTAAAGATATAACACCTACGAAACAAGTAGACGAGCATGCTTGTTAAAGATATAACACCTACAAAACAAGTAGACGAGCATTTCTGTCTTACAAAGACCAGTTCATCGAAGAGTTTAGGAACGCTGATGTATTGATTCTTGATGTTTTAAACTAACAATATTCAATTTTCCTATGTCACAAGATATGTATAACTAACTGTTTAATATTATATTGAAAATAAACGATTTATAAGTCTTTCTATGTAATTTGTCTACTTAAATGTATATATAATACGATTTAACCCGCGCTAATTATAGCGCAGAGTAATTTTTTAAAAAGAAATTATTTTGAAATTTAAGAAAATTGTTTTTATCTGAATTTTACAATATAACTAACTAATGATTATAGATAAAGCTGTCAATTTGTATTAATTTATCTATTTAACCCGTTTTACAGTGAACTAAAATATTATTCGGGTTAACCCGCAAAAACTTATAATCTTGAAAACATAACTCTAATATGCACCGTTAAATAATTCTAGTTTTTGTGGTTAGTATACGAACTTTAAAAAAAAAGTTTTCTTGTGTCTAACTTTTTATAAAATTAGTAAAATATTTTTAAACTTTTGTTTTGATATATATTCAAATACAATATAGTGAAAAATATAGCAAGATTTTGAATTTATTTTTTTTCTTTAAATATATATGAATTGATTATTATTTTAAAATATATAGTATTAAAAATAATTAAGAAATAGCGTTGTTGAGATTTATCTTAAAAGACTATTATATCATTTTTAACTTAAAAGACTATTATATCCTTTATAATTTTATTTGCATTTAGAAATAGCGTTGTTGAGATTTATCTTAACTATAATGATTTTCGCCGCATACCATATACGCGTACACCATATATATTTTCCTTCAGGTTTAGTTTTCCTTTGGATTAAATATTTTTACTTATAGTTTAGGGTTTCAATTCATGATTTAATATTTTTCTCTAGGGTTTCTGTTGTGATTTCAGCTTCTGATTCATCACAACGAGTTTTCACTTGTTCACTTGATCAACTTACTAATGCTTTGTTTCCTGTTGCAATTGTTGATACAGAATTAAAGATAAGAAGAAGACACGGGAATAACAAGTTCCCAAGGCCTAAATCACCGGCCAAGGTACGTCTTGAAGAGCTAATACCCAGCTCTCATGGCTTATACTAGAAGGATGCAAGTGTACAAGAAACCAGAGGCAGATCAAGAGCTATGCTTAAGAATTACAAGGGATTGAAGAAGGAAGAAGATAAGTTCTTCTACAAACCCTATTCTCTTGCTCTGTGATCTCACCTTGCTCTCTGCTTGTCACACTCATATCTTCTAGATCTTTCTGTGACGTTCTCTTATGCACGTGCAGGTCCAACTCATCGACCTGAACTCACGCAAAACTTCATGCATCTAACAAACTTCATGTTGACTAAAGTTCATTGCACTTGGACAGCACCAAAACGACACAGCTCTATCCAATGGGTCACATGTGCTTTCATTTGCTGGGCCTGACCTAATCAGCTTTAGCCCAATAACTGCAACAGCCCATTACCTGAAATGTGACCGATACTCACAGTTTCTTATCTCTATTGGTATATAGTATTCTTTAGGACTTGGTATCCCGAAAAGTTTAGTATCCTCTTTGTGGGTTTAACATCCCCAATTGGTATTATAGCATTCCTAAAGATTTAGTATATTTCCTAAGATTGTTAATTTTATCATGTTACTATTTCAAGATTATATTCGCCTCACTATCGATCTATATATAATTCATATATCAAAAAAAACAAGTGGTGGTGGTAGGATGGTTCCCACTTATAGAAGAATTGTCTTGTTGGTTTAAACAAGGAATCAATTTCCTGCAAACGTAGAATTATCTAACTATTTTTCATTTGGCTATTTGGGGGTGTTTAGGACATTACTAGATACAAGAAAAAAGAATGCTTATCCAGACTTCGGGAAGATTAGTCTGGATTCCGGCCTAGGACCCTCTCCGGTTATCAATTACAGTATATCTCGTAGATATGTTCTCCTATAAAATATATTGCGGCAAAACATCAATTTCCGGCAAACCCTTTTATTTAGTAATGAAATTATCAGTTTGACCCCAAAAAAAAAACTCTTAGACACGGCGTTGAATATTAGAAATAAAAAAGTTTGTTGGTATAATCGCGGTGAATATGATGAGTTGGACCTGGAGGCACGCGGCTCCAATATGATTTTTTAAATATTTGTAGCACAATGGCAAGACGAAAACATTTTAGTGCTTACTTAATGTTAAAAGACATTATTTTTCGTGTCATAATTAGTCATCCTGACCGAAGATTAGTGATCAATCCTAGGTTTTTCTTTAGCACATCCTAGTCCAAGGACGGTCGGACGGTCCAATAATATTAGAGTAGCTGTTGAAACAATCTAAAATTTAAAATTTATTCATTAAATGTTAAACACAATATTTGGTCTTGGGGAAGAAAAAATGACTTGGTCTTGAGAAAATACATGAGACTCGTAGAAAAATGATCATTTAATTCTTCAACTGTAATTGGTACATTAAATCTCTAACTATTGTTTAGATAAAATAATTTTTAATTCATAGTTAACTTTGTAAAATCGTGATAAAAATTGTCAATTTTAACTTTGAAATAGCAAGACGTTAATTTATATCTCGATCGTCGGGAAAATACTCATTTAATTCCCCCAACTATTTGTAATTGGCACATCAAATCCCCAACTATCGCATACGCAAAATAATTCCTCAACTCGTGGTTAACTTCGCAAAATCGTGATAAAAATAGTCAATCGTTAAGCTCAATAAATTTTGATCTTCGCCATCGTTCAACATAATCAACTGAACCGATCCGATCCGATCTGAACCAAACTTTTTCTTTTGTTTTGTTTTCATTCGGTTTGAAGGGCCGAACCGATCTGCATCTTTCAAAATTGGGATCGATTATCGGATCGGTTCTCTACCAAACCGAACGGTTCTTCGGTTTTTTATTTTCCCAAACGTACTTATACTGGATTATACAAAATTTACGAAAATATGGGCGCGCTTGGTAAGAGCTGTTATTTTTGGCTTTGACTGTAGACTTTTGGTTTTAAAAACTTTTGGCTGTAAAAGCGGTAGCTGTTACTTAAAAAAAATGATAAAATTCTGTTTGGTAATAAAAGATGTAAAAACTGACTGTTACTTTAAAAATTGCAGATAATTTTTTTTTGTAAAAGAATATAGTTTACGCCGGATTTATATTATTAAAATAATATTTATATTGGCATAAGCAATCAATACAAAAATTTGTTGACAAAAAAAAAACTAGAAATAAATTACATGAAAATTATTAAAAATAAATAAACTTCATCTATGTTTATTACTTCAAATACTGGTTTAATAACCAAAAGCTTCATCAAGAAGTGGGACAAACTGATAAAAATTTATGATATTTCTCAAAGATTTTTATAAAAAAAAAATGAAAAACAAAATTAAAGAAATGGATCTCAAAATAAAACAGAAAAAATAATAATTAATCAATTAAATTTAGTTAAAAATTACCTATATATAAATCTATAAAGTCTTTTGAATGATTTTGGGGGAAGAAGAAAGAGAAAAAGAAATTAAATGTATTTTTTTTTAGTTTTTTTGTGTGTAAAAGCTCATCTCACGTAGCTTTTAGAAATCATGACAAAAAGTCTTGCTTTTGAGACTTTAAAATTAATAAAGTAGTAAAAGTCTGTTTGGCAAAAAAAGACTTTAAGCACTGTTAAATGCTTAAAAAGTCCACAAAGTCTAACGCCAAGCAGGGCCTATATTTAAAATTCTGAACCGAATAACCGAACTGAACCGAATTAACTGAAATTACTCGATTTTTACTGATTTTCAAAACAAAAAAATGAAAATTTTGGTTAGTTTCAGGAAATTTAAAATACTCGGACTAATCGATAACTGAATCGAATCGAACCATAATTTTTTTGTTAATTTCGGGTAAGATTTTTAAGAACCAAAAAGCGAAAATTAAAAATAGGCCCTGCTTGGCGTTAACCGAATTCACATGAATAATTTTTATCACGATTTTGCGAAGTCAACCACGATTGAAAAATTATTTTGCGCATGTGATAGTTTGAGATTTAATGTGTCGATTGTAAATAGTTGGGGAATTAAATGAACATTTTTTCCGACGAAAGAAATAGATTATCGTTTCGCCATTTCAAAGTTAACGATTGGCTATTTTTATCACGATTTTGTAAAATCAATCACGAGTTGAAGAATTATTTTATGCAAATAATAGTTAGAGAATTAAATCAGCATTTTCTCTGAGACTTACCAAAATATGTTGACCCTAAACTAGCAAATAGAAATGAACAAAATAAAATAAAATAAAAACTTAATTTTGTTTTTTTATCTATTTGTACAAAATATAAAAACAAGATTGGTCTGATAAATAATGTAACTATCGTTTATAACAAATAAAAAATTATCAAAAAATTGTCGTTTATAACGAGGTAATCATGAGTTTTTAGTTACTACAGACACAAAAAAACTTCAGTAAAATAGCGGTAAATAAAACTGGGGTTTTGTCAAAATGGAAGATTGGAACAACATCATATCCTTCTTATAGGACACTACACATGTCTACATTCTTCTATTCATTGTGAGGTATGTTTTCCAAGTGGTTGTGCATTGCTTATGGAGAGAAAGAAACGAGAGAATACATGGTGAAAAACCATCGCCACCAACACGATTAATGAAGCTCATAGACAAAATCATGAAGAATAGAATAAACTGTATCCGTGCACAAAAAGATAAAAAGATATGAGGAGAGTATCATATTTTGGTTAAGTACTAGAACATTCTAAGTAGATTTCAAATTCAATTTCTTTCAAAAAAATGAAGCATTCATTGTTAAAAAAAAATGGTTTGAATATAATTTTATATTCAATTAGTGTCAAGTTTTATGGGTTTATGGACTTTTAATTCAAAACCAATTGGCAATGAGTTGATTGACTCACATCCCTTATATATTGGTCTCTTTAAACTTCCGATGTAGGATCTTAATACGCCTTCTCGAGCTGATGGCTTTTATCGGCCCATTTCAAACTGAATTCTACTCTAGAACCGGTAATAAACCCTTTTTGGCCAACCTTACTTGGATCAATAAACGAGGCTCTGATACTATGTTAAATTTGATGGGCTTATGTGTTTCCAACGATTAAAACCAATTTACAATGAGTGGATTGACTCATATCCCTTATATATTGGTCATTATATAAACTTCCGATGTGGAAACGATTCAATTCGGAAAAATGATGGTTAAATGATTGTGTTATATATATATATATATATATATATATATATATATATATATATATATATATATATATAACAGATGATAAGTTGGTGAATAGTAAAACTAAATGAAAGAAATATGCACATACATATTCTGAAAGTCATATATTTTCTACAACTAAAAAAGTCTTTTAACATTTAACACCAATGATCTCTTCAAAGAACACCAAGTCAACAAAAACCATATTGTAAGTTGCATTTGACCCATAACAGAAGTTAATTCAAGTCAAGGCGTGCTGATCACGGTATTAATCATCTGTTTTGATAGCAACGGTCAACGGTTAACCCTCTTGACTTGAAGAAACTTCGGAAACATTGGATCCACCTTCTTATATAAATAACTCAAAATGTTTCACATTTTCTTCCAATTCAAAACAACTCAAAAGTATTAAAGAAACACCAAAAAACAATAGTTCTTAATCTCTTTTTAGCAAAAAAAAAACACTAAAAAACAAAACAAAGAAAATAATAGAAGAAGTGAGTATAAAAATGAAAGCGAAATCAAGAAATGGAGGTTTGATTGCGATATTGGTTCTAGTCGTTTATTGCTTCTTGAAGAATATGGGTGAGCCTAAGTTTCTTCCCTTGCACGCATATAGATATATAATTATTTGTTATTTAAATTTAACAAATCTCTTTGCAAATTTAACAAATCCTCTAAACTTTTAAAATCAACAAACTGTATTAATTCCAACTCCCACTCAACTTCCGTAAATTAATAGTTCATCATTTTGATTTATATATTTTCTAACGAGCTTTATAGTGATAATTTATCGTTATTTATAGCCGGGTTCTCGATCGAGGTTTCGCCTAATGAACCTGTTGTAAGTTCTCTTCATGGAAGATTCTTCGCTCTCTACAACAAAGATAAGATGCTAAAATCTTTCCCATCTTATAACGAGTATCACAAAAGACTCACTCTAGCGACAGGTTTTTTTCTTTAGATTTCTCTAACATTTTGTCTCTACCAATGAATACGTTTGTGATAGATCTTAAATCATTACTCACATTTCAAATATTCTACCTTAATCACATAGAATTGATACAAGAGAATTAATAGCTTTAGCATCATCTTCTTATGCTAACTTGATTATATATTATATGCAGTGCAACTTTGGCAAACGATAAGAAGCAGATGTAGAGATGGATTCATCACTTTGAGCATAAAATCAATGCATTTTTTCGTCTCAAAGCTTATGCAATTCAGATATTCAATATCAGTCCCAACTCCAATTAATCGCTCGTGGCCTTCTCGAATTATTTTCTGGGTAACATTAACTCGATCAGTCTCGTCCATGGCCAACGATACACAGCTCTATGATTTTTTTCCTCTTCATAGATAAGGTGTGGTTTTGTATGTACTGTAAGGTGAAATTGGTAAGCTGCCCAAATGTCACAATGTATTCTATTAAAAGGTTTCAAATCCGATCGTTTGAACTAGGAGAAAGTCTCATATAGGCTCTTTATTTAGTATACTATATCTTTGCTCTTTTTGAGATTTTAGGACTCCAGAATTATGATATGTCCAAGATGATAATGGCATATAATACCATTTGCTCTTTGTTGCCATGTTGAATAGAACATCTCATGATAAATGTCATCTCTACGTACAGTTTGTTTGGCTTAGAAGCTCTCGTGACTCTTGCTCTTGGCGATCTCTCCTACAGCTAAGGCCTCTGGCCGAAATGTTTTTGAACTAAGGTTGGAAACACTACAAGAAAGCAACCGATTTGCGATGGACAAATCCATAGCAAATCCGTCGCAAATAATGTTTTGCGACAGAATTGCGCCGACACTATTTCCATCGCAAATCAGTCGTCGCAAAACAGTTTCCTTCGCAACTCCGTCGCAAATTTGCGACGAGAAATATTCTCTCGCAAATTTGCAACGGCAAATTTCCCTCGCAAATCCGTCGCAAATTTGCGACGAAAAATATTCCCTCGCAAATTTGCAACGGCAAATTTCCCTCGCAAATCTGTCGCAAATTTGCAACGGAAAATTTCCCTCGCAAATCCGTCGCAAATTTGCAACGAGAAATATTCCCTCGGAAATTTGCAACGGCAACTTTTCCTAGCAAATTCGTCGCAAATTTGCGACGAAAAATATTCCCTCGCAAATCCGTCGCAAATTGGCGACGAAAAATATTCCCTCACAAATTTGCAACGGCAACTTTCCCTCGCAAATCTGTCGCAAATTTGCAACGAGAAATATTCCCTCGCAAATTTGCAACGGCAACTTTTCCTAGCAAATTCGTCGCAAATTTGCGACGAAAAATATTCCCTCGCAAATTTGCAACGGTAAATTTCCGTCGCAAATTTGCGAGGGAATATTTGCAATCGCAAATTTGCGACGGATTTGCGAGGGCACGCATCGTCGCACATTTGCGAGGGCTTTATACCAACGCGAAAGTCGTCGCAAATTTGCGATGGAATTGCGATGGATCTGCGATGGCACATTGATTCCGGTAATCGCAAATCCATCGCAAATTTGAGATGGATTTGCGACTGCAAATTTCGTGTCGTCGCAAAGCCATCGCAAAATTGCAATGGATTTGCAAGGAAATTTGAATTTTGTAATTAAAAAAAATTTTAATTTTAATTTAAAAATTAAATAATAATTAAAATAATTAACATTTAAAAACATAATTATATAATTTATTTATTTATTACAAAAAGTGCATAATTGTTTTTAAAACAAAACAAAAAACAAATTAAAATGTTTACAAAGGACCGGTTTCGGTTTCGGTACCGGTACCGGTTCCGGTACCGGTTTCGGTACCGGTTCTGGTTTCGGTTCCGGATCCCGATCCCGAAGGGTTACGTGCTGCGCGAAGTTTTGCAAAAGCCGGATCCTTCTCAGCAAAGTAGTCCATGAAAGCATCATAGGAATTAATCTTCTCGGCCTGATTCGTTAGCATCAAGGCCTGACTCGATATCATCTCGGCCTGACTCGTTATGATCCGGTGTAAATCGTCCTGGGATGGACGTGAAGCCGATGTAGAAGAAGCTTCAATTTGCGGTTGAAGCGAACCGACTCCGTAAATTCTTCCTTTTTTGCGGGGAGCAACCTATGAAAGACAAAAAAACAAACATTATAAATATTTCTAAAAATATTTAAATACAATACAACAATTTACTTTTTAAATACGTACCTCGGTAAAAATTTGGTTCTTCACGAAAGGAGTAAGTCCGCCTGACGCTGTGCTCTCGGGATCATCACTATCGACTGTCTGAGATAACAGTTCGAGCCGCGAAGTGACATAGTGGTAGATCTTCTCCGAGCGTCCATCGATAAAAGAGCCATCCGGTTTCTGTTTTGTCTCCTCGAGAACCGCTAACAAATCCGTAACTGATGATCCGGTCTTTACGGCCTAAAAAAAATTTCATAAATTCATAAGATTAAATTAAATTCCGAATGTAAGATTTAAAAAAAAAAAACTTACTATGTTTCGGCCCCGTGCTTTAAACGAGGTTTGTCCAGAACGATGCTTAGAAGGCCCGTAATCATCAGGATCAGAGTATCGGGCCTTGCGACTATCGGCACTCTTCTTCTCGCTCTTCGGATCCATCCATTATCGAACAAGACCGCTCCAAACAAGCGGATCCATCCACTTTGGCTTCGACTCATCGCCTTTAATCTTCCACTTTTCTTTCCAACTCCCAACCTGACCGCACATGCGAGCCTTCAACTTCTTTTCAAATGTTTTTCGAACCTCGCCGTTAATTGCAAAATCCCAATGAAACGATTGCTATAACAAAAAAAAAGAAGTTAAATGCATAAAAAATATTATTAATAATAATAAAAATAAATTTAATAAAATTTAGAAAACTTACAGCAAACATTTTATACCAACGTTCAATGATATATTCCGGTGTTTGCGAGTAATTGGCATGCGGTTCTTTGAAATCTGTTTCAAAGATCGAACGGATCTAAGCAGCCACAGCTCCGTCATCATCAAACCTGAAATTAGAAAATATAGTAAATTAAAAATGAAATTATTATAATTGTAAACAAAAACATAAATAACTTAGAAAATATAAATTATACCATAACGTTCCTGGAGGACAACTTGGATCGAGTCGTGGTAGACTATCATGACCAGGACTCTCGAGAATCTGCTGTATTGCAATATCAATGGGGATGGAGTCAGCCGCGGGGTTCAACGGTGCGGGATCCGCCGGTGCTGGGGCAGGCTCCACGGTCTCAGGAACATCATAAGTCGCGAAATCCATCTGAATAACAGGAGGAGTACTTGTGGAACCCATCGAAAGAAATCGAGTGTAGTCGTTACCTCGAAATCCCGACATCTAAAAAAAAATTTAATAATTAATTCATATAATTATATTATAATTTAGAAAATACAAAAAAAAAATACAATCAAACTAATCATTTTATATAATGTATTATATAAAATCATACTAATTAAAAAAATTATCTAATCTAAATTCATCCTAATTGAAATACAAATTTAAAAATTAATAAATAACAAATCTAAATCTAACAATCTAAATTCATACTAATTTAAATACAAATCTAACAAATATAATTTTTTAACAAATCTAAAAAACTAAATAATCTAACAAAATCTAACAATTCTAAAAATCTAAAAATCTAATTAAAATACAAATCCAAATCTAACAAATCTATAAAAAAAATTCACAAATCTAACAAATCTAACAAATTTCACAAATCTAACAAATCCAATTTTTTTTTTTAAGATAACAACATATATTTTAGAAAGAAAAAATGAAATTTAAAAAAAAAAAATCAACCTTCACCGTGGAGAGGAAGAGGTCGCCGGAGGGAGAGGGGAGAGGAGGGGGGTCGCCGGAGGGAGAGGGGAGAGGAGGGGGCTCGCCGGAGGGAGAGGACGTCGCCGGAGGGAGAGGAGGTCGCCGGAGGGAGATGAGTGCTCGCCCGGGGAGGAGGAGAAGAAAGAGGTCACGAGGTGAAGGGAGGAGGTCGCGGAGGAGAGGAGAGAGGAAGGGAAGAGGAACCGATCGTCGGAGGAGGAGGAGGAGTGGGGTCGCCGGAAATGCACAGTGGCCGGAGAAGGATCGATTTGAGATCGACTGGATTGAGATCGAAGGGAGAAAGGAAGAAGAAGAGAAACAGTCGGTTTATAAACTAATAAGCGATGTATTTGCGATGGATTTGCGATGGACCTAATATTTGCAACGGATTTGCGACGGATCCATCGCAAATAAAGGATCCATCGCAAAATGTGTGGTCCACTACCAGTTCGCGGTTTAATTTGGCCCAAAATGTGATGAAAAAATTCAATGTTCATACCAAATTTCAAAAAAAAAATCATTTTGCAACGGATTTGCGACGGATCCATCGCAAATTTGCAACGGATTTGCGATGGATCCTTTATTTGCGCCGGATTTGCGACGGATCCATCGCAAATCCGTTGCAAATTCTTGAGTTTTATTTTTTTAGGTTTAGGGTTTAGGGTATATGTTTTATTATCGTAATAAAGTTTACGGTTTATAATCTCACAAGAGTCATGATCATAAGCATATTTTCCGAAAATATAACGAATTTGATGGTACGAGCAATCTTAAACTTCTATATTGATTCATAAAAATATATACGGATAAATGACGTTTTATATATCATACAGAGATATTTCCAAATATTCGCGGTTTATGAATGCACATCATTACATAACTTTAGAAATATGATTTTTTGAGATTCACTTTTAAAACCGTTAGACACTTGTCACGATTTTATCCTCGCCAGAAATAAGGAATGAATCCCTAGCAATTCCATTGCAAATTTGCAACGGATTTGCGATGGATCCTTTTTTTGCAACGGATTTGCGACGGATCCACCGCAAATCCATCGCAAATTTGCAACGAATTTGCGATGGATCCATCGCAAATCCATTGCAAATTCATTAGTTTTATTTTTTAAGGTTTAGGGTTCAGGATATACGTTTAATTATCATAATAAAGTTTACGGTTTATAATCCCATGGTTTATAATCTCATAAGAGTCATGATCATAAGCATATTTGTTTAAAAATATAATGAATTTGATAGTACGAGGAATGTTGAACTTCTATATATATATATATATATATATATATATATATATATATATATATATTCATAAACAGCATATACGGATATATGACGTTTTATATATCATACGGAGACATTTCCAAATTTTCGCGGTTTATGAATGCACATCATTAAATAACTTTAGAAATATGATTTTTGAGATTCACTTTTAAAACCGTTAGACACTTGTCACGATTTTATCCTCGCCGAAAATAATGAATGAATCCCTAGCAATTCCATTGCAAATTTGCAACGGATTTGCGATGGATCCTTTTTTTGCAACGGATTTGCGACGGATCCATCTCAAATTTGCAACGGATTTGCTATGTGTCCTTTATTTGCGATGGATTTGCAATGGATCCATCGCAAATCCGTTGCAAAATCATGAGTTTTATTTTTTAAGGTTTAGGGTTTAGGGTATACGTTTAATTATCATAATAAAGTTTACGGTTTATAATCTTATGGTTTATAATCTCATAAGAGTCATGATCATAAGCATATTTGTTTAAAAATATAATGAATTTCATAGTACGAGGAATGTTGAACTTCTATATATATATATATATATATATATATATATATATATATTCATAAACAACATATACGGATATATGACGTTTTATATATCATACGGAGACATTTCCAAATTTTCGCGGTTTATGAATGCACATCATTAAATAACTTTAGAAATATGATTTTTGAGATTCACTTTTAAAACCGTTAGACACTTGTCACGATTTTATCCTCGCCGGAAATAATGAATGAATCCCTAGCAATTCCATTGCAAATTTGCAACAGATTTGCGATGGATAATTTTTTTGCAACGGATTTGCGACGGATCCATCTCAAATTTGCAACGGATTTGCTATGAGTCCTTTATTTGCGATGGATTTGCGATGGATCCATCGCAAATCCGTTGCAAAATCATGAGTTTTATTTTTTAAGGTTTAGGGTTTAGGGTATACGTTTAATTATCATAATAAAGTTTACGGTTTATAATCTTATGGTTTATAATCTCATAAGAGTCATGATCATAAGCATATTTGTTTAAAAATATAATGAATTTGATGGTACGAGGAATGTTGAACTTCTATATATATATATTCATAAACAACATATACGGATATATGACGTTTTATATATCATACGGAGATATTTCCAAATTTTCGCGGTTTATGAATGCACGTCATTAAATAATTTTAGAAATATGATTTTTGAGATTCACTTTTAAAACCGTTAGACACTTGTCACGATTTTATCCTCGCCGGAAATAAGGAACGAATCCCTAGCAATTCCATTGCAAATTTGCAACGGATTTGCGATGATTCCTTTTTTTGAAACGGATTTGTGACGGATCCATCGCAAATCCATCGCAAATTTGCAACGGATTTGCGATGGGTCCTTTATTTGCGACGGATTTGCGACGGATCGCAAATCCGTTGCAAATTCATGAGTTTTATTTTTTAAGGTTTATGGTTTATGGTATACGTTTTATTATCATAATAAAGTTTTTAATTTTTTACGGATTTACAACATATACGGATTTACAACATATACATATTTTTATTTTAAAAATTATATTATAGTACATATAACACATTATTCAGAATCGTTTTCAGATTCATTTTCAGACATATTGGAGTGTTCACTATGCTCATCATTGTCTTCTCCGCTATCGTTCTCCTCGAACTCGTCAGATGCGGCTGCATCTTCACTTGAATCATCCACGATGTCTTCAACTTCTCTGTTTTGTGGATCGATATGTATGATATCTTCTGTTGATTCGACTGCGATGGAGACTTCTCCGACTCTTTCATTTTGCATAGCATCATCGATGCCTAACCCAATTATACGGCCTCTTGGGTTCACTTTTATCACCGATAACCATGTCTCACATCTTTGCTTAATCCGAGGATATGGAATGAAACACACTTGTTCTACTTGCAATGCTAGGATGAAGTGTTCGAACTTGGAAAAACGTCGGTTTGCATTGACATCGATCGCCCCTAAGTTGTTTGTGCGGACCCCTCGACCGACTGTTGGATCGTACCAATCACATTTGAATAAAATGCATTTCAAACCGATAATTCCAGGATATGTGACTTCTATAATTTCTTGCAATACGCCGTAGTAGTCGTTTTCACCTGGCACATGGATTCCATAATTTGCGGTTGACCTTCGAGAGCCATGTTTATATGTATGAAATGTGTATCCGCGAGTGAAGTACATTGGGGGCAGTAGTGATCTTCGCAATTGGTTCTTGAAAAACCTCGTGCAACCATAGTGGCAAGGGCTGGTTTGCACATCCATTCATTACCTACATATATATAATTTGAATAACAATTAACTAATTTTAACAAATTATATTAAAAATATTTGTGAAATGATAGATAACTTATATATATATATATGTATGTATATATATATCTTACTTACATAGTATTTTAACCATCCAGCAAAGTGACGTTCTTTGTACTTGTCATAATCTTTTTCAAGTAAACCGGGATAGGCTTCTCGGCTCTGGATGTCGAAAACGCTGCAATAATTTTTTATAAAACTAATTAAACAACGAGTGAGATATATAAATGTAAGTAATCTAAGTGCAGCTAATTAATTAATACCTCTCAAACGGTTGAACAAAATCACAATTTCGCAATATATAATTGTGAGCTGCACGACAATGTTCATGGTCTTCCCACCAAACTTCTTTCAACTTTCCAGCAAGTCTCCCTATTTGGGCGAAGATATCCGGGACATCAACGTTATACGTAGGTGCAACCCCACCATCGTCATATCTTCTAGGAGCGGTTTTTTTCATTCTGACGGTTGGACTAAAGTAGTATGACGTGAAGTGAGATGTTTCCTCGGTCAAACTACCTGCAACGATGGAACCCTTCACTCTTGCAAGATTTTTGGCCTTTCATTTCAAATGTCCCATGAATCGCTCGAACGGGTACATCCATCGGAATTGCACGGGCCCTCCAAGAGCTGCTTCATGTGGTAGGTGGATTGGGAGATGTTCCATGACGTCAAAAAATGAAGGTGGAAATATTTTTTCTAAATTACACAGCAAAACAGGTATATTATTGAGTAATTGCGCTATGCCATCCACAGTCAGTGTTCGAGTGCATAGATCCCTGAAAAATGCTCCAATGCCTACCAATAATATATATCAGTAATTAAATAAGAAAATTATATTATAAATACATATTTAAATACTTGTTTACCCGCAATTGCTTCGTGAACAGCTGTCGGTAAGAGCTCGAGTAATGCAAATGGTAGTAATCGCTGCATGAATACATGGCAATCGTGGCTCTTCATACCGAAAAATTTATTGCCTTGCTCTATGCATCTAATTGAGAATTTGGACACATATCCATCAGGGAACTTTACTTCTGAACCAACCCAGTCAAACAACGCTCGTTTCGCATCCGTAGACAATCGAAAAGTTGGAATCGGCATTTTTCTGTTTTGTGAAATATGCAACTCGCTTCTTACACATATTTCGGCCATGTCCAACCTTGATTTCATTTTGTCTTTAGTCTTTCCCTTGACATTTAAAATCGTATTCATGATGTTATCGAAAAAAAAAAATTGATGTGCATCACATTAAGGTTATGCCGTAATAGAAGATCCTTCCAATATGGCAGTTCCCAAAAAATACTTTGTTTGTGCCAATTGTGAGAAACGTTATATCCGTCAAGCATGTTTGCCTTAGTGTGCCAATTTCCCCCACGTTTACATGTTTCTTGAGCACCGTAATAATCAATCTGCTCAAACAAATCATTCCCTGAAAGATAGACGGGGGGGGGGGGGGGGGGGGGCAACACACACGACCTTGTTCTTCCTAAACAACTTCTTATTCTTACGATGCGGATGATGCATGGGAAGAAACCGACTATGACAGTCAAACCAACATGGTTTCCTTCCATGCTTCAACTGGAAGGCCTCTGACCGATCAAGGCAATATGGACAAGATAACCTTCCATGCGTAGTCCACCCCGATAACATTCCATACGCCGGGAAGTCACTAATGGTCCACAATAGCACAGCACGCATCTTGAAGTTCTTTTGCTGCGAATAATCGAATGTGCGAACACCTGTATACCACAACTGTTTCAACTCATGAATCAAAGGTTGGAGGAATACATCAAGGGATCGCTTCGGATGCTTAGGACCGGGTACTAGAATACTCATGAACAAAAATTCCCGTTGCATGCACATTTTCGGAGGAAGATTGTATGGCGTCAATATGACATGCCATAGAGAATATTGTCTCCCGTACATACCAAATGGACTAAATCCATCGGTGCATAAGCCAAGATAGACATTCCTGCTCTCGTTATCAAAGTCCGAATGTACAGTCTGAAAGTGTTTCCACGCCTTTGCATCTGACGGATGCGTAACCTCCCCATCCTCCGTGGTATGTTGTGCATGCCATCTCATTGCCGCCGATGTCCTTTCTGATTGGTATAACCATTTCAATCTATCGGTGATTGGCAAGTACCACATACGTTGGTATGCAACGCGGGTCCTTCCAGTAGTTGGTTGATATCTCGGCTTCCCACAAAATCGACATTCCTGCAACTTATCATCATCTTTCCAGAAAATCATGCAATTGTCAATGCATACGTCAATCATTTCTGATGGTAACCCAAGACTCGCAACCAACCTCTGTATTTCATAGTAACTCTCAGCGGAAATATTATCTTGTGGCAAATACTCTTTAATTAGCTCAGCCCATGAATCCATGCAAATCTCATTTAGATTATGATCACTTTTAATTGTCATCATCCTAGATGTCAATGATAGTTTAGACTGCCCTTCTCTACATCCATCGTAGATGGGCTGCTTCGCAGCGTCTAACATATCATAAAAACGCTTTACTTATATGTTGGGTTCTTCTCTAGTATTATCATTAGCAAATGCAGTTGTACTTTCATGAAATGCATCTGTAACCATATCATGAAACCTATTTCCATGTTGATACCCTTCATCAATATTTCCGAATAAATTAATGATCATGCCCATACTTATAACTAGGTTGATCAACGCCATGACTCGTACTACTACTTCCAGGATCAACACTACAACCTTCCCCATGCGAAAACCAGATATAATAGTTTGGCTTAAATCCTCTATTATATAGATGCCTCTTCACAGTATCAATATCCACATATTGGGTGTTTTTGCACTTTCTACATGGACATAAAACTTTACCGTCACGAGTCGCACATGGTTGGCTTGTCGCCTGGTACATGAATGCTCGCAACCCGTCCCGATACTCTTTCGTCACTTCACCCATCCCTGGATCTCTTTGATTGTACATCCATGATCGTAATGCGTATATTTCGTGCCCGAAGACATTTTTTAAACACCCACCACTCAAAATCTATTTCTCAAAAAAAAAAAAAATTTTGTTTTTTTTTGTTTTCGAAGTTGTTGTGTTATGAAAGCTCTCAACGTGATCTGTATTTATAGGATTTCAAAAAACATTGCGACAGATTTGCGACGGATTTGCTACGGCAATTTGCAACGGATTTGCTACGGAAATGGAATTTGCAAGGGATTTGCAACAATTTTGCGATGGAAATTAATTTTTCTTTTAAACGTGGTCCACCTACCTCACCTAACTCCACCTAACTAGATCCATCGCAAATCCCTTGCAAATTGCTGTAGAAAATCCGTCGCAATTTTACGAGGGAAACTTGCCGTCGCAAAATTGCGACGGATTTGCGACGACCACTATAGTCCTCGCTAATCCCTCGCAGATTCCTCGCAAATTTGCAACGAATTTGCGACGACCTTTTGTCCCTCGCAAATTTGCGAGGGATTTGCGACTCTAGACGGTCCCTCGCACTTTCGTCGCAAATATGTTGCAAAATCGTCGCAATTTACGACGACCCTTTCCCTCGTAAAATAGCGACGGATTTGCGACGACTAGTAAGTCACTAGCAAATCCCTCGCAAATCCCTCGCAAATTTGCGATGGATATTATCCATCGCAAAGTCCATTGCAAATCGATTGTTTTCTTGTACTGAAATGGTCAAAAGACAAGCTTCTAGTTTGATGTGTGGACTCCTCTTGGTCCTCTCATAAAGATGTTGGGAGAGGGAGGCCCAAGAAGTGTGAGGATTCGTATTAATGCAACTATCGAAGATGCTTGCTCAAGGGAGGGATGGCATCTTGCTGCTCCTTGATGTGATGCAGCTTTGGTGCTTCACACGTTCCTTACAAACATCCAGCTCCCACTACAAGAAAACAATCGATTTGCAATGGAATTTGCGATGGATAATATCCGTCGCAAATTTGCGACGGATTTGCGAGGGATTTGCGAGGGATTTACGAATGATTAACTAGTCGTCGCAAATCCGTCGCTATTTTGCGAGGGAAAGGGTCGTCGCAAAGTGCGACGATTTTGCAACATATTTGCGACGAAGGTACGAGGGACCGTCTAGAGTCGCAAATCCATCGCAAATTTACGACGGAAATGCGAGGGATTTGATAGAGCATCTCTATAGTCGCAAATCCCTTGCAAATTTGCGAGGGACAAAAGGTCGTCGCAAATTCGTTGCAAATTTGCGAGGATTCTGCGAGGAATTAGCGAGGACTATAATGGTCGTCGCAAATCCGTCGCAATTTTGCGACGGCGCGCAATTTTGCGACGGCAAGTTTCCCTCGCAAAATTGCGACGGATTTGCTACGGCAATTTGCAAGGGATTTGCAACGCGTCTAGTTAGGTGGAGTTAGGTGAGGTAGGTGGACCACGTTTAAAAGGAAAATTAATTTCCATCGCAAAGTTGTTGCAAATCCCTTGGAAATTCTTTTTCCGTATTGCAAATTGCCGTAGCAAATTCGTCTTAATTTTTTTGAAATTTTATAAATACAGATCACGTTGAGAGCTCTCATAACACAACAATTTCAACAACAAAAAAAAAAAAATTTGAGAAATAGATTTTGAGTGGTGGGTGTTTAAAAAATGTGTTCGGGGCACGAAATATACGCATTACGATCATGGATGTACAATCAAAGAGATCCAGGGACGGGTGAAGTGAGGAAAGAGTATCGGGACGGGTTGCGAGCATTCATGTACCAGGCGACAAGCCAACCATGTGCGACTCGTGACGGTAAAATTTTCTGTCCATGTAGAAAGTGCAAGAACACCCAATATGTGGATATTGATACTGTGAAGAGGCATCTATATAATAGAGGATTTAAGCCAAACTATTATATCTGGTTTTCGCATGGGGAAGGTTGTAGTGTTGATGCTGGAAGTAGTAGTACGAGTCATGGCGTTGATCAACCTAGTTATAATTATGGGCATGATCATTTATTCGGAAATATTGATGAAGGGTATCAACAGGGAAATAGGTTTCATGATATGGTTACAAATGCATTTCATGAAAGTACAACTGCATTTGCTGATGATAATACTAGGGAAGAACCCAACATAGAAGCAAAGCGTTTTTATGATATGTTAGACGCTGCGAAGCAGCCCATCTACGATGGATGTAGAGAAGGGCAGTCTAAACTATCATTGGCATCTAGGATGATGACAATTAAAAGTGATCATAACCTAAATGATATTTGCATGGATTCATGGGCTGAGCTAATTAAAGAGTATTTGCCACAAGATAATATTTCCGCTGAGAGTTACTATGAAATACAGAGGTTGGTTGCGAGTATTGGGTTACCATCGAAAATGATTGACGTATGCATTGACAATTGCATGATTTTCTGGAAAGATGATGATAAGTTGCAGGAATGTCGATTTTGTGGGAAGTCGAGATATCAACCAACTACTGGAAGGACACGCGTTGCATACCAACGTATGTGGTACTTGCCAATCACCGATAGATTGAAATGGTTATACCAATCAGAAAGGACATCGGCGGCAATGAGATGGCATGCACAACATACCACAGAGGATGGGGAGGTTACGCATCCGTCATATGCAAAGGCGTGGAAACACTTTCAGACTGTACATTCGGACTATGCTAACGAGAGCAGGAATGTCTATCTTGGCTTATGCACCAATGGATTTAGTCCATTTGGTATGTCTGGGAGACAATATTTTCTATGGCCTATCATATTGACGCCATATAATCTTCCTCCGGAAATGTGCATGCAATGGGAATTTTTGTTCATGAGTATTCTAGTACCCGGTCCTAAGCATCCGAAGCGATCCCTTGATGTATTCCTCCAACCTTTGATTCATGAGTTGAAACAGCTGTGGTATACAGGTGTTCGCACATTCGATTATTCGCAGCAAAGGAACTTCAAGATGCGTGTTGTGCTATTGTGGACCATTAGTGACTTCCCGGCGTATGGAATGTTATCGGGGTGGACTACGCATGGAATGTTATCTTGTCCATATTGCCTTGATCGGTCAGAGGCCTTCCAGTTGAAGCATGGAAGGAAACCATGTTGGTTTGACTGTCATCGTCGGTTTCTTCCCATGCATCATCCGCATCGTAAGAACAAGAAGTTGTTTAGGAAGAACAAGGTCGTGCGTGTTCCCCCCCCCCCCCCCCCCCCCCCCCCGTCTATCTTTCAGAGAATTATTTGTTTGAGCAGATTGATTATTACGGTGCTCAAGAAACATGTAAATGTGGGGGTAATTGGCACACTAAGGCAAACATGCCAGACGGATATAATGTTTCTCACAATTGGCACAAACAAAGTATTTTTTGGGAACTGCCATATTGGAAGGATCTCCTATTACGGCATAACCTTGATGTGATGCACATCGAAAAAAAAAATTTCGATAACATCATGAATACGATTTTGAATGTCAAGGGAAAGACTAAAGACAATATGAAATCAAGGTTGGACATGGCTGAAATATGTGTAAGAAGCGAGTTGCATATTACACAAAACAGAAAAATGCCGATTCCAACTTTTCGATTGTCTACGGATGCGAAACGAGCGTTGTTTGACTGGGTTGGTTCAGAAGTAAAGTTCCCTGATGGATATGTGTCCAAATTCTCAATTAGATGCATAGAGCAAGGCAATAAAGAAGAGCCACGATTGCCATGTATTCATGCAGCGATTACTACCATTTGCATTACTCGAGCTCTTACCGACAGCTGTTCACGAAGCAATTGCGGGTAAACAAGTATTTATAATATAATTTTCTTATTTAATTACTGATATATATTATTGGTAGGCATTGGAGCATTTTTCAGGAATCTATGCACTCGAACACTGACTGAGGATGGCATAGCGCAATTACTCAATAATATACTTGTTTTGCTGTGTAATTTAGAAAAAATATTTTCACCTTCATTTTTTGACGTCATGGAACATCTTCCAATCCACCTACCATATGAAGCAGCTCTTGGGAGGCCCGTGCAATTCCGATGGATGTAACCGTTCGAGCGATTCATGGGACATTTGAAAGGAAAGGCCAAAAATCTTGCAAGAGTGGAGGGTTCCATCGTTGCAGGTAGTTTGACCGAGGAAACATCTCACTTCACGTCATACTACTTTAGCCCAACCGTCAGAACGAAAAAAACCACTCCTAGAAGATATGACGATGGTGGGGTTGCACCTACGTATAACGTTGATGTCCCAGATATCTTAGCCCAAATAGGGAGACTTGCTGGAAAGTTGAAAGAAGTTTGGTGGGAAGACCATGAACATTGTCGTGCAGCTCACAATTATATATTGCGAAATTGTTATTTTGTTCAACCCTTTGAGAGGTATTAATTAATTAGCTACACTTAGATAACTTACATTTATATATCTCACTCGTTGTTTAATTATTTTTAAAAAAAATTATTGCAGCGTTTTCGACATCCAGATCCGAGAAGCCTATCCCGGTTTACTTGAAAAAGATTATGAGAAGTACAAAAAACGTGACTTTGCTGGATGGTTAAAATACTATGTACGTAAGATATATATATACATATATATATATATACATATATATATATATAAGTCATCTATCATTTCACGAATATTTTTAATATAATTTGTTAAAATTAATTAATTGTTATTCAAATTATATATATGTAGGTAATGAATAGATGTTCAAACCAGCCCTTGCCACTATGGTTGCACGAGGTTGTTCAAGAACCAATTACGAAGATCACTACTGCCCCAATGTACTTCACTCGCGGATACACATTTCATACATATAAGTATGGCTCTCGAAGGTCAACCGTAAATTATGGAATCCATGTGCCAGGTGAAAACGACTACTACGGCGTCTTGCAAGAAATTATAGAAGTCACATATCCT
The DNA here is from genome assembly GCA_030161315.1 of Eutrema japonicum. Taxonomy (NCBI): domain Eukaryota; kingdom Viridiplantae; phylum Streptophyta; class Magnoliopsida; order Brassicales; family Brassicaceae; genus Eutrema; species Eutrema japonicum. The sequence continues at coordinate 45,629,557 of BSQW01000014.1, read as the reverse complement.
GGAATTATTGGTTTGAAATGCATTTTATTCAAATGTGATTGGTACGATCCAACAGTCGGTCGAGGGGTCTGCGCAAACAACTTAGGGGCGATCGATGTCAATGAAAACCGACGTTTTTCCAAGTTCGAACCCTTCATCCTAGCATTGCAAGCAGAACAAGTGTGTTTCATTCCATATCCTCGGATTAAGCAAAGACGTGAGACATGGTTATCGGTGATAAAAGTGAACCCAAGAGGCCGTATAATTGGGTTAGGCATCGATGATGCTATGCAAAATGAAAGAGTCGGAGAAGTCTACATCGCAGTCGAATCAACAGAAGATATCATACATATCGATCCACAAAACAGAGAAGTTGAAGACATCGTGGATGATTCAAGTGAAGATGCAGCCGCATCTGACGAGTTCGAGGAGAACGATAGCGGAGAAGACAATGAAGAGCATAGTGAACACTCCAATATGTCTGAAAATGAATCTGAAAACGATTCTGAATAATGTGTTATATGTACTATAATGTAATTTTTAAAATAAAAATCCGTATATGTTGTAAATCCGTATATGTTGTAAATCCGTAAAAAAATAAAAAAAATTATTATGATAATAAAACGTATACCATAAATCCTAAACCTTGAAAACTAAAACTCATGAATTTGCAACGGAGTTGCGATGGATCCTTCGCAAATCCGTCGCAAATAAATGATCCATCGCAAATTCGTTCCAAATTTGCGATGGATTTACGATGGATCCGTCGCAAATCCTTTGCAAATCAAGGATCCATCGCAAATCCGTTGCAAATTTGCAATGGAATTGCTAGGGATTCATTCCTTATTTCCGGCGATGATAAAATCGTGACACGTGTCTAACGGTTTTAATAGTGAATCTCAAAAAATCATATTTCTAAAGTTATTTAATGATGTGCATTCATAAACCGTGAATATTTGGAAATGTCTCCGTATGATATATAAAACGTCATATATCTGTATATGTTTTTTATGAATCAATATAGAAGTTTAACATTGCTCGTACCATCAAATGCATTATATTTTCGGAAAATATGCTTATGATCATGATTCTTATGATATTATAAACCATGAGATTATAAACCGTAAACTTTATTATGATAATAAAACGTATACCCTAAACCCTAAACCTTAAAAAATAAAACTCATGAATTTGCAACGGATTTGCGATGGATCCGTCGCAAATCCGTTGCAAATCAAGGATCCATCGCAAATCCGTTGCAAATTTGCAATGGAATTGATAGGGATTCATTCCTTATTCCCGGCGAGGAAAAAATAGTTACTCGTGTCTAACGGTTTTAAAAGTGAATCTCAAAAAATCATATTTCTAAAGTTATTTAATGATGTGCACTCATAAACCGCGAATATTTGGAAATGTCTCCGTATGATATATAAAACGTCATATATCCGTATATGTTTTTTATGAATCAATATAGAAGTTTAACATTGCTCGTACCATCAAATTCATTATATTTTCGGAAAATATTCTTATGATCATGACTCTTATGAGATTATAAACCGTAAACTTTATTACGATAATAAAACGTATACCCTAAACCCTAAACCTTAAAAAATAAAACTCATGAATTTGCAACGGATTTGCGATGGATCCATCGCAAATCTGTCGCAAATCAAGGATCCGTCGTATCCGTTGCAAATTTGCGATGGATCCGTCGCAAATCCGTTGCAAAATGATTTTTTTTTTTAAATTTGGTACGAACATTGAATTTTTTCATCACATTTTTGGCCAAATTAAACCGCGAATTGGTAGTGGACCACACATTTTGTGATGGATTTGCGACGGATCCATCGCAAATCCGTTGCAAATCCATCGCTTATTAGTTTATAAACCGACTGTTTCTCTTCTTCTTCCTTTCTCCCTTCTCAATCTCGACCTCAAATCGATCCTTCTCCGGCCCACTGTGCATTTCCGGCGACCCCACTCCTCCTCCTCCTCCGGCGATCGGTTCCTCTTCCCTTCCTCTCTCCTCTCCTCCGCGACCTCCTCCCTTCACCTCGCGACCTCCTTCCTTCTCCTCCTCCGCCGGCAAGCACTCCTCTCCCTCCGGCGACCTCCTCTCCCTCCGGCGAAGTCCTCTCCCTCCGGCGAGCCCCCTCCTCTCCCCTCTCCCTCCGGCGACCCTCTTCCTCTCCTCGGTGAAGGTTGGTTTTTTTTTAAAAAATTTCATTTTTTCTTTCTAAAATATATGTTGTTATCTTAAAAAAAAAAAGTTGGATTTGTTAGATTTGTTAGATTTGTGAAATTTGTTAGATTTGTGAAAAAAAATTTAGATTTGTTAGATTTGGATTTGTATTTAAATTAGATTTTTAATTTTTTAGAATTGTTAGATTTTGTTAGATTATTTAGTTTTTTAGATTTGTTAAAAATTTATATTTGTTAGATTTGTATTTAAATTAGGATGAATTTAGATTGTTAGATTTAGATTTGTTATTTATTAGGTTGTTAAATTTGTATTTCAATTAGGATGAATTTAGATTATATAATTTTATAATTAGTATGATTTTATATAATACATTATATAAAATGATTAGTTTGATTGTAATTTTTTTTTATTTTCTAAATTATAATATAATTATATTAATTAATTATTAAATTCTTTTTTAGATGTCGGGATTTAGAGGTAACGACTACACTCGATTTCTTTCGATGGGTTCCACAAGTACTCCTCCTGTTATTCAGATGGATTTCGCGACTTATGCTGTTCCTGAGACCGTGGAGCCTGCCCCAGCACCGGCGGATCCCGCACCGGCGAACCCCGCGGCTGACTCCGTCCCCATTGATATTGCGATACAGCAGATTCTCGAGAGTCTTGGTCATGATAGTCTACCACGACTCGATCCAAGCCGTCCTCCAGGAACGTTATGGTATAATTTATATTTTCTAAGTTATTTATGTTTTTGTTTACAATTATAATAATTTCATTTTTAATTTACTATATTTTCTAATTTCAGGCTTGATGATGACGGAGCTGTGGCTTCTCAGATCCGTTCGATCTTTGAAACAAATTTCAAAGAACCGCATGCCAATTACTCGCAAACACTGGAATATATCATTGAACGTTGGTATAAAACGTTTTCTGTAAGTTTTCTAAATTTTATTAAATTTCTTTTTATTATTATTTAATAATATTTTTTATGCATTTAACATCTTATTTTTTTTGTTATAGCAATCGTTTCATTGGGATTTTGCAATTAACGGCGAGGTCCGAAAAAAATTTGAAAAGAAGTTGAAGGCTCGCATGTGCGGTCAGGTTGGGCGTTGGAAAGAAAAGTGGAAGATTAAAGGCAATGAGTCGAAGCCTAAGTGGATGGATCCGCTTGTTTGGAACGGTCTTGTTCGATATTGGATGGATCCGAAGAGCGAGAAGAAGAGTGTCGATAGTCGCAAGGCCCGATACTCTGATCCTGATGGTTACGAGCCTTATAAGCATCGTTCTGGACAAACCACGTTTAAAGCACGGGGCCGAAACATAGTAAGTTTTTTTTTTTAAATCTTAAATTCGTAATTTAATTTAACCTTATGAATTTATGAAAAAAAATTTAGGCCGCAAAGACCGGATCATCAGTTCCGGATTTGTTAGCGATTCTCGAGGAGACAAAACGGAAACCGAATGGCTCTTTTATCGATGGATGCTCGGAGAAGATCTACCACGATGTCACTTCGCGGCTCGAACTGTTATCTCAGACAGTCGATAGTGATGATCCCGAGAGCACAGCATCTGGCGGACTTACTCCTTTCGTGAATAACCAAATTTTTACCGAGGTACGTATTTAAAAATTAAATTGTTGTATTGTATTTAAATATTTTTAGAAATATTTATAATGTTTATTTTTTTGTCTTTCATAGGTTGCTCCCCGCAAAAAAGGAAGAATTTACGGAGTCGGTTCGCTTCAACCGCAAATTGAAGCTTCTTCAACATCGGCTTCACGTCCATCCTAGGATGATTTACACCGGATCATAACGAGTCAGGCCGAGATGATATCAAGTCAGGTCGTGATGCTAACGAATCAGGCCGAGAAGATTAACATTTTAATTTGTTTTTTTGTTTTTTTTTTTAAACAATTATGCACTTTTTGTAATAAATAAATAAATTATATAATTATATTTTATAATTTTAAATGTTCATTATTTTAATTATTATTTAATTTTTAAATTAAATTTTTAATATTTTTTAATTACAAAATTGAACTTTCCTCGCAAATCCATTGCAATTTTGCGATGGCTTTGCGACGACACGAAATTTGCGATCACCGGAATCAATGTGCCATCGCAGATCCATCGCAATTCCATCGCGAATTTGCGACGACTTTCGCGTTGGTATAAAGCCCTCGCAAATGTGCGACGATGCGTGCCCTCGCAAATCCGTCGCAAATTTGCGACTGCAAATATTCCCTCGCAAATTTGTGACGGCTATTTTCCGTTGCAAATTTGCGAGGGAATATTTTTGGTTGCAAATTTGCGACGGATTTGCGAGGGAAATTTGCCGTTGCAAATTTGCGTGGGAATATTTTTCGTCGCAAATTTGCGACTGCTTTGCGAGGGAAATTTGCCGTTGCAAATTTGCGAGGGAATATTTCTTGTCGCAAATTTGCGAGGGAAACTGTTTTGCGACGACTGATTTGCGACGGAAGAAGTGTCGTCGCAATTCCGTCGCAAAGCGTGATTTGCGACGGATTTGCTATGGATTTTTCCATCGCAAATCGGTTGTTTTCTTGTAGTGTCCCGAGCTTATCTTCTGAGGATGACCAGCGGTATTGGGAGGTTAATGGAGTGGTTTGTAATGGGTTTTCATCTCCTAAGACGTGGGAGGTGGTAAGGCCTCGAAACCAGATTCTGCCTTGGACAAAATCAGTGTGGTTTAAGGGAGCGGTTCCAAAGCATGCTTTCAACATGTGGGTCACTCATTTAAATCGATTACCAACAAGAGCAAGGCTAGCTTCATGGGGACTCAACATCACAACGGACTGTTGTCTTTGTGCTAGAGAAGTGGAAACAAGGGATCATATCATGCTCACTTGTGATTATAGCAATGAAATTTGGAGGATGGTCTTTTCTAGGCTTGGGCGGACTCAGCATATGTTTAGGTCATGGTCTGAGCTCCTGTCTTGGACTAATCTTCACTCGCCTTCAGCTCCTTCTAGACTTAGGAAGCGGGTCGTTCAAGCCACCGTGTTCCACCTTTGGAAGCAGAGAAACAACGTTCTACATAACCTCTTCTCAATTCCGCTTCTCATCATCTTCAAGGGCATCGACCGTGAGATTCGAAACATCATCTCCGCAGGAGGCGGAATATGGATCCGGTAATCTAATCGCGCTTTACTCTTCCCCAAATCTTTTGTTTCCTTGTTTTTATTTCTTTTTTGCCAAGGACTCAAAACAATAGGCTTAACTTTTGTAAATCCTATCTTTCTTTTAAATGATATTTACATTCATAACAAAAAAAAAAAAAAAAAAAAGCTCTCGTGATTACTTATCTTTTATACACACCTTATCATTGCTCTTTTTGAGATTTTAGGACTCGAGAATTATGATAATGGTATATAATATCATTTTCTCTTTGTTGCCATGTTGAATAGAACACCTGATCATGATAAATTATTGTCATCTCAACGGTTTGTTTGGCTTAGAAGCTCTCGTGATTAGTTTATCTTATCACTACAAGAAAATAAGTCGATTTTTGACTAATTTTTTTTTGGTCGAAAATTTATCGACTGATTTTAGACCAATAAACGACTGAAATTCAATCGGTCGATATTTAGTCGAAACTTTTTGACAAAAATTTATGGTTTAGATTTGGTCAAAGATTTTTGACCATTTTGCGACCGTTACCTGAAACAGTCAAATTTTGGTCGAAAAGTTTTGATGACTGTTATCTGAGGAAAATTGGTCGAAATTGACTGACCAATTATCGACCAATTATATAGCCGTTTATAGCTGTCTCTAGCCGTTTCATATTGGTCGAAAATTTTTCAGTTATTTTCGACCAAATTTTGACTGATTCAAATTTTGGTCAAAAAACGGTCGAAAGTTTTTGACCATTTATTTCTGAAGAAAAATGGTCAAAATTACTGACGAATTATCGACCAAAATAAGAGCTGTTTCTAGCCGTTACGTATTGGTCAAAAATCAGTCAAAATGTTTTTTTTATATATCTCCCATCCTCCTCACAATCAAAACGTAAAAACCCAAAAAAAACATCAAAAATGTCTTCTAATTATCATAATTCTCGAGATTGGATGTATAGACATCGAGATCCAGAAACCGGCGAAGTTACAAAGGAGTTTGGAGAAGGGATTACCGAATTTATTCGAATTGCTACAAGTCGGGGCTTACCACAATCTGGTAATATCGTTTGTCCTTGTACTCGTTGTAATAATAGAAAATTTTGAGATGTTTCAGATGTGTGGAATCACGTGTATAAGAGAGGGTTTAGACCAAATTATTATATTTGGTTTTTTCATGGGGAAAATTCATATACTTTACCTAATAGTAGTGCATATATGGGTGAAGGTAGTGGATATATTCCAGAAAGGTCCGAACAACCTAGGGAGAACGTTGGTACTGTTGAGATGGTGACAGATGCTTTTAGGGAAAATATTCCATCGGAAGGCGGAAATACAGTAGAGGAACCCAACTCAGAAGCTAGGAATTTTTTTAATATGTTAGATGCATCCAATCATCCCATATACGAAGGTTGTCGAGAGGGTCATTCGCCTTTATCAGTTGCAACTAGGTTGATGACCATAAAAACAAATTTTAATTTGGCTGAGGATTGTGTTGATGCAATTGCTGATTTTGTGAAAGAGTTATTGCCTGAAGAGAATCTGTTTCCAGCATCCTACTATGAGATTCAAAAACTGGTATCCGGTCTTGGGCTGCCATTTCAGATGATCGACGTCTGCATCGACAACTGTATGATTTATTGGAATATGGATGCAAGCCGGTTAGCTTGCAAGTTTTGTGGCAAACCAAGGTATCAGATGACGACTGGTAGAGTTCGAGTCCCGTATAAGCGTATGTGGTACTTACCATTAGCAGATCAGCTGAAAAGGTTATATCAATCTGCGCGCACATCGGAGCCTATGAGATGGCATGCAGAGCATACGAGTGGAGATGAAATTGTGCATCCTTCAGATGCACAAGCTTGGAAACACTTTCAATCAGTCTACCCCGATTTTGCAAGTGAGAGTATAAACGTCTACCTTGGATTATGTACAGATGGCTTCAATCCATTCGGGAAGCATGGTAGGAAATACTCATTGTGGCCAGTCATCGTTACACCTTACAATCTGCCACCAACTCTGTGCATGAAGAGAGAGTTTTTGTTCCTCACCATTCTAGTTCCTGGTCCAGAACACCCTAAGCGATCTCTTGATGTGTTCTTGCAGCCTTTGATTCATGAGTTGCAAGGGTTGTGGAATCATGGTGTAACAACATACGATGTCTTAATGCAACAAAATTTCATGATGCATGCGGTGCTTATGTGGACGATCAGTGATTATCCCGCATACGGAATGTTATCTGGATGGATGACACATGAAAGGTTATCGTGTCCGTATTGTCAGGATAGCACTGATGCATTTCAGTTAAAACATGGACGGAAGACTTGTTGGTTTGATTGTCATACACACCTTATTAGCATAAAACTCAAAAGCAGCAAATAATTTGTTTCTGTTGACGGTCCAATGGTAATCTTCACATGGTTTTAAAACCAAAAGAAATGCATTAGTCATAGATGCACATACAAGAACATCATTTAAAAGTAAATTACATCCTTTGAAAGTCCATATATGTGGCTAGATCTATGCGTTCTAATATACGTATGAGCATAAAGTAAATAACACATAGAGTTTTTTAACGAGGTTCGGTTTTCCTACATCCGCGGGACCTAGTCCAGAACAGATCCATTAGAACAAGATTGCAATTACAATTGCTATGATATACAGCACTATGATGCCTATCATTCTTTTCTAGATGGATGAATTACGGATACAGTATCTCTACAAAGTCTACCGCTCGGTTACAACCAATACAAACACCATCTTACATATGTGCTTGTACTCCATCAACCATCACCAATGGATCTACAAATCCTGTATGATGGGGCGACGCCACACACACCTGTGTGCATCTCATGATAAACCCTAGACGCGCAAGTCTTTATGTGGCCGTCTCTTGGTTTATATAGTTAAGGGTCAAAACCCTAAGTTAACTGAATCCCACGTGATGTCTTCATCCTCTTGGGCCTCTGGACCCACGTGTCCATGTTTCCTAAAACAGCAACGACTGACTCATCGACTGACTCACCGACTGACTCATCGACTGACTCATCGTCTGATACATCCTCTGATGTATCTAACTGCAATCTTCTTGATCGCCACAATGTATTTCCATCTTGTGTCGATCACTGATCATCACTTGCACGAAGTGATGCATTCGTATCTGCTCTACTAGTACCTGCATCAAGTACTACCTCAGCAACTGTGTCAGTTCTGTTCAATGTCTCTCTCTGAACTGCTACACCATGTATATCGATTATGTCTCTGTCTAGCATATGTAACATGTAATGTTCCCACAACTCACGCTTTAGCCCCACGTCATCAGTTGCTCTGTACTACTTCCTTGTATCACTTCGTGTGCTACTTCCAACTGATATAACAACTGCTTCTGTAACACGTCTTGTTCCTAGAACTGTATCATGTTCTTTTCTGACATCTTCTCAAGTCAGTCAGCACAACACTTTCATGCTTAACTTGGAATTTTCACGTAGCCCAACATGATTGGTTTGGAGAAATGCTCTTTATTTTTTACGATATCTGAATAAACACCATTAATGAGTATGTAAAAATTCTTTTGTTGTTTATAAATTTGGCTTATTTTCTTAATAGCAAAATTCTGACTCCAATTTGGCAGAAATACATGTGACAAAACCGTTTCAAATTAGTTCGTAATTTTGTACTATTTTATATCATTTTCACTAAATAATGTTGTCATATTAAGAAATAACGTATTAAAAAAATTAGTGTGTCATCAAAAGAAATAACATGAAATTCGGAAAAAACCACGGAAATTTCCACCCCATTTGAATCTACTAGTACATCCCAAACAGAGAAGTTAATCGAACGAAACCCGAAAACCAAATTTGGAGAATGACCAATTCATCAGTTGTAAGTGGCTTTCTTCTGCTCGAGACTCTGTTTTTGATTGTGCAAGTGCAATCGAGTAGTTTGAGAATTTGATCCGCTTTGTTTCGATGCAGTCGATTTTACCTCTCTGTACATAAGAGATAGGAGATATATTGCACATTCCCAAGTTCTTCTCGTTCTTCTAATTCTCTTATATATCTCCAATGGTTCATACTTATTTCATTGTGCACCATCAAACCACCACTTATATCTATATTTGGAACCAGAAAGTGTGATTGATATGAAGATATTATTTAGTTAAAATTCAAATTATATTATTACTACCAATAAGATATTATGGTCTTGTATTTACTTCTTTTATTCTTTTAATTTAATTATTGTGTGAATATAGATAAGTATGAATTAAATGAATATTTTGATAAGATTTAAAGGCAAACTTTTTTCAGTTTTGCTTAAGTGAATATGACTGTCAGGACCTCATATGTTCTTTATGATCCATTGTTTGCGATAATTAGGCAGAACCTCGCCATTATTGATGACTGCATGTAAAAAAAAAGTGGACATCTTAAGAAGAGAGAAAATTCTTCCGTCATATAGATGAGTTTATAAATAAAATAAAATCATAGTTATTTTTTTGCCAATTTTTGAGTATTGTAAAGTCATGTAGTTATATTTACATTTTTAAAATTGAACATTACAGTTCACAAAAGGAAAAAATTTGAACATTTACAGATAGTCAAAACAAAAGTTTATGAAGAAATGGGTCCTGTTTACATAACTATAATACAAGGGAGGGAAATGTATAACCTTTACTAAAATGGAGGACTCGCTTTTGTAAATTCTGTATACTTGTCTGCACTCTTTCGTTTCTGGCGGATCAATTGCTGGAAAGCCACCATTTCTCAAAATTTATTCCCATATGCCACTTTTTTTTGGTATTTTTAATAAACAATAATTTTGAAATCAAAATTGAGGGAAAAACCCAAAACCCCAAAACAAAAACAGAAAATTACAGATCCAACCAATTGGATCTGACGAAAAACCCACCCAGACCCAACAATCCGACCCAACCCCAAATTCAGTTAATTAAAATTTGAAAAAAAAAAAACAAAAAACCATAAAATCTCTCCCACTTCCCCATGCTTCGCGAAGAGCGAACCCATCGGTTGAGGAAGGATCGTTGAGGAACTCGACCACGAAATCCGACAAGAGCGAAGCCGAGATCTCCCACTTCCCCAGGCTTCGCGAAGAGCGAACCCATCGGTTGAGGAAGGATCGTTGAGGAACTCGCCGTTGAGGAACTCGACCACGAAATCCGACAAGAGCGAAGCCGAGAACTCCGAAGCTCAACTCCGGTTCCCTCGCCGTTAGAACTCGCCGTTCTGGACTTCGATTTCGTCTGCATATTTCCCATTTTTCTCTCAAACCCGAGAAATTCGAGTCTTCCCTCAGACCACGCGATTCATATCTTTCATTCTCAACAGGTAACGGAATCAAATGGTAGTTACAATGCCTTAGTTTTCGATTTTCGATGATCGCCATTATGCCTAACTTCACTCCTTTCGGTTTTGATATGAAATTGTTCTCGAATTAGTTTGGATTATTCACAAATGGTATGTGGATGTGTTGTCTAACTTATATCTAGTTTTGGTTGTTTTAGGAATTACCTAGAAGCAATTATAGAAGGAGAAGCCATGGATTGTCATGAAACCAATCCGAAAGTGACGGTTAATGAAGGAGAAGAAGAAGAAGTTACTAAAGAGCAATTAGTTGAAGAAAACGTGGATGGAAGGAGAGTAGAGGAAGAAAACGTGGATGAAAGGGAAGACAATGTTGTGGAGGAAGAAGAGGAAAAAGAGGTAACTGGATCATCTTAGGTTTGAAATTGTGATGTAGAGACATCTCTGGCTAACTGGAACATTTTAGGTTTGAAACTGTGATGTATGGACAAATGTGTCTAACTGGAACATCTTAGGTTTGAAACAGTGATGTTAGGACAACACTGGCTAACTGGAACATCGAAACTGTGATGTAGGGACAACTCTGCCTAACTGGAACATCTTAGGTATTAAATTGTGATCCAGAAATCGAAACCTCCTTAATATCCAGAAATCGCGAAATCCAAAATAGAAATCCAAAATCGAAATCGCGAATCGAAAACCTCCTTAATACCTCATAAATCTAGAATCGAAAACCTCCTTAATACCTCATAAATCTAGAATCGAAACCTCCTTAATACCTCATAAATCTAGAATCGAAATCTCCTTAATATCCAGAAAATCCAAAATCGCGAAAGCCAGAATCGCGAAACGTCCTTAATACCCAGAAATAGAAAACTTACCGATGTCGATTGTTGAAACTCCACCTTCCAATTCCAGAAATTTGAGAACTTTTCCCTTTTTCTCTCAAACCCTAGAAATCGCGGAAATCGCCACTCCTCTCTCGCTCTCTCTAAAAGGAATAAACTAAAAATGGTGAGAAATGAGAAATGAGTGAGAGGAGTGTGCCGACAAAAAGGTGTATTGCTTAAAAATAAATAAAAAAATAAACCAATTGTGGAAAAGAAGGGAGGGAAGTTCCGAAAAAAGGAGGGAAGTTCCGAAAAAAAGGAGGGAAGTTTAAACATAGTTGTCCCCTAGATGTACAGTTGTTCACCAAACATCATAGTTGTGTTTTTGCCGATATTTGCGTATTTTAAGTTGGACCTTAATATAAATGATTATGTTGTAATTGTCCACGTGACTTCCCACATTTATGTATCATTTAGGAGGTTTTCATAAGACAATTTGCACGAAATCGAATTTTTGGACTCTTTTCCATCGTAAGAGGTGAGTATTAACAAAGTCTTCCTTATACTATAAGGAGTATTTGATGTGAGAACAAGCATATGTATTAGGAAAATGTTTAATTCGTTTTTTATTGATTATAAATCGTTTCTTAAGGTATTACGAATCCTTTTACAACTTAATTTACCATTTTTATTATTAGTTGGATATTATATTAATAATTATGATTGTGTAAATATTTTGTTCGTAGTTGTACTAGTTAACCCGGTTGTACAAATCCAAGTACAGACATGTTCTTATCTGTACTTAGTTTAACCTGGTTGTACAAATTCGAGAACTGCTGAACAGACATGTTCTTATTTGTACTTAGTTAAACCTGATTGTACAAATCCGATGCCATATAACAACATACATGTTCTTAGTAGTACTTAGTTAAATCTGGTTGTCAAGATCCGAGAAATACAGCAACATACATGTTCTTAGTTGTACTTAGTAACAGACATGTTTTTAGTTACATTCGAGAATTACAAAGAAGAAAATATGTTTACTCATCAGGACTTTCGGGCTGCAACCACCTCTCCAAGTTAATGCCAGGGACAGACTTGTTTCTCCTCTTCCTGCTACCTTCTCCGGTAGATGGAAACCGCGTTTCCTGATTTCTTCCAGATCGTTTGGTGTATTGCGGCGGTAAGGCGAACAATTCTTCTATTTCAGCAGGAACCATCCAGTTAGAGTCATGCGGGACGACATAAATCGTTCTGTAATATGCCAACGCCCATGTATCAATCAAGTAATATTGAGAACAGAGATCATAGATTTGGATATTCGCGGTTCTCCCATCCTTCCTCATTAGGTTTCTCGTTGCGGCTATTGCGTGGACACACGGATACTTGTCTATATCAAAACATCTGCAAGAACAACTTTTCATTTTCAGGTCCACCAAATAACTCTTCCCATCGCGTCCAATAACGTTGTATTCAAGCTGGAAGCCGTTTAGCTCAGTCACCACTAATTTCGATGCAATTGCACATCGTGTGTGCAGCTCGTTCTCCACAAAAGGCACCACTCTCTTGTGGTCCGATGCAGCACCAGCTTCTTTCCTATGTTTGTTAAACCATTCAGAATTTTTTTCAAGAATCGCATCAATCATAGGTAATAGAGAGTACTTCCTTGCTTCCCTAAACACACTGTTCATTGACTCTGCGGAATTGCTGGTGTCTATGTTGTACTTGTCTCCTGGGAATTTGCACCTTGCCCATTTATCCGGCTCTATGCTCTTATCGAGATATTCGGCGACTTTAGGATACCTACTCCTAAAATCAGCATACTCTCGGTTGAAATCACTCTCCGTATAAATATGAGCACAATCCCTGAATTTCATCGCGACATGATCCTTGTGTTGTTTCTTCACCTTTCCTCTCACGTTTTGAGACAAATGCCAGATACAATGTCCATGATGTGCGCTCGGGTACACCTCAAAGACTGCCTTGATGATGCTTGCATGTCTGTCGCTTATAAAAACCATTCCAGGAACATCTGGTATAACTGTTTTCAGCATTTTGAAAAACCAGGTCCAGCTAGCATCTTTCTCACTATCAATTACACCAAACGCAATGGGGTAATGGTGATGATTGGGATCCTGAGCTGTTGCGAAAACCAACATACCACCATATACAGACTTAAGAAAAGTTGCATCTACAACTATCACTTTCCTCATAGCCCTAAATCCTTCAATGCTAGCTCCCAAAGCAATGAATAGGTACTTGAACATTTTCTCTGCATCCAATTCCACAGCTGTTACTGATCTAGGATTCACCTTCTCTAACATGTACAGATAGGAATACAACATCTTGTAGCTTTTTTCAGGACTCCCTCGCACATCACTTACATGTTGTTTTTTTTCCTCTCCAGGCCGTAGCGTAAGACAAATGCAAACTGAGTCTTCCTTGAACAATACTCATGAGATTTTTAGGAATCGGGGTGTCTAATAAACCTGGATAGTCTTCATGCAAAAGAGCTGCTACCATTCCTGGTGTGCCTTTCTGTTTACAACTGCTTGTGCTCGCAACAGCCCGAGAGCAACTATGCATCTTTCTATGTACTCTGACACTGAAAAATTCTGATTTCTGAATTCTCGCAGCTCGTAAATACCATTTGCAACCTTGTGCAGCTTGACCACATCGTAGCATAAGTCGCTCCGTATCCGACTTAACCGTACGAATCCCAAAACAGTTCAAATTTGCAGCTCTATGAACCAGTTCTTGCACTGCCTCCTTTGAACAAAATTCTTGGCCCTTTTCAAGACCCGTACCATCTTCCCATTCTTCAACATACTGACTATCTTGTACAGGAGGTGGCAGCTCAACATATTCATGCCTACCATCGAAACCGTCATCCACATGGTTATCCACTGAGCTATCCACAGCCTCAAAATCGTTACGTGAATCATTCTCACAACCTTCATTACCATCATTCATCGGCTCTTCATTGATATTCTCGTTATTTTGTTCTGATATTTCGCCAGCTCTGAAAATAGTAAGGATTCCACCATTATCTGCATCATCAACTCTCCCATTTGAAGCCGGCTCCCCATAATTCTTACCAAATGAACTTCCTCGCCCCGCTCTTGAAATTTGATCGACCCACTGACTTTTTTCCAAATCATCATTCGACAACTCCACATGCATAACATGTCGAAGTCCCTTTTCATCCGATGTCGTCAAATAAACAAAAACGTCCTCGTCATCTACAATATATGACTCTCTCGCAGCATTAGATACGCTATAACTCAATTTCAGCTTCCTCGGGGTTTCATCTAACGCAATCTTCCTGCATATTTTCTCTACTAACATCGAATAAGTTATCTCTTCCATAGATGCGGTCTTAAACGATATAGCGTATACGGAATTTATTGAAACTCATTCATGCTCTTCTGTATAGTACCCTCCATAGTCAAAATGAACGTTTGTGTGCCTCTTCCTCATCGCCTCCTGGAAACAAGATAAAAAAACACAAATTACGAATTACACAATTTGTCATAGTTATTCCATTTGTTCCAGTTGTCCTAATATCTCTCAGTTATATACCATTTGAACCAGTTGTCCTACTATCTCTCAGTTATAACATATGTTCCAGTTGTCATAAGTCTGCAGATTTCCAGATTTGGGATCGATTCTAAATCGGGGTTTCCTCTAGATTTACCACCATTCAACAGCTAAATTCGATAAATAACCTATGGAAATAGCTATTATTACCATTAAACATGATTACAAACCAAATTGAACCAAATGTGCTACCAAAACAACCAAATTTCTTTTCAAATCCCTAAATCTAAAAAATCCCCAAATCCCCTAACAATAAACTCACCAAATCCGATGGACAAAGTGGAAGAAACCGACGACAACAAGAACGACGAACTCGCCGGAGGGGACGGCGGATGTAATGACCTCGGTTTCAGCAACAATGGCGTCTCGGGGAGGAGGAGGGAAGGTGACGGGAGGGGAAGGTGACGGGAGGGGTGGTCTCGATCTGTTTTTCTTTTTTTTTTTTTTTTTTTTTTTTTAACAAATATAGGGTAATTTTGGCATTACACATGTTTGGTGCCATGTAGAATGGTACATGGCATGACATAATTTTTTTTAAACAAAAGTGGCATATGAGAATGGCGCTCAAGATCTCTAGCCAACGGTTCGATCCCATGAGAAATTCTCCGAAGCTCGCACATAACCGTTCTTCGTGGATCACTGCAAAAAGAGAAACGGCGAAGAATAAACCCTTCCTCAAGTCTCTGATAAACAAGCTGCTAAAGAAGCATCGGAACATTTACCCCCAATTTTCTGCAATCTGCAGCCAGAAACGAGCGCCATTCTCATGGGATCGAACCGTTGGCTAGAGATCTTGAAACAGATCACTGACGCGAAACCGATTGCGCGATAATGGAATCTTACACTGTCGCAGATTCGGCTTCAAGCTCTGATGCAACTGCGTCTCATTCGGTACGCATTTCGTTTTTCTACAGTTTTTTTCTCGGATGCTTCTGGTCTTAAGTGTCGCGATTGCTTGAGAATAGGACAAGAATGTGGGTTTAGTTCAATATTCCGCTTCCTGGAGCTGATTTTTCCTGAAAATCATATCGAATATTGTTCATGTTACTCATAAAGGAGAGTTCTGATGGTTGAGAAGTGATGTCCTTCTGATAGCTAGTGTATACCATGCGATATGATTCAGCAACTGCTTGTTTCTTTGTGTTTGTTCTTCTATTTGAAGGCTTTCATGAATTAGTTTTTTTTTATGTGTGATTGCAGCCGAGTGTATCTGTTCTTTTAGATGCTCTTGAGCAGTCTGCATCTACACCCAGGATCGCAAATGGTCTTTCCTAGAGACTGTTACGGTTGCTACAGCTTTCACATGAAAATAAACTTTCTTTCAAGGCATTGAATGGAGCTTGTCGTGTGCGAATATTGGCTTGCGTTCAAGCCAGGGAAAGTAGAAAGTCCGTGTGTGTTGGCCCTTTAGTAGAAAGTACTGACAGTGGAGTTATAGTTGATTCACCTCATAAGAAGTCTGATTCAAGTCGTACTGAGGATTGTTGGTTTGAATGCATGGAAACGTGCATGGGGATTTTCACAGAGTTTTTCTCATCAACAGATGATGCAAAGATATATGTTTTGCGAAGCTCCGTTTGTGTTGATTGTCTTTTTGAGCTATTTTGGGAAAAAGCCATAAGGAACAATGTGATGAAACACATTATTGATCTCATGAAGGTATTTCTTTCAAATTAGTACTTATAAGTCTTTACTATACTTCTATTGAACTTTTAGCTTGTTAAGGAACAGGAAAAGGATTTTTTTTGTGTTTTATCAAATTTTCAGATCATGCCTCGGTGTGAGGAAGACACAAGTGCAAAATTACAAGTGTGTTCCAAATATCTAGAAACTTTCACTCAAGTGAAGGAAAGAGAAAATGATTTTGTTGACTTATCCGTTGGTCTGTTGGCGGGTATGAGGGATTTGATCAAGACTGATTCGAGGGTAAGACTCTAAGTTTATTACCGTGTGCTTGTAACTTCTGTTCGACATCATCTACTCCTGCTGTAGCCCTTATCTTTATTTGTTGCTTCCTATAATTTTTCTCATCTATTGTTTCGTCCCTTCAGTATTACCAAGCCCTATTCCGTGATGGGGAGTGTTTCTTACACATTGTCTCTCTCTTAAATGGTAATCTCGATGAAGCAAATGGAGAGAAGTTGGTTTTAAATGTCCTTCAAACTCTGACTTACCTGCTTGCAAATAATGATGCCTCAAAGGTGATTCTTCTGTTCTTTTACTCTTCACTACAGTAAGGGTCACTTAAAAGTGGCTTGTTCACTTATTACCTTAGGATGAGAAGGAAAAAACATGGGGATGCAAATATTAGATGTTTGATCATATTTAGCGTCATTTTCTCATTATCCACGTAGATAAGGCTTTTCTCTGGATGGACATGCGAACATTACTTAAGTTGATTTGGGACTGAATCAATAGGGAAAGAAATCCGGGAAGTGAACTTGATCTCGAATAGTCAGATAGTATAACAAAAGACACATGCTTATTCTATTGTTTAGGAAGACTCTCGGAGTTAAGTTGGACCTAATGGTATCTTGCACTAGTATAATTTGTTTTTGCCACTGCTTCCTTTTGTGCCCTTCAGTTTGCATTTAAAGCCCTTGCTGGCAAGGGTTATCAGACACTGCAAAGCTTATTGTTGGATTTCTTCCAATGGCAACCTACCCAAAGGCTCCTAGACGCACTACTTGATATGCTTGTTGATGGCAAATTTGATGATAAAGGCAGTGCCCTTATAAAGGTGGTGCAGTTTTTATAATTTATCAGTTAATGATCTCTTTTTATTTGATTTGATTTTATACCTAGTTAATGGTGGCTAATTCTATTGTCCTGTTTCCATGTTTAATTTGTTTTTTCTACTCAGAATGAAGATGTTATCATACTTTACTTGAATGTACTTCAGAAGGTTGGTGGAATTCTTGTTACTTGGATTTGCCTTTTCCAATATTTTGGTTTTGGGATATATCCTTATTTTAGAGTTGTATGATTTGGCAGAGCAGCGAGTCTTTGCAGTGTTATGGGCTAAATTTGTTTCAGCAACTCCTTAGGGACTCCATATCAAATCGTGCTTCATGTGTTCGGGCAGGAATGCTTAACCTTCTTCTCGATTGGTTTTCTCTGGAAAATGATGATTGTGTTATCTCGAAAATAACGCAGCTAACTCGGACAATTGGTGGCCACAGTATTTCTGGGAAGGATATACGTAAGATCTTCGCCCTTCTTCGGAGTGAAAGAGTGGGTAATCAACAGAGATACCGCTCACTGTTATTGGCTTGTTTGTTGTCAATGCTGAATGAGAAAGGACCAACAGGCTTTTTTGACATGAACGGGGTTGATTCTGTAAGTCTTTGTCCCTCTTGAAAAAGTTTCCATGCATAAAATGTGTGTGTTATCTTACTGCTACAACTTGTTAAAATAAAGTTCTAGTTCATCATTTGTTTTAACTTGTAAGCTTTCTTTTGGATGAATTTAGTTTCCAGTGTTTAATTTAGCCGTAACTGTATTTGAACATGCCACAAATTTAATTGCTAAAATGTTTAGACATCTTGGGGGGCTTTGTTGAAGTGGAAAGCTTTTGAATTTTTGAAACCAAGAAACGGTGGTACTCTTTCAGAGATATTGATGCTAAAGTTTTACACTTTTTCTTGGGTGAGTAGACAAAATCTGACTATTTCTTGATTCTTACTTCTTACCTTTTTGTAAATTATTTTTTCATTCGCAGGGCATTGTAATCAAAACACCTGTTCAGTGGCCTGTAAATAAGGGGTTTTCCTTTTGCTGCTGGCTTAGGGTAGAAAGCTTTCGTGGAGATGGGAAAATGGGTATCTTCAGTTTCATGTCAAAAAATGGGAAGGGCTGCTTTGCTGCTATTGGGAACGATGGATTGTCTTATGTTGTAAGACAAATGACATAATTTATTTTAATTAATTTATGTTAATTCTTGCAAATTTCTTACGCCTCTCCCTAATACAATCTTCTTCCTTTTCACAGTCACTGAATCTGAAACGGCAATGTGTAAATGTGCATGCCAATTTGGTCAGTAAAAAGTGGCATTTTATTTGTGTTTCTCATAGTATTGGAAGAGCATTCTGGGGTGGTAGCCTCCTAAGGTGCTATGTTGATGGGGAGCTTGTGTCATCTGAAAGATGCAGGTGATTCCAAATATATTGTTTTTTACTAATTTGATTAATGGTTTGTTTTACTATCCTTAGATTTATTGACGAGTGACATTGAGTAATGTTTGAGTGCTTTATTTTTTCTATTTGCACAGTTCTTGATTTTTGTTATATTTATTTCAGCTATCCAAAAGTTACTGATGTACTT